>OW679203.1:71109625-71418280 GCA_940337035.1 Agriotes lineatus
TACCTGTTGGTTCATGAGAGCTAGGCACTTTATTGTACCTTTACCCTGTCAATCAGAAACCTGACTAACATTCCCCATTCGGCACCCAACGTATTGCGCGCCTAATAGGGGTTACCAGTTTTCCCTGAGCTCACACATTTCGCACATTATTTATTGAAATAAAATTTTGATCGATTAAAAATTGTAACCAAGAATGCTAAAATCGTTTCTTAATGCAAAATGTGTTTCTGCAATTAGAATTGCTTCATTAGGTATTTTGGGTGAGATAAATGTCGACTTCATTGTTACATTACTTTTTGCGGATAGTGAACGAAAACATGTCACCGACTAGCTAAGAAAAATGGATCGGGATCAACTTCCCTTTGAAATGGTGAAAACTAAAGGGGGCTAGTGATTCCAATTAGCACGTTCCCTGCTGATTCCTTGAGCCAACGAACCACTAAGTGGCTCAATCGGAGTAAAAAACGAATGAAATCCAAGTATTAACAAAGATCTTCTAACGATAATAACTCGTACCTTTGAGGTAATAACAAATAGGGTATAGATAACGATTTGTAGTTACTGGTATAAATCAACTCTTAATGATATAAATAATATCACAAACTAGTCAATATCACAGATCATGCAAGAAATGTCATATATCTAACATACAAACTGGTATGGAAACCCCGCTTCTGGTACGTTGCTTACACAAAAGTAAACAGGAGCAATCGCTGTATAACGCTGCCTAGTAAAAGGCCCGGAATTTATTACATTACGCAGTAATTCTAAACAAATATTTAAGTCCGAATAATTTGAAACAAATAATGTTCACTGATTGGTGAAAATGTTTTATACCTTTTCAAACACAACCTATTTCTTTAGAACCGAGAGCTATTTATTGAGGTACCTGTAATAATTGAACACTCATTTAAATGATGTTACTTGCTAGGATAGCATACCAGCATTCAATTTTGACTAAGAAATCACAAAGCTCTAACAGCTTAGGAAAAGTATAAAGATTAATTTTTAGTCGGCCTGCAATTTTAATCAGATACTGTTATTCTTAACCTGTAATCAACATACCTCTTACAACCGCAATTGCTTTGTAATTTTCTAAAAATGTTAAAGCGTGAAGCCTTAGTGGATACAATCGATACAATAATATAAAAACGAATGCATTTGAACGATACGTTTGTTTTCTAAACAACATAAGGTGAAGCCTCTAAAGTTACGCAATGGTGTGACAATTACAATTATCTAATTAGCAGGCCATGCTTTGTAGTACGCATAAGGAAACTATTCATCGAGCACATTTGGAGCTATGGTTGGAATACCTAAAGAACTACACAGGAACAAATGCAGACTCTGACCTCGCCTGACAAAATGTCTAAAGCGGCTGCTGGACGAAAATCTCTCTAATGAATAACTGTCCTAGCTGTAAAGCAATGTCTACAGGACCCACGCAGCAACCTTCAATAGCACAAACAGATGCGGACTCCGAACTTGTTACTGATGCATCAGCAAAAAAAGGTAAAGAAAACATAATTATGGATGAGTTCACAAATGACAAAAATGCTTACCAGAGCTATGACAGCTGAATAAGTCTTAAAACTGTAACTTTTTCGGCCACGCAGCACGTGATTTAGGCTAAGTGACAATAATCAAGTTCGAAATTCCTCCTTCGATAACACGGTCACACATTGGTCTGCCTTTTAAGACTAGGATACACCGAGCAATAAAGCATATCATCAGTGTAACGATGCCGACACCTCTGTCGACGGTTGTAACGCGTCTCGGAGTGTGAAGCAGGTTAGCTCCTGGCCCTGCACCTCAAACTACTGCCCGACTCGCCTAGGATACTAATACATCCGGCTACCTGCGACCAACACCTCAAATTATGGCTTTGATCTTTCACGCGTCTCGGATACTAGAGCAGGGTTACTCCCGCGCCGGACAACCTCAAACAGCAACCCCGCATTTACCCCTTGGATCGTCTTTCCTGCTCAACAAGGCAAGAGTACAATTTTGAGAGCACTGGGCTGTGTATGTGCCTTTGCATTTTTGTCCTGCATACAGGACTTTCCTCCATAAAGCATACTCGTATCAATCATACGAGTAACATTTGAGAGCGGACTCTCTACCACACATATTGCTGCATGCATTTTTACAGTTTGCAACATTTCTGCCTACGGCATCCCTCACCCACAATTGCGGTAGCAATACGCCAACCAAATACACAAGCCCCCGCAGTTGTCGCATAGGGTAGAGTCACTTTTACAGAACAGGTTTACTAGACAAACTTCGTGCGGTCTGCTCGGGGTAGCTTGTTTCGGATACTAGTCATCGGTGAGAAGCCCGACACCTCAACCGACGGTCGTGACGCGTCTCGAAACGTGTACCAGAATCGCTCCTAGCGCTGCTCCTCAGTCACTGTTTGACTCGTCCCGGATACTAGTACAGACTACTAAGCCGACACCTCTAGCGACAGTCCGAAATCTCTCCCCTCGCCTAGGATACTAGGCCAGGACTGCTCCTAGGCCAACACCTCGTAACAGCGGCCCCGCGCTTGCCCCTACGATCCGTCTCTTTCTTCTGAATAAGCCGGAACAGCTTCGCCACAGGAAGGCAAGAGTACGATCTTGAGAACACTGGGCTGTGTAAGTGCCCGTTTGTTCTTCCCTGGGTTGCCCTTCTGCCTCTGTGCATACTGAGCTCCCCTTGGTGTGTTGGTGTGAATAGGGAGTACACATCTTGGAAACCCGACAACTAGGACAGAAAAATACTTTAAATGGAACTCGCCTTTCAATACTGCACAACGACACGACCCATTTAAGCTGTAAAAAAATTTTAAAAAAGAGGCGCCAAGCTTTCCACACATCATAATGCTATACGCAACCTGCTTTGTTCGTTTCTTACAACATGGGCGTAGGTTCGTTGTTGCTCTACACTGATGCTTTGTTGAAAATGAGTGGCTTGGGTTTTAATGTAATTATTGCTATTGCTTTCTTGTATTTTTTTATGTTGTTAAGCTCCGGATATGAAGTATGACCCCTATAACTTGAGAGGCATGTTTTACCACATAATACACATGTAATCCACGTGTCTCTTAGTTTTGTGCAAGTTGATGTGTTGTGATATTCAGTACATTTGATGCAACTAGTGCAATATGTTTTTGTTTGGCCATAAAGTTGACACCGCATACAGCATACATAAATCAAACAAGTAGACACTCACTGTCGGTTCATTTGATGTCAAAATACCGATTTGAATGACCTTGAATTACCAACAGAGGCCGCCACTACTTTACCACATCAAGGTTGGAATATCATATTATTTTATTCAAGAAAACATGAATTTAAGAGAAAACCAACAAAATGTGTACAGGAATTACTGATACAAACCATTAAGAAAGTTTTACATCAGTTGCCTAAATTTAAGGTTGGGACTCGTTGTTTTGCCAGGTTTCAACATTTAACATGAGTGTCCCTACTTCTTTTATTTATGTACGCATACATTAAACAATGCATTTATTTCTTCTTGGTGGCTTTATTTACATGTATTTATAGTGAAGTCATTGTATTTTACTGTGAGCAAAGCTAATGGATGTTTTATATTCTATAGTTGATGTTAATTATATTTCTGACTGTGACATCAATGTGATAGCTCTGATTTTATATCGTCAAGAGTTGTAGAATGTTGTATATATCTTCTGACTGCTCGAAGTGATAGTTCTATTTTTAACTGGTGAAAGTGGAAGATGATTTTTCTTTGTAGCATCTAGTGCAACAGCTTACGATAGGTATCTGGGGGTATTGGCATTAATCTTGACTACGTTGTTAGCCACGCTTTTGGTGTTATACTTTTTTTTAGCAATATTTGCTCGTAAATTATCTTTCATTTTAGGATAATCTACAAAACCAGGCACAGATGTCGACAGTTGCTTAATTGTCTTATTTGCAGGGGTATTTGTAGATGTACTACGGTTGTTGGCATTTTTATCTTCATTTGATATTCTTATCTATTGTTTTGTGATAAGTTGGCCTACATACGGATATGAAGTTAATAAATGGAACGATGCAAAGCTTATAGCCCTCTATATAAATTTCTAGCTCAGAAATTGTGCACTTAAAAAGTTATTATACTTCATTTAACGAACCGATATACAATTTAAATTAATGAGCTTGCATAAATCGGTTTCACACGTTAGAAATTAAGAAACTCCGGAGAATTCAAAACTGGTTTTGGCCTCGGTCAGTAAAGCTGTGTGCAACCAGCTTACCAATAGCAATATCTTATTAAAATTTAGAGCTTGTTTGTCGAAAATACGTCTACTATATGTGTTGGTTAAACGTAGTATAGTCTCACATATTCTTATCAATTGCCTAAACGTGTCCCTACATTTGAAAACTTATAATAAATAACAGGCTATTAGATAAACACAACCTCTGTAATGTGAATCTATGGCTTGCTTTAGTTTGTTTCGATTATGAAGGAAAACTAACTACAAGCTGACCTATTCCAAGAAAGTAGTTTACTATTATGATCACGCTGTATGTATAGAAGGCGTACATACAAATTACGTTAAAAGACTTATAATTTACCTGATAATAAATGATAAAAGCTAAATAAATATGGGTTACGTGCTTAAAGCCACAGTTTAAATAAAGATAAGGTTTAAACTAGTTGCATTATTTTTACTCACTTCACACACAGCAAGCAGTCGATAATGTTGTTTAGCATTGCTGTGCTCTTGAATATCGCAGTTAGTTACACATTCTGCAATAAAATCCTGATAAATTCTTCAAGTTTCCACTTATTACATTGCATTAAAAACGTGTATCATCAATATTTTAAGGGCAGCGATACTGTTGTGGTAGGCTTTAATAATGATCTTGAAGAAGTATTCAGCTGGTTGGAAACGCAATTAGTGCTGCGGCCTTTCGCCAAAACAATATCTTTTAATTTAAAAAAATCGAAGCTTATATGATTGTAACAAATGAATCCGAATGCCTTGCCGTGATTAAGGGATTAAAAGCGATGTACAGCTGGAATCCAAGAGCAAAATTTCTGGTGGTTTACAAAGGAGACACGTCTAAGCTCTTCCAAGTTTTGCAAAACCACTTCGTGCTGAACGTTGCTGTGTTAGTTTCAAATACGGCTACTGAAGTTGACATTTTCACTTACTTTCCTTACACCCCTAATGGGCAAGAAAATAATCCGACGCCTGTACTAATGGACAGGTGTACACATGGAGAATTCCTCAACAACACCAACTTGTTTCCCAGAAAATTACCTTCTAACTGGACGAGTGCTACCCTAAAAGTAGCTCTTGTGAATTTGCCTCCATTCGTTTACTGTGCCGATTGCAAAGAAAAATCTGGCATTGAGATCAGCGCCTTGATGCTTCTTCAAAGTGTGCTCGGGTTTAAAATAAAATACACCAAAGCCTATCGGGCCTGGGGTACAATTTTGCCCAACTGTTCTTACACCGACGCCTATGGAGGCGTACAAGCTCAAGAAGCCGACGTTGGGATTGGGTCCTTTCTAAACAACTACACAGAAATTTGGGATTTTGATTTGACTTTGCCATATTTGGACGATTCGGGAGCTTGGGTTGTTCCAGCAGCGAAGATATTGAGTCGATGGAAAAACATCATGTTGATTTTCAGTCTTCCACTAATATTTGCTTTGATTGGTGCTGTGGTCCTCGAATCTTGTTTGGTGTGCATCATATCGAAAACTCGTTTGGAGAGCAGCAAATTCAAAAATTTTGCAGATTGTTTCTTTGTCTTTTACAGTGGTCTGCTTTGTGTGTCTGTATCTGCAAGACCACAGAGTTGGGTTATTAGATATATCTTTGCTACTTACTATTTATATGCTCTTATAGTAGCAGTAGCTTTCCAAAGTCACCTCACCACGGCTCTCAGTCATGACAATTACGAAAAGCCCATCGAAACAGTGCAGGACATAATTGATACTGGCATTAGCTTCGGCATAAACATTCAGTTCAAATACTTATTTTCCACGTCAAGAAGCAAAGCCGACATTTACTTGTATAAAAATGCGGAAATCTGCGAGATGAGCAGCTTTTGTTTAAATAAAACTGCGTTTGAAGGAAATTATGCGACCATGAAATCACGTCGGTACTTGAACAGTGTTGCAACAAGTTATCTGGATTCGAATGGAAAGCCTACGATACGAACTTTAAACAGTAGAATCATGGTTAACTTACTGAGCATGGTGTTTACCAAGGGACATCCTATGTACGAGAAGGTAAACACTGTTCTGCGCAGAGTTACCGAAAGCGGCTTCATGGGCCATTATTCCGAAATGATTCTTTTTGCTGGCAGGATTAAGTATCATTTCGGAGTTAATTCGGTGCTGACTTCTAACACTTTACACTGGAGTGATCTGCAGGGAGTTTTTGTGTTGCTAATAGGGGGATTGGCGTTGTCGATAATTGTCTTTGTACAGGAGCTTTTTATATATCATTATTATACAAATAGTTATCTGACAAAAGTTGCTTATAAATGTCAGGACATGATAGATTCGATTAATCGAAGCGAAACCGCCAAAGGTATACGTTTAAAAACATTTTGAATGATTAAAGTCTTCATTACTCAACTTTATACTGAGATTGTGTATTAAAAATCTCTTCATAAATCCAAAGATGTGTTGGTGCTGCATTACCCCATAGTAAAAATATCATATTGATAGATTGTTTAATTTCAGTTGAACTGAAATGGCGTACAGCTGGCCTACCAATAATAGCAAAATTATATTCAAATTTAGCGCTTATTTGTGGGAGAGAGCTACTAAACCTGTTTATTAAACGTATTATAGTTATTCATATTTATTAAGTATTGAGAAATATTATAACTTATACTACCATATATTGTAAAATAAGTAAATAAAACAATATTTCATAAGGTACTTTATTATCCATAATATACAAAAATGAAACCTGAACGTATTTCATGTCTTAAAAAGGTATAACCTAACATTAGCCCTCCCGAGAAAACGGGGTCTTGTTATATTTATTTCATCCCATTGAAATAAAAGGGCCACGCCACCACTGGGTTTATCCCAGCGCGAAAGGTTATTTTGTGTTGAACGTCGTGGCGCTAGGGTGCGCTTCCCGCGCCTTCTCTGAA
Source organism: Agriotes lineatus (assembly GCA_940337035.1). Classification (NCBI taxonomy): domain Eukaryota; kingdom Metazoa; phylum Arthropoda; class Insecta; order Coleoptera; family Elateridae; genus Agriotes; species Agriotes lineatus. The sequence continues at coordinate 71,116,762 of OW679203.1, forward strand.
AAGCCAAAGAATAAGCGTGCCGTGAGGCTGGAGTGACTGACAATTTTTTGCCCCGTTACGTTTGTGCCTCGTAGTAGCTCATGCCAGAGTTCAGGTAAGAACAGCATCCAAAGAAAGATCGTTTTACAAATAAGGTCTTAAAATAATGTGACTTAACTGCATTTCAATACTTGTAATAATAAAAAAAATGGTTATACTTTGGCTCTCCCTACGCCTATTCTTGCGGCAACCCACACAAACCTGAGGAATATGGAACCTCCGCTGTTGTCGGCAGGTGGTGTGGCCGGGGCTGTTCTTGACACAGCTGCAAAACTAAGATGGCTAGCTTTTACTCTGTAAACTGGCAAAGGTTAATTGTAATACGAACTATTGGATGTGTAGGTAGATTTCCGGATAGTATCTTAGCCCCCCGTCTCCCCAAAGCTACTTTACGTAAGCTTTAAATGCTTTCTCTAACTTTCTAAGCGTCTTTCGGGAAGCGACTGTTACTCCAGTGATTGTCAGACAGATAAAGAAAATGTTTGTCGCATTCGCTTGACCGCCTCTGCAGCGGCATCGGGAGATTTCGGGAAAGTTTTTCGCGTTCTCTCGACGGAACTGAAATTCGGTACGAGAATTTCGGAAAATTTTGCAGCGTGCTCTGACCACGCTCAAGGAATAAGTTCCTTCTCAGATTGAATTCTTCTAGACTAGGTGAGGTGTGAGTCATAAGTTACAAAGCTGGAGCTTGCTTCTTTTGCGGAAACCGAGTGCGTCTCCCAATCTTCGCCGACGGGCACTCCAAAGCGTTCTCCGACCGGAGCTATTTGCATTTTCTAGTCAAAGTTATGCTCTTTTATACGATCTCGGGCGTCCCTCTGCCAAAGAAACTTGGTGTGGAAAGAGCAGTGGAGGAGAGCGCATGACTGTGTCGTAAACACACCCAAATAAATCATTCAACGCCAAAAGACCGATGCCTAAATTAAATGTGGCAAAATGGCTACTTACCAAATTACAAATATTTATGTGCCGTTTGCAGTATTGAAGAATTTTATTGCCGAACCATCTCGGATGCAGGAGTGTTTTATAGCAGCATGATCGCTTGCCGATCCTGCCCGTTCCTGTTTGTCTAGTAACTTCTAGCAATTATCCTGCTGAGCCGGGGAGGGGAAAGATGAAAAGGAATGGGTAAGGTGTTTTAAACCTGTCAAAAAATTATACTTTTATATACGTAGAATCTTCCTAAGGAAGCTAAACCGTAGGATTAACGAATACTGATATAGAAAGCAGAATAGTAAATTGGGACGCAGTAAACTCCAGACCAATTAGACAAAAGGAATAAGACTCGTCCAGATATATCGCTACGGTATAAACAAGGTTTTACGACAACACCGGTCCGCACTTATAACAGGTTGGTTTGCGTTGCGAGGTAACGGTAGTAAAGACACCGATCGTCTGAAGTTAGCTAGCCGGCAGGAAGTGGTATACGTTACTCGTTACGTCTGATCCTGTCTTAGGACAGTAAAAATTCTGCGGAAATTTCAATGCGCCAACGTAAAATTCAACCCGTACCTAGATGATCTACTTCGTTAACCGCCGAAGCAACGGGCTAGTAAAAAATACTTAAGTAAAGGCTTAACTGCTTGTCAATTAAAAACCTAATTGCTTTAGCTACTGAAGTTCAACCTTCCTTTAAAATCTCATAGCAATTGTCCAGTCAACAACTAAACACAACTTTTGAATTTAACGCAACAGGCGTGTTTTATTACTGTTTAAAGTAATAGCACTTTGACTCAAAGAAACTAAATATGGAGCTTACAAAAATCAATTTGCAAACACAGCAAAAATATATTAAATAGTGTGGGCCCCTGTAAGTAGAGATTAAAGAGCTCGACTGAAAATAGTTAACGTCGAGTTTACAAATAAAAGCAACATACCTCGAGTGTACAACTTCGAGATATCTTCGTACACACAACAAATCTTATTAAACGACGACAAGGTAATCCATCTATCCATAGGTAATCAAATGTGCTAGAATACAGTTTATGGGCTTTGTATACGTTAGACAGAATAAAGTAATATGCGATTAACATCGAATATCCGCATAATCAAGATGTTTTGTATTTAAAAAACACTGAACCCGTAGATACTAAAATTTAAATCATATATGTATATTTCTGTCTAACGCATACAAAGCCCATAAACTGTATTCTAACTCATTTGACTGCCTATGTTCACATTATCCACCGCCAATCTGTATACTACAAAGTTCAAAAAGCAACAGCATATAATGATATTAGTTACTAGTTAAGTGAACGCCCCTTAATTTAAGCACGTCACGGAAAAAACTCGTTTACAACGTCTGTAAAGCACTGTTAGCAATATCACAAATACCTTTAGCTAAGAAAGTTGACCGTCAAGGGAGGAATACTAAAATGGGATTGATGTCACCCAAATTTAGCTCTAGACAGTCGTAGCAGATCCACGGTACAGCTCATATTTAATGGCTTCGAAGACTTATCCAAGGTGCAAACGCGAGTAGTAAACCACCTTCCGCGTTAACAATTTTTGGAGCAGCTCCATTACCACACACGTCGTAAAGCCCAGGTTTATCAGAAATTAGAAAACTACTTACAATTCGCCAAAGCGATAGCATAGAACTCACGTGTTAAATTTGATTAACGAACAATTGAGAAAATAATTGATAACTTTAAGATACTAGAGGTACAAAATGTAGTCAGGATCAATATTGCAGCATAAAATAGCTACCTACATTAAAAGAAAACATAGCAGAAACAGCTGTGGAAGTATGTGGCACGGGACACGTTAATTTTAACCAAAAACTAAGAAGTTGGTGGTACGACACGCTAAAGAAAAAGATACAGGAAAAACACAAGCATGGATTAGATACAATCATTCCAGACAAGAACGTCTATCCTCAAAAACGAGATGAGACAAATCAATAAAACTGGAAAGAGTTCGGTAAGAGAATTGAAGAAAATTATACAGACAATAAAATAAATTCTGGATAACTAAAAATATCAAATTACGGTCAAAGAGCATTAAAAATCAATTATCAGCATAAGTTTGAAGAACACGAAAAACCAGGCAATCAAGAAATAGCGAAGACACAAAAAAAGAGACGGACGAAATATTAATGGAAAAAGTAAAGATAGCCTTATAAACATTAAGAAATGGAAAAGCAGGCGAGAACATCATTCCGGAGCTTATAAAGAAAGGAGGAGAATCTACAAACCAGCATGTCACGGAAACAATGCCGCAGCAATGAAAAAGCAACAGAATGGTCTCGATACACAGGAAAGGACAAACTACAAATTTTAAAAAAATATTAAGAAGGCGACTAGGAAACGAAGCAGAAAATAAACTAAAAAAAGAACAAGCAGCTTTAAAGCCATGAAGATCACATTTATGCAATCAGAAATATAATCGATAAAACATTATGTGTGCGAATCTATTTACAGCTTTTGATAGAGAACTATGAAGAGCGTTAGGAGATATGGAAATAAACCAAGAATACGAACAACATCTAAAAGTGTATATAATAATGTAAACGACTCCGTAAAACTAGTAGAAAATATAGAATAACTTTATTATGGTAAAAGGGTACAGCCTAGGTGCTCTCTTGTTGATAATATTTATGAAGTAATAAGATAACGTATTAGTAATGTTAAGTAATAAGACTGAACTACCAAAGAAATTTTACGTATAGAAAATGTATCTAGAAGAAAGGAGAATGCATATAAATGTCATAAAAATCATAAATATTAGATAAATTATACAACTAGGAGTATTTAGACACTCTAATTACAAGAAATGGCACAACAGAGAATGAAATACAAAACGGGAAACAAAGGGCAAGTTGTATATACCATCAAATCAATAAATCACTAACAGGTAAAAGGGAAGAAAGGACTAGTACGAAACTAGGAATCTATAAAACCGTATGTGTACCTGCTCTTACATTATGCAGTCGACACATGGGAGATGCGAGATAAACAGGAGACAAAAATTACGGCAAAATTCAATGAATGAAATAAAAAGCCAGTAAGTTGATATGCCACATGTGATAGTCTCCAGAAAAACATGGAAATAAGTGGAAAACGGAAGAGAGAATATCTTGGAAAGAAATAATGCTCAGAAGAGGAAACAACGTACATAAAGTAAGCAACTTTAGAAAATGTACAGAAGATTCAAATTATCTTCCAACGCTCCAATAACAAAATTGGGGCATTATAAAGTAGAAGAAGAAAAACACTTGAGAACTTTGTTATTGATGTCCACTAGAAGGCTACTCCAAGAAGACTCCTCACATTTTGGGTTTTTCTGTTTTCCTTTCTATATCTTGTCACTTTTCTCTATTCGAATCATATATGCATACAGCGTCAATTCTTCTTTTGTATTGTTTGACTAGCTATTCTATGTCCAGTTTAGTTTAGTTTGCTACATTTATTATTTTAGCGTTTGTTAATTTGAACGTTATGCTTTCTGGCATATTTTCTTTACCTCGAACTTCTATCCATTTCTTCTTTATTTTCCGGCGAGAATCAACAGGTTGGTTTCTTATGTTACACTATTGTACTTTTTTCTCAACAATGTATTTATTGGTAATCCCTTTATCATTTAGTTGCATTTGTTATAATGTCTTTTCTAGTTATTCTTGTGTTCTTGTATTATCAGTTAATATTTCGTTCAAATATCTTTTATGCTTTTTTGTGTCATCTTTTTGTGAAATATGGAATTTTCCATACGTTTTTTATCAGTGTTCATACCTTTTTTCTACGTTTTTAAATAAACTGTAGTTTTGAAAATGTACATAAAACTATATTACTTTGAATTTCATTTTACTGCACTTTTATCTACCAATAGCTTCTGTGGTATTTTCATTCTTCTCTTTATAATCAGCTATACACACTGAAGTGGGTCGCTTTTTAGCTACGTTGAAACGTCTCGTACGTCTTAATATCTATATAAATTAATTGCCCTATTGTTCACCTAGCTGGCTCAGTACACATGAAACTCTTAAATGCCAGATTTGGTGGATAGGAGAAATCAATATCTGGTATAAACAGAAAGCTGGCCTGCACTTGTAGTATTCTCGGGCTAAAACTGAATTCAAGCAATATGAGCAATAAAAGCCAAGTTGCTGATATAAATACAAAAGATATATTGGCTCTTTAAAGTCTCATATAATACATAAATAAAATTACGATTAAATCCTAAAATAAATAGTCATTCCTAAAAATATTAGATGCTAGATAGAACGTCAGAAATCCTTTCGTGATGTTTACGTGTACTTGTTCTGTGCACGGTTAAAATTTTGCATTTAGTTAACACTGGCGTGTAGCACACAAAAACTATTAACAGCAAGGCATTCAAACCGCGTCTTGTTTAATTCGCCCTAAGTCGATCTGGTACTGTGGGTCACGGAGAAATTAGCATTCCAGCTCGATGTCTACGGCTGCGTTAAATTCAGGATTTGTCAAATTGTGCACTCACAAATTTGAGCGCTTGGCACACCGAATATGCCCATACTCACACTTTTGTGCTAACTTACAGTAATTAAACCTAATTGACAATGAAGAAGCGTGCAAATGCAAACTGGCTATTTTGTAATGGTATTAGGCCCACGACTCAACTCTGCTAGCAGTGCAACTTAATGAACAATTCAATAAGCAGAGAGTTGGGGTGTTTTATCTAACTGCAATGATAAGTTTAAAATTCAAACAATAAATGCATTGGTAAAGAGATGCCAGTAATAATAAAGTAATTAAGTGAAGAACGCAAAAGACAAGTTTGTTTTTTTACAGGGGTCGAAGTTGACTTTCAAATAAATTAAATAATAGGTTTGTGCATAATAAATGGCGGAACCGAACGAAATTAATAGTCACAAAAAGGGTTGCTATATGCAGGTAAAAGAAACATAAATTTTAATAAAGCTAGTCAGTGAAATTTGTGAGAAATGTAAAAAAGTAAAGAAGCCAGAATAAAATAACAGTACATTGCAATAGAGCAATCTGAAGAAACCAGGCAGTAGGACATGGAAAAGCAATTGAGAAGCAATAAACTCTATTAATAATCAGTGCATTTAACGTGAGTGAGAAAGCAGAGCAAATAATAAAACGTGTTTGTGTGTGTGGCGCAAAGAGACGATTTTAAATATAAGAGAAAGACAATATTTAGTTTATAAGAAATTTGAAGATTTAAAACTATGTAATCAAACTTATTTCTATTATTTACAAAAATTCATCAAAACTTATTTCCGTTAGCATTGCAACTAAGCAACATAGATTCTAATTTGTTTTAATAACGAAGGAGAACAAATGAAAAATTAATTGAATTGACAGTGTTAGATTTGTGCTCCACTTAATTTACAAGTTTTATACAATAAACGAGCATTTTATAAACTAAAACGTATACCATTTTATTCTGCACGTTTCAAAGTTTTTGTGGTATCGTTTGTGGAGGTTTCCGTCACATAAAAATAAAAATTTCCACGAGGACATTTCCGAGGATCCGGCAGCCGTTCAGTTCGGGTTTCCGATATTTAATTCCGGCCAAGATAAGGGTCCAGAGCCAGGGGTCTTCTCTGCTACACATAGCACAGGACTGCAAAAGGGCTACCACTAGCATCAGCAGCAGAGAAAGCCGTTCCAGAGGCAGATACCAACTTGGGTCATTTCCGAGCAGTGCGGCAGCCACCACCGATTATAAGGTACCAATTTTGCCTAAAATTATTAGTGTTAGAGTTTGGAATTCGATGGGTATATGAGATTCGGCCTTACTGAAGAAGATACCAGCTTGTTAAGGGCTCCACCAAAGGCGCAGTTCGAAAAATAAGCGGTGTCAAAAATTTTGAAGTTATGCGAAGGTTTCGAGAAGAGGAAGCCTCCACAAACAAATGCTAAATTTCCGGCCCCGTCTATATGACGTCACTAAATAGATAATTGCCTGAAACAAAAGCTGTTAACTACCGCCAAAGCGCGAAGATTTGAATAAACACCTTTTCGAATGTTTATAATTTCGCTCATTTTAACGTCAACAACGCGAACTACACGACACAAACCATTTTGTAGGTATCTTTTGGCAGTATTGCAAACAGTTAGCTACCGCGTATTTGAACTAATTCTGGTGTACAGTGCCGTTTAAGATCAACTTTAATTTACAATCGGCTTAGGAAGCCACCTGAGAGGAAGCTTGTGTTCTACCATTAGAGCTAGCGTTTTATTATAAAAAATTTCAGGTAAATAAAATATTAAAAAGGCATACAACCATGTATTTTGTGAAGTAAACAAAACAAGGATCCCTAACAGCATCAAAGTACGCCAGGACGAAACACCCATGCAGCGGGATTATCTACGTAATGTTCAGAACGACCTTAAAAAGCGTACCGAGAATGGAGAAAAGGACATCACTATTAAATACATACGAGGCATCCCAAAAATTGTTCCGGCTCCAAAAAACCACTAACAAGTTTTAACCTCCTTAAATGCACCTTCATGTATACCAACATTGCATCACTACCGGCCAAATATATCGACCTAAAACAACTTATTGAAAATGTTCAACCTACTATTCTAGTTTTATCTGAGACGTGGTTAAAACCAGAAATACCCGATGCAGCAGTGTCGCTACAAAATTATTTAATTTTTCGCTATGACCGTGGCGGCCGTAGGGGCGGCGGGACTGCAATTTACGTCAAGGACTCAGTCCAAGGAATTCCTATAACTGCCGACATCAATAGCACATACATTACTGGTAACATTGAATCGATATGGCTCAATATTCACTTTGGCGACCTCAAACTATTGGTAGCATGTATATATAGACCTCCCGATACGTCCCTGGATGATGATAATATCATGATTAACGCGATCGATCAGGCATCTCAGCTAAATAACACAATCATTTTTGGCGACTTCAACTACCCCACGATTGATTGGAATCAAACAAAACAACAAATTCAAATGTGGCTTCCTCACTCTTCTTGGATGCATTTGTACACTCGAATCTGCACCAGCACGTTATTCATCCCACCAGATACCGAGGAAATGATACCCCCACTATTTTGGACCTTATACTCACACCAGACCCAAACATCATAAACAACATTGAATACCTTCCTCCAGTTGGGAAAAGCGATCACGTGACATTGTTGGCCACTGCCCAGTTCTCTGCCAGTCACGCAATAAGGAGACATTTTACCAAAAGAGATTACAGAGCTGCAAACTACGTCGAAATTAACGAATACTTAACGAATCGCAATATTTTTAATGCCGTCAATAACCTAAGCGTGGAACCGTTCTGGCACCAGGTCCGGACAGAATACAACGAAATTGTAAACCAATTCGTACCAATAAAAAAAGTCTATCCAAGAAAAAGTAAATGTTGGGTCTCAAGAGAACTAAAACGTAAAATACGCAAGAAACGTCAACTATGGGACAAATATAAAGCCAGTACATCGGATAATGACTACAAGAATTACAAAAAGTGCTCCAACACTCTAACTTCAGAATTAAGAAGTGCACGCTCGAACTATGAGGAAACGATTGTTAATTCAGGAACAAAACACTTTTATAAATACATTAATCAAAACTTGACGTCGCGAGTGTCGTCAATAACTCTACGCTGCCAAGACGGATCCGAATCATCTGATACCAACATCACGTCGGAAATATTCGCACGTCAGTTCCACAGCCTCTTTGTTTGAACCGTCTAACTTGCCTACTTTAAATGCATCTAATCGACGCCATAACAGCTTAACCACGGTAAGATTCAACAAAGACAATGTCCTTGAGCACCTAATTGCGCTGAAAACGGACTCAAGTCCAGGACCAGACGGTATTTCTCCAAATTTTGTCAAAAACTGCGCATCATTATTGGCGGAACCTTTAACAACTTTAATGCAGGCATCACTAGACCAAGAAACTTTACCTCAAGATTGGAAGAAATCAATTATTGTGCCTATATATAAAAAAGGAGATAAACTTGCAGCTAGTAATTACAGACCGATCAGCCTTACTTCGGTCATCTGTAAGTGCATGGAGAAAATTGTGGCAAAGGAGCTTACTGAATTTTTGTTGTCGAATTCTGTAATTCCAAATTGTCAGCATGGTTTCGTTCCAGGAAGATCAGTAGTTTCAAATTTGCTAATGAGTTTGGATGATTGGACTAGGTCATGGGACTCGCGGACTCCAACTGATGTCATCTACCTAGACTTCGAGAAAGCTTTTGACCGGGTGCCCATACAGAGACTACTTTTGAAGCTTGAAAACTATGGTGTTCGAGGCAATTTACTCAACTGGATAGAAGACTTCTTAACAGGCCGTACGTTTCAGGTACGAGTCGGTGATTCGTTATCAGCTCCTCATTCAGTACTGAGCGGTGTACCTCAGGGATCTGTCTTGGGGCCAATTCTTTTTCTTGTCTACATTGCAGACCTTATCGAATGCATTCATTCTCCCAAAAGTATGTTTGCGGACGATTCGAAATTCTACAACAACCCGCTGGTCAATAGGTCAGTTCTGCAGTGCGATTTAGATAGAATAAGTACATGGTCAAAAGAATGGTTGCTGACGCTAAATACTGATAAGTGTACGGTTTTACATATTGGTGCCAGAAACCCCTGCTTTAAGTACATCTTGAATAACACGGTGCTCAAGGGGGTTAGTGACCAGGCCGACCTTGGTGTTTTAATGAGTGGTGACCTAAAGTGGACTTCGCATATCTCACGCATTGTGAAAAGGGCAAACTCTCTGCTTTATTTAATCAAAATAGCGTTCAAGGGCTTAAAACCAAATGTATTTTTAAAGATCTACAAAACGTACGTTAGACCCATACTGGAGTTTGGAGCGTCCATCTGGAACCCATACTTTGTTAAAGACATAGACCACCTGGAGAAAGTTCAACGCAGGGCTACCAAACTAGTTGGGGATCTAAAAAACTTACGTTACGACCAACGGCTTGCACAGCTGAAAATTCTTTCTCTAAAGGATAGACGCCGACGCGGGGACTTGATCGAAACGTACAAAATAATTAGTGGCCACTATAAGTGTTCGTTGCGTTCGAAGTTCGAATTTAGTGACAATATTCATCTAAGAGGTAACTCTCTTAAGCTAATGCACCAGAGATTCCAGAGCAAAAGGCGACAGAACATTCTTTTTGTGCGTGTAGTGAACGAATGGAACTCCTTGCCGAATAACATTGTTAACGCCCCGTCACTCAACATATTTAAAAATCGCTTGGACTTGTATCTTTTTTGATTACTGATGTATTACATATCCATGTACTATAATTTATTATCTATTATGCCCATGCTTTATCTACGTATTATTTTTGCAGGTGTCACAATTTTGTATTATGTTCTCTTTCTTTTGTAAATTTTTGCGAATTTTTGTAAACTTGTAAACTGTATTGTAATTTTGTGCGAGTTAATCGGCTCAGCCGCCTCTCGCTAACTTTTAATAATAATAATAATAATTAAGTACAGGTCACATTTTAACCAGCCTAATAATTTGATAACAGGCAAAATTTCTATCACAGTAAAATATTAAACCGAGGATTGTGCATGTGGATTTTGCTCTAACTTACAATTTAATTAATTAAATAATAGTATTAGAGACTCAATTAGAGCATTCCATCGCAAATAAATTGGGGCTTAAACAGAGCCGTCATCGCAATATATGTATGTAATAGTATATTATGATACGAGTTTTATAAGAAGCATGTTGTAGCACGCACGGGTTTAAAGAAGTAAATGCGACAAGTGCCATATAAATGAGGTATTATACAGTCTTTTATCTACTTTGCCACTTAAAAATAATAATTTCTAAATCTAGGGAATTTTGCGGCAGTAAGGGAACATTTGTGGGATGCAATAAAGGCGTCTATGGACAGTTCGATATCTACACGAAGCAAAGTACCTATGGTTGCCAACGTTAAAATAATGTATTATTCTGGTTTTAGAATTTTTACTATAGCATCCCTTTTGGTTTATTACGATACGCAAACGAGTATTGTAATAGGCTCAGTACAAACGCAAAGTAATTAAATACTAAAATAAGCAATTCAGATGCCCGATTCAACGACTATTCAGGTGCTTCTTCTATATTATTTTTACCAATTGCTTTATTTTCATTGCTACTTCTCTTTCTACTTTAAACTTTTTCTTATTATACCTTGAAGTGGAAACATACAATTCATTTCTGCATGCTTTCTTGACTAAGGTGAACTCTGCTTATTTTTTTCTAAATATGAGCTTACTCCATTATGATGAATACGATTAACTACGTTATCTTAGGTTACTGCGTTTCTCCCTTGCAGGCAATTTTACTACCAATGTCTTGTTTAGTAGACTATTTGTCTACTTTGAATCACTTCTATCTATTACTTGAATTGATTTGCTTCTACTACCTCTACTAGCTGTGCTTTGTGTTTTGATAATCCTTATTTGCTGTATTTTGCTCTCCTGCCTCTTTATCGCTTTGCTATACATTAAAGTATCACACTCCTAATACATATTGCTGAGCTAGTTCTAATGTAGGCCAATCTCGTTTCTTATTTAATATATAGTTTTTAATTGTCTAGATTATCTCAGACTGTCAGTTATTAATTTGTTTTCAGTTTTAATATATTTTTTGCTAGCTCCTAATATTTTTAAAATGTAAACCATATGTTCATACTACTTGAGATAATCTTCTAGTAAGGTTTCAACTCTTTTCTACTTGCTGCATTTGTTATTTTATATTTTATCTTACTTCTGTACTACGATTTCTTCTTGTACTCGAAGGTATCTGTTTCTCGGTTCATTTCTAATTCTTTTCTGTTTAGCGTCAATTATATCCTTCTACCACGTTTGGTGGTTTTCGTCAAAAGCATTTATAACGTATACAACTGCATTATGCGGTTATCATTCCACTACCACGATCATAACTTCTTCCTCAGTTTGACTGAAGTTTAACAGTATTATCTCGATCTCTCATTGTTACTTTTTGTGCAAAACATTTAATAGCAGTTAATTTTATCTTCCATTTGAACCAATTGTTATTCCACATCATCTGTTTCTCTGGTGTTATTTTTATTAGTGACTTTACTTTTAACTACATTTCATATTCTACATTGTTAAATATATTTAAAAGAAAAAATGAGTTGCGATTCAGAAGCCAGGGGACTACCGTAATACTAACAAGGTGTTGTTCGGGATGAGCATTTAAGGCCATTGTAGCAAATTTCGGCATTTTTATCCGGATTCACAAGCTTCCCAGACCTAACCGTATTGTTGAAGTTTCGTTCTCGTTTCGTTGGAATACCGGAGAACTTCATTTCGGTCTTGTATAGTATGTCGCAACCCTTCTACTGGTTTTGGTTTCCACTGAGTTTGCAACATACCCTGTATCGTCGGTAATGCATATGCCGACGCAGTCTTGTAAAGCCCTCGCCGTCCGCCGGGGCCGCCTTGGGCTACAACTGTCTTTTTGTTTCTTGCATGTATGAACCATTTTAAAAATTGACGGCTCTACGAACCGAAGTTTGAGCGCATTCCCGGTGGGGTGTATAGTAGATCGCTATACGCAATCGCTAGCTGACTTGTCACCACTTGTCAATATTGCTCTGGTTGGCCGGATCTTTGTCGCCTAGAATGAGGAAATTGAGCATGCAAACACTGCCAGCAATAAAAACCCAACAGCTTACATAAAAATATATATAATCTGTAAGAGAAACACAAATACAGGGAAATACATTGGAAGAATAATCGGCAAAGATTAAATAACGTACATACAAATACATGTAAGAATACCCAATGTTCTTATAAAAAGGCTGTATGCTGTCAACCATGTATAACAGCTACTAAAATATTAACGCGCTTAAGGCTAATGCTACATGCATGAAAGCCCCTTAAATAGTGCGTTAATGTTTAACTGTCGACGCAAAATCAAAAACCGATCTTGCGAATTGTAGTTAAATTCCGCGTACCAATACACTTTAGGCGATCCTGTCTATTCTTCAATCGCGCTCGTTTTCGAAGCAGCTGTAACGCGAACGCGGCCTTTGCTCATTCAAATCAAGCTGACAAGCTACGTTAACAGATGATGCAACCCTTTCGTACTGACTGCGGGTGAGCGCCCGTTATCTTCGACACAAAATCATTCATTGAAACGATTGCACACGATGTTGCAATAATTCCCCACTTCGTATTCCAATTCTAAGTAAAAACTAACCTTGAATCCGTTTGCTCCCAAATGTTCTCGTAGTTTGACAAGAACGACAGCTTCTTGCTATAGAGGAATCAGCAGCACATCGGTGGTAATACCCAGGTAGTTCGATGCTTTCGTGGGCTGTGTTCTCACCCAAGAACCTCTCGTTGTCGGCGGCTGTTAATTCAAGCCAACACAGCACTGCCAAATGCACTTTGGTGCTTTTATTAGCGCTTGGCGTCCCTTAGATTTTTGGACGACCCACGCCGGTCGCTTACTCAAGCGCGACTGTCCCCGCGGTTCTTCACGCCCCGCTGGCTTTGTTTTAATTTTAACTATACTACTTTGATCAACTGTTTTGGCGAATTCACTGGCCCGCGTGAAACTGACAATGCGTTTAAATTAATTGATACATATGAGGAATAGGGTTCAGTTCTATTATTAGCAGTATAGGGTTAAATACCCAAGTATGTAATATATAAGGTGATATGAATCGGCCCATTACACTATCAAAACTAACTTCCGCAGCTTGCCTACCGTCGTGACGGTGTAGGCTGATTATTGGTACCTTTTTGCAGATTTTAGGGAAATACAGTACCCGTTTTCACTGAAATGATACAGGACAAGCTATATTGAGTGTACGCTGTAAGCCCGCCTTTGTAAAATCCCCATTGCATCACCGGCTTATGAACAACAGGTGGCACCCATAACAATAATATAAATGTTTTCCTGTATCTACTATTATTTTGACTATCGTGAGCGAGCGTCAGTTCTTTTGGCTTACAATTCTTCTTCCTCTCTTAAATAATTTTCTGACTTATAATTTTCCGTTTGTGTTTTTCCAAGAGCGGAGTACTTTTTAAGGTTATGTGAAACTGATATGTAACCTAATTTTTGTAGAAGTAGTTTCCACGTTATTAATATATTTCTTATTTCTTGGTTGTGATGTTCGGATATGTAATTCTGTCTCTATTATTCCATCTTTGTGGATAATGACGGCTTATACAAATTGCAGTTATCAGATATATATTTTTACATAATTTGTAGATTAAAGTTGTCAGATATTTTATTTGCCTCAAAATAAATCAATCATTCAGCTAATTTCTAGAAGCGTACATTCAAGAAAATGTCTTTGACCGATATAATTGAAAGGGATTCCATTAAGCTCTAGCAACCTAATAAGAACTTAACTTATACTAAATTTCAAATAAGATTACAGTAGGCGACGCTCTAAACTCAAAGTCAGCTTTACCCTAAAAATAAACATTGTAGGCCAGCCTCTTTTGTCCACTTTTTTGTCGGTTTTCTTTTTATATTTTTACGATTCATACCTAATGTCAAATTGACAATTTTGAAAAAAAAAGTTTGATTTTCAAATAGCTGTAATGATGAATTTGTTTCGACCAATCACGACCATAGTTATGATTACTAACTAGTTCCAAGTACTACATGCTTATTTGAAATTTAGTAGAGGGAGGAGTAATTCAATTAATCACACTAAGGATAATGTATGACTCTTAGATATTTTATTGTTTCTGTTACATTACGTTATAATTTACTAGAGATTAGTGGGCACTACCGTATACTATTTATCTTGATGCAGGTTTATATACACACTCAGGCAAATAATAGCTTAGGACAATTAGGTAACATAGGTTAATGGAACCAAACGAAACAGTTTACTTGTCCGTTGCATATAGGGTTTGTATGTGTTGCATTAGTATATTATTAGTAAACACAGTGTTATTATATTAAGATTTATAAGTTATCAGTTGATAGTTTAGTTTTATGTACGTTACATTTTCCTTTTTGTTATTTGTTTGCATTTCCTTTAATTATTAACTTCATTTGTGACACTTGCCGATGCCGTTTTTTCCTACCTAATAAAACCTACATATGCCGTTACAGATAAAAGCTATTGGTGCAAAAATAAGGAAAGTAAATAATAATATCCGATCATCTCTGAAACCTTTTTTTGGGGTGATGTAATTTATGTTAGTTACGTCATCACGACTCTGAGCTCCTTTTGTTTAGAATTGCAAGCTTCTAACCTTGATGCTCCACGTGTGACTTCCTGCCGGGGCATCGTAGATAACGTTTATCTTAAGAAGACTAAAAATATGTATATATATGCCAGTATATGCTAGTAATATTATATTTTAACTTCAGTTCCTAGTTCAAAGCTTAACACGCTTGAAGTAAGAGATTGTTTTGCAAAGCCTGTTGTAAGACTCCAATATATTTATGTATTGTAAAATAAGAATAAAATTGTTTTTTTAAGTCGTTTCGGCGGCTGTTTAATTTAACTGGCGCAGTCATTCCGATTTGTGGAGGAAAACTGGAAAACTGGAAAACTACAACCATCGAGTCGACCAGCATTTTTCTTGAGGTTCAGTTTTTTCCACAATTCTAAAACCTACCATCCAGCGGATCGTCGGACAACTCCAGAGATAAACATCGTCCGATCGTGAGAACAGCCCGTCGATCCAGCTACTGTAACCCGTAGTTATTGGAACCAGTCTAATTGAGGACAACCCGTGGTTATTAGAACCAGTCCAATTGAGGACAACCCTTAGTTATTAGAACCAGTCTAATTGAGAACAACCCTTGGTAATTAGAACCAGTCCAATCGAGGACAAGAGAACCGCTATAACGGGTCCAGGACCAACACAGCGTCCAGTTGAAGGCAACAGGACCTAACAGTAAAGCAGGCCGTTCGTCAATAGTCAACGCACCATGCAGTAAGTGCATTTTCAAATTGAAGTTCAAGCAGAACGCGGTAAGCGTGCATACTCAGTGCATACACTAGGTATGCTTAATTTTTGTTTGTACTCACGTTCTGTATGTGGAGACCCCTAGAATAATATTGTTTACTAACATAAACAAATAAATAAAATTAATTTTCACCAAAATTTTCATGTCACGGGATCGCTCAAGATCGCCGCTAGGACATACATTAAGACCATTGTATTTAAACAATAATTGTAATAATTCTAACAGCCTTAATATGGTCTATCAAAGTGCACAATTATTAAATCAAGTCATTTTCCCCCGAGCTTTACAGCAGCTTTTTTGAACGAAATTCCAAATTATGACAGAAATCAAGTGACTCTTTTTGAATTTGTCAGGTCAGCAGATATTACTGCTAATCAGTTTTGTACTGAGAATGTTAACGATTACATTAACAAATTTATTTTATTTTCAATCAAAGATAAGCTAAAAGATCAAGCTTTAGAAATAATCACCGGATACCAATCTAATCATGCTTATTTTAAAAACAAACGGCATCTATTATGATTTCTCTGGGCCTTTATAAATCCTTATGTACATAAATTACTGCCTAAATTATATATCACTATATTACTATGGGCAAATGAGAGACGTTTACAAACATGGACAAATAGAATTTGAACAGCATAGGTACTGTAAACATCAATAGTAAATTTCAAAACATGCTGTAAGTCTATATTGGATGTTACATAAATTTCAAGTAAAATAAAAAAATCATTTATTGCAGTTAATACACAGCCTTGAATAATAAGAAGTAATAAGAAACGGACACGTTTTTTAATAAATTTAAAAAGCATGTAAGAAAAATAATGTCTTGCTATGGTTGTATTGTATTGTGAATTACGATATTTTTTTAAATAAATGTAATAAAATCAATAAAGCATTCGCATAAAAATAACAAAATAATTTAATATACTGCGATGGCTAGCTTTCTTTAATTAAATTAAATCTTAAGTTGTTAGAGCATCCACACAATATTTTGTTTGAACAAAAATTCTCAGGCAGGTTAAAGGTAAGCTGTATTTATTTAAATGCCTACATGAATGGTTATATGCCCGTTTTTGTATTTTATCTACCTGCAAATAATGATAAATAACCGCTAGCTCTCAAGTAAAGCAATCACTCTAACTCAGTTGGCTTCCTGGTTGTTTGTGTAATTTTTCAAATTATTTGAGTACAGTTCTGTTCACCGCTTTGGTTCCACTACGCAGAAGCAAAATATTTGAAAGTAGGTCAAATGTTACACAAAATGGATTCCGTATGCAAGATTGCGTTATATGACGTTTAAAACAAAGTGAACTTATCAAAGTTCGTACAGGTATTTATTTGAATTTTCGCGCTTTGGCGGCATTAATTATCTTTTGTTTTCAGGCAATTGATTGTCAATGACGTCAAAGGGACGCTGCTGGCGGAAATTAGCAATTGTTTCTGACGCGTCCGGTTTCACCCTCGCATAACCTCAAATAATTAATCCGCTTGTTTTGCGGGCTGCACCTCCTCTATAGCCGCGCAAATGCTTGGATCTTCTTAAGTAATATCTCCTTTATCAGGCACGTAATTTTCACGGGCCTAACGTGTATAGTTCTAGGTGAAATTTGTACCTTTTATTTCGCCGAAGTCCCTCGAGTACTCTGAGGTGACGCCGTTGATATTCTAAAGCTGCTACGGGCCCCCTTGATGTGAAACCTCCTGGAGACGTAGTTACAGAGCTGTCCTACGCCCTGGAATGCAAACCTCGTGGTTCCGATGGATTTCTTGGTTGCACGGAGATGTTGAAATCTTGAGCTGAATCGGCTGGCAAAACCTAGGAAGGGGCCTTCGTCGAACTTTCTAATTTATGGTGTTGGAAACACTCACAAACGATACCACACCAACTGGGATATGCACTTATCAAAATGGTAAACTTTTTATGTTGAAAAATTAACATTTATTATATAAAACTATAATTTAAAGTGGAGCACAATTTACAATGTCATTTCTTATAATTTATTCATTTGTTCTCCCAAATCCGTTATAAACAAAAGCTAATCTAATATTAATATAAACGGAAATTAACCAAGTTCAAATCAATTACATCTTACAATAAATCTGCTTATAAACTACTAAATTTACAAGTTTCTTATATCTAAAATATTGTCTACATTTTTAATTATTAAAATATGTCTCTTTGCGCCACCACACGTTTTATTAATTGCTTTTTTCTGTTCACACACGTAATTACACTGATTAATTTATTTAGAGTTTACTTCATGCACAATTCCTTTTCCTGTCTCTGTTTGGTTTTCACTCGTTTTTTCGTGTCATGTGTACTTTTTACCATTGCTATTTTATGCCTTTTTGCCTGCCTTCTAATTGCTCTTTGCAACGTATAGTTAGTTTATTCTGGCTTATACCTTTTTCAGAGCCCTCACAAAATTTTACTGTCTAAATTAATTGAATTCTACGCTTCATTTTCTTGCACATAGCAAACCCTTTTGTAATTAATCATTTCTTTTAGTTCGGCACAAACCTATTATTTAAATTGATCTGACAGTCAACTTAGATCCCTGTGAGAAATGAGCTTTGTCTTTCACGTTCCCTATTTAATTACTATAAAACTATAAAACACCTCTACCCTGTGCTTATTGAAATGTCCATTAAATTGTCAACGCTATCAGAGTTGAGTTGTAGGGCCTAAGACCATTCCAATACTTGCTATCAATAAGAGTTATTGGACGTTAAATAAACTTGAATTAGATGAAGAGACGTCAATCCTTGACAATTTTACAAACAAAGACATTAAAAGTGTTATTTTATGCAAAGTACAGCAGAAATGTCAGTAAATGTGAAATGTAGTTTACTTAACTTGGTACAAAACTTTCGGGTACATGAAATTGGTTTGTAGCTAAGTTAAAATAAGTTGAGGTAGCAGTATGGTTTTTTATAATAATAATATAAGTTTTCACGCAAGATCTGAGAAGATGCAAAACAGAGAAAATTCAACAAGCAATTCAGATTAATTAAATTGTTACGTTAAATTTTTGCATAAATTGCAATTTTTTTATTTTCTCTGTGAATTTTTAAAAGAATTGAACTGCTTTAGGGAATTCTTCTAAATTTTGAAAAATATATTGTCAGTGTGATATCCGGTGGCCATTTTATAACAGTGATCGCGTGAGATTGTCCTTTGGTCCTGTGCATGTGATTTTGGAATTTTCGCTTCACGCAGTTAAATAATTCCTGAATTATCATAAAAATTGTTGATCGGCCTTAAGAAATTGGGTGTGAAATTGCTGAAATCAATTTAGTTGTGCTAGGATACAACTTTATTTCTGTGAAATTACTTACTTCTGGCCACCTTCGAACATTGGTAGGTTTCTGGAACACCTGGAGAACCAACTCGTAAGCAGTTCTGAGCTCCTCGATTAATTTAACTGCTCTCGAGACTAAGCTGCATGGGTCTTTCCTCGTGCGAATTGTAATCGACAACTAATTGGAGAAAAGCTTACTCCACCTTCTGAATGGCTTCTTCGCTCTCTCTGGTTTTATATCACAAATGACAATTAGGTTAGGTTAGTTGTGCTCGTACAGCATTGCGAGGAAAACTGTACAGCTGATTCTCTTTACTGAATTTATTTAGATTTCATGTCACAAAGAGAACTGTGTAGATATTACAACAATGTTAGTTTTTACAGCATTTAAAACTAAGTTAAACTTAAAAATAAAACCCTAAAACTTCCACTAGGTAAATTTTTAACAGAATAAAACTTAGAATAAAAAAAATTCTTACGCATAAATTAAAATCTACAGAATTAAGCTTATCCATTTCATAATCAGTATTCTACGAGTAATTAATATTAGCCTAACACTTCGCAGATTGGTTTTTGCTAAGTTCACATTTTGGATATAATAACGGTGATAAAATTGGTATAAAAGTTTTCTCGAGAAAGAAAAAGTATTTCTGTCACTCTGTCACGTTCTGCAGCCTTAAGATAAGCTGCTTTTACAATTATATGTCCATCCGGTTGCGTCTGCATACATGAACAGCAGGAATACCTCACCATTACTGCACTGTAAAAGTGTAAAGCATTACACAGTCTTAAGAATTGCTAACATAAACATAGGTGTATTTTTGGTGACAATGGTGTCAAAACTGACGCAAACCCTAACCTACTATTCTTGAATTTGATATAGACTTACAGTGTCACAATTTCATTTTTACGTTGTTGTCGAGTTCCCTCCCGGGAATCAAGGCGGTAGTGGAAGTGCGCGCGACCGATCTGTCGTGTCGTTTGCGCATAACGGCAAACGTGCAGTCTCGGACGGGCTGAAGCTTTTGTAAAGCTAAAATGCGAAACTTAAAATGCCCAAAATATTGTATTTTAATTAATTCGCATTTAAAATAGGAGCGAAACTTTATAGCAGCACTGAAGTGTATTGTTGGTGACACTGTAAGTCTATGTCAAATTCAAGGTTAGCAGGTTAGATTTTGCGGGTCTGTATAAAAACTGAAACAAGTGTCACCAACAATACACTTCAGTATTGCCAAACGTAAAACGAATCTCTGTTGCTATGCAGAAACGTGTTGCTAATTCAGAAACGTATCACATTTATCAACGATTTTGAATGTAGAAATGCAGTACATTACCGAATGAAATGCGATAATAGATATTAACGATACAAGTTTGATTATGAGCATCTTAACGAAACTAGTTTGATTGCCAAAACGAGGCGGTGAGCCGAGTTTTGCGGCAATCAAACGAGTTTCGTTGTGTGCCATAAGCAAACGTGTATTGTTCAATATTTTATCTTCATCAATAAACTCTGGTTCAATGTATAAAAAGAGTGCGGTAATATCTATCCATTACCGCACTGAGTGTGGTAATAAAGCTCTTAACGATACTAAAATTAATTTGGTTAAGAGGCTATAACAACACGGATGAAGATAAAAGCATTTTAAAGCATTCATGTATTGAGTTATAGGATAGGCTAATACAAGTTTATTTCAAGACCGGGTTGACAGATCTATGAAATTGTTGAATAAAATTAAATTAACCCGTTAGATAAAATTATTATTTGTGAATTATCTCATTTCATCCTGTTGAATAAAATAACAATAGCAAGAAGGCACTTTAAACGCTGTTCAACGTTGAGGCCAACTTTAATCATTACATTGCAGCATATAACTTTTCTGTAACGTTATAATGCGGCTAAGCTTAATATATCTTAATTTGTGTTATTTCTAAAGAAGTTCTTGTAGCTTACGTAAGTACACATCGCTGTACTTTTCATGCTTATATATTATTTTCCTTGCAGAGATCCAATGGCAGAACCCGACAGCGTCAATATGATACTAGAATCTGGTGGAAGTCTAGTTGAAGGAGGCGTAGGATATATTTCTGAAGTTGAGGTCGAACTTGCAGAATCGGCATCTGTTTCCTTTTGTTGTAAATTATTATCTGTTGTCTTCCTAAATATAGTACACAATATTTAGATAGTTCTAATTATGAATATCAAATAGAGAGGTATGCAAAGATCATAATAAGTATTGTGATAAATAAGAAGCTTGTTTGTTAACGAGTGCAATATAACCTTGAATTCTAATTATTATGATGTAAGTTGTTTGTTAATAATATTTGGAAAATTCCTATTTCCATGTTACATGGCTTCAATTAAATCTACACAGGAAGCTGCAGGAACAAATTGCACAGAAGCCGAATTGCCACTCGCTCTAGATGAAGTTTAAAAATCGTACACTCCCCGGCTACCACTTTAACACCTATAAAGTCAACAAGGAATCTCTTCCTCAATTTCGACGGGCAACGCTAGCTACCTAGCCGACTTACTAGTAACGAGAGCTCATAGAACCACGAGTTTGTGATACTAAACAGGCCACTGGCCTAATGTAAGAAAAAGAAAAATGTAGCATAATATTTTTTTATGAGTTTTAATCATAAACTACAGTAAGCAATTACTTTGAACAATTTAAAAGTTTTCCTTTGCTTCCATTATTTTATTTATTTTTTACACTTTATAACAAATAGTTTTCTTGAAACAATGTACACAGTAGCGTTATGTACTCTATGATGACCTACTTACGTTGCTATATTATACAGTATTAAATTCTCTATAGTCAAAAATGTGATCTTATCAAAGAAAGATTACTTTCCATTTTAAGTTTGTTGATTCGAGTTATATATTTAGTTGCCTGAATTGCAAATAAATATTCTTCGAAAGTATCAAAGATTCATAAAAACATATGTATCAATCCAATTACGCTCTAAATAAGTATTGCAGTTTGCACGATCTACAGTTGTTGCAAAACAGTATTTACATCTTCAACCGAGAAACTGAAAAGTATCTACACCTTAAAGGAAGAAAAATTTAAATTACCAGTTCTGCAGAGCGAGAGTGATTAATAAAAGAGACAAAAGGCCAAACAAGAACTCACGAGGTATTCTGCAATTCCGTTTCATACTCCTTCGTAGACTGGCCATTTTCGATAGGTTTTGAGTCAGCAAGGGTTAGCAACACCAACACAAAGCAAACAACATAACACAGCAGCATTCTTGTTATGCAGATCTACGCTTACCTTTTAGATTAGCGATTGAATAAACTCTGCGGCTTCACGTTATTTTCTAGCACATTATTTTATTATTAATGGGAGGCAGTTGCCCGTCACGAAGGAAAGTCAAGGCCCTAACCCATCCAAGGATGAACTGGTTTTCTAATTATAGAAATGCAATATTATCTCAAACAGTAATCAATAACCTGAAACACTAACACGAATTTCAATTATAAGAAATAAATCAAAAATAAGTTATTTGAACAATGTTAATGGTTTAATTAGAATTGAATGAACTGTAAGGCTAGAATTCAATATTAAACTAAAAAAATGGAAATTTAAGATTATTCATTTATTTATTTTAGTACTCAGCAAATAGCCGTTAGGCCAATTACAGGCGTCGCTGTTCCTTTTTATGGGGACTTCCAACCCCACTCACGACTGGCATGATGTTATTATGACATCCGGGACCAACTATTTGCGTGGCAGCAGTACCACGAGGCGCCGAGAGATGCAGTCGTGGAACTCCCATCCAAGTTCTGACCAGAAAGAGCGTTGTTCAACTCTGCTGATCGAACGTGGACGCTTGTTCAAGCTACACCACCCGGGATCCCCATATTGTATAATCACGAAGACTAATTACCGTTACAATTACTTAAAATTTCAAAATTGCATTTATTGGTAATAGTGCTGAGATAAACATATACAACCAATTTACGGATGTGAAACACTAATTGCAGCATTTCACTTATTGTGAAAAAAGATTAATGCCCAAATAATATCAGAATAATGAAAAGCATTTATGATAACGAGGAAAACCTGCAAAGATTGCTATATCAAGTTTCCATATTTCTAACTACCTTTAACATGGAAGAGTCTACAAGAGAAGACCAAATGTATAACAATAGCGACAGAACTTGCAAGGTGTAAATTACAAACTATGTAACGCTACGTAATTTTAGCAATTCTACTTTTATGCTCAAGATTAAATTCTGATTACTTTATGTTTTTAATTCTCGCTGGTAGCTCTGCTCCAAGGTTGTCAAGAGTTGAAGTAAAGGAGATTCGAGTCAAGTCTATACATATTTTTATTTTGTTTATCTACTTTACAACGTAAAAAATAATAATAAAGGCTATTTTTCAAACAGGAAAATTTATCAAATAAATGCAGTGAATTTATTTTAATGGTTAACATAGCAGTTTCGTTTCTATGCCAGCAGTTAATCATACAGGTCACTTCCATAGTTACCAATGAAATCAATAGATTAGAGCGTTTATTTTACGAGTTAACATACAAATTTCAATTAAGTACTTGCTAATAAGAAACTTTAATTTTTATTCTGAGGCCTCTGAGGTGCGGTGGTATCATTGGATTGAAGGGCGGCGGTCTGCAGCGGCAGCTCTGAAATGTGTCCCCGGTCCTATGATTCGAATCGCTCTAATTACATCAAAATTAAACAATTTAGTTTCGCCTCGTCGGTCTTGGGTGTCTCTAGATTGATTAAGCAAAAGCCACAATTATACTGGGGCGGTTAACAGCCATCCCAGGTAGAGCACACTAGAACGCTAGCCGCGCCAATTAAATCTCTCTCTCTCTCGCTCTCTTCTTTCCGTATTTTAACCTCTATCTGGGTCTTCCGGAGTTCAATATTTTTTTCCACTCTTTTCTATTCATCCAATCGCCTTGCTGGATATCCCACTTTTGCTTTAGGCCGTCTACTTCCTCATTCCAACCTTTTCTTGGTCGTCCTCTCTTTCTTCTTTCTCTTGATTGCCACTTCATTGCTTTTTTTGCGAGCTTGTTGTTGCCTATTCTTTGGACATGTGCGTACCACAAGAGTTGCCTTTTTTCAATTTCCTCTAAGATGTCCCTTTCTGCATCCATTATTTCACGTATTCTTGTATTTCTGACTCTTTCTCTACGGGATATTCTCGCTGCTCTTCTCCAATAGTCCATTTCCATTACTTTCAGTTGGTTTTTATGTTGTTCAGAGAGCTGCCAGATTTCGGATCCATATAGTGCCACACTTTGGACTATAGAGGAATAAATATGTTTTTTTATTCTTATTATTTATATTTGCATCCCAAAGTATACCATTTAAGGCCCTTATGACTTTCCGGCCTTGTTTCATTCTCTCTTTTACCTCCGTGTTATATAGTCCTTGCTTTCCTACTGTTGCTCCCAAATATTTGTATTCTTCACATGCCGGTATAATTTCTCCTGTTTCTAAGGTTAGAGCATCTTGTTCATATCCTATACTTAAATATGTTGAATTATTTACATTGATTTTAAGCCCCCATTTATCATATTCCTCTATAGCTTTTCTTGTCATGTATTCAATGTCTTCCATTTCTTGTGCCATAATAATCTGATCATCGTCAAATTGTAACGTGTATAATGTAGTCACGACAATATGGAAAGACTAATAGTACAGGGTATGCATGTAGGGAAACGACGCCGTGGACGCTCTCCTACTCGTTGGACAGACATGGTAAAGCTAACGGGATCCGGTCTGAAAATAGCAACACAGGAAGCCAAAAATCGCGATAGATGGCGTCTCACTGTCGCACAAGTTATAAGGCGTCTAGACCAAGAAAATGACGACATATAATGGTCACCACACGTAGTTAACGACGTTGGATTTTGATGATGATGATAATGTAGTGTCCTCGTCCAGTGGTATTCCCATCCCATACATTTCCTTTTCCATTGTTCGAGTGCTTTTTCTATATATATATATCTTAAATAACGTCGGTGAAATGCAGCAACCCTGCCTTAAACTATTCGTAACTTTAAATTCTGTTGTAGGTTCAGTTTCTACTTTTACTTTCGCTGTTTGATTGTCATACAGGTTCTTCACATCCCTGACTAATGTACTGTTGATGTTGCTGTTCTCCATGACATTCCACAGTTTCTTTAGGGGTACGTTATCATACGCTTTTGATATGTAAAGAAATAATAGATGTAGCTCTCTGCCGGTTGCTAGTTTTTTCTGCACAATTTGTGTTAGACAAAAGAGGTTATCCAAACATGATCTACCTGCCCGAAATCCGCTTTGTTCTTCCTATTCTTCAGTTTGATATTGTTCTTCAATTAAGTCTCGAATAATTCGTCCATATATTTTGCTAATTGTACTTGTAACTGTATTAGAGATATATAGCCGATTTTCTATTCTTTTGATATATTTCCCTCATTTATACATTTATTCATAAGTTTTGTTATCATCTTATATAATTTCGGTGTTCTATTTTTTATCAACTCACTGGGGATTCCTACAGGACCGGGAGCCTTTCCATTTCTCATTTCTTTAATTGTTTTAATTACTTGTTCTTGTATTTCTATGTAGTTAATATCTGTCATTCTTCCTACTCTCGTCATGATTTCTTGGAATATTGGTATTTTCTCGGTGAGTAGCTCTGAATAGTATTGCTTCCATTCTTCTGCAGGAATATTTTGTATTATGGTTTTTTCTCGATGTGGAGATTTTACGTTCCTTATGAATTTCCATACCTCTATCATCCTTCTTCCTCCTATGTACATTTCTATCTCGCTACATTTTTTTCCACGTTTGTTGTTTCGTAGTTTTTATCAATTGTCTTACTCTGGTTTGTTGGCTCTTATAAGCAACTCTGTCTTCGTGTACTTTAGTATTTAACCACTTTGTATATAGTTCTTTTTTGTAACGTATTTCCTCCATTAAGTTCTCGTTTATCCAATAATTTCTTGGTCTTTCTCTAACATCCTCTCCTAAGGCTTCTTTTGCGGCTTGTTGTAGGCCTGCTTTTAAATGTTCGTACAGCTCTGTGTTTGATCCTTCCAGATGTTCGTTAAGATTTTGGTCCAGTCTATTTTGATATAGATATTGTACGCTAATTTGTTGTAGACTTTGTAACTTGTATCTCACTTGTTCTATTTTTTCTGTCTGTTGTGGTATTACTAACTTGTTTTGTCCTTTGGGTAAAAACACCATTTTGGCTTTCACCAAATGGTGATTCGTTCCACATGTCGGGCCTCTGTAAGCTCTAACATCCTGAACTCTACCAGTAGAGTTCTGTCGAGTTATAACGTAATCAATTATTGTTCTACGTTGTCGTGCGTGCTCCTCGAAAGTATATGTATGGATTTTCTTGTGCTTATAAATACCGTTTTGGATTTTTAAGTTGTTACTTTCACAGAAACCTATAAGCCTTTCTCCATTACTGTTTCTTTTGGTATCACCAAATTGTCCTACGACTTTATCGTTTGTCTCGCATGCTACCCACGCATTGAAATCACCCAGTAATTAAAGGAATTTAGAAATTTCAGACTCCGGGAACGACCTTCGTGCCCGACGTTTCGTTAAAAATTTGCAGGCAAAGTTTGAGCGGCAGCGGTGGATGCTCGACTTACAATTCAAATACTATGGTCCCTCTCGTCTTTGGAATTAAACTGAATTTAGGCCGCTTTGAACCTCCCGCTAGTGGCTTTTTGGAGAGAGTTGTCCGGTGGAATCATTTATTACCAAATAGGAAAGATAGACTAGAATATGTTTTTATCGGACTTTTTCCACTGTCTCGAGTGTTTAATACACAACGTTTCGGGAGTTTCTGATCTACTTCCGTCCTCAGGTGAATGAACTCCTGGTTAATCCTGAGGACTGCTATTTTAAGCGATTACTGCTCTGACACTCTTACCACTAAACCACCAGCGCGGTTATATATTTTAGTTATAAACTTATATATATCTTACCAGTGTATGCGCAGTAGACTATTTTTGTAATTCTCTGCGCAGTAGTGGCATCCAAATGGGCTTTAGATTTGCGCTAGGCTGGCTAATTAGTTCTACTGCCAGCGCTATGTATGTAGCTTCCTTCAGCTTCCTACGGAAACTGTGCTCCTCTTTAGCTACAATTGATGCGTTATCCCATTGTATGTGGCGGTCTTCGTTCCAGATGTGTTCCGCGATCTTGGAGTTGATGGTTTCGCTTTTCTAATATTTTTGCGGTGTTCCGATAATCTCACTAGTATGGGTCGTTATGTTTCCTCTATGTATTGTCTTCACACTCGCACGGCACGCTGTAGATATAGTTCCTTGAACTCCGATCTTCGTTCTGAGGCTTGGTATGCGTCATCATGCTTCTTAGAGTTGTTGTGGACTTGAAGGCAGTTCTGTTTCCGATTCTTCTCAGTTTGTTGGAAACTCCTCGACCGTGGTTGTTGGCTCCGTTTTCTCATCCCCTGCGGGTGTTGTATTTCTGTTCATCTCTTTTAGCGTTTGGTTTAGGGTTCTTTTTGGGTAGCCATTAGCTTTCAGCCCTTCTGTGATTATCTCAATTACCCGTTTAAGGACTTTTTCCTCCGAGCATATGGTCTTGGCTCGGCTATATAGACAATTCGCGACGCCACGTTTTACGTTATTGTGGTGGTTAAAATCGTAGTGTAGGTATTTTGTACCGTGTCCACATTCTTCTGGACTAGTACGTCTAGGAATGGAAGTTTCCCTTCCGATTTTTTTCCTTCGTGAACTTAATTGATTGAGCTTGATTATTGAAATGTTCCAGGAAGCCGTCTAGCGTCTCTCTACGAACGTATTATCTACGTATACCACGACTGACCTAGCGCAATTCCAAAGACTCCAAAGCGACCATAAAGTTCCAGGGTGCTTTCCAAAACTACAAGGACGAGTAGTGGGCTACTCGTAAAGTCCGATCCTGTCTTAGGACAGTAGCAATTGTGATAAAATGGCAAGGAGCCACGATAAAATTCAACCCGTAGTATAGATTTATATTGTTCATGGCCGATGCAGCGGGTCTGGTACAAAATACTTACGTAGAGACCTAATAATTGCTCTACATACTGGAGTTCAACTTTCCCTTGCATTTTCTTTACAATTATCAAATCAATAGCTAATAACAATTTTTGAATCTAGCTCGCTTGAACAGCGATACTTTAATAAATTAGCTTACACTTAAAGAAACAAAAATGCAAATCAACAAAGAAGGTTTATTACGTCTTTAAATAACTGGGTTTGCAAAGCAGAAACTGTACAGAGTAAATACAAATACACAACACATAAACCAATTTATAAAATTTGAAGCTCTGCTAGTTAATAAACAACGCAGTTCAAAACCTTAATAGGTCGAGTAAACAGTATAGCAAAAATATATCTAGTAGCGAGAGCTCCTGTAAATAAAGGGTATGAAAGCTCTATTCAAAATAGTTAACCTCGGCAGTGCAAATCAAAACGGAAAACCTCTAGTGCACAAATCAAAACAACTAACCTTAACTCTACAACGTCGAGCTTTCTCCGTACGCACAACAAATCTTGTTAAATGCCTAAAATGTAACAAATAGTTTATACATATACGAATACTACGAATTTACATTGAATTATATGACAGTACAAGGCGCATTACTAAATTTTATAAAAACAACATACAATGACGTTAAACGAAGTTAGTTGCTAATTAAGTGCGCATCCCTTAATTTAGGCCAGTCACTAGAGAGACTCAAATTTTGTTAAACACTTTAGCATGTAATATAGGTGGGTACATTTAATCTAAAAAAGCTGGTCTTAAGGGGAATTCTGCAAGGGCAGTTCAGCTTTGGCGGTCGTACCAGATTTACGTTATCGCTAGTTTTGGCAGCTGAACGATTTATAGGATGATGCAAACTTGGTCAGCAAAACAACATTCGTGCCGGCAATTCTTGACGCAGCTCCAAAGACACGAAACGACGTTATCTTCAGGGTTTATACGAGATTATGCCGCTGTTCACGTTCACCGGAGCAAAGAAAAAACGTACGTGCATAACATTAATTAAAGAAAGATCAAACGAAGTGTCGGTGTGGACTTCTATGCGTATAAACTGGTTACCAGCCAATTACAACACATCAACTCAACACGAGACCTTTGTTCGCACAAAACTTCCAATAACGACCTGGAGAATTTAGATGCCCCCCCCCCACCCCCCGGGGGCTACCTTTGCACTCACATATTTACGTCGGTTACCAGCTCACAAGTGACGCTCCATTAATTAAACAACCCGCGCTTCAGTTACTCGGTTACTTTTTACAACTTTTTTTAGTCTCACGGCGTTCTATTGCTTTCTCATAGCATTTATAATTTTGAAATGAGCGCTTGCTGCTACAATTTTGGCATCGAAATGCTTACACGGCAAATTTCGACAAGAGCACACGTATGATTCGAAGATCTTTACTGACATATCGAAACTGGTTCCTGAGACGAGCGCCAGGTTGGAACCTAAAAGCTATAAAACGCAACCTAAAAGTACACGTGTTGCAACTGGAAACATCCTGTACTTGAAATATTAAAGATCAATTTCTTTAAATGCAGTAGGTTAGAATTTAGGACATACCTTATATGAGAACTAGCTATAGCCCGCGGCGCATGCAGCATTTAAAATTTTGCGCGTTAGTGTGAGATGTCTGCAGATCTTCCTGGCACGAATGCCACCTGAACTTTCATCGAACAGTAATCTCGGACAATCGATTTCTAAGAGTGCGTTAAACTCTGCGTTTGAGCTAATTCAGCAAGGCAATAATAAATCCTCCTTATTATTAAATGAAATGTACTTGTGTTCGTAGTTTTAAAAATACATCCAATAGGCATAATAAGTAATTTCTTTGTGATAATATCGCTATTAAAAGTAATTGGAAATTTGTTTACAAAAACCCGAAAATAGTAACGGTCGAATGCAACCATGGTACTTTTGCCCATTTAAGACGGCATGTAGTGTTGTGCTTTATGATATAGGTATGATTAGAAATTAATGTAATAGGTCCTTTCTCCGGTTGTGAACTACAGCCACACGACGGAAAATCGCAGTCGAACAGTCTCAAATGATAAGTTAGGGGTTGGGGCAACAGCTTAGCTTAACAGTCACTCGGCACAACTTGCAGAACTGATAACTTGCAGATCCTCTGACGATAACTTCCAAAATATCCAGGCTCCATGTGGTGCCAACTAAGCCAAGGAGAAAAAATGAGAAGGGTAAAAAGAACTCAGGTGGTAATTCCTGCCCTAACCAGTCGAATTTCACCAATTGCCCAACCAACACAGAAATCCTGTATTAAACTTTTGAAGATTTCGAGCGATTTACTCCACATTTAAAGTGAGCCTTCAGAAATAGTAGATTATGTTATTAGGAGTAAAAGTGATACTTTATGTGGCGAAGCTGAAGTTTATTTAGCCGAACGTTAGTGAGGCAAATAATTCAGCTAAGCCACATAAAGTCACTTTTACTCCGAATAACATATACTATTTTATCCGCAAACGTATTCAGGTAAATTTCAGGCGAGCACTGTACCCCTGCGCCAACCGTTGTTGTTCAAATAACGCGCTACAGTAATGATATATGAACATACTGAATCACCCGAGCTAATAGCACACGGCCACAGCAACTGTCACACCATAACCCACGGCGACAGATGCTCCGATCCGCTGCTTAAAGGTTTATTTAAATTAAAACGTTTTCGTACTCTTTTTGAATATAAAAACCAGCCTACGATGTAAGTCTAAAAATTAGCAACATTTTAAGCCATCATACAATTTAATCGGTCCAGTATCTTCGGAGGAGATAGCGAACAAACATAGAAAGAAAGAAAGAGAGCAACGATTTTGTGTGCTTAGGCAGATAAAGTACGCAAAAGTCGCTATTTTGTCTGCTTAGGCAGATAAAGTGACACTTTTACCTTGTCAATAAAGACAAATAAGTTGTCACTTTTGTGACGTTTGCGGATAAAATCTATTGTACAGTACCAGAAGCAATATCTAAATCAATTTCTCTAAAATGGACACAAGAAATCGCTCCCCTATATATTCAAAATTTTTAAAAGCCAGTAATTATCTATCTCTAACTCAAGGGTTTTCAAAAAATATATATTTAAAAAATGGTTTAAACAACCTGATACCTATACACCAATACACCAAGCGGCAACATAACCTAAGCCATGATAGCTGAAAACCCGATACGATTCCTGGACTATAACATAATATTAATGTAAATTTTATACGTAACGATTGAAGCGATTGCGATTGCTTTTAAGTTGCTAGCTAGCTCAGACGGCAATAGATAAGACCTGTTTGTTACTGAGTGGTGGGTATGGGAATGACAAGGCAGCTTTGACCCGAGCTTGTCTCGAACACACCTTTAATTGTGAAAACAGAAACTGCAACCACGCTAGGAATAAAAGCCAAGGCTGTTAACATAAACGTAATATATTACGTTTGTTTTACATACACACAAATAAAGAAAATACATAACGACATCACAAAAATAACAAAATACAGAAAAAAGAATAATATTTAGTTTAAATGGCTACGAGCTAAAGG
The DNA here is from genome assembly GCA_940337035.1 of Agriotes lineatus. NCBI lineage: Eukaryota > Metazoa > Arthropoda > Insecta > Coleoptera > Elateridae > Agriotes > Agriotes lineatus. The sequence goes on from OW679203.1 coordinate 71,148,618, forward strand.
CTAAACTCTACCGCATTTACAGTTCGCATAAGATACCACTAACAAAATGTCAAACGTCAACACTACCATGAAAGTTTGCGAAAATACCTTTCACACACTCTCGCAATTCACCTTAAGTCCGTTCTACTTAGTATGTGTCCGCACGAAAATATTTGATGGATCACACGTCGATGCAGGCACGGGTTGAAGCCGGCGTAGAAATTACGCGTTAAAGTATGACGCAATCATGTGCTCTGAACACGAATTATGTTGTAGCTTAGCCTTTGATTGTAGATTTGATCAAATACATTGGTTGTAAATGGACTAACCTGGTTGCACCTTTGCTACCAATGAGACCGTGGATATTAGCCCCTTAATGGCGTTGCTGGTCAGATTTACATCTATCACGCTCGGTACGGAAGGCAGACGATCTCACTTGAAAATCGTTTGTAAACTTCCAGCTGTTAGCTGTATGGGCTTCAGATATATTCCACCAAAGGTGTGCAGCACTTTTTGGGCTCGGATGTCGCCCCCAAGGACCAACCGTTGGCCGTTACACTCGGCTTTCACCCGCCTGCTGCCACAATGAAAACACCAATGTTTTCAGCTTTCCACAAAGCTCCGCGAAACGACGTTCTACCGGTTTATTTAGTCACATCCAACATTGATTGGCGCTTTTGTTAACTTTACTATCAGGAAGCTCGGGTACTCACATTGGGCGCAATTGCACATGCAGAATGCGTTCTTGACCTAATTAATACAGCACAAAAGTTACAGATCAGCTTTATGCTAACGTGCTTATATATTGAAAGGCTCTGGTGTGACGAATATGGCCCTTTCACACGATGCAGTTAAACAAATGTGACGATTTTAAGCAACAACATTTCGTCTTCAAACCTTTCTAAAAACATTGTAAGATTCTAAATCTTTTTTTAATTTGTGTTTGTATAAATTATGCTTCGGAAATCCCGTTGCTTTAAGAGCTCCACTACAAACGCCACTATTGCCAACATCCATCCCACAATTAACAGAATAAAGACGCCTTCCAGATCCTCAAAGTGCAAAGTTTTAGACTTCAGCGCCGAATTTGATCCCAAATGGAACTTCAGCCTGCTAGTAAAAAGAATCATTTCGGAAAAATGATCCACGAATCCACTTTCAGTAACCGTTCTCAGTATGCCGTTTACTCTCTTGAATATGGGGTGGCCCTTAGTAAATACCATACTTAATAAGTTCAACATAATTCTACTATTCAAGGTGCGAACTGTTGGCATTCCGTTCGAATCTAAATAGGTAGCTGCCACGCTGTTTAAGTATCGACGTGACTTCATCGTCGCGTAGTTTCCTTCCAATGCTGTTTTATCCAAGCATGACATACCTAATTGTTTGCAGATTTCTGCCTTGTCGTATATATAGATGTCGCCCTTGTCCTTGGAAGATGAGAAGAGATACTTGAACTGCACGTTTATGCCAATACCCATGCCAGAGTTGATTATGTCCTGCACTGTTTCGATTGGCTTCTCGTAGTTGTCATGACTGAGGGATGTAGTGAGCTGGCTTTGGAAAGCTGCTGCTATTATGAGTGCATATAAGTAGTAACTGGCAAACGTGAATCTGACAGCATAACTTTGCGGGATTGCAGATGCAGAAATATTTAGTAAACCACGATAAAAAGTAAAAATGCATTCCAAAAAATATAAGTTTCTCCTTTCAAAACGATTTCTCGAAATGGCGTAAACAAAACAAGATTCCACAAACAAAATACCAATCACAGCAAACATTAAAGAAGTGCTGAAAACGGATGCAATATTTTTCCATCGGTTTAAAATTTTCGGTGCATGAACAACCCAAGCCCCAGAATCGTCTAGATAAGGCAACGTTAAGTCAAATTTCCAAATTTCTGTATAGTTATTTAAGAAAGTTCCAAGTCCAACATCCGACTCTTTGGTTTGTACGCTACCATATGCATCAGTGTAAGACCCATTGGGCAAAAGGTTTCCCCAGGCTTTATAGCTGTTCGTGTATTTTATTTTGAATCCAAGCATACTTTGAAGAAGCAACAAGGTGCTGATATCTATGCCATATTTTGCTTCGCAAGTAGCGCAGTAGACGAAGGGAGGAAGATCAACCACAGCCACCTTTAGAGTTAAATTTGTCCATTTGGATGGCACTTTATCAGGAAACAGATTAGTGGCATTAACAAATACCCCTTCTAGGCATTTATCAATAAGCACAGGTACGCAATTGGTTGATTTGCCACCATTAATATCATACGGAAAATAAGTAAAAGCATCAACTTCAGAGTTAGAAGGGGAAGTAAGAATTACTACGTCAGCTACAAAATGGTTCTGTAAAACGTCTAATAGTCTAACTAAATTGCCTTCGTAAACAATTAGAAATCTCGCTCTTGGATTCCAATTATAAATTTTCGCCAAAAACTCAATGACTGCTGAACATTCTGTTTCCGTTGTTAAAATTATGTAACCTCCAACTTTCCTCAAACTAAAAGAAGTGAGTTTGGCATAGGGCTTGAGCACCGTTTGCAATTCAAACCACTTGTGGGTATCTTCGAGATCTCCATGGAAACCAACAACCAGTACATCGCCACCTTTAAAATATCGTTGATATATTCCTTTAATGCAATATACGAGACTGGGACTTGTAACGTCTGGTGGAACAAAATGGCAGTAAGAGTAAATAACTGCCTTGTGCAAAAGTGCAATAGTCAAGAAGAAGAACAACATTTGTGATAGAAATGCTTATTAACATCTTTACGAGTACCTATCCCCTTAAAACGTTTTTAATATAGCTTTGAAGTTATCAATCGTGTTTGCTTAGTGTAATGTGGTGTCATTTATCAAGCTAAATTATAGTATGCCCACTCTTTTGTTCATTCACGTATAATGCTCGATCGAGTTCAATACATTCTCTACATCTCTATGAGCTGCAATTTCAGTTTCTTTTCCAACATTTGATTAAGGTATGTATTTTAGGTGCAATACATGTTTTTCCGTTAGATTTGTACACTATTTGACCGTTTCCGTGATAGATTTCTATTTAATAGTTGTTTATAAACTACGAAACTGTGCTAGTGGTAGCAATTACTGAAGTTGTTGTTATTTCTAAATGATTTTTAATAAAAGCCTTTTAAAATATAAACTACCTCGTATTAGAGTGAGTATGTAAAGCATTAAATCATTATGCGTCGACTCTCCAAAAAAAAACTATTTTAATAATTTCTGTACTACTCGTACAACCGCAAGTGGTTACATAATTTATTTTTACTAATATAAAACACCACGACTTAATAATGTTTAGGAGTTTTCAATATAGATTCTCCGAGTAATCGCTAATGTTATCAAATAGATAAAAAGCTGTGAACGTAAGAAACGTGAAAGAGGTCATGCCATTACCTAGAAAATAATTCTCCAAAAATAAAAATCAAAAATATATGTGCCTTGCCTGGACTTGTCTGACTCGCGTGCGCTCGTCAGTCAAACGCGTCCGGTCTCGCCTAATAACATAAAATACTATTATCTGCCGATAAGCATTACAGGCCTCTAAAGATAATCTTGCAAACACCATAAAGCATTAGTACGAGTATCACATATGAGGAAATAAACAATACAAAATGTCATCACAATATCTATTTTTGTCATAATAATCCAAAAGCGCAAACAATGTCGAGCTGCGATCACATGATTTATGTAACGTTGAAGGTATACAGGTTGGTGTTTAATTAAAAGCAATGTTATATATTGTAAATCTAGCTGGAATTAGCCATAACCGTAATTAATGTGACAAACATGCAAAAAACAAGCATCGACAGGAAACATGTTTTATAAGATGGCAGTAACAATTCAACTGCGTATAAAGTATACGTTTAGTGAGATGTGTTTACAATGGACAATAGGGAGTTTTTGCAAAACGCCACGTTAAAATAACATTACTATAGCGTTACGTTAAAACCGAAAAAATTGATTTGGATTGGCTGTATTATTGACGTCGCTATGTAACATTAGCTTTAGCGGACCGCTATTTTAACCGAACGTTTTGCAAAAACTCTCTAATAAAGTGATCTACACGCTAAAACATACGCGTGTTGTGCTCCGAAAGATACACTAGACGTTATACACTAGTGTGGTAAGGGCGGTGATCCGCAGACAAGCTTCTAAAATTGAATTTGAAGTAATCCATTTATGTCTGGAAGGTTAGATTTGTGTCAGAGCTAGTTTTGCACCAGGAAAACTTTGCAGGTTTATTCTATGGCAGAAAACGATGCCTAGAGCTAGGAAGATCTTCAAGATAACACAAGTGAGGTCATCCAAAGACATGCAGTAAAATAAGCTATGTTAAAAATGCATAAATATGGTAAGTACCTGAGCTGTCAAAATATAGCAAGTTGATGGATTTTGCTAAATTCCCTCGCTTTGCTCACATTCCTGGAATTGCTCAAGAATATTCTAAGCAACATTCAAGCTTTAAATAGAATGACGAAGAAAAGTGAGGCGAGATGCAGAACGGTCAAAAAATGGTTTGTCTAGGCCTCTAGGCAGTGGCATCAATCGAAGCGAGAGTCGCACAGCAAGGGCCTTTAGATGCGCGGATCTTAAAAATTACTATAGGTATAAACTTAGGTCTGTTGTTGTTGTGTAATTTTAGGTATAATTTTGTAAATAGTCTATTCTGTTTTGTTTTGTCAGTTTGTCTTTTATTATTCCGTTAGTTATAAGAATATTGTTTGAACTAACCAATGAGAGACGTTATTAAAAACAATTGCAAAACGTTTCCAACGACTACAACAGGGTGTAAATCCTGGCGGGCCAAAACGTTTCAAGAAAGATTCATTTTAAACGAGCTACCGAATCCCTTTACTGCAAAATGTTGTTTAGAAACGTGAGTTTTCAATAAAGTTCAGGTTATGTTTTACTGCCTGTATTATTTTGACGTAACGAGAACAAAAGTAAATCAATCTGCGTTAAATGTTCAAATACGCCATTACCTGTCGCACAAATAGGGTGAACAGATGTCCGATTTATAATTAAAAAATCGATGCAGCGGTCGATATCGACGAGGTAGCAGGGGCGCAACCCAAGGGGAGCATTGGTGTGCGGTTTCGCAGGGATCCAGATAAAAAAAACAGAAAAAGTAGGTGGATAATAATTATTATTGCCATATTAGTTCGCGAAAATCGTTTGCAAATGCTTGATTATTTTAAATCTACCTTGGTTTGACTTATTGGAGAGTAAAATTTTGTAATGTCAAAATTCCTTTGTTCGGCAGTTCCTATAAAAAATAATTTTCCTGCGATTATTTTGAGTAACAGTCTTGTATTTTAGTTGTAAATAATTGTCTATAAATTTGCTGTGGTCGCATTATACCTATAAAACTTGCACGATTATCAACTAAACAGTCGATAAATAAATTATTAGACATGTGAAGTTTTCGTTTTTGTAGCAGGGAGCATAGAAATATACACAGGGTGTTACTAAAATGGCGAAAAAACTACATATGGCGATATTCTTCGAAAATCTTAAAACTGAAATGTTAGGTTAGTCTTCATAATGTATTTAGAACAGAACGGATACTCTACCTGAATGAAATATGTTTCTTGTCTATCGCTGATGAGGGCTCATGAAGACCAATTTAACATTCTAGTATTAAAATTTTCGATTCAGAATTTTACGAAAAATATCACCACCTGTCGTTTTTCGCCATTTTAGTAACACCCTGTATATTTATTTGGAATTAACTATGCATGGTTCTTCTTGTTGACTATAAATTCCTTAAACAACTTTAAATATCGCAACGCTACGAGGGTATATTTGAGGGCCTCCCAGTTAGACTTAGTAGAAACGGATCCAGTTCTTTAAATGATGTAATTACCAAATTAATATATTGAGCGCCAACAAGTTTTTCAATTACAATAAATATGCTCAGATAGGTGAAGAACTGGAATACCAATTTTCCTCTAAGATGCAGACGGTGTAGAATTAACTTTTTACTGCACGTGATCGTGGGTCGCTCTCCGCCTTAAGTAGGCTTGTATACCTTTTGGTTTAGTGTTGCTTCTTCTTCTTCTGCTGCTTTTTCAAGATATTAATTTATAATCCGTTGCCACATCATACGTGATTCTTCCAACATTTTCTGGGTCTTCCTATACTTCTCTTGCCCTTTGGTCTATATCTATACATTTGCTTAGGAATTCTTTCGCATCTCATTCTTTTTACGTATGTTAGCCATTTTTCTCGATATTGGCGTATCGCTTCATTGATGTTATATATTTCTAATTCGCATTCTATTGCAGAGCATGTTGCCTGTTGTATATTTGTTGTATCTATCTCTGCAGATTCTATTAGTTTTTCATCCTTCTTTGTTATACATCATGAGCAATACCTTTTAAGATCCTTGCTGCGGCTTGTGTTGCTTAATGTCCTTTCCGGAATCGCACAGAACGTGCCGCTGCACTGGATCCGGGAAGCTCGATAGAATGGCATGTGGCAAGCCAGGTCGCCGTAACTGCTGAGAATCCGGGAGAAAAATCCATAACACGGAATGGCAAGCGATGCTGCGGTGCGAGAACTTGGTCTTCGTGTGTGGTCTTTGTACAGAAATATTTGGGAGTGCCGATAAAACGATACGAAACTCCGGTACGCATCCCTTATTAAATTACTTAAATTGATCGGTTCCGTAAATTAAATCCTGCAGAGCGGATTGAGAACATATCTCCGGAAATTAAAACACGTAAAGACACTCGGCGCCAACTTGCTTCAATGCGGCAACTGAAGGAGACCCCCACAGAAAAGTATGCGAGACCCTTTTAAGAGATCGAAAAGCTGATTGTAGAGAAGAAACAATCAGATGTTTGCGACTATTGGTTGAAAATTGAGCAGGAGATTAATTCGTCAATGTGTTTGGCTGAGGCCCTATGGAAGAGAGATAGAGTGTGACCGATTTGTGCGGGAATTTACTGCTGAACACTTGTTAGTTTTATGGCTCATATATCAATCTTAAAATTACTTTTACAACCTTTATAGTGGCCTAACGACCGTTTTTATTGACATCGTTAGTTGACTCATAAATTCAACTGTACATAGTTGTACATAGTAAACCCATTGACACAATTGAGTTTGCGATAACACAGGTAAAATACTCAGCGGACAGCCGAAGCTGTCCCATTATCAATTTATTATTACTACAGGGGGGATATTGCCCTAACGGTGACGACACGCTGTGATCACTGAACCCGAAAAAAGCTTTCCCTTATGAGGAGAAGCTCAAAACTGATGTTCGTTAGGCGCGCACTTGCGTAAACACACATAAAAACAATATCGATTTCAATTCTAAATCCAAGTGGTATAAATAGTATAGCTACGAGGCAGGAGATAATAAACGTGCAAACTAACAGGCAAAATCTACACAGGTAAAAAGTAATTAGAACGTTAAAAGGTAATGCAGTTCTTTAACAATACAGTGGAAAAAGTCCGAAAAACATATCATAATAGACCACTGTCAAAAAATGACATTCAGAGAACAACATTACAATATCATCAGTTCAGATGGCTGTTATCAAGTGACTATCTTCCACATATAGAAAAACTGACACAAATTTTGCAAACATTAAAGCAATCGTTCCCTTTACTAGACGTAGTCCCCAGCGACGAGTACTTATGCATTTCCAAGATTGAAAAACCACCAGTAAAGCTACTTGTTTTTTAAAAGACAAACTTGAAAAGTACTCCATGTCAGGGTTTGGAAGTTCATAAGTAGCATTATTCCAAAGTTGTCTAATGACTTCAACGTAGTACGGAATGTGTAGACATTTGAACTGATTATATAGATAAAAAATAGATTAGTCAAACGATAAACGTCTTTTATATTTATATATATATATATATATATATATATATATATATATTCTTTGATTTTTAAAAGCAGGGTTTTTATGAAAATGTAGTTGTATTATTTTTAGAAGATTTATTCATTTTTCTGGAGTACTTTGCAAAATCACAATAACTATTTATGTAACAAGTAAGGAAAAATGGATTTTGAGCATGAGACGTGTACGGTAGAAGACACTGCATAATAATAACTTCAAACAACGTCGCAATTGTATTAATTTATTTCTGAAAAGTGAAATTTTTTTAATTCAAACACAAATAATATTACTTATGTATTACTTACTACAGATAAATAACTTTTAAAATGCTATGCATTAGTCTACAGAAAATGTAAATATGGAATAACATGAAAGCTCTAGCATTAAAATGACCGTTAATTTACGTGCATGTTGATTTTTGCGATAATTAACTAGGTTAGTGAATGTTTTATAATGAAAATATAGGATACCTGCGTTTTATTACATCGTCTGCATCAATGTTCTAGTTTGCAATTTACTAGATCAAAGTCTCTTTCTATAAATAATAATAACAGTAATCATAATTTTTTTAGTACGATTAATACGCCTTAAAGGTTTGGTTTTCCAAAACGCATACATGTTTCGACTGTTTAAGCAATGCGCTGTATATTATTAATCTGACTTTAAAAAAATCATATATTATTACAGTAACATAAAGTAATGAGATATAAAGAAATGCAGGCAATTAATTAAATATACAACATATTTAAACGAGAGTAACGTCTTTTTATACTACTTAGCAACTTTTTAGGCCCTAGGGCTATAAAAGTCATATTACGTCCGCTATCTATAGTCAATAAGCAAGATTACAGTTTCAAAATGAAATAAAATATTTTATGTTCCGTAAGAAAACATTAATATATAATTTTTTAACATACTTAATATACTTACTTCCTAATAAACTTATCTCCTCAGAATAAATCTCTCAATTTTGCCTGCTGAATCACTCCAAAACCGTATATGAAATTCTATTAAGAACCTTCTATGACAGAACTTCTTAAATAATCGCTAAAACCCAAATCCAGGGTTAAACTTCCCTCAGGCCGATTCATTGTCACAAAGAAGAAAAACCTCGTCACGAATTCCCACTTTCTCTTCTTGTTATAGCTACATGGAAGTTGTTCAAAGTGTCAACATATGTCTCAGCACTTATTATGCTTCTTTCTAACATGACTCCCAAAAAAGTGGCCATAATCTTGCCCGGAGATGTCTCCACTAGACGTTATTTGAGAGTTAGTGGTGATCGATATTTATACGAATGAAGTTGATGGTGGCTGCTCGAAGATGAAACGTCGAACAACAAAAATGCTAGGGTAATATTTAGTCCACTAAAAGTTACTATAAAAATGTTTTGTCATTTTCGCTCTGACTTTAATATTAACGCCCGAAAAAATACGTACAATTCGAAATCCGAAAATTCGGTTTTTTAAGATAACTCAAAAACGAAAAATCATATCAACGATTTATATATCATTTTGTTAGTTTTTTAATTACGCAACTTTTTTCCCAGTTAACCAAATTTGTATCTATTACTGTTACAGCAGAAATAAGTTCAAGAAAAAGAAGAAAAAACAGCACCAAGGCCTATTGTGGAAGTAGAGGAAGGAAGTTTTTATTTGTTCCAAAAAATAGTTATGAATTGTAACAATTCGTGAAAAAAATATGTGTAACAGTGCTTATGGCCATCTTGTGGCTCGAACCCGATCGTAGTAAGCCATATTAAAATAAGACGTTTCGTAAGCTTTAGTATTTAAAAAAGTAATTGCCCTGTTCGATTACCTTGCTAGCTCAGTGAACATGCAACTCTAAAATACCCCAGTCGTGGCTGCGAATGATCGCTATTTGGCTAGAAAGCTGTTCCACTCCTGTGGTGTTTTCGAGCTCAAACTGATTTCAAGCAATGCACAAAAAGACAAATTTGTTTAAGCAAATATATTGACTTTCAAACACATGTAAAAGCATACAGCAAAGCAAAGAGAATAGAATTAGATACTAGAACAACCTTCGTGCAATACAGCTTGGGGCTACTCGCACATACGTTTAAAACAGCGTTAAAACCAAACGCTAAACTAATTGTCTTTAAGAGTGCAAACGTTAACACAATTACTCATGTCAGTGTTCTCTACTTTGTGTTTTTTTTATCCATCTGGTATCGGCAATTCTCTTCAGATCGTCTCTCCAAAATGTTTTTGGTCTGCCAGTATTCCTTTTTCCCGTTCTTGGTGTCTATTACATCTTACGCGTGCTAGGTATTGTTCTTTGCATATTCTGTATCCCGGTTCATTCTCAATTCCAAACTTTTCGTGTTGAACCTTTTACTGTAATATGCAACATCCTCTGTTCCATATTTCGTTGGAAGGTTAATAATTTCCTTGCGTTAGTTTTGGTTTTGCAACAGTAGGTGAACACTTTTCTTTTATTCGTAATAGGTACATCAACTTTAAATATGTGTCTTCCGAATGCATCCTAGCTTAAGAGAATTATTCTGGAAATTTTAGGAGTCATATTACCTTTCGCAGCTGGACGCGAACCTTATCTCGCAACTGTAAGCATTTCCGGTATCAAATTTACTTTGAAGTTAGGCCGTGAGAGTTGTGAAATCGTAGCTGGACCCAAACCTTATCGCGTAACTGCAAGCATTTCCTGTATCAGATTTACTTTTAAGTTGGGGCATGAAAGTTGTGAAGTCGCGCATTCGGCTCCCCCTCGAATTGCGTCATCCAAACAATAAACTGCGTGATACGTGAAAAGTTACTACAGGCAATGCTGCAAGAAAGTCCCGTCCTCTCGCTCTAGCATCTCAAAGAGAGTAACGTTACATTTTTACAATAGACGTAACGACTGCATCATTGGGTGTGCTCACCGGCAGACCAGCACACTATGGAAATAGCGTTTGCTGGCACTACAAACACTGTTTGATACACGCAAATTTAAGCAGCAAAGTGAACTAATGCAAGGCTGTTGAAGCCGTTTCTATGTATTTCGCCTTAAGGCGATTTCGCTCAATACGAGCCTGTGACTGTTTTGATCTTTGTGAAATCTCAATCCTCGCGTCACGAGAGCAGACTTGGAAGTTGCCTTAATCACTAATCCTACACAAATTTAACCAATGTACGTACAGGATCGCATCTACACAATTTTGATTATGCTAAATACACTGATTAAATCTAATTCACAATAAAACATGTGGATACAAGTTAGCTATATCTTTAAATATAAAAATGAACCATACCGGCGAGGACTATCAGAGGCCCGTCTCAAATGGCCAAACAACGATTCTAATTCTCAGTATACTACCGTTTAAGATCGAATAAACATTGTAAAAATGAGTGAAATTATTCTCCTTTATTGGTAGATTTGTTTACCAGTTTAAAAGCATGATCATTTTATTTATGAAAAATAGAAGTAATGGAATATATCAAAATTATATCCTTTAAAGGCTGTAACTCCAAAAGGGTATAATTGTGAATACATTTGATGATGACAGCAGCTTCAATGCCCATTGCTGTACCACTCCAATTTTGATAACACACATACATGGTAAGCATGTTTCTCTTCCAAATGTATATTTTTTTCTGGCACATATAATGCAAAACTTATTTTTTACTGTCATTGTATTTAACTTTTTCGGTTCTAACTCTTAATATACATGTCACACTTGTCAAAGCATTATCACTACCACCAATTAAAAGATTCTCATTTTTATCTACTCCCCATTTTCTTATGCCAATTTGAATTTTTCTGTGTGGTCAGTTCAGTGCTTCGAGCTGTCAAATTGAAACAATAAAGAAGACAACCTGCGATTGATTACTAATAATAATCAATGGTAGTACAATCGCAGATCAACCCCCTTATCATTTATACACCACGGTAGCTCTGAAATGATAGTACTCACCGTAATAACCTAGCTAGCTTAATCTCGGTGGCCTTGGGTCGCAGATTTCTATCATCAGCTGTACTACTGCAAGCTCTTTAAAAAAACACAGGGCGCCAGAAATCACGGATTTAAAAAAAAGATAAATAAAATCATAGCAAACAAGTAAGTTTATTAAATCAACAATTAATAATTGCTTGCAACATCGGTATTCAGTCCTTAAATTGTTTGTCACAGTATTAAATTATTTGAAGACCATATATTACATATGCTGAAAATGCAACACGCACAGCAAAAATATGTGAACCTCTTTTGGGGTCTTGGATTGAATGTGATCACAACTCCATGAAGGGATAAGCTTACCACTGTCATATGTATTAACCGTTATCTCGGTAATGATAATAAAATGGCGTGAAAGCACTTTTAACACAATTCTTAATATGTATTCATTAAGCAAAACTTTAAACTTGTGAATTGTAAATTAGGGAACAATTAATACATTATGTTTATAGATTTATAAACAATTAATACATTACGTTTTAAATGTGTAAAGCGTAGATTTGTGTATAATTAATACATTAATTTTTTAAATTTATAACGCGTAGTTCAAATTTGTAAATTGTAAATCGGAAGCGTCGTTACAATCGATTCAGCCAACAATTCATAGGCGGACGTGGTTATCAACAAAAGTTGAAACACTAACCTGGGTGGTGATAAAAACGTTGCCGGTAGGCACTGACTTGTCCAGGATTAGCTTAACGTAAGCCGACAGCAATCTCGAACTCGTGGCCGAATTTGATAATGAAATAGACGCTGCTTGTACCACCTGGTCAGCTCAAGGTGACATTCCAGAAATGAGTTGCTGGTCCAAGTTATTGATTAGGGTGTTAATTAGGAAACCCAAATAAGGAGTTGTCAAAAAACGGCATCAAAGAATGGCGTTTAAAAGTGACGTTGAAAAATTACGTCAAAGAATAACGTCAAAGAGCTAACAAAAAAACGGAAAATTACTAAAATGAATATCAACAAGTAGCGTAGACATACCTGATTTCAGTCATCAGCCCACAAACAATATTAATATTGTGGTGCAATAGCACACAAAATGCCTTCTTGGAACAAGTTGCTCCAACCAAAGCGAAAGGTAAAAATGAGGTGGCGGACGGGAAATGACCGCTGCGGCAACTTTCGGCCGCTATAACTTTCTTAAGGACAGGGTATACCCTAAAACCAGAGACCGAAAAAGTGGCTCTAAATCTTATAATTTAATATATTTTCTGATTTCCTTTGGTAGTTACGATTAAAATTAAGTTTTTTAACAAATTTGAAAAGAAAAATTTTTCTTCAAGTGATAGGAACAAAAATAGATGTTTTGAGATTATCTGCATAAATAATAATTTATTTGATTTGAAATTTTAAAGGTTGATGTTATGAACTTTCATACGCGGTATGAAACAGTATGGTGTTTGTATAATCAATTTAAATGTAGTTATAAGCAAAAAATTGACCTATTTGATAAAATTTTCTGAAATAACCGAAATTAAGATGAGATTGCGCCGTCCAAACCATTTGAAATTTTGTCATACCCTTCTTCGCGTGACGTTGTGTCATTTGGTACAAGCCGCATCAATGAAATAATTACACAATATGTTAAAATCTCAAAAATATATTGCCATTTTTAATAATTCACAATACACAAGATGGCTGCAGACCCACCGCTACTACTAATGACCGGCTTTAGATGCACGAGATAAAGCAACGCAAATGGTACTGGATAAAGGCGCAGGTAAACGCATTTGCCCTGCGGCGTTATTACTCCTATTGAGAATTCAGCAATTTTAAATTTTGAAGTTGCAGATTGGTCTACGGCTGAGGCTACGGCATAAAAAAGAATGCATCAATTAAAACAGAGGTCGGGAGATTAATATACACAATGGGCCATAAATAACTGTACAGATTTTGTAGCCTCTTATATTAGTAAGTCAAATTTTTAAATGATGATTATACCATCGAAAATCTCAATCTTTATAGATGGAAAGGAAGCACTTTAATTTCCAAAGATGTAGTAGTTGTGTATGGTTAAATGAAAGCATACAATAAATGTTGTTTTTGCAACTTTAGAAAATACACCAATAATAAAAAAAATATTGCCCATTGAGCAATCGCATAAGATATTCTCCTGTAAGGCAGTTGATTCCAAAACTCAATTATTATTTTCTTCAGCACCTCATTTAATCAAGAACAAAAATTAAAATGATGGATACGAAGTGACCAAGCAACCAAACAAATGAAGCAAAATTCATTGCCTCAAAATTTTGTTAGAGATTTAATTTCACATTAAAACGACGCGATGAGACGTTATTAAAAACTTCCGTTTTCGCATGGCTCTCATTAAAGTGAAATAAAATCGATTTAAAACGTTGTATTATTGCAATTAAGATTATTTCAGTATTTACTTGCATTGGCTGATTATAATCGGAAATACAATCATTTATATTTTGTACCGCTTTTTTCAATATGCATATTTAGTAACTAAAATTTCTGTTAGCTAGACAAATCATCTTGAGATTTGTCCACTAATAAATAATTAATGTTTTCGTTTCTTCTTTTCTATTAAAGTAGATAATAATTTTTGACGATAGGCTACTGCTGTGAAAGTCATAAAACAATTTTTTGAATACAGTTTTACACAAATTCTATTAAGTACTTTAAAAACGTCATTAAAACCAGGAACAGACAAAATATGAACTACAAATTTATATTCCACCTCCTTTAATGGCAGTTTCTCTTTCTAAAAAACCTGTTTAAACTAAATTATTGATATTGGAAGTGCGAGCAATTATTGTTCTTATTAACGAACTGAAATGCTGAATATTTGATTTAATTATATTTCTAGCAGCGTAATCGTAATTTTTTTCTTTTACCAATTTATATAAGTTGGAAGTAAATGCCCTCGTAGCATAATTAGCACATTCTAATTTTATTATGTAACGACCGTAGGAGACGTTTTCTATTATTCGGGTATAAACACTGGAATCTCCGGCACTTATTAAATATTTATACCTAGTTCCAGAGGCATTTACGATTTCATTGAATCCTTCGACAATAATTGCCTGCTCCATGGCAGTTGAAGAACCTGTGTAATTTTTGTAACATTTATGTGGTCCTCTATCTGTAGCGCATGCGTAGCAATAGTAGATTATGTTATTAGGAGTAAAAGTGATACTTTATGTGGCGAAGCTGAAGTTTATTTAGCCGAACGTTAGTGAGGCAAATAATTCAGCTAAGCCACATAAAGTCACCTTTACTCCGAATAACATATACTATTTTATCCGCAAATGTATTCAGATAAATTAAAAATTGATAAAGGGTAACACTAATTATATATTAGCAAGTAGATAAATGAATAAAATAATCTAATACCTAATACAATTTTTCCGTGGTTACGATGTAAACATTTCGCTGAAATGTTTGAGTTTTGTATTTCGTGTGATCAGGCACATAAAGTACGGAAAAGTTGCTATTTTATCTGCTTAATCCGATAAAGTGACACTTTTACCTTGTCAATAAAGACACATAAGTTGTCACTTTTATGACGTTTGCGGATAAAAATTAATTTTTTTGTATAGCACATGTTAAAGTGTGCTTTTATCAACTCAAAACAAAAGGTCAAGTTTTACTTTAACAGCAAGGGTAGATAAAGTAGCACTTTAACATCAAGGATAGATAATAGTATTTTATTTGTTCCTCACTTGTAAACATCAATTTATCAAGTCACTGTATTCACCTTGAAAATGTTTCTTAACTGGCTAGCCAGTAAAAAATTTACTGGCTAGCCAGTTATATTTTACAAGCGTGCTCATAGATAAATGATAGCGTGCAAAGCCAGAGTTGTCTTCCTTAGTATGTGTCATATTGATGAATTTAGTTGCTTGTCAGTTTGACATTTTGAATAAATGGTAAATTTCTAATTATTTACAAGTGGGGAACAAATAAAATATTCAACAATACACGCCAGGTAACCATTTTTACTGGCTCAAGGATATGACAGGCTCGCCTGACGGCTCGCCAGTCATCTCAATCCTATCGCCAGTAAAACCTGTTTTACCTGACTTGTAATGTCTCACTTGTAAATAACTAGAAATTTACCATTTATTCAAAATGTCAAACTGACAAGCAACTAAATTCATCAATATGACACATACTAAGGAAGACACCTCTGGCTTTGCACGCTATCATTTACCTATGAGCACGCTTGTAAAATATAACTGGCTAGCCAGTAAATTTTTTACTGGCTAGCCAGTTAAGAAACATTTTCAACGTGAATACAGTGACTTGATAAATTGATGTTTACAAGTGAGGAACAAATAAAGTAATTTAATTTTCTAACTTTTGTTTAAATTAAATATGACAGATTCGTATTATCGTAGCAACCCAATCTAGCTACTGACATTTTGAAACGTGATTGACTGTCCTTATTTTCGTTTGAAATTGTTAAAGTTCTTGCTATAGAAAAAAATATTGTATTATACACGACGATAAAGTTATTTCTATCCACTCCTGAATCATTAATAACGTCTCGACTTCGTCTCGACGTTAAACGATTCACTCGAAGATAAAATTTAACTTTATCGTCTTGTATAATAAATTACTATTTTACTCCTAAGTATATATTTTTTTGTTCTTCGCCCTATTGTACATGCCCAGATAACGAAGAGTAACCATGTTCATATGAACGTTTGGCTCAACTTCCATCTACTATAACGGTGATATACGGTAACCCTTGTTCCATATAACCTTCTTCTATTGCTAGGTTTTTTTCTTCCATGGCGTTTTCAAACACTTGTTGAGATAACATTTTTTCCGATCTCGTATGCAGATTTTCCATTTCTTTCTTATACATTTTTTTATTCAATATCGGAATGTCTAATATTGAAAATAATTCTTCGGATTGTGAAAAACCACTACCTATAGCAGAAACACCACATACAAAGGAGACTGATTGATGTCGCTATTACAGTTGTGGCTTTTTAACACTATATCAACATTACACACTTCGCAGTAGTAATGTAAGTGAGATTGAAAACCGATCCTAGTTTCTTTAACGAGATTCATTGTCCCCATGGTACACGATAAATCATGTACTGTCAACCTACGTACTTGGCTTATAAAATATTGAATGTCAACTATTCGGTTGTCATTTGACGTAAGTATGGGTTTGCTGGGTTTTTCACTTTCGACACATAGATCTGTAAGCTTTTCTTCTGTTAAACTGTAAAGTAAAAATTATTTAGGTACTACCTCCAGTAATTTTAAATAGTCTAATTGATGTAATCAATAAGTACATTCAAGCATCAATAAATTATACTGATTATTCAACACTATAATGAACGAACCAATGAAAATTGTTCAATTTGTCAGAAACGGCCTATCAAAATTGACTGTCTTTGAAAACCCCTAATGTCACAGTGTTTTCACGCGATCCCGATTGGTTTCAATGATTTCAATTTAGTGAGTAGCCTTTGACTGACATTTCACCAAAACGTCAAAGTAATTTTTAACGCAGTTTTGGTTTCGAGATATTTAAACGCAACGAAAAAAATTCTCAAAAAAGTTTCACCTTTTGTGGTATTACCCTTGATTATTTCCCTTTGACAACTTTCAGCAATACAAAAATTGTATTTTTTAGGAGTACTCCTACGAAGTTTCAAGTCGAAATGTCTATTTAATTTTATTTCACCATAGGTACATAATTGGAACCCCCAATTTACCCCTTATTCCTTGTATACATCATAAAGGGAACCTCTGTGCAAAATTTCAGCTTTCTAGGTCCAAGGGTTTGGGCTGGGCGTTGATGAGTGAGTGAGTGAGTCAGGACTTTCAGTTTTATATACAGGGTGTCTCAAAATTGACGCCCGTGCTTCTGTGATTTGATTCAGTGGGCTAAAAGAAATTGAAAATGAAAAACAAAAATTTTGGATATAAACTTTAAACTTTATGAAAAACGAATGGTATTTGAAAACAAGTTATTTTCCACATTTGTTGTCGCAAAATGTGTTCAAATAGGTTGCCTCCTACTTCAAGGAAAACATTCGCACGATTATGTATCAAGTTTTATAAACGTCATTCTAGTCACGAGGTTTATTAATCACGAGCGAGGCGCAGCGGAGCGAGTGTTTAATAAAATGAGTGACTAATGAGTTTATAAAACGAGTTGCATACTATACTTTTTCTACGACCACAAATTTTGAGAATATAACATTATTTCATTAAGATTTTGAAAATTATGTTAAGTTAAATTATACTTGAAACGTCAAAGTTGACTGTTGGAAGTTGAAAACTAACTTCATTTTTGCCATTAAAAAGTTCAGTCCGTGACTAAAACGCACGAACCCACGGCTTGTGAAGGTGTTTTAAAAGATTACTTAGCGTCATGGAAACATATACCATAAATGGAATTTTAAAGATAGGAGTAGAAAAAAGTTATTATTTACATTTTCATCAATAACTCGATAACAAATGACAATCGGAAAATTTTCCACTCTTTATTTTCGATTTCCTTTAGCCCCCTGAATCAAATCCCTGAAGAACGGGAGTCAATTTTGAGACACCCTGTATATAGATTACCTAGCAACGGCTGATATAATGGAATGTTTGACTTTACTCAGCAAAATTGTATCAATAATGTGTCGATTCTAGTACGATTAGCGGAAATAGTTATTTTCATGACAAGCGTCGAAAGTAGCAAATATCGTGCGAGTGTTGATTAGACAAACGAGGGCGTAGCGAAGCGAAGCCCGAGTGGATCTAAAACACTCGCACAGATTTTTGCACTTTCGGGCGAGTTATGAACACTATTTTTTAGACGACCACTCAAAGTAAATTCTATTTTTAAGAATTGTTTTTATTTCGTTTGCAAAATTGATCGTTATATTATTATTGGTACAATTATAAAAAATTAGAGCTTGTTGGAAGCAGAGCAACGAATAAAGCAAAAGCGTCTGTACTCTGTATTATTTGAATCAAGGTCTGCACAATTAAGCAGGCCGTGATGTGAATAACTTTGTGCCGTTACGATATGACTAGCACGATATAATATCGTGCTAGTGTATGAAATTGTCAACTTTCTGTAGTAGGCTGCTGTCGCGATAATGTTACTTTCATACGTGGTCGTCTAAAAAATATATTGTACAAGTTGAGAAAAGTGTAGTTGTTCCTTGCAAGGCGCGAGCTTTTTAATCGAAGTAAAGCCAAGATTAAAAACGCGCCGAGCACAAAAAGCACTTTCCTCACTTGTTGCACATGCTATTTTTCACGTACTGGAGGAAAATGCTTGAAAATGGTGATATAAAATTATCTAAAACTGTGCAATTTTTCTACGCGTTGCACACATAATTATTTTCTAATGCGGTACTGAAAACTGTTACTTTTAGAGAATTTATTGGACATTTTTAAAATCGAGTAGTTTTTGGTCGTTATGGAATCAACATAAACAAACAAGTGATAGTTTCTCCTCAGAGCGGTGCTTTCCTAACTACACAAATATGAATCACCATCTCATTTTAGAGAAAGTGCTAGCAAACAATTAGTGTCTACCTTGAAAACTTAATCCTTCTTAACATTATTAAGGCACTTAAGTGCATATCAGTAAAATTAGTTTTGCATAATCTCACTCGATAATTGCTGTTCGGTTGGTGGCCTAATCTCAAACATTTGAAAGGTTTTCGATAGATGCGCCACCTATATAAAATGTATAGGAAACTCTAAGTGCTCTCATCCCTCGTATAACTTAAGTCTCGACAAGCTAAACATTCCTAGCGGCGAAAAATGCGGGAATAGACGGCAACTCGTGACCACAAAGTAATTTCTTTATGAACACAACTAAATCCCATGTTTCACCACAAAGAACAACGAATTATTAGTAATAAATATATATTATTATATCAAATTATTTATTTATTCTAGCAGCAATATAAAGTAATAATGCTTAAAAAACACATTTTTAACATGGCAGAAAAATATAATACCTAGTCATATTCTGTTTCTACAAGATAGGTTTTCTAATCGATCTAATTTTTTCTCCAGCTTGAATACATACTCATACAGGTTTTTATTCTTTGTTTCAAGTTCACCCACTCTTAGATTGTTTTGTTAAATTTTGCATGCAGTTATCAAGTTCATTTTTGAGCTTCTCAGCGGCTGATACACGTTTTCCAATGTTGGTTCCATTTTTCTTATCTTCCGTTATACATTAAACACACACTGCACTTGCAGCCGAACAAAATTCGTCTTTATTATAAGAAGTGTTACGAGCTAATTTGTTATTACTTGAGCCCCACTGAATAAATCAGTTGCCTGTACCAGTTGATATGTATAATTAACCTACTGTTACTTTATACTGGCAAGTAGAATATGAATAAGGTTTATCTTCTGAATGTATCCACATATATCTCATGTAGCCAAGAAAGCTATAATTATATTTTATTGTCGTTTTTTCTAATGACTAAAAATAAATAAATAAATATTGAACTAAGTTACACTTTTCTACTCTACACTAAACTTGCAGATAAAAATCGTTAATAAGGTTTTTCTCCACTATGCATTTTGGCATGACTCGCTAAACAATCTCTACGTGCTGTTGTATAGTCGCAAATAGAACAGGAATAAGACTTTCCTCTTGAATGCACTCTCATATGTTTAACTAAGTTACCCTTTTTTGCTGCTTTATACTGGCAAATAGAACATGAATAAGGTTTTTCTCCTGTGTGCACTTTGACATGACTTATTAAACCATCTCTACGCGTTGTTTTATAGTCGCAAATAGAACATAAATAAGGCTTTTCTGCTGCATGTTTCTTCATATGTTGAACTAAGTTATTCCTTTGTGTTGCTTTATACTCGCAAATAGAACATGAATAAGGTTTTTCTCCTCTATGCATTTTGACATGCGTCATTAAACAATGTCTATGTGCTGTTTTATAGTCGCAAACAGAACATGCATAAGGTTTTTCTCCTGAATGTACCCTCATATGTTTAACTAAGCTATCCTTCTTTGTTGCTTTATACTGGCAAATAGAACATGAATACGGTTTTTCTCCTGTATGCACTTTGACATGATTTACTAAACAACTTCTACGTCCTGTTTTATAGTTGCAACTAGAACATAAATACGGTTTTTCTCCTGTATGCGCTTTGACATGACTTGCTAAATAATCTCTACGTGCTGTTTTAAAGTCGCAAATAGAACATGAATAAGGCTTTTCTGCTGTATGTTTCCTCATATGTTGAACTAAGTGACTCCTTTGTGTTGCTTTATACTCGCAGAGAGAACATGGATAAGGTTTTTCTCCTGCATGCATTTTGACATGACTTACTAAATTATCTCTACGTGCTGTTTTATAGTCGCAAATAGAACATAAATATGGTTTTTCTCCTCTATGGATTTTGGCATGACTCGCCAAACAATACCTACGTGCTGTTTTGTAGTCACAAATAGAACATGAATAAGGTTTTTCTCCTGAATGTATTCTCAGATGTTTAACTAAACTACCCTTCAGTGCTGTTTTAAACTGACAAATAGAACATGAATATGGTTTTTCTCCTGAATGCATCCTCATATGTATAACTAAAGTTTGTTTCTTTATTGTTTTGTACTGGCAGATTGAACATGAGTGGAGTTGGGTCATATCAATCTCCATATTTTCCAGGAAATCACCTTTACCTTCTGCTCCATATTCATAAACGTTAGGAACAAATGGCTCTTCTGCGTGGCTTCCGCCTGCTGCATGCGAAACAAGTAATTCATGTTTCACATCGACTTCTTCCTGTTTAATAGCCAATCTAGGGCAAGCCGTGCTGTCTATAACGCCTTCAACATTCTCTTGCTTTATAAGGAAATCTCCAATTACTTTATTTTCATCCCGATTCCGCAGTGGTTCGTATAATATACTCGCCACTGCGCTATGCAAATTATGATCAATCAATTCATGTTTCACTTCCATTTTATAACAAAAATGACGAATCTGTATTTATTAACTCCAATACCTGAAAGAAAAACAAGGCAAAATATAGGTTAGGTTGGGTACGTTTATTTACAAAATATTAACAAAGTTCCTATATTTGATTTTTTTACTTACACAAATTAACATCAAATAGTTGGATTTGGGCTTAAGGGTGCAGCGATTTGAACCTGAACCACAATTTACAGATTTGAACGTACCTAGAGGTAGTAATAGAGAAAGGAATGAAGGGATGCTCCACCACTGAGGACTGAGGTAGTAAAATGCCTTCTTTCTAAAGCCTACCTCACACCATCAGTTAGTTTGACAAACTAAACTGATCAGTCTGATTTCATGACGTCATAAACAAACAGTTTGAAAGAACTTTCAAGCTTGGTTGTCACCGGAGAAGGTAAAGAGTCAGGAAGGAGTGTTTACCATAAAAGTTGCGACAAGGTGGCTGTTGCAAATGGCGTAGCGTTTGGCAGTTTGACTTGCGCAGAAGAGCGGCCGGGACCAGCCATTTCCGTTCAGAGATCCGAGTTTCTAACATATACGGGGCCAAAATAAAAACAATATTTTTGTCTTTAACAAATGGGTTTTAGGACAACCACAGGCTGCACAACTAAGCATTACTTTGTTTATTTTTCTCGAAAAATACTAACAAACAACAATTTTCGATCTCCGATTTGAATGCAACAGTACGCAACGAGCGATTTTGAACGAATGGCGCACGAGTTGCACGACCTCAGCCGAATAATGTGGTTGTCCAAAATGGCGACTTCCGTCGCACGTTTATGTTCATAGCATAAGCCCAAACACTCCTTCCTGACTCTTTACCTTCTCCGGTTGTCACACTATACGCCGAGTTTGATCAAAGTGGGTCCTTTTGTAGGTGCGTTCAACTGAGGTTACGTCAAGTTGTTTACATTTATTTTTCTGTAGGTTTTGTTTAAAGTGATATTTTTATTTTAAAAAACGAATAAGAAAAAAAGCAGTAGCATTATCACTAGCAAGGTTAAATGTATTAATCCAAAAAATGCAAAAAAGCGAAATAAATTAAAGTTATCGGCTAAACATTGGTTATTAAAACAAAATGATGGCCTTGGCCGGGGGTGCTAACCATGTTAAGAAATTAATTTTTATTGTTAATTAAATATACGAACACGAGGTTACTACCTACGTTGAACATGAAGACAGCAAAGCGGAAAGCGAGTATTCAATATTCAAGGTTTATATTTTCATACGACGAAGTTCAAGGTTTCTGTATATTTCGCGCTTTTTTGTTGAATTCAACTTTTAGCCAATCAGAAAAGAACTCGAATCAAACAAACTGATGGAAATACAGACGCCTCTAAAATTTGAAAAGTTCAAGAGTGACGTCATTAAAACAGACTGATCAGTTTAGTTTGTCAAACTAACTGATGGTGCGACATAGGCTTAAACTTCAACTTGAAGTGGCCAAGTTTTCCTAATATCCATATCCATAGCAAATAAAAGGCTACTGTAAGCAAACCTGTTGTAAGAGCAGTTTTAGTAAAAAAAATCATAGTGAAATATGGAGCCGTTTTGAAATTTGAATTTTTGTCATTATTAAACTGACAGAAACCATAGTGATAACGCATTATTATGTATATGAAGGAAATAATCAAGTAGTGGATACATTTTTGACAAATATTTTGCCGTGTCCATGTAAATTATTGCGTTTAAATTTCACGAGCGAAAATCATATCAAAAACGTCACGAGCCGAAGGCGAGTGACATTTAAATGTGATTTTCTTTAGTGAAATTTAGAACTGCGTCAATGCGTAGCGAAAGCTCCAATCTTGCAGGCCCCAACGAAATAAAAAGACTCTGGAAGATGAAAATTGCGCAAATACCTGCTTTACAGAAGCTTCCGATGATGGGCCGCCTCTCTTAGGGGATGCCAACTCGTTTCTTTAGCTGAAAAAGGCCTGGTGACTCGAATCGCTGACTGATATTTTGCGTGAGGGGCCCCTCTAAGCGTTGAAGGCACCAAACTTGGCTCCAACTAGCTCCTACAGGCGGTATTGAGCCCCAAACGTAGCCCTTACTTGGATCGCCAATTGCCTGGTTTTTGTCGACGACGAATAAACACCAAATAGAACTCTTTAACACTGGCAAACTGGTTTCAATTGTGCCCAACACTATAATGGTTAAATAAAACCAACACTTGTAGTAAAATGGATGTGTTTTATTAACAAATTCAAACTTTTTATGGGAGCTGATGTAATACAATGTCAACAGCTTGGGCAATTTCAAAGCTCTCTTCTGTGGTTGTTAAACAAAAGAAAGTCTTGTATCTTAGCAACATATCACCACAATTGTTTAAAAGGAAATAAGGTTTAATATATAAAATTAACTTATAGAATAAGGTTCTGATAACATTTTTAATTCTTACAGACTACATAAATGTTTTTCTTAGGCTAGGATGCACTATATTTAATAATCTGCTATTCACTGTGTTTTTAACTGTACTGTTATGTTCTGTAGTTTTTTATGCACTTAATAATGTCCCTCGTTCTATTTATTTGCTATTCGTAGGTTGCTCCTTTGCAACATTTCCTGTCGGTTGCTTCTTGCAATGTTTCTAATCCTCGTACTGCATTGATATACCCTTCAGTTACTTTACCATTCTGGTCCTAGCTTTCTGACTACTATAATTCTCATACTTTTTACTTGTGCAAACCATTTCGTACAATAACAAACATAATACTACAAACGTTAATGCTACAACCGTCAGATACAATCCAACTGCATTCCCAGTTGCAAAACCTCGTAAAATCTGAGCTCAAGAACGTAACCCTTTTGAACTAGCTTGTTATGTTACCTTTTGCCTCAATTTGTGAAACTCAGCTGCACCTATCAGTGCATTTATCTCAATAAAAGTAAGCTAAGCTTGCACTGACTAAAATAATTAATTATGTGCCTCGGTTTGATTTTTAATGCATTCTAGTTCAATTGGCTAGCAGAATTGTAGAGAGCACAGAACCATCGCAATATTATAGTGTTGAATAGTCAGTTATAATACCATGAGTAGTCAAAGTTATATGTCGACTATTTTTGCGGTGGTATCACGAATGTCCATTGCGCTTCGATGCGATTAGGAGGAGTGCGCTAGCACGAGTCCTAATTTTAAGCGCAATGGACATGTGTGATACCACTGCAAAAATAATATACATACCTTTGACTAAGAATGGTACATATTTGAGGGACTATTCAATGAACCAAACCCATTTGTTAAATTAAAGAGACTCAAAATTTAGTTACAATGAGTTCGTTTCGTTGGCAACCAGTAAACAAACCTATGACATTTGCCAAATTTTAGAAAATTGTTAGCATTCAAAGTGCGCTTTTACATTATTTTCCGTGAAGAACAAAGAATTTTTAATGGAAAGCGCGTCGAAAAGGTTTAGAAATAAGTGTGATGCAGAAATCGACATCGATATTGGAAGTAACGTCCCCGAAAATACACGAAAATATCGAGATCCGTTTGGCGACAGTTTTCGAATTTTCTAACAGAAAAACGTTATAAATTGGACGCATCTACTTCACCTGTGGTATTAAATCCTATTTTGAAATGTTGGACGGCCAAACTTTAAAAGATTTGTGTGTACGTAGTACATAGAGTACCTATATAATAAATAGATAAGAGTACGGCAAATACAGGAACAGTATTTGATTGGTTGGATCCCTATGCATGTACAATAGATCTAGATGCGATTTAGAAGTAGTCAACATGTTTTTGATTGTTTGTAATTGGTGACATTCAACTGATATTAAACTTGTCAAAGTTATCAAAAACAGGCAGTTCGTAATCAATTTGTATAATAAGTGGAAAAATTTTAGGCTTTTTCGCACATAATTTTATTAATCACGTAATTTTTCAATTTTCTTTTTCCCTTGACCTATTTACAATAATTTCTATTTAGCCTGACTGGTTGCTCAGTCCACAGTTGCAAGTACCGTTCTGAAAATGGTGTCTACTTAGATAGTGTTCCAAAGGATGGTTTGAGAAACAGAATTTAGCTAAACAAGATCAGCAAGAAAAATTGTAGTTACAAAGGACTAAGAATTTGTGAAAAGCATTTAGACAATGATCAGTGGGAGGTTAACGAAAATGGAATAAAAATGTGAAAAAACAGCTATACCAACAATCATGGGTAAAATTACAATTCATGAAGCCAACGATAACATTTTGCCTCAATGTGATTTTGATTTAAAAAAAATGCATGAATCTGTAGTAGTACAACACATTAAATTGCTACGAAATTACTCATTCATATTTCATGTTTTTATCATTTCATCTCGTTAGCGTATTAAGTGGCATATTATAATTAATGTAAGTGTTCCAACAAAAGTCGTAACTGTAGTTTAAATTTGAATAAACAATATAAAATACCTAATAGATTATTTTATGACTTAAATTGTATAAATTTTGCTTATGTTGTATCAATACATTTCATAAAAAAGAGAACTATAACCAATAAATGTGCAACTACACAATAACAAAGTAACGTAGTTAACTATGGCATTTCCGACAAACTTAATTTTTTTTTCCCGCTGCTGATCATGTAAGTCAGTGATACAGCCTTAGTAACAAAACGTGTAAGTCGGTGATTATATTTGTTTGCTGCTTTTTCTTGACAATGGAACTTAATATTATTATTAAGTTCCTAGGATAATAAAATTAGCAAAGCAAGATGCAGATTTAGACGTTTTGTTTATAAATTGCAAGTGTTTATGTGAGATGTGATACTCGCAGGTAACACGACTCACGAAAACTAATCCTGGTGACAGGTGACAAACCAAACGATTTTTTCAAAAATCTAGGAAAATTTAGATTAGCAGCGGGAAAAATATAATAAGATAACTCGGAATGTATCGTCTATTAACATTTTCGGCAGCCAACAAGCCGCGACTACGCCTTGGCTTGTACTTGCCTACCTCAATTCTTAATAGGCCCTTACATTCTTTGTTACTTAAATAGCTATTATCCCCAAATGTCATCGTTTGCATTACTCTTATCTTATGTAGGTACTCTAGTAGTAGTACCTACACAAAGTTCTATTGTTCTATCATTTGTTTGGAAACCACTGCTTTTCGGGGGTTTTCTGCGCTTGCGCGGTAAACGTCAAACCCAGTGGGGACGCTAACTGAAGTTTTCCCCAAAATGTCAAGACAGGCCAGAAATGTTGCCAGAAAAAAATTACAACATTACAAGCGCTCCCAAAAAAAAAATAATCAGCAATGGATTACATAGAACTAAAATTTGTGAAGAAGATAGTCGGCCTTTCCAATCGTTCAGCACAGATCTACATAGTAGATGCAGGTGCAGGGTACAACCACAGTATAAACATTGTGGTACAACACGGAAGCTCTTTTCCAAGCAGCTCGATGAAAATGCGCCTGTGGGCCAACAAAAGGATTTTTTGTCATTGCATCTTATGATGAGAGGCGGCGAAGAGGCTAAATGTATGACTTATTTCTTCAAGAAAGAAATTAATAATCAGGGTTTTGAGGGTCGTATTGAATACAACCCCATTTCTACAAAGACTGCACAAAGAAGTGCAAAGAAATTGGCCGAAACCAATGACTTCTAACTTATGAAAACATTAATCTGTATTATGTAAGGTAGGTATATACTTCTTCCTATGATTTTCATTGGTATTAATTTTATTCTATTTAGGCTATAGTATCATAAATTTGTTTTGAAGAGGAGCGAGAATATTAAAACCGACAGGATGTTTTTGACACCGAACGGATTTTGGAATTTGTCTACATCCAGCCATTGGTACAAAAATTCGCCTGATAGAATTCACGAAATTGGGAAATGGGTGAAAATCATGGCAGAAGACACAGGGTTAGACACCAACAAGAAAATGTCGAATCATTCTATCAGATCCACTGCTGTATCGACTCTGGCAAAAGCTGGGATTGCCAAACAACAGCTAACGGAAGTCACAGCAACATTAATTCGATAAAGCCGTATTTACAACTAGATGGTGAGCATCATCAGAAAATAATTGAAAATATGAGAACCAACATCACTACTACAACTACTGAGTTGACTGATTCAATGGAGAGTGAAGCATCTGGGCAGGATCTTTACAGGATTGTAGTAACATACATTTTTCAAATTGTACGTTTAATATCGTTTAAAACTTATTGTAGTATAGATATCAATAAAGATTTTTGTTTGTTCAAAATAGTCACTTGAGTACTAGTACAATAGTCAAGGGTAATACCACAAGCAGTGGATATATTTTTGACAAATATTTTGTCGTTTCCATGTAAATTATTGCGTTTAAATTTCACGATACAAAATCACATCAAAAATGTCACGAGCCGAAGGCGAGTGACATTTAAATGTGATTTTGTTGAGTGAAATTTTCAATAATTTCTATGGAAATGGCAAAATATTTTTTAAAAATATATCCACTTCGAGTGGTATTTGGGACGACTATTTAACAATATTAATACATAACGATTAACTTTATTGAAAAATAATCCAACAATTAATATAATTATTGATTCTCAGTTAAATTCAGCAGAACACTTCCAAAACACAGCATTTTAAAATTTTTAAAACAAGCCACACAGTTTGTTGGAGTTTAGTGTTACGTAACATAGAGATATCACTAAGGTCAGAACATCGTTGCTAAGCGATACTTCGCAACAAGGCTATTTATTTTTTGAGTACGTACATTGTTTTGTGAATATTTTGCATGGTGCCCAATATTCAGTGATATGCTGCTGTTATTGGTTGAAAAAAGCAAATGTCTGCAATGTGATTGGCTTATATGTTATAGTGTTGAATAGTCACTGCAATTCATTTTGGTTATAGTATAATTCCTAATTTATGAATGCAACTATAAGTCGCTAAAAAATGAAATGTCAAGTTTGACATTTAAGTATAATAGTTGTATTCATTAATTAGGAACTATACCATACGCTCCCGGAGCTGATAGAATTTTTGATCAACCGTTATAATCCATTCACAATGATTCCTCCTCCCGGCAGGCTACATTAGATTTTTGTTGGTAGACATGCGAAATAACTAGACACGACACAATTAGGTTATGTTTTTTCAATTTGTGGTTATGATTTTTGAACGCTTGCACTTTTGCCATTTTTGTTTCCTTCTATCATAAATGGTTGTAATTTTTTTTCTTATGTTGGCACTGTAAGTCTATGTCAAATTCGGGGTTAGCAAGTTAGGTTTTGCGCATATATCTAATGCTTACTATATTGCTAGCAGCTATGAGTGGGAAACTCACAAATGAAGTGAGACAGACAACCAACTCTTCAATGTATAATGGTGAGCTGTGTGCAAGCGCGGCGGCGTCGTCCGCCCAATGGGGAAGTGGTCAAGTCACAAAGCAAAGTGGTTGCTTTGTGGGTCAAGTTTAAAATTTGCTTCTAAAGGGGGAGTTCGAAATCTCACGCATGCGCACGAGACGCGTTATACTCTAAGTGAAACTATGTCGGCGCCATAATGTTTTCGGGCGTTCCGAGGCCCTACTAGCAATATATGTGTATTATATCGAGAGATCCAAAAAAAACTGTTTCTCGGCGGGCTGTGGAAATTCAACGTATGAATAATATGTTGGTGACACTGTACGTCAATGTCAAATTCGAGGTTAGCAGGTTAGGATTTGCGTCATTTTGTGTCATAACTGACGGAAAACCTAACCTGATAACCTCGAATTTGAAATTGACGTACAGTGTCACCAACATATTATTCATACGTTGAATTTCGACAGCCCGCTGAGGAACAGTTTTTTTTTATCCCTCGATATATATGGTTTTGCGTCAGTTTGTGTCAAAACTGACTCGAAACCTAACCTGATAACTTCGAATTTGAGATAGACTTACAGTGTCACTAACTATACATTTCAGTATTGCCAATGTTAAAATGTTACTGTTCTGTTATTTCCTAACGGCCTAGGCTGTTAAGTGTTTAACAGTCTAGGCTGTTATGGGAAACTTTTCAGTCAGGTTGACAGATCTGTTATTGACGAATAACAAGTAGGTGTTATGAAAAAATTGCAACAATTCCAATAAAACAATTGTAAAAAATGTTATCGTTTTTTCATGTCACAGTTTGACTTCTATCACAATTCAGAACATATAACAACCTACTGGGAGGAGGAAACATTGTGAGTGGATTATAACTGACTATTCAACACTATAATATATAAGCCAATCATATTGCAGATATTTGCTTTTTTCAACTAATAAGAACAGTATATCACTGAATATTCGGCACCATGCAGAATATTAAAAAAACAATGTACCTACTCAAAAATGAAGTAGCTACTGAATTGACCGATTTAATAGAGAGTGAAACATCTGCGGCAGGATTTTTACAGGTTTATAGTAACATAGTATCGTGGTAACATACATTTTTCAAATTGTACGTTTAATATCGTTAAATAGTTATTTAAGCATCAAGGGAAGTAAGTAGCTTTTACCAGTCGAGAACGAGTTTGCCAGCCCGAGCGAGCGAGGGCTGGCAAAGTTTGAGACTGGTTATAGATAGTTACTTCCCGAGCATGCTTATAACATTTTTCTTCATGCCCAACAAAAATTTGAATAAAATATCCTATTCAATTTACCACCATCTTTAGGCCCATTACGTTGGGCCATTCTGTTCTGTTACACAACCCGCACCTGCCTTCCCCTGCCGCCGCCTGACCAAAGAAGGGGGCCCTCGGGGTTTCGCCCCTCTCTAAGCTCTGCCCTAGGGCTCCGCCTTTCTCGAAGGGGTCCCTCAGTGCTCCTCTCCTCTCCAAGAGGGCCCTGGGGGCTCCGCCTTTCTACAAGGGGGCCATCGGAACTCTGTCCCTCTCCAAGGGGGCGATCGGGGCTCCGCCTCTCTCCGAGGGGGCCTCGGGGCTCCACCCCTCTCCAAGGGGGCCCTTAGGGCACCGCCCTCTCCAAGGGGGCCTTCGGGGCTCCGTTTCTCCCCAAAGGGGTCTTCGGGGCTCCGCCCTTCTCCAAGGAGGCCTCGGAGCTCCGTCCCTCTCCAAGGGGGCCCTCGGGGCTCCGTCCCTCCAAGGGGGCCATCGGGGCTGCGCCCCTCTCCAAGGGGGCCCTTGTGGCTCCGCCCCTCTCCAAGGGGGCCCTTGGGGCATCGCCCCTCTCCAAGGGGGCCCTTGGGGCTCCGCCCCTCTCTTAACAAGTTTTTAAATTTCAAATAGATTAGGATCAGTTAAGTTCAAACCCGTTCAGATCACTTACAAAACTAAAATTACTGTAATTACATCCAATTCACTTACTTCCCCAATGTCATGACAACCAGTAAACAAACAGTAAAATCAGCTTACCTGCAATGGATATGTCAAAGTAAGTGTAACTTACTAGATGGGCATGGAGAAAAAATTATTGTAGTATTCATATCAATAAAGATTTTTATTTTTTCAAAATAGTCACTTGAATACTAGTACAATGGCCACTACTTATGGTACAATTCCTAATTTATGAATGCAACTATAAGTCACTAAAAAAGCAAATGTCAAGTTTGACCACGGCCAACTAAATTACTATGGCCTACACATAGGGAACACCTCCTGTAGCCACTAGCCACCTATTGTGGGAATTTAAAAGCAGTTAGTGTGTTTCTTAGCTCAAATGTCAAAATCTGACGTTTAACTTTAAAAGGTTAGTTGCACCATGAAATCTCAGTTTATTGTTTTTGTTGAAATTTAACACAATTTCTAATAAATCAATACATAAAGTAAGTTTATTTGTGGAAGTTTTAATCCACGGTCTTGCAGATAAATTAAACGTAGCAAGGGTCGTGGCACAGTAGTTGACAATAATGGGGAAATGCAATTATCACAGGTAATCTTTTGTTGTATTTTTAATATAGAAATGCTATGGATGCTGAATAAATGTTGGTTTCAGGCATATCACTGATTTCTAAACTTTGGATTTTCAACCGTAGTTCTACTGGTAATAACAATTCTTTGCTGTTGATGGATGCTGTTTGGAGAGATGACAGTTGGGCAATACTACTAATAAAACTAAAATGTTCTGCGCTATTTGAACTGGCAGATGATGTAACTATTCCACAGCGCAAAATTTGCCTTAGTGCATATTCTGCTGTTCGGGCATCTGTAGCTTCATTGATAGAAAGTTGCTTAAACTGCATCAGAACTGAATACTCGTGTTAATACATAATAGAAGCCAGCTTGCTTAAGAAGAAATTCTATGCATAAATAAGTAGTACTTTCTGAAGGGAATTCTAGAGCGTGTGCGGTTTCCTTTGTCAATCCTAGTAATCCCGTACTACATGAACGTAAGGTGCAATGCTGCTATCCAAGGAACGAATGTATTGACTTTTGTTTGAAACGTGTTTGGAAAAAATTATAAATATTCCCCATGTATGTTACTGTAGTATTAACGTTAAGAAAATTATTGTCACCGGATTCTTTCAAACATTTAAATGAACTAGTCACTGTAGGAGCAAATAATGGGATAGCTCGCAGAACATTCATCTTTTCAAAATTTGTGGGATATAAATGCATTCTTGTTAAATATTGAACAGATTTAACTGGTAATCCCTTCTGTAAATTATATAATAATCTCAAATACGTTGAAGTTATTTTCCATTCGAGGAATGCATATCACGTTCTAAAAACAAATTTCTGCCAATTTTAAAGCACGACAATAATCGAATAACAAAAATAGTGGTAGTGGCGAAAGAAAAGGATGCTCAATGTAATTTCTAATTGATCCCCCACTTAACATTTTAAAAAGTGTGACATTAGATGAAAAATTGTCCGTTACCAGTCGTAACACAACAAAACCATAATCAGTCAAAAGTTGCAGAAATTACTACTGTTAACAAGCTGCTGTGGTTCGAAATGAGTTTTACATAAGGCTGTATAGTCTGTAATTTTAGAGATATGTGCAATAAAAATGTAGTTAACATGCAACATGTAGTGTTTTTACAGTTTATTAATACCACAAAATTCTTGTAAAAATTCAACCCATTGCTGCCGAACACACAATTCACTAGGAAGTTGGCACTAACCATTTTAAAATTTAATAGAATATTTTCACAACTAAAGACGTACACAGAGCTGGACTGAGTGTGGAGTGAAAGTTAAAAAGTTTTTCGGCGATGACGAGAAGACCTGAACTGTTACGATAGTGATAACCTTATGGGTGCCAATGGTTAACTGCACAGCTTGTTTAACCTTTATCAGCAGAAACCCGCAAGGAGTTTGTTGGGAAGGCTTCAAAAAACAATACCATGCTTCTTATATGGCAAAAAACGACGATATTATTATACCGGGGCTACTATGGAAATTCTCCCAATGTGCAAAGAATTGTCTGGTGCTTGATATTGCAGGTGTTCAAAGCCTGGTTGAGATAAAACTGTTTTGTAATTGGGTATTTATACTGTAAAACAGGTTAAAATAAAATAAATAAAATTATATTCAATACTTTTAACAAGCAGAGTACTAATAAGTGCTACAACTATTTTGATTGTTAGAATGACATTTAAGTTGTCAATACATTTTCAAAGGTGACTTAATCTATTCATATTTCAATTTTCGACATTGGAAAAATAAGCATTTCTATAGAAACAACATATGCTATTGTATTCCATATGACAAATATTTAAATTTGCCGCCATACATAAAATACGTTTCAGTATTAATTACTAGATGTCTCTAGGTGGTGTTCCCTATGTGCAGGCCATAGTATTTAATTCAGTCGGCCATGGTTTGACATTTAATTAAAATAGTTGTATTCATTAATTAGGAACTATACCATAGCCGCCCTGAACTGAAAGAATTTTTGATCAACCATTATAATTCATTCACAATGTTTCCTCGTTCTGGCAGGCTATGTTAGATTTTTGTTAGTAAGCATGCGAAATAACTACACGACAAAATTGGGTTATGTTGTTTTCAATTTGTGGTTATGATTTTTCAATGCTTGCACTCTTGTCAGTTACATTTTTGTTTCCTTCTACCGGGTGACCGTAAATGGTTGTGATTTTTTGTCTTATGTTGGCACTATAAGTTTATGTCACAAACTGACCCAAAACCTAACCTGCTAACCTCGAATTTGACATAGATTTACAGTGCCAACCTAAGAAAAAAAATCACAACCATTTATGGTCACCCGGTATAAAATTTGTTGACATTAAAATTGCAATGCCAATAAACAATTGTAAAAAATGTCATCGTTTTATCATGTCACAGTGTGACTTCTATCACACTGTAATATACTATAAGCCAATCATATTGCAAACATTTGCTTTTTTCAGCCAATAGGAACAGTATATCACTGAATATGCAGCACCATGCAGATTATTAAAAAAAAACAATGTACCTACTCAAAAATGAAGCAGCCTTGTTGCGAAATATCGCTTAGTAACGATGTTCTGTCCTTGATGATGTCGCTAGGTTACGTAAAAATAAACATCAACAAACTGTGTAAACAAAGTTTGCTTCTCGTTAAACATTTTAAAATGCCCCATTAATAATTATTATTTTAATAACTAAAAATTATATCTTTGTAATTAGTTATATCAATTGTTGGATTATTTTTCAATTACATTAATTGCTATTTACTAATATTGTTAAGTAGTCGTCCCAAATACCACTTGAAGTGGATATATTTTTTTAAAATATTTTACAGTTTCCATATAAATTATTGTGTTTAAATTTCACGAAAAAAATACATCAAAAATGAGCCGATAAAATGTATATGGAAACTGCAAATATTTGCCAAAAATATATCCACTGCTTGTGGTATCACTCTTGAGTATAGTCTGATTTTTTATTATAGAAACAGAGTGGCATGTAGTTTGAAATTATTTTTATCTACGACCACTACTAAAAGTAGGCCTTTTAGCGCTAGCTTGTTTCACTAAAAGTGGCGTTTTATAGTTTACCGTGGTTAAAGAAATCAGCTGTTTACTTTTAGCTCTAGTGCTAAAAGTGAAGTGAGGTTATAAAACTACAATTTCGAACTGGAAGTGAAGTTGTAAAGTTATTCTAGTTACTTCTTGCGTTACAGGTAAAGTGTTTTTGAAATAATTAAAGCGTTATGTAATGAATACACTCAGATGTAGAGTATTAATAATTACATTCGCCCGCGCATGGTCTACTATTTATTATGACATAAATTAGAAGTGTCGTAGATACAAACATTTGTTAAATCGATATTTATGGATTAATAACGGTAAAATTAAGGTCTTAAATAAAATATTGTATGCAACGCGTGCTAAAAGTTGTTTATGCACGAGACATGTTATGAAACTCAGCCTTCGGCTTCTTTTCATAATTTTCATGTCTCGTGCATAAACGTCGACTTTTAGCACTTGTTGCATAAATATCTATTTTGTGCTATCAACCTATTTTTACTTGTTTTCGGATTCGTTATCTGTGAGTGTGACGAAAAGGTCGACTTTTCGTATCCTTGTTGGTTGATATAACAACAAAATAACAGACCAGTTATGGATATGACGGTACTAGAACCGTTATAGGAAGTTGTTTTTATATGGTTACTATAAAAACAACAATCACTCACTTTATGTAGGCAAAAAATATTTGCAATATTCAACGATCATTTTTATTTCTATTAGTAGCTAGAGGAAAAAATGTTATACAAGACTCGATCATTGCCTTATTGGCAAAGGCCTCAAAAAATGGAAAATTCTGGAGCTTCAGCCCTTGGCCTGTTCTAATGCACTTACGGATCTTGTAACGTAATATACTATAACCGTGTCGCTGTGTGATATTTAATGTTAGACCAAAGAACTAAAGTAAAATTGACAAATTAAATTAGATTTTTCAAATGGAAACATACTATAGTATGATCAAAAATTATTTTTATCTAGTATGGCCATGGAATAGTTCCTAATTTATAACTGCAACTATAATTCACTTAAAAATGAAATGTCAAATTTGACATTTAAATATAAATGTAGTTGCAATCATAAATTAGGAACTATTTCATGGCCGTACTAAATGAAAATCATTTTTGATAATACTAGTTAATTCTGAAAGTTTCTTCGTTGAATTTTATAATAGCCAATGCAATAATATTATCAGAAACTCTGAAAACGACGCTAGTGAAATGCTACGTTGAATTTAAAAGCTTGGCTTCAACGTTAGCAAAAGGAATCCTGTGCGATAAAGTAGCCAACATTTTCTGGGTAATAATTCATTACAGGTTTCCTAGTCAACTAATGTAATTTCAAAACAATTATGTATATTATTAAAGCATGGGTTTTAAATATAAAAGTGTAACAACAGATACATTTTAATGGGAGTTAAGAATTTTTGTTACGTGTAAAAAGCATAATTGGCGTTAGAATTTTTTATGCATAATTCTTGGTCGTGTAAACGCTCTTTTATTTGAACGCGGTCTTCGTATGAACGTAGCCTAATCGGACGCTCACATATTGCGTCGATATGTAGTAATCTGCATTACCGGTAAGCTTCATCAGGCGTTATAATCTGTTCGTTTTGTTGTATTTTTAATCGCTTATCTTATGGTACAAGCATCTTTTGGTTCGCCTTTTGAGATAAAAAATCGTCTTGTTACGACCTGAAGAGCATCTCTTTTGCTACGTGGCCTCGAATTGGCAAGTTGCATGTAATGGTCGTTTCCTAGAAAAGCCTGAATTCAAGGCGAGTGGTTACTTCATTTTCGATGTTGGTAATGTAAGTAATGCATTTTGGTTAATTGCGTCTGACATTCCTAGCTTTTCTTACCCTGAAATTTTGGGGTTTTTTCGAGTTTGCTTACTTTGGGAAGGCATGCGCTCTCTCTGTCCTAGAAGCATCCTTTGATTTTGGGCCACATCGCCTGGGCGTTGCGCTGGCTATCTCTGTTAGCATCCGCAACTTGCAGCAGCTTGGCTGTAAGATTCCATTTGGCGGCTATTTAATTCACCCACTGCAGACGCCTGAACCTCTCACATAAGTAACTCACAACTCAATGAACATTGGGGTAATGGTATTCGTAATACAAGCTCTAGGTGGATGTCATGCAGGATTTCTAGATCAGTGTAATTTAATAGTGGACAGCAAAATTGAATAATATAAGGATAATCTGTTACGTGATAAAATCATATGGCATTAATACTAGTAGTTTACGGTATACAAGTAGGAAATAAAAGATCAAGTGGGAATAACGCGATGAAAGCTCATAAAAATTAATATCAGAGTGGCAATGGTTGCTACTAGAGGGTAGAAAATAAAGAACGGATTTTGTTTTTGAAAAGCGAGTGACAGCATTTTAACGTGCAAAAGGTTTCGTGGAAAAAACGTGATAATCTCGCAATTTCTCGTGGTTTTGGTTATAGTAGTGAATAATACTGACCGACCGTCCTGGTAGGATATTATGGGATCGAGTGTCATTTTCCGACGAATGTAGATTCGAGCATAGAAGCGATATAGGAACCACGGAAAACGTTTGCATAGTTTATTGCCTGTTATCAGGGTACGTATAATTATTCTGGCATCTACCTCATTCTATCTTGAAATTCGATATTATAGCAACAATTACTAGACGTAAAATCTACGGGAAGTGGTCTGCTGAAAATCATCAAGCAGTCTTGGGGTCTACGTGCAGTAGGTGACAGCCGGCTATTGGGACCTGTCAAGCTGACATTTGTTAGGAGTCATTGAACTTGTTAAGCGTCTGCAAGTATAACGACAAACAGATAAGTGATTTAATTAGAATCTGATGACCTTTTTCATATAAGAACACTGTGTACTTATTAAACATATTGGTTTAAGTTAAGTGGGGTACACCGTTCAAATAGTAGAGCCTAATTGAATAATTGTCAACGTTTGAGTAACAATAAAGCTAGGACCTAATCGAATAATTGTCCACGTTTGAGTAACAATAAAGCTAGTTAAAGGTATTGCTCTCTTTTATTTTAATTTCAATCATTGAGTTCGATAATTGTTTTATTAGATATAAAGTGAAGTTACAAGTTTATTGACCTATATCAGTGTACCTGAGTAAAACTTGTTGGCGCTCCCTTTAACATCTTAATCAAAGAATTCGCGACGTCTTCACTGTTGCTAGAGACGGGCCTCAAGTACACTTTTATGGTGATCAATTGTTGAGTTAAAAATATAGAACGCAGACCTAAAGGTAAGTAAAAAAGCTAACAAATCATCAAAATATGAATGGCGACATTTTTAAAAAGTGTGTGGAAGATCAATTACTTCCTGCCCTAAATGCAGTAGATGGCAAGTTATAATGGTAAAATGGACAATGGTCTATAATCGTTAGTTTTTTGGCAATAAAAATTATTCGAAGAAGTATATCACAGATATCTTACTAAATGCATGGTG
The DNA here is from genome assembly GCA_940337035.1 of Agriotes lineatus. NCBI lineage: Eukaryota > Metazoa > Arthropoda > Insecta > Coleoptera > Elateridae > Agriotes > Agriotes lineatus. Next base: position 71,186,751 of record OW679203.1, read on the forward strand.
TTCTTAGATTAACACCATACCATTGCCATTATAACCCAATTGAATTGGTATGGGGTTTTTCTAAGACATATAAATTCAGAACCCTTGTCAAAAGGCGGGGTTATGAATTTATGGCAAAACACGCCTTTGAAATTTAATGGAGAAATATGGCAAAACAGTATAAATCATTGTGAAAAAATTATTAATAATGACTGGCTTAAATCTGATTCTGAATCGGATACTAATTCAAAATTAGTTTCATCCAAGGAAAGGCAGATTGATATTGTAACATAAGTTATGTATTTTTTCTAAACAGATACACAACTAGAATCTTCAATATACTCTTAAAATATTTTTTTTCTACGACCACTATTGGAAGTAATCAAAATTGTACAACTTACAAGTTGTCTAAGCGTGTTCTTACGCACAGCGTGCTTAAAGGGGGTCGATCGCACAATTAGGGATTTAGTGACTTATTATGTTGGTAGTAACCATGCTTTTTCGCTTTGGTTACTTTAGTTACATATATTTTATAGTTGTTGGTTGTACGAAGAGGTGCAAAGCTGTGATGTAGCCCCCTAATTTTGAAGGTGGTGTGATCGTAATGATTTGATAGTCAATAAAACATTTCTTTTTCATTTATCGAAATGAGTGTGGTCGTAGAAAAAGTATAGTACACAAATCGAGTTGTAAAGCAATTACGCACTCCTGGAATTACTGTACTCACCGCTACGCGGTTCGTGCGCAACTTTTCCAGTCGTGCATATGCTATTTACAACTCTTGTTACGTAATATACTATTACACCACAAGGCACTCTATTTCTATAACAAAAGATCAGACTATAACTATGGCCGGGCCAGGCAGATCAGTGGTTAAGCAGTCTGGCTACTGATCTAAAGGTAAAGAGTTCAATTCCCGGTCCCGATGAGGTTTTTAAAAATAAAAAAATGCGGATGAAAACCTCTACAGAATGCCATCATTTGAAAGTGGCAAAATTCTAAGTAGGACTTCGACCGTGTGACCATAGCAGTTGGTGTTTAAGATACCTGGTACTCTGCATGCCTGCACTTTGTCCATTACAAAAAACTACATAAGTAGAGCTGCAGTGTAGAATTAGTAGGTACCTATGTCCTAGGCCCATAGCATTATATACCATACGTAGGGTAGTCTTAATTTTAACTATTTTTGTTTTGCTCTGCGATATTCTATTTGTCTTTTTTCTTTTTTTCTATATATTCAAACGATATGCTTCGTATGCTAGGTTTATATTAAAAATATGCCAGTTACTTAATCAGGGTTGCCAACGCTGTCATTTAGACCCGAAGACTTCGGGTTTGGCAATTATTCTTTGGGGTTCGAGTTTTCAATAAAATTCTTCGGGTTAACTAAAAGTTCATTCATATATGGATTGCGAAAAGTTTTACTCCTGCTTAAAAGCTCCAGAGCAGAAGTCATTGGTAAGAAAGTGGCCAAAGAGAAAAAAATATAATTTTAGAAAATATCTTAAATTTTTTTCAGAATAACGTAGTTTCGTAGTAGTTTACTTAACTTCTAATATGGATTTTATTTGAACGTTTCTTTTATGGAATGTAAAAATGGTTTTGTTCTTTAATTCCTATGATTTACAAAGAATTATGCTGTGTAACGGGCCAGCTGGATTCCTTACCGATAATGTTTATTTTCATGCTTAAATGTAGAAGCCAAGTTCCTATGTTCTATTATTAGATTTAATATTGTATTTTATGCAAGCAAATCCTCGCAAAGCCAGTCCTGTGCTGGACGTGTATTGTGAATTTTGGTTTCCGGGAGTGCAGCAAGAAACACACGCTGTACGTGGGATGCTGGGATTTTCAACTGATGCAAATTCAACAAAAAGCCAGCAGTTGCACGCACCTTCTTCTGGGGGAAAGTATAGTGCGTGAATTATTCCAGGGAGATATACGTTAATTTGAAGCGGCGCTAAAAGAGCATGGCAGCCAACTTTTGCTGCAAACAGTGTTAAAGTGCAGCGCGCCAGCGTTTGCAAATACCGCAAACGCATTTCCCGAGTGTACATGTAAGTACACCCATTATACTATATTTAAAGGCTTATTTGAAGCGTCAGTTTTGAGAGGCGCCAATTCAACTGTCCTTACGAGGCCTGCGCGCGATCAGTGGTTCCCGGCATAATGTCCGCCAGGAGCGGGTGATGCCATCGAGGCGTGTCATTTCCAAGGGTATGCAGCAGCCAGTTCCAGGTAAAACGTCTGCAGAGTGTGATAAGGTTTTGGCAGATAGTGATCTTGCATAAGCGACTAACTGAGATATTAAGAGAATCTCATGTTCGCTGTACGTGAGATGCTGGGAGTTTCAACTCATGCAAATTCAACAAAAAGCCAGCAGTTGCACGCACCTTCTTCTGGGGGAAAGTATAGTGCGTGAATTATTCCAAGGAGATATACGTTAATTTGAAGCGGCGCTAAAAAAGCATGGCAGCCAACTTTTGCTGCAAACAGTTTTAAAGTGCAGCGCGCCAGCGTTTGCAAATACCGCAAACGCATTTTCCGAGTATACATGTAAGTACACCCATTGTACTATATTTAAAGGCTTATTTGAAGCATCAATTTTGAGAGACGCCAATTCAACTGTCCTTACTAGGCCTGCGCGCGATCACTGGTTCCCGGCATAATGTCCGCCAAGAGCGGATGATGCCATCAAGGCGTGTCATTTCCAAGGGTATGCAGCAGCCAGTTCCAGGTAAAACGTCTGCAGAGCGTAATAAGGTTTTGGCAGATAGTGATCTTGCATAAGCGACTAACTGAGATATTAAAGAGAGTTCCATGTTCACTGGGCGTAAGGGATAAAAAGGGCAATAATTTAAATATTAAGGCGTATTAGACGTCTTGTTCAAATTTAATGTATATAGGGGGGGGGGGGGGGGGGTAAAAATGCCGCATTTCATATGCTATTTAAAAAATATAAAACAATTTTAGGAATTATATCTTTATAATTTAAAAACTATTTTACCTTGACTTTTTTATTATATTTATTACAAATTTCAATAATATTTAAATGTGGGGCTTAAGTATTTACAATACCATGATGATAGCTGTAAAAAGGTACCCAATATCTGGTATGATATTTTTCGCACGAATAGTCTTTAGCAGCAATTAGAAACAAGAATTTTATGCATAAAATCAATAAAGGCGTATTTACTAAATAAAGATTTTCTCGAATGCCAAAATTAGGGCCATAGAAAAAATTGTCGGTTAATAGTTTTACTTATTGTTGTGGGATGATGTCTGATGATGTTGCATTATAACGTAAACAAATTACATACCTAACCTCAAAATGAGGTTGCCCAACTCATCATTTTGCTGTAATAAGCAATTTTATAATTACGTGTAAGCAAGCAAGAACGATGGTTATGAAATGTTGCATCGTTAGTTTAATTATAAAGTACAAATTGTTCAGCGTTCTCATTACTTTTATAGCAATATTTGCCGTATTTAACTTCATACAGGTTAGGTTTATTACCAACAACTCGAAACTATTAAAGTACAAAATGCTCTTTTCAGATATCTTATAAGCTGTTTGCACCAGTAGAAACCAAATTTTTCATCAACGAGCCCATCGACATTGTTTATACGTGGGTGAACGGCTCGGATCCCAAGTTTCTGCAAAACCTCAACGAATACCTGCACGTGAACTCAACGACACCCCAAGACTACTCCAATCAGCGTTTCGACGACAAATACGAATTAAAATTTTCTCTACGGTGAGACCACGCTGCACCACAACATTTTGGCATTGGCTCTGCATACTTTCAGATCGCTCGAGAAATACGCCCCATGGATCCACCACGTCTACATAGTCACCAACGGCCAGATCCCCTACTGGCTCAATTTAGATTACGAGAAAGTCACCTTGATAAGCCACGATGAGATTTTCGTCGACGAGTTCGATCTGCCCACATTTTCTAGTCCCGCCATCGAATCTCACCTGCACAGGTTAAAAAAATGAGTTTACGGTGCCAGAGCTGCAACATTGTTTAGATTGTAGAATTCCAGGTTTGTCCAACCGCTTCATCTACTTCAACGATGATATATTTTTAGGCGCTCCCATGTTTATCGATGACTTTCTGTCGCCTACACGGGGGTTTTTGGTTTACCTCGCATGGCCACTGCCTATGTGTGCTGTGGATTGCCCATGGGTGTATGTAGGCGATGGGCAGTGTGACTCTGCCTGCTACAATCCAAACTGCCAAATGGATGGGGGCGACTGCAGTGTTGTGAATAAGGTGAACTATAGAATCTTGAATATTAACTTTAAGGTGTGCTGTTGTTTAGTTATTTATGTCATTTAATATTGCTTCAAATCAAATGGTTCGGGTTTGAAGAAGAGTTATATAGAATTTGTAAAATATTTTTGATTATTTATGGCAGCTCAAAAAGTGGCAAGTCAAATTTGTCTTCTTTTACATAGAATGGCTTATATTTTAGTAGCTTAAAAATTTCGCGTTGAAACCCTAACCATTTTAGTATAAGTTTCTGTGGGTCTGAAGCAAACCGTTTTAGAGATGTTAATGATTTTATGCAAAAAATGTCGAATTTCGGGCAGCTTGCGTAAGTAATATAAAACAATTGCATGAAAAACAATGTTACCAAAAATTGTTTTTCATAAACTATGAGTGTTTGTGGCTCTGGGTATTATTACTATACAGGGTACTAAAAATTAGCAAATTTATATTTTTGCATTTTTGAAAGGCCCTTTTAATGAACTTTCTTTTGATATCTTACTTTATACTCTTAAATTCAATTGTTTTTCAGATATTAAAGTTTGAACCTAAAATTATAAGCCCCTCAAAATGCGCTATTTGAAGGGATAACAAACCAATGTCGGTTAAAATACTAATTTAAGCTGTAACGTTTCGGAGTACTTGCAATTTACTTTAGTAATTACTGCTGGTGGGTAGCTCTGGCCCAGAATTGTAGACGGTTGGAGTAAAGGATCTCAAGTCTAATTTTACAAGGTTTATTTCTTACACCCACGTTACAGAATTAACTCAAATCTGGTTGTAAATACAATTATTTACAAAAAATAAAATCAAGAATCCTTCTGGATGACGTCTGTGTCCGTTTGCAGCACGGGTGTGCGTCGCTTTGTTGTGTCTTATGCTTTAGCATGAAGGGTTGTTTAGCTAGGCCGCATGATAATTCTGTTGTGCCTTATGCTTTAGCAGGAAGGATGGGTTTTGGACAGGATTGCTTTAAATGCAGTTCGACTCACACAATCAAGAAGGAAGGTTTCAGGCAGTTCTTCTCAAGAAAAAGCTAGGAGTAGAACTTGTTTTCTGACCTTAAGATAGTTCGGGACAGGATTGCTTAAATGCAGTTTGACTAACACAGCAGGAAGAGAGGTGTCAGGTTAGGGTAGGGTTGCTCAGGAAGTACAACCTCTCAGGAAGAAGCTGGATTAGAACTTGTCTTTGGACCCCGGGGGCTCTTCTTTTATGTTATTTCGGGCGATATTACCTGGTTAACTCAGAGTGGGGATAAACGTGATAATCTAGTGGTGATGCAGATTGAGCGACGCCATGTAGCTTGCGCAACTCATCGGTTTTACACCTGTGTCCTATCAGACAATCAGCAGGATCTCTAGCGGACTTCATCTGGTTTTTTATAAGCCCTGGCGTGGCTCCAAATGTCTTCGTGGTATGTCTTTTTGTAACCAGATGGCCTCTTGCCAATTGATAATGAGAAAACATTAAACCAATTTACATGAAAGCTTGCGTCATAAAACACTCGTACTCACCGAACAAATCCAGTCACTGTTAATACAAGGAATAAGCAAGAAAACTAGTATAACAAGGATGCACTTTACGCTTCCTTGTTATACTAGGTAGAGAAAAGATGTTGGGAGGATATACTGCGTCTTGGACGGATATCCTTAAGATAGTTTGCTTATAAACTTTGTCTAATCAATTCCTGTAGGTATCTCCTGGTTGAAATATACTAATATGTATGTATTATACATCAATAGAAAGTCTCGGCGAGTAGAACATTTTTGCTTTTTCAGTGGTGGCTCAAAACTTACTACTAAGTGCGTAAAGTGTTTAATTTCATATATATCTTTGTTATTCTAATTCCACAAAATAGAAAGTGAGTGGGAGACTTTGTATCGGGATTTTAAGCCGGTAATACAGAAAAATCCATTGAAAGTGTAAATGTGAACCGTTTATTTGAATAGTCGGTAGTGCTAGAGTGCCACAATCAGCGTGCAGCTTCATTGAACCTGTCTCTATTTGAAATTCCTTGCAGCTGCTAAATCCCCTTATACAAAAACACATCATATGATAAAAATCGCATGCAACATCATACATGAAATAAAAATGTTAACTTGAGTATAGGCATGTAAATATTTGGCAAAACTGTACGGGATGAAAGGGTTAGTATTCTTACTTAATACAAATGGCAAAGCTTAACTGTTACGGTCACGGTAGCAAATACCTGAATTCTTAATTAAATTTACGACATCAAATAAGTTAACAGTTTATTTATTTGACAACAAATAAATAACCACTTCACTGTAGATTAAAATCGCTTTAAAATTAAATTAACAAGACCACACAGTACCGTTTTTCCAGAAGTGTAGAAGCTGTTACCTTACGTCCAATGAATTTGCTGACGCTGGTGCACACAACTACTGCCAGAATGTTTGTTAGATGCGGGAAAGAAAGCCTCAACGGTCGGGGTGTTGTTTTGCCAAGGGTGAACGTTACAAATCCCCAAACGGGTAGATGGAAGATGTACATAGGACTTGCAATTTTCGGTACATGAACTTGCTCAAGAAAAAGCTGGCACAAGTGAGAACCCTGGTTAAAATCCGCGAACGCGTTTTTGTAGCTTACAAAACTCCCAGTATGAGTTTTCGGCCGCTATAACTTTCTTAGCGTTCCTTGTATAACTTTGGGCGTCTGCAAACAGAACACTTGTTGCGGCAGAAAAAGTCAAAAATCTTCACACTAACTAAAAGCATAGTACAGCAAAAATAGAAACTGCTGTATAAACACACTTGAAAACAGCCCCGGAAGGCAGCCCCCAGGGCTGCAAGAGCAATCGATAATTCAACTGTTAATTTCTTAAGGCTCGAAGATGAATTAATTTTAAAACGCAGTAAGTTCTCAATGGCTTCTCAGCGTCGGTTCTTCATCTCTCTCTCCTACATACATATACTACATTGGTTTTTGCTAGAAGCAAAACGTAAAACCCACGCTAAAAATTCAGCCATTAAAATAAAATGCATTTTGATTTAAATATGCATCTACGTAGTATACAGCTGGTTGAAGAAGAGAAACTATAACCGGGTATGGTGTAGTGGCTAGGATACCTGACTCGCTCAGGAGGCCCGTGTTCAATTCCCGCTACCGGATACTTTTTTTAAAATTAAATTGTAGTTTATATCTTTACGTACAATTATTACAAATAATGTAACAGATAAATTTTCTACGTAATATGTACTTTCTTGCTTAATTTAGTACAGATTCAGCATTTGGCTAGAATCAGTTAAATATAATTTGGTTCCTGTTTATTCTATCTATGCCTGAAATTTCACAGATTTTCTGTTTAATTATAGTGACTGAAAGGCCAAAAAGCTTATTTTACTAAAATTATCTACACCAGCAAAAATATCTGCCTGTGTTTCTGACCCACACACCTGTTCAGCAGAAAAACAAACCCTTGCATAAGTTGAATAGCTGAGGTAGAAATGTTTACATTGGAAAATTCGACTTTGTCTATATTAATCTAGATAGCAGCACTCTGCAACACAATAAAAAGAGGAACAATTGTGGGTGGTTTCTTATTTAAAACACCAGCTTTAATATAACATTATTGTGCATGTCTACAGGGTGACAAACTACTGAGATCAAGAGTTTTGGCTATAACTTTTCATTTGATGATATCGAACACCACAAGAAACTAAATGGCAACCCATAACATGATCAGCATATGTAATAATTACACTACTGACATTAAAAATGTCTTCCTTTAACCCTACATTGCGCCAAATGATGTGGAAAAGAGTTGTGTCTTTGCACAGGCTTGGGCTTCCAAACTTAACCAGGCACAGCCTTATGTCAATCGTGGCTTATGAGCAGGCACAAAATCATACTGGAATGTTTAAACCTGGTCTCCAAAATGGTACTAAGCCCAAAGCAAGGAAACAGCTTCCAAAATGTTTCTGTGATACACATCTTGATTTACAATTGACTTTTAGCCCTTTTGGTATGAAAACAAGGGGAGTTTTGCCTGATGAGCAAATCCCATCTCATACCATGACCGATAATGAACCGTGCTGATGCATAACCACATCAGACAGTCTTGGAACATTCAGAAAAGCATTTCTTATCATTTTGATGATTGTGGCCCTGTTCAATTTTGATAATTGTCTCGTCAGTGAAAAGGGTATTTGCCAACTGACGCGTAACAATGCACTGCTTCAGTTTCCAATATTTTCCAGCCGTCATTATCATCATCATCACTCAGCTCATCTGCATCCACTGCTGGGCATAAGCCTCCCGTAGTTTAATCCATTCTTGCCGATCCTGTGCTGTGTGCATCCAGTTTGTCCGGATTCTCTAGTTATCGTCGGACCATTTTGTTAGTGGTCGTCCTCTGCTGTGATATGCGTCTTGGCGCGGTCTCCACTCCAGAGTCTTTTTCGTCTAACGTCCGTCCATAAGTTTTGCCACGTGGCCTGCCCAGTTCCACTTTAGGGTGACTATCCGTTCCACAGCATCAGCTACTTCCAGCCGTACACGTTTATTGTCTTTGCAGTCTGTACAGGGTCAGTTGAAGATTCTTCCTTGCTATCAGCAATCAATTAGTACTGATTTATTTTGTTATTTATCATGGAAACTCTAGGTTTTCACGTAATTTTCTTCCGAATAATCTTCCTGAAGCTATGTGTTCAAACATTTCCCTTTCCTCCTTTCCTTGGGCGGTTTCCTTTACGCCCAAGCGCCTGAAACCGCTTTACCATTTTTGAAACTGTCTGGGGAGGAACACCAAGAATTCGCACAATGCCGCACTGGTGCTTTCCATTTGTAGAAAGTTCAATAGTTGCACTGTGGCTGTCTGACTGCTTCCCCGTGGCACAGATGTAAAAAAAATTACAAAATATAGAATTGGGGAATCAAATGTCTCCAACAAGTTATACTATTTTATTGATACAAGTTGTTTTATCATCATTGTGCTTATTCCTATGGTAAATATTATGCCAGCGATCACTCTTTTAATCCATATTTACATGTATGTAATCCTTAGTTGACAAGAATTACTCTTCGTTCTCCACAATTGTTCCTTAATGATTTCGTGCGTGATTTGACAATTTTCACTATTTTCTTCCATTTATTTTTAACTTTCACCTTTTTTCCCCTGTTTTTGATACCCATCGACCTCAAATTTTCTTGATTTCCCTTTCATGCTGGGTGTAGTAGCTTTCATATCATGATGGTTTTTACGGTTCTGTTGCCGGTATTAATTAAAGTACACGTTGGCCGTCAGTTGATGGAGCTACCAGCCAAATACGAGTCTCGAAGTTTGTTATATATACTTTTTTTAAAACAAATAAAAATACAACGGAGAATATATCATACAATGCATTCTATACATTAATTTTTTATTATAAAAAAATAAGTGTAGCGTTAAAGAAGGCATCTGTGATTGTCAGAGTCTCTACCAAGGAATGGTAAGTGAGAACTTTTATGTCTCTTCAAAGCTACGCTACGGCAGAGCTGAGCAGTAATTGATTACTTTGTAATTAAATTACTAATTCAATTCATTTTTGTTGATTTGTCTTGGAATTGAATTACTTTTCAAAATATTGTAATTGGTAATTGCCATTTCTGTGAAAAAGTACTTGGCGATTACTTTCTGAAAGTAATTAGTTACTACATTCAATTAGGCAATTGCTTTTGGATAATTAAACTTACTTTAAAGTATTTAAATTACTTTGCGAGTATTTGAATTACTTGTGGTAATTGAAATTACTCGCAGCTGTAATAGAAACACTTTCTGGTAATTCAATTACTAAATCACTGGCCTCAATAGGGTATTAAATGACCAGAACGCAAAAAATTAAATAAGGCCTTATTAAGTTTCATGTTGAGCAAATGGCAATAGGGTATTGTTGGAGCAATTTATGCTTTCCTATGACTAGTCTGATAACAGTTTGGAAAAAGTTATTGGTTCAATAAGGTGTAACCGGTTGTGGAAAATAATAACATTCGCTTTATTTATATTAGAACACAAAATACAAACATACAAATACATTAATACGTAGAAAATACAAATAGCAAACTACATAAACGAACGCCGGAATCTAACTTAAAAAGTAGACTATGGAATCTGACCAAAAGCCTCCAGTAAACTCAAAGTGAGCAGACTGGCTATGGAGACGCAATGTTTGTTTATTTAGCGTTTGAGGCTTGGGAACTAACCAGAGCCCTGGTCTTGGTTAGAGTAACTAAGACAAGCCGGCGATGGAGACGCAATATTGAGACGCCACACTGTCTGTCTTATATACTGCTCCCTTACGCAAGGAGCAAGAATTCCTAAATATCGGGACATTCTTTGAGTACAATACCTATTGTCAGCTGGGCACGAGAGCGGGCTCATCTCTATTTTTACAAAAGAGTTGATCACACTTTCGCTTCGACGAGGTATTCTTTTCACTTTCTTGATCTCGGGTAAATGGCCCATTGTCCGTCGAGTAGGATGACCAGGCCGATTATTGCAATCGCAATGACCCTGTGATATTACGCAAAGGGTAAAATTGCAACCCTTTGGTTGTTCGACTCGACGTTAAAGCGTTTTCTTAAAGCAACATACACAATTGACTTTGAACATATACTGGTTTATAGGCTACGCTACAATAGCTAGTTTTGTACACGAGCAAAGAGATATTTGGTGTAGGCGCGTGTGTTTGTAGATGAGATGTGCATGTGTTGTGTCTAATGTAGTCTAGGCTGTGCAGTATGTAGCATTGCAGCTTGCCAATAATTCATGTGTAAGAAGTGAACAATATTCAATTAAAGAAAATTCAATTTGTTTAAAACGATGTACTGCTGCATGGCTATCTAAATACAAATTGTAGTAAAAGTAATTGAAAAAATAATTTGCGTCGTGTAATTACAATTACCAAGTAATTGATAATTGAATTACTATTTCATTTGAGTAATTGCAAATCTGGTAATTCAATTACTTCATTGCGCGGTAATGGGTAATTAATTACTTTTTTAAAGTAATTTGCTCAGCTCTGCGCTACGATAAGGAATATTGTGTGACCTACTGTATTTTAAATTTGCAAACTTAGTGGATCATGCACTCACTAAAATTCTTTTTTATAATGATTGTGTTAGGTCTGGTCATCATTGAATTGATAACGAAATTAAAATAATTTGATTTCCGTACCATTATGGCTTTAAGCTGTGCAAACATAATCATATCAGTAATTATTGATTTCTTGTGGCAACAGTACACCCCTAACGGCCGGTCTTATAAAGACCACTAATCGGAGGTTAACTTTAATTCGTTGTTAAAATAAACAAAAGCACATCAAAACTTGTTTGCTAATGAATAAACTCATAAGCACAAACGTTTTGATGCGCTTTTGTTTGTTTTAACAACGAATTAAAGTGAACCTCCGATTAGCGGTCTTTATAAGACTGGCCGTAAGTGTATTTATTTAATTGGTGCTTTTAACAGGTTCAGAATTCTTGGGAGGAAAACTTCATGCCAGTAATAAACTCCAAAGAACTCGCAAACAACTTTCAGGAAGAGGGAGCCATTCTCAATGCGTCTTATTACCTTAATTCTTCTAGTCATAAGCAACAAAGTTTAAGCAATTCCAAATACCTCTATGTACTTAATAATACCTGGAGTATTTATACCAAATATAACCAAAAGGATAACTTAAATAGGAGCGATACCAAATTACAAGAAGATAACTATAGTAACGATACCAAAAACAAAAGTTTAAAAGTAGCATTTAGCAACAGATTAAAACGCTACGACCAACCAAAGCCCTTGAACAACTCAAAAATTTCACTCAAACTTGAGCCAACTCTAGCTGGTCGTCGATTGTTTTTAAACACTAACGACACCACAAACCTGACAAATTTAGTCGAGCAGCACAACAAAAGCATACTGCTGCACAACAAACTAAGGCGCAGAAAGCGCATACCAAGAAAGTACCGTAACAAAAATGCAAGCCCCGTTGTGCATCTAGGCAACTCGACACTTATAAGCAAAATTAGATACGGCAACCTCAATATCGATGCGTACGGAGCATCCTTGCAGCACACAAACCGAATCTATAACTTGAGGTACGGATTCAAGTCCAGATATGCTCCCGCACACTCGCCCATTCTGATCGAGAAGGACATAATGGCTGATTTGCAAGTGGAATTTGAGAAGGAGTTCAGGAGGACTTCGAGAAATCGTGTGCGAAGTGAAAACGACATGCAGTTTGCTTTCAGTTACTATTACTTTTTAATCAATGAAAAAAGGCAGCTGAGTGTGTCGGATATTTTTGATAAATTTGACACTGATCATTCGGGGTAAGTTTGGATCTCCATACATTTTAGCGGTTATGCTTTGATCTTCTTGTTGCTTTATTGGTCTGTGGTTCGTACAAAGAACCATTTCTTTGGTCTGTTATCTTAGACTCTTTGCTGTGTGTCTTTAACAGTCTGATCCTGACAACCTTCACTATCTCCATATTCCCATACAACTCAGCCAATCCCTGATTAGTTCATCCTTACAATTTTTCCTGTGTGCGTTTTACTGCATTATCTCGTTTTCCAAATGTATCATTTGTTTCTATGTGCGATCACCTTATGAATGAAGCTATTGATAAATACTGTTTTCATTTATTCTAAACTTTCTAGTTCGTACTGTGTATATTGGTTTTCAAACCTTGTAAACCTCTTGCTTCCATAGTTAAATTTTGCGAGTTCAAGCCTTCTGAAGGGATTTGAGTGCCTTGATCCAAGTAGGCTATGCTTCTTAGCAGTAAATAGTTTCTTGTCAATAATTTTGGCGAACGCTTCGATCAGCGTTTGGCAGAGGTCTTCACACCTGGGACTGCTTCCAAGGGCATTTGAAGAAACTTCTCATACCAGAGTGAGTACATGCAGTTTGCATTCAGCATTTTGATTGTGTCGATAAGGGCAATTTGCGTGCTATGAACTGATTATTTTTGAAACAAAGGCGCATGTGTTAACGTAATTCAAAGTTTCATCGAACGCTAGTGCATTTTCACCTAGGGATTAGCTGAAGTACGTACGTACCCTGTACAAAACGCCTTGCGCAGTGTGACCTTGAGCGCCCAGTTTATTTTAATTTCAATTTTACCAAGTCGACGTGCACTCATTTATCAGCGCAACCATCATTGTTGCTGGCTTTAAAAAATTTTAATTTGTTGCCTTGCACATTTGTTCGAATTTGAATTACATTGAAATATATTTGTGTGTTATGATTTGGATGACTCCCACCCATGTAATTGTTATTTACTATTTCTGGGCCTTATTGAGCCTCGAGCCATAATTATGATTGTGAAGTGTTGACACTGTTGTTGAATATTGAATTTCTATTGACTGTTACTGGTATATTTTCTTTGATTATTTATACTACAACCCTTCATAAACCTGCTCGTATTCTTGTGAGATTTAGGTTGAAGTAGTGGCATTCAAGGGAGATTTGTGCTTATGTTGCGTATAACGACTAGCGCCCATTTTGTTTTAATTAATGAAGTTTTTTTGTAACCTTAAGAACTGCTGCCTGGTTCTTATTCACGCCGTTTTCTACCTTGAGTTAGAGCTAGCTAGGGTTGTACGCACCCCTTGTTCACTTTGTTCTTTTAATTGTTCATTCCTGGTTTCAGCAAATTTTCCTCCACATATTCCAGCTGTTTCTTCTTTGGTGTTCTGCTTGCTTCGTTTGTCTCTTGTTCTTACATAAGAACCTTTTCTGGTCTGTTCTTTTCCAGTCTTTGCTGTGTGTCTTAACAGGCTCATCCTGACACAGCTGTCACTATCTCCATATTCCCATACAACTCAGCCAATCCGTGATTAGTTCATCCTCACAAATGTAACTGATGTTTGTTATTTTAACTTACTGAAAAAAGCATTTTAATGTTTTAGAACTTGGTCAGATCGCGAAATACGAACAGTTTTAACAAAACTATATGATTTGCCATTAAGTTACGCCACAGTCGATCATTTTGAAGACCTTCTACTAAATTGCTCGAAACTAGGAAGCTTCTCAGAAGTCAACACACCAGAGTTTGAGCGATATGTCGATTCAAAGCTTGTAAGTTCAATTTTTCATTGCGATCCAAATTTAAATACCGTATATTTTCAGCCCACCGTCTCGAAAGAATTAGTGACCAGCTGTCCGGCTCTGTCAACAATTCTAAAGGACCACTTTGGCGTGAGACAGAAGTACAAATATGAAATAATAAGCAATGCCCAAAGCACTCACGTCACTTTCAAGATGTTGAACTCGAACATCAGCGAGGTGGTCGGTCACCTAGATGAAATTCGAAGACGGACAAAGTGAGTTTGTTTTGAAGGAAAAGGTTGGGAAATGTTGAACGTTTCTGTTGCAGAAAGTTTGTGTGCCTGAACGACAACATGGATGAATCGAAAGTGAGTGAAAATGAGCTCATCAGAGCTGTGTTGTATGACTTTTACCTCTCGTTGTTCCCTAATCCAAGCAAGTTTGAGCTGCCGACGGACTTCAGGAATCGCTTTCTATACATTGACAAATTGAACCAGTGGAAGAGCTACCATTTTAAGTTGAAAATGTGCACTTATATGTGCATCTTTGTTTTATGTTATGTAACATATTGCAACGTGTTTAAAAGACGAATTTTGTACAGATTTATTAATAAATTATTCTGTTAGATACTTTTGCCAAAATAAAAAATTTAAGAAAACACTTACCTGCAAAAGGAAGAAGCTTCTAGTACATATATAATTTAAAACTGTTGTTTTCACTAACAATTGATTTAAATATAGTAGTAGTTGAAAAGATTCAGGTAATTTCTTTACTTGAAGTGATAAATAAGCAACCGTCAGTAACGATTTCGCTTATTATGGTCTGCCAATGGCAGTACAATATATTCCATTCTGAAAATTGTTAAAATAAAAGGTGTCTCCTTCATGCAAAAACAAAATAAGGTTCTATAAATTATGTTCTTTTTTTTTGGGTATTTCGCCACTGAAAGGGACACTCCGCCCTCGTTATCAACGATTAACAATTAAATTAAAAATTAATAAGAAAATTTAGCTTTTCACTGCTTAACACTGACAAAATGTCAAAGCCCCTCAAGAGAAGGCAAGATTCAACCAAGCAATTCGGGATTTGAATGAATTGCTCAACCACGGCAAAAATCAAAAAATCCATGAATACTTGGAAGAGCTAATTCCCACAAAAGCCACTGAATATTCACTGTGTAAGGCGACAACGAAGATAAGAAAGCATAAAACAACATCCCGCCAATCAGGAAACCAGACAGATCATGAGCAAGGACAGATAATGAGAAGGCTGAGATGTTCATCGCACATCTGGTTGATATCTTTCAACCTTTCCTATGAGAAATACCACAGGCCAAGAAAAACAATGTCATCTCATTTCGCGAAATACCATAACTCTCCCCATAAAAACCATAAAATCTCCTAAGTAACAGATATGATCGGCAGGAATCTAAACCCAAACAAGAGTCCACGTCTTGACCTTGTAGCTAGGCAAATTATAAAACAACTAACTGAGAAAACTCGAACTGTGCTAACTCAAATCTACAACGCAATACTTAGAATCGGCCATTTTCCATCCCAACGAGAAGTTGTGCAAATTATCTTGATTCTCAAACCTGGAAAACCAGTAGAAGATGTGACGTCATACAGACCCATCAGTTTACTACCTATTCTATCAAAGTTCTTTGAAAAGTATTTCTGAGCAGGCCGAAACCTTTGCTTGACTAACTCAACATCATCTCTGAGTATCAGTTTGGGTTTCGTGAAAAATACGTAACTATCGAACAGGTGTATAGAGTAGTTGAGATGCTGAATAAAACATCCAAGCTTTTGACAAAGTATGGCACCAAGGGTTACTATACCAAAAACCCAAACTACCCGCAACTTGAATAGATATTTGAAATAATAATATGTGTAACAGATACCATTTGATTGACTTTTCACTTTCATGAATTTTTGACTTTGACAGTTGTAGAAATGTCATAATATTTTTAAGTAATTTTCATTGTACTAATCAGCTATCGTAAATAATGATTTGATAATGCATAGACCTAACCTGAGTTGAGAGAAGTTGTCCTCATAGAGAAAAAATTAATTAGATTGAGTAAACTATACAGCATCATATGGTGTATAGCACAACAATACAAACTAAAAACCAAACTACCCGCAACCTTTTACGAGGTATTACAGTCTTACCTCACTAACAGATACTTCGTGGTAAAATGCCAAGGAGACATCACAGGTCTAAATTCAATACAGTCAGGCGTTCCACAGGACAGTGTCCTCGGACCAATTCTATACCTGTTGTACACTGCACATATACCAACTACACCGAACACCATCACTACCACGTTTGCCGATGATACTACCGTCATAGCAACAAGTGAAATCCCAAGATACGCATCAGAGAAGCTGCAGGAAGTAGTGGATAACATCTAGGAATGGCTGAAAAATGGCGAGTAAAAGTCAGTGAGGCAAAATCACAGCATGTAACGTTTACCTTAAAGAAGAAAACCTACCCAAGCGTTACTCTCAACGGACACCAACTCTCTCAGTCAGACTCTGCAAAATACCTAGGAATTCATCTGGATAGGCGGTTAAACTGGAAGCACCACATATTCACCAAGTGTAAGCAGCTGGGACACAAGTTGATCGAGCAAAAATCTAAACTATCACTAGCCAGTAAACCAATGGTGTATAATGTGATTCTCAAGTCGGTGTGGATCTACGCATACAGTTTTGGGGTATCACGATTACCGACACTCGTGGTTCGTGACAAATAATACTTTACACCATGACCTAAAAGTGCTTACAGTTCTACAAGAAGCCGAGTGCGAAATACCTGTTGTGCCTAGAACTTCATCCCAACTTCTTTGCTGTCAGCCTTCTGGACAACAGCTAAAAGACACTTCTAGTTTACTAGTTAAATTATGTAGATCATATAGTAGAGATCTGTGGAATAATAAATGTATCCAAATAAATAAAAAAAACTGGAAAAATAAAAAAGAGAACCTCTGTGGAATACAACAGAACAATTTGTCAAAATTTCAAGAGAAAAATAATGCTTGAATAAGGGAGCAGTAGAAAAACAAAGGTGTTGAGAAGGCATAAAATAAAAAATAAAATTAAAAAAATCTGGTGTGATACACTCACACAACTTCCTTTTACAGTGATCTTATAATTAGTCAAAACTTTCATTTTTAATTTTTAACCATTTGTTAAAAATTTTCTAAAATTACAAATTCTACAAAAACGGTACAAAATCGAGTGTTAGTTGAAGAGACAAATTTTCTCTAGAATTTTAAGGTGAATTCAAAAATGTAATAATATACCGGGCGTTTTATTTAAAATAGGAGTTAATAAAAAAAATAGAAAAAAAAACAAAAGAAACCCACTTTAGAAGTATTCAACTGGAAAATCACCTATCTCACATCAATACACATTAAAAATGTAAGAAAAATGTAAAATTTTAAAAAAATCGTTAGAGCCGTTTTTGAAAAAATCGAAAAAAACTGAAAAATCACAAGAGTAAACACCTACTTCCGGTTATGCGCTTTTCTTCAAAAGCTTGCTGTCTCATCTACATAGTACACAAAACTTATATATGAAGTTTCAATGCCATACCTCTTTTCGTTTTTGAGATATTCTGTTCACAGACAGACAGACACACAGACAGACAGACCAATGAAAAAAATATGTTTTTTGGGATCAGGGGACTCTAAAACGTGAAGATCCGTTGAAAACTCAATTTCGAATTTTTGGGTGAATCCAATACTTCCTTTATAGTAGTAAAAGGAAGTAATAAAAATCTGGTGTGATACACGCACACAACTTCCTTTTACAGTGATCTTATAATTAGCCAAAAATTTTATTTAAAATGTTTTAAGCATTTGTCAAAAATTTTCTAAAATTACAAATTCTGCAAAAACGGTTCAAAATAGAGCGTTAGATGAAGAGACAAATTTTCTCTAGAATTTTAAGCTGAATTCAAAAATGTAATAATATACCGGGTGTTCTATTTAAAATAAGAGTTAATAAAAAAAATAGACAAAAAAACAAAAGAAACCCATTTTAGAAGTATTCAACTGGAAAATCACCTATCTCACATCAATACACATTCAAAATGTAATAAAAATGTAAAGTTTAAAAAAAATCGTTTTGAGCCGTTTTTGAAAAAATCTAAAAAAACTGAAAAATCACAAGAATAAACACCTACTTCCGGTTATGCGATTTTTTTCAAAAGCTTGCTGTCTCATATACATAGTACACAAAACTTATATATGAAGTTTCAACGCCATACCGCTTTTCGTTTTTGAGATATTCTGTTCACAGACAGACAGACACACAGACAGACAGACAGACACACAGACCAATGAAAAAAAATATGTTTTTTGGGATCAGGGGACTCTAAAACGTGAAGATCTGTTGAAAACTCAATTTCGAATTTTTGGGGTGAATCCAATACTTCCTTTATCGTAAAAGGAAGTAAAAACAGAAAAATACCGTATGATCGAAAAATTTTATCCTCTAGGGGGCTGTGGAATTGTTTTGTTAACAATTTATGTTGGCAGTCGTGACAGTAAAAATCACAGTGGCATTTTATATCTGTCAGTTTAAGGTTATGTCAGTTGTGCCATTTTAACAAATACAAACATTTTTGTTGAATACATAAAACTGTTAATAACAAAAACAACTGCAGCTGTTCAAATGGATTTTCTCCATTTTCCATACACAGTACCATTTTGTGTTCACTTATAATTACACGAGAGTTTTTTTTTGTCGAAGCAAACTTGACAAAAAAAGCAGATTACATAATGTGCAATGAAAACTAAATTTTGGAGAATGGGCGCTGTTCAGTTTGACCCACCTGATGGCAGGTTAATTGGTCTTCCACAGCACCCGTACCACAAAATTAGAAAAAATAAAGCAGCTGGACGATTGTGTCATTTAATATCCAGTAGCCGAGAGAAAATATTACTGATTTAATAAAAGCTTTTTAAAAGTAGGTACTTTTAAACTTGGTTTCAGGTAGGGTTCTTAATTGGCGAGGTATTATATTATTATAATAATAGACAATATTATATGAAAAAGATCTTTGCCTTGCACATTTGTTCGAATTTGAATTACATTGAAATATATTTGTGTGTTATGATTTGGATGACTCCCACCCATGTAATTGTTATTTACTATTTCTGGGCCTTATTGAGCCTCGAGCCATAATTATGATTGTGAAGTGTTGACACTGTTGTTGAATATTGAATTTCTATTGACTGTTACTGGTATATTTTCTTTGATTATTTATACTACAACCCTTCATAAACCTGCTCGTATTCTTGTGAGATTTAGGTTGAAGTAGTGGCATTCAAGGGAGATTTGTGCTTATGTTGCGTATAACGACTAGCGCCCATTTTGTTTTAATTAATGAAGTTTTTTTGTAACCTTAAGAACTGCTGCCTGGTTCTTATTCACGCCGTTTTCTACCTTGAGTTAGAGCTAGCTAGGGTTGTACGCACCCCTTGTTCACTTTGTTCTTTTAATTGTTCATTCCTGGTTTCAGCAAATTTTCCTCCACATATTCCAGCTGTTTCTTCTTTGGTGTTCTGCTTGCTTCGTTTGTCTCTTGTTCTTACATAAGAACCTTTTCTGGTCTGTTCTTTTCCAGTCTTTGCTGTGTGTCTTAACAGGCTCATCCTGACACAGCTGTCACTATCTCCATATTCCCATACAACTCAGCCAATCCGTGATTAGTTCATCCTCACAAATGTAACTGATGTTTGTTATTTTAACTTACTGAAAAAAGCATTTTAATGTTTTAGAACTTGGTCAGATCGCGAAATACGAACAGTTTTAACAAAACTATATGATTTGCCATTAAGTTACGCCACAGTCGATCATTTTGAAGACCTTCTACTAAATTGCTCGAAACTAGGAAGCTTCTCAGAAGTCAACACACCAGAGTTTGAGCGATATGTCGATTCAAAGCTTGTAAGTTCAATTTTTCATTGCGATCCAAATTTAAATACCGTATATTTTCAGCCCACCGTCTCGAAAGAATTAGTGACCAGCTGTCCGGCTCTGTCAACAATTCTAAAGGACCACTTTGGCGTGAGACAGAAGTACAAATATGAAATAATAAGCAATGCCCAAAGCACTCACGTCACTTTCAAGATGTTGAACTCGAACATCAGCGAGGTGGTCGGTCACCTAGATGAAATTCGAAGACGGACAAAGTGAGTTTGTTTTGAAGGAAAAGGTTGGGAAATGTTGAACGTTTCTGTTGCAGAAAGTTTGTGTGCCTGAACGACAACATGGATGAATCGAAAGTGAGTGAAAATGAGCTCATCAGAGCTGTGTTGTATGACTTTTACCTCTCGTTGTTCCCTAATCCAAGCAAGTTTGAGCTGCCGACGGACTTCAGGAATCGCTTTCTATACATTGACAAATTGAACCAGTGGAAGAGCTACCATTTTAAGTTGAAAATGTGCACTTATATGTGCATCTTTGTTTTATGTTATGTAACATATTGCAACGTGTTTAAAAGACGAATTTTGTACAGATTTATTAATAAATTATTCTGTTAGATACTTTTGCCAAAATAAAAAATTTAAGAAAACACTTACCTGCAAAAGGAAGAAGCTTCTAGTACATATATAATTTAAAACTGTTGTTTTCACTAACAATTGATTTAAATATAGTAGTAGTTGAAAAGATTCAGGTAATTTCTTTACTTGAAGTGATAAATAAGCAACCGTCAGTAACGATTTCGCTTATTATGGTCTGCCAATGGCAGTACAATATATTCCATTCTGAAAATTGTTAAAATAAAAGGTGTCTCCTTCATGCAAAAACAAAATAAGGTTCTATAAATTATGTTCTTTTTTTTTGGGTATTTCGCCACTGAAAGGGACACTCCGCCCTCGTTATCAACGATTAACAATTAAATTAAAAATTAATAAGAAAATTTAGCTTTTCACTGCTTAACACTGACAAAATGTCAAAGCCCCTCAAGAGAAGGCAAGATTCAACCAAGCAATTCGGGATTTGTATGAATTGCTCAACCACGGCAAAAATCAAAAAATCCATGAATACTTGGAAGAGCTAATTCCCACAAAAGCCACTGAATATTCACTGTGTAAGGCGACAACGAAGATAAGAAAGCATAAAACAACATCCCGCCAATCAGGAAACCAGACAGATCATGAGCAAGGACAGATAATGAGAAGGCTGAGATGTTCATCGCACATCTGGTTGATATCTTTCAACCTTTCCTATGAGAAATACCACAGGCCAAGAAAAACAATGTCATCTCATTTCGCGAAATACCATAACTCTCCCCATAAAAACCATAAAATCTCCTAAGTAACAGATATGATCGGCAGGAATCTAAACCCAAACAAGAGTCCACGTCTTGACCTTGTAGCTAGGCAAATTATAAAACAACTAACTGAGAAAACTCGAACTGTGCTAACTCAAATCTACAACGCAATACTTAGAATCGGCCATTTTCCATCCCAACGAGAAGTTGTGCAAATTATCTTGATTCTCAAACCTGGAAAACCAGTAGAAGATGTGACGTCATACAGACCCATCAGTTTACTACCTATTCTATCAAAGTTCTTTGAAAAGTATTTCTGAGCAGGCCGAAACCTTTGCTTGACTAACTCAACATCATCTCTGAGTATCAGTTTGGGTTTCGTGAAAAATACGTAACTATCGAACAGGTGTATAGAGTAGTTGAGATGCTGAATAAAACATCCAAGCTTTTGACAAAGTATGGCACCAAGGGTTACTATACCAAAAACCCAAACTACCCGCAACTTGAATAGATATTTGAAATAATAATATGTGTAACAGATACCATTTGATTGACTTTTCACTTTCATGAATTTTTGACTTTGACAGTTGTAGAAATGTCATAATATTTTTAAGTAATTTTCATTGTACTAATCAGCTATCGTAAATAATGATTTGATAATGCATAGACCTAACCTGAGTTGAGAGAAGTTGTCCTCATAGAGAAAAAATTAATTAGATTGAGTAAACTATACAGCATCATATGGTGTATAGCACAACAATACAAACTAAAAACCAAACTACCCGCAACCTTTTACGAGGTATTACAGTCTTACCTCACTAACAGATACTTCGTGGTAAAATGCCAAGGAGACATCACAGGTCTAAATTCAATACAGTCAGGCGTTCCACAGGACAGTGTCCTCGGACCAATTCTATACCTGTTGTACACTGCACATATACCAACTACACCGAACACCATCACTACCACGTTTGCCGATGATACTACCGTCATAGCAACAAGTGAAATCCCAAGATACGCATCAGAGAAGCTGCAGGAAGTAGTGGATAACATCTAGGAATGGCTGAAAAATGGCGAGTAAAAGTCAGTGAGGCAAAATCACAGCATGTAACGTTTACCTTAAAGAAGAAAACCTACCCAAGCGTTACTCTCAACGGACACCAACTCTCTCAGTCAGACTCTGCAAAATACCTAGGAATTCATCTGGATAGGCGGTTAAACTGGAAGCACCACATATTCACCAAGTGTAAGCAGCTGGGACACAAGTTGATCGAGCAAAAATCTAAACTATCACTAGCCAGTAAACCAATGGTGTATAATGTGATTCTCAAGTCGGTGTGGATCTACGCATACAGTTTTGGGGTATCACGATTACCGACACTCGTGGTTCGTGACAAATAATACTTTACACCATGACCTAAAAGTGCTTACAGTTCTACAAGAAGCCGAGTGCGAAATACCTGTTGTGCCTAGAACTTCATCCCAACTTCTTTGCT
Organism: Agriotes lineatus; assembly: GCA_940337035.1. Lineage (NCBI taxonomy): Eukaryota > Metazoa > Arthropoda > Insecta > Coleoptera > Elateridae > Agriotes > Agriotes lineatus. Next base: position 71,209,844 of record OW679203.1, read on the forward strand.
GTCAGCCTTCTGGACAACAGCTAAAAGACACTTCTAGTTTACTAGTTAAATTATGTAGATCATATAGTAGAGATCTGTGGAATAATAAATGTATCCAAATAAATAAAAAAAACTGGAAAAATAAAAAAGAGAACCTCTGTGGAATACAACAGAACAATTTGTCAAAATTTCAAGAGAAAAATAATGCTTGAATAAGGGAGCAGTAGAAAAACAAAGGTGTTGAGAAGGCATAAAATAAAAAATAAAATTAAAAAAATCTGGTGTGATACACTCACACAACTTCCTTTTACAGTGATCTTATAATTAGTCAAAACTTTCATTTTTAATTTTTAACCATTTGTTAAAAATTTTCTAAAATTACAAATTCTACAAAAACGGTACAAAATCGAGTGTTAGTTGAAGAGACAAATTTTCTCTAGAATTTTAAGGTGAATTCAAAAATGTAATAATATACCGGGCGTTTTATTTAAAATAGGAGTTAATAAAAAAAATAGAAAAAAAAACAAAAGAAACCCACTTTAGAAGTATTCAACTGGAAAATCACCTATCTCACATCAATACACATTAAAAATGTAAGAAAAATGTAAAATTTTAAAAAAATCGTTAGAGCCGTTTTTGAAAAAATCGAAAAAAACTGAAAAATCACAAGAGTAAACACCTACTTCCGGTTATGCGCTTTTCTTCAAAAGCTTGCTGTCTCATCTACATAGTACACAAAACTTATATATGAAGTTTCAATGCCATACCTCTTTTCGTTTTTGAGATATTCTGTTCACAGACAGACAGACACACAGACAGACAGACCAATGAAAAAAATATGTTTTTTGGGATCAGGGGACTCTAAAACGTGAAGATCCGTTGAAAACTCAATTTCGAATTTTTGGGGTGAATCCAATACTTCCTTTATAGTAGTAAAAGGAAGTAATAAAAATCTGGTGTGATACACGCACACAACTTCCTTTTACAGTGATCTTATAATTAGCCAAAAATTTTATTTAAAATGTTTTAAGCATTTGTCAAAAATTTTCTAAAATTACAAATTCTGCAAAAACGGTTCAAAATAGAGCGTTAGATGAAGAGACAAATTTTCTCTAGAATTTTAAGCTGAATTCAAAAATGTAATAATATACCGGGTGTTCTATTTAAAATAAGAGTTAATAAAAAAAATAGACAAAAAAACAAAAGAAACCCATTTTAGAAGTATTCAACTGGAAAATCACCTATCTCACATCAATACACATTCAAAATGTAATAAAAATGTAAAGTTTAAAAAAAATCGTTTTGAGCCGTTTTTGAAAAAATCTAAAAAAACTGAAAAATCACAAGAATAAACACCTACTTCCGGTTATGCGATTTTTTTCAAAAGCTTGCTGTCTCATATACATAGTACACAAAACTTATATATGAAGTTTCAACGCCATACCGCTTTTCGTTTTTGAGATATTCTGTTCACAGACAGACAGACACACAGACAGACAGACAGACACACAGACCAATGAAAAAAAATATGTTTTTTGGGATCAGGGGACTCTAAAACGTGAAGATCTGTTGAAAACTCAATTTCGAATTTTTGGGGTGAATCCAATACTTCCTTTATCGTAAAAGGAAGTAAAAACAGAAAAATACCGTATGATCGAAAAATTTTATCCTCTAGGGGGCTGTGGAATTGTTTTGTTAACAATTTATGTTGGCAGTCGTGACAGTAAAAATCACAGTGGCATTTTATATCTGTCAGTTTAAGGTTATGTCAGTTGTGCCATTTTAACAAATACAAACATTTTTGTTGAATACATAAAACTGTTAATAACAAAAACAACTGCAGCTGTTCAAATGGATTTTCTCCATTTTCCATACACAGTACCATTTTGTGTTCACTTATAATTACACGAGAGTTTTTTTTTGTCGAAGCAAACTTGACAAAAAAAGCAGATTACATAATGTGCAATGAAAACTAAATTTTGGAGAATGGGCGCTGTTCAGTTTGACCCACCTGATGGCAGGTTAATTGGTCTTCCACAGCACCCGTACCACAAAATTAGAAAAAATAAAGCAGCTGGACGATTGTGTCATTTAATATCCAGTAGCCGAGAGAAAATATTACTGATTTAATAAAAGCTTTTTAAAAGTAGGTACTTTTAAACTTGGTTTCAGGTAGGGTTCTTAATTGGCGAGGTATTATATTATTATAATAATAGACAATATTATATGAAAAAGATATTTTAAATAAATAAGTTCTAAACCGTGGAATTATCAATGCACTTTTTGTTCTAATATTAACTTGATGATCATCGGTTCTAAAGAAAATTTTATCGAACAAGTAAGGTGGCTCTTGATTGTTAATCATTTTTAAATAAAAAACTGCAGTATGTAATTTACGTCTGTTGGACATGCTAAGCCAGTTCATCTCTTTCAATTTATGAGATACATGCTGTCGCCTCTGTATACCATAGATAAATTGTAGGCATGAATTTTGAGTGCGTTGGATCCTTATTGCAGTATTTTTTGTTAAACATGGAGCATAAATGGTATCACCATAATTAAAATTTGATAAGACCAATGCATCACACAACAAAATGTTCAAATCTCTCAAAAGGCAATAACGGTGAGCATACAGTAGCTTTAAATAATAATATGCTTTCTGAATACACCGGGAAACATGTTGTTTGAAACATAGGTCGTTATCAATGAGCACACCTAAATTCTTACACACGTTGCTCTGCACTAAAACGTCACCACCCACTTTTATGTCAATCGACGCAATTGCTTGTTCCCTTACTGCTCTATTACCAAACAGCATAAATGAAGATTTAGAGGCATTTATTTTTAATGAGTAGACGCATTAAAAACTATGAAGATAACCGAACATTTTAAGAATAACAGGCTAATCTTCGCACAAATCGCAAGTAAAATCACCTATTCTTATATAGCTTGTGTAATCCTCATGCCACCAGCTTCCACAATCACTACATTTTATCCAGTCTGATGAACTAAAATGCTCATTGCATCCAGGACGAATTGAAAATCCCTCTTCTTGTGCTTTTGTTTGGGATGACAATTTCTTTCTTTTAGATGACTCAGTTTTCTGAGAACTAAAAACATTTCTCTTTCCACCTTGCTTCTTGGCCTTTCCTCCTTGTTCAGCTATAACTTGATCTTTATAGGGAGTGGACGAAAGAATTTCGGACTTTTTAGACCTTTGTCTTCGTATTTGCTGATGTTTGGCCTTTGGTAAAGGCACAATCATTTGTGGCGGTACTGCAGTTGAACAGAAAGGGCCCAGATTGTAGTGTGAACGTAGTATAAAGTGTTTGTATCCAAAACTGGACTTTTGTATAGAATTCCAACTCTGTCAATGGCATTCTGGCTGAGGTCAGGGCTTTAAGTAGGAGTTCTATCTTCATTTCTTTGTATTTGGTTTTCAAGATGGCCAGAGGTACTTATTACATTTGCTACACATGGGAAATTATTTGCACGTAAAAACAAAAATTATAAATACTTCACAGCAGGGTGGTACAGGAATCGTCTAGTCGTGTAGCAAACGTTTGCCAAGCTAGGTCCTGAGCAGGATGGGGTGGGTTGTCCGGAAGCGCCACTGGTTTGAGACGGTCCAAACCAGAAAACCTACAGGTGGCCGTGTAAATTCCTAAACCACTAGCTGTTTCACAAAAAAAAATAATAAAAGACAGAAAACACCAAGACTCGAAATAACCTAGTTATTTATTTACAGTTTGTACACCTTCGAAATTCTGTGTCATACTTGGAAAAGGCAACACAATTCTGTGATTAAATGGAATAGTTTGTAAATGTAATCTTAGTGGTATGTAATGTACAAGATTTTATATCAATAAAGTCGAAAAGGTAACTACGATAATCGCAATTCGTTCGAGTACCCGTGTATCAACTACGATAGTGACTTAAATATAATTAAAAACAGCGATACCGGAATGCGGGAGAATAGTAAGTTCTAAATCGCTTGATTAATTAGGTAAATACTCTATCTAGTCGCGAACCTCTTCGAATTGGTACCATTTCGCCTAGGGGAGTGCTAATACACATAACATGGTGTATTTACGGTGCTCATATTATGTTAAATGTCAAATTAATGCTCCCGGAGACCTCCGCCAATAATGGTTTAAATTTTGAAACACTGACAAGTACTTGAAAACTTGAATGCAACCAAAGCAGTACTACCAAACGTGAAGATATTAAATGCATAGAATGACATCCTATTCTACAAAAGTAATTGCACGTGATGTACAACGAAGCTATACAATATTCCGCATGTAAAACGGCATGAATTTCGCTAGCATATACCTAGGTAAGTACAATACATAAAGTAAAGATCATAGTGCCATAACGAACGATAGTTTCAGTTCAATAAGCACCAAAAGGTATATAACACTAGGTGTTGTAGATACCTGGATCGTGCACAGAAGGATCGCTACATCAACAGCTATGGGGGATAGCTATTAAGATGTCCACCAGCTTGAGTAACCTCCAAAGAGTCAGGGCTTCATCTAACTTTGCAGGTGAGAAACGTAGTCGAGTGCAGTCACCATGGGGAGAAGCCTTGCATGCGAACTATCACATGTGCTGAGGGGCTCGGATTGGAACGGAATTGTTGCTCCAGGTGCCTTAGCCAAGTAACAACAATGCCACAGGCATAATAGATCCCGAAAAATCGGAGAACGATACAGCAAACTAGGACGAGGAGGCCAAACTAGGACGAGGAGGCCTAAATACAAGACGTTATCGAAAAATATTCTACGGCAATCATAAATTAACATACCAGAGTTGTAATGTGGCCTCGAGTAAGTAAATTGCAGAAATATATATTTATCCCAATACAATCGGATTCATTTTAGCAATATAACACCCATTTCCTATTTCTGGATGGCAGATTCCTCAAAGAACTATGGAAACTATATAATCCACTTAAGTGAAAATTCCCAAAGATCACATGCAGCTCCAAAAAAGGAAAACTTAAAAATGGTCGCCGGAAATCGTACTATCAAAACAATTTTCAAAATTGTTACTCAAAATTCCCTAAAAATCAAGGATTTTGCAAAAATGAGTATGCAACCAAAGCTACACCTAACGTATGCAGGTGAATCTAACTATATGAATGCATTTAAGCTAAGAAATTATCCAAACAATCCTTAACTGTATCTAAATGTAAAATTACACGTAACATACTAAATCCTCTTCATCAGCTTGAGTTGCAGGTTTGTCGGTTACCTCAGAAAGGGCAAAATCAGCTTCGTTAAAAACGTTTGGATTATAGGGGTATATGCCTGTACATGCAAATGATTTTTCAGCAATATGAAGAGTGGTAACTTTCGCATATACTGCGTGAAACAGTGCCGATATTTCTTTAACGGTGATCGGCCTTCTTTGGTTGCTTACCATCCATTTATCACATTCCGCAGAGAATGCGCTTTTAAGCGGAAAAAAAAGCTTCTGTCCAGTGGCTGCATCTTATGACTGGAGTGCGGGGGTAAAGTTAAAAGAATAATACATTTTTCCCTTGCATATAAAATTGCTTCCAGAGAGCAGTGTGATATGTGATTATCCAATGTTAAGATTGCTGGATCAGTTTCTGTTTCAAGTTAAAAATAATTCCGTATTCATGTACCTAGAATCGGAGATCATTTTAACACTGCCTGGGGGTGCTCCATAGAAAGCTCCTCTTTCATAAATTTCCTTGCAAATATTAGACCTGGAGGTAGCCAAACACCTTCGGTGCTCATGCATACTACAGCAGTAGTTAGTTGCCCTCGTTCGGCGGAAACAATTTTGGATACGGTTCCCGTTCCCTTAGTGGCATAAATTTTATGCAACTTGTTAGGCACAGTAGATGGCCCGGTCTTGTCCATATTGAATATTCGGTGTCCGGAAACATTTGTTTTTTCATAAACTGTTCTTAAATTATTGAAAAATCTACATTTCTCTTGACTTCGCAATGAAAGTGCATTTCTAGCTGCAAAATCCTGTGCCCAATATTTGCCTGCCATTTGTTTCCGGTGTGGAATTTTATTCTTATCAGCATACTGAAAGGCTAAAGACCTAACATCTTTCATTCTTAAACCATAAAACCGAATTTCCAGATCCCGAATATGATTTGCCAATTCATTTTCTTGATCTTTTGTGAACACAATAGAGCTGGGCAAAGCGATACATTTTTGAGATTTGACTCTTTGAATCTCGTTCAGTTGTGGGATCCGGTTCAGTGATTCGGCTCCAAAGATCCAAAGATTTAATTTGTTCTACTGATACATTGCATACGCGTCAGAATGGGAGCGAATGAAATGAATCGTTTGAACGAATTGCACTGCAGACTGCATTGACAGTCGCACACTCACCGACGAAAAGTATCGGGTGTTAATTGATAAGCAAGCGGCAAAGGCAAAAGTGAGCAGTTATATTAGTTTTGTCGGCATTATACTATATCGAGTGATCAAATAAATTTCAGGTTTATTTTGCCGTGGCTCCATATAAACATAATGTAACATCTACCATCTCATTCTGAAATTTTTTGATCATCCTATATAAATCGCCGCGGACCACTCATAACACGCGAGAGAAAGGTAAATGATTAAAAAAGGCTAAGATAATGAATGAATGAATGCACATTGTACTTGATACATAAAAACTTCCGTTAATAAAATGCACCTAGTATTTAATTTTAGTCCTGTTTGAAGTGTATACACGTACATATTTTACCATTATTTTCAAATAATAAACTGCAGCTGGTACTGAGTTCGTGTTCAATTTGATATTCAGCAAACAATTCCAGACGCTACTAAAAACAAGTGATCGCTGGACGGCATATTTGATGCAAAATGAATGGCCTTTAATAACTTTACTTTAATTGTCAGCGACCGCCGCCTTTGCCTTATCGCCTGATGTGCGAAACGACGTATTATATTTCCTGACCGAGTCGCATACACTCAACTTGAACGAAATACAAATTGATATTTCAAATGAACGATTCACAACTCGCTACGTGAAGACAGATTGGTACGTTTATTTCATTATCTGAACGACTTTTTTAATCCACTCAAATGTGAAAAGTGATTCAGGAACTGAATCTTTCAAATAGCGCGATCCGGATCTCATGACTCATGCTACGGAGTCGGTTCATAGAGCCGAATCGATCACGAACGACACAGCTCTAGAACACAATTTTAAATCTACCAAGGCTTGTAGGCATTGTACCCTGCCAAGCAGCAAATTTAAAACATTGGCTTCAAAAACCTAACCAAAAAACTTAACAAAAATCTAAACATAAGATTGTGTTGCGACAGAACCGCTTATTAACATGTTCAATAAAATATTTAGAAAAAATTGATATTTGAGAGCCTTTGAGGTTAGCGGGTTAGGTTTTGCGTCAGTTTTGACACAAACTGACGCAAAACCTAACCTTCTAACCTCGAATTTAACATAGCCTTACAGTGTCGCCAACATATTATTCATACGTTTGAATTTCCACAGCTCGCTGAGGATCAGTTTTTTTTGTCTTGAGAGTCGGTTTAAAAAAATGGCGTATAAAAATAAATGAACAAAATCTGTACAGATCACTTCCACCAAATGTAGAGGCATGCGTCCGCCAGTTACCTTTAAATGGAACCGTAATATCACACAGCGACCACATTAAATACCTAGGCATGCATCTGGACAGGAACCTTACCTGGCGGATGCACATTTGGCAAAACACATCAACAGTTAAATTTGAAGTTTAGCAAGCTTTATTGGCTGTTCAGTAGAAATTCCCAGATTTCCCTTGACAACTTGTTGCTTGATAAAGTAATTTTCAAGCCAGTATGGACGTATGGAAGCCAATTATCACCAGTGCACCACAGTATTTAACAAATACAGACATACAAAGTGACCTCAAAATAAGTTCAGTTAAAGATGTAATAACGAAAACCAGGGAAAAATATCTTGATAAAATTACAGCTTTATAATAATGCATTAGCGTTAAGCGTATTACATACTGGATCTGCTTTTATATTTAGTTAAATTAGACTTAGATGTAGTTAATTTAAGCATAGTCATATTTATTTTGTAATATTTGATTAATTAATCGATTAACGCAGAAGAAACGTCATTAGATGTCTACCTCACACGTCGAAGCACTTCGCTTAGATAATTTACTTAATGCTTATTAAAGCAGATTGTAAATGGGCAAACTTAGGCTATAAAACAAAAATTACAAATTTATTTTCAACTTATGAATACATCAAATGCACCAAAATAAGTGGCCCACAATTCATCAGCTTGCTGATACAACATCCGAAAGTAAGCAAAATGTTACACGTAAAGGTGTTTACACAAAAAATCCACTTTGTTATCAATCATCGAGAGCATCAGTATTTTTTGATAAAATTGAATTACAATGCACTTAAATGCAAAGTTGGATAATTAAGTAATTTTACAAGTTCTTTTAAGGAAGAGTTTACGTAAGGCAATCTAGGTTTTTCTAATATCCAACTTAAATAATTGTTAGCCAATTATTTACAATCTGCCATTATAATGTAGCATTCAGTAAATGTAATGAATAGATGAATATGACACGTGAGGAATTACTCAATGGTAATTGCTCGTTATAAGTTATCCAATGATGGACTTGTTATGAACAGACAGACTTAACCTAAGAAACTTAACTATACCTTAACTAGTCATTACATTATACAAAGGTACTAAGTGAACCTATTTTGTAGGTCCGAGGGTTTATACGTCTTTAGTCTTCGAACTTCACTGTTATTGATAACTGATAAGTCACTAGCTAAAGTGTTCGGCTGTATACTAAGTCTGTCGTGATAAGAAACACTTTGATTTGTAATAATTTCACTTATTGGACTTATTCCAAGATCTCTCCTGATGACCTCGTTTGGGACGTACCATGGGGCGTTCACAATCTGACGAAGAACTTTAGATTTGAATCTTCGGATTATGTCAATAGTAGAGTTGGCTGCTGAACCCCGTAGCTGCACACCATAGGCCCAGATTGGTCTCAAAATTGCTTTATAGAGGAGGACCTTGTTATCTATTGATAGTTGTGATCGCCTGTCCAGTAACCAATACATTTGTCTGTATTTTAATCCTAATTGCTTTCTTTTGGCCCATACATGGTGTGTCGAGGTAAGTCGACGATCCAGGTGGATTCCCAAGTATTTGACAGTGTCATTTTGTGGTATCGGCAGGTCATTCAGTGTTACAAGAGGGCAGGTTTCTCGTCTCAGCGTAAAGGTGACATGGGAGGACTTGGCCTCATTGGCCTTGATATGCCATTTCTTGAGCCAGTTTTGTACTGCTCTTAGTTTTGGGATGCAATTGTGGAGTCTGTGTGGGTCGATAGGATGGCTGTGTCATCAGCGTAAGTTGCTATTGTCGTGGCTCTTGTTATAGGAATATCTGCAGTGAATAGTAAATATAGGAATGGTCCCAGGACACTGCCCTGCGGTACCCCTGAATTTACTGAACATAGTGTGGTGGTCTCATCGAACATTTTTACCAGAAATTTTCTGTCAGTTAAATATGACTTTAGAACCTGATACAGGTCAGCTGGGAATGCACTTTTTATTTTAAATAATAGACCTTCGTGCCAGACCTTGTCAAAGGCCTGGCTAATGTCGAGAAACGCAGCAGAACACTTGGATTCTAATGTTTTGTAAATTTTATCAACTAGTCTGTGCACTTGTTCAACCGTGGAGTGCTGCTCACGAAATCCAAATTGATGATGGGGTAATAAGTTGTTATTCAGGATATGCGGTTTGAGTCTCAATAGTATCAGCTTTTCGAATATTTTGGAAATAAGTGGGAGAAGACTTATGGGTCTGTAAGAGGCTACCTGTTCGGGTGGTTTACCAGGTTTTAGGATGGGAATTACACAGGCGACCTTCCATTGGTCAGGGAAGTATCCTATTCTAAGTGCAGCATTAAATAGTTTTGTCAGAATTTTCTTGCCTATTTCTGGTAACTTCTTGAGTACTGTACTTGAGATAAGGTCATACCCAAGTGCTTTTTTGCCTTTTAAACATCTGATGATAGCACTAACTTCTTTTGTTTTGAAGGGTTTGGTTGGCAGACTCATTTGAAAGGGTGCACCTAAGAACTGGTGGATTTCTCTCTCTGCCTCAGGGGTGGTTTCAGTAGGGTATGGCTCAAATACCTTTTTAAGAAGATTAGCAAATGTTAGTGCTTTTTCGTAGTTGCTTCTAGACCAGGTTCCATCTTCTTGGCGAAGAGGTGGTATATGTTGAGTAGGTCTTTTCAGTTTTTTAGTAGCTTTCCATAGTGTATAGTTGGAAGCTTCAGTGGTTGATAACTTTTCCAGGTACAGTTGCAGTGATTGGTTTTTTAATTGCCTGAGGAGTAGTTTGAGCTCAGCTGTTGCTCGGTTAAAGGTCAATTTGTCAGTTGGGGCTCTAGTAGTTTGCCACCGTTTTTGCAGTCTTCTTTTTACTGCAATTTTATGTTTAACCATTATTGGGCAGTCGTTTATTTGTACTGTTTGGGTTTCTCTCGGAGCAGCTTCTTGTACTATACGATTAAAGTGTTCTACAGCTTTTCTTAGATCCTCTGCAGATTTTAGTGAAATTTCTAATTGTATCGACTCTTCTATCTTGTCGTTGAAGTAGTCCCAGTCTGTCTTTCTGTTGGAGAGAGATGGTAGTTTTCTATGTGGAGTACTTGTGTGCCAAGAGTAAGTATGATAGGGGAGTGGTTAGAAGGTAGGTCTAGATTGAATTGGGCTTGTAGGTAATTCAGGTTAATATTTTTAATGACATAGAGATCTAAAAGATCAGGTAATTTATTAAGATCGGAAGGCCAGTAGGTTGGTTTGCCGGTGGAAATATAGTTCAGATTATTTGAGGAAATGGCCTTTAGAAGTTCTCTTCCCTTAGTGGTTGTTATTCTAGATCCCCAGAGAGAGTTCTTGGCGTTATAATCGCCTCCAGCAATGAAACGGTTACCAAGCGAGTTAAAGTAGTGCTCATAATGCTCCTGTTTGTTTACGTGACGAGGAGGACAGTATACTGCAGATACAGTAATTGGGCCTGTCCAGTCTTCAATTACTACTGAGGTTGCTTGAATGTGTTCTTCACAGTACTTCTGAATTTCATAGTGTTTTATCGAATTTTTAATTATGAGGGCTGAGGCAGCGTGTGCTGTACCATCGAGGTGCTGAGTTACATAAACAGAGTAGTTCGGAATCTTTAAATAATTTCTATCAGTAAAGCGAGCTTCTGAAATTAACATAACATCTATGAGAATGTGCTGCATGAATGAAGTGATTTCAAGTGAATGCTGTTGAAGGCCATTGGCATTCCATTCGGCGAGTTTCAGAAATTGAGCCATTAAGACATTTTTGAGACAAGAGATGTTAAGAGGTTTAACATAGTTGACATTTGCTCCATGAGGGTCTTCATCATTTTTTTTTATTCATACATGTCATTTGATTGTTGAGGCGGTTGTGAGGACGCCATTTGTTGTTGTGGATTGATGGTTGCGGCTTGAGCTTGATGAACGTTACCACTAACGATATCTGCATGTGTAATTCCTGGCTGTATAAAGGATGGTTATCTTCTATTAATTTGTCTTTGCCTAAGTGCTGGGAATGTTTTTTGTTCAAGTTATTTATATACAGAACATCCTCTATAGTTTGCTGGGTGGTTGCCGTCGCATAAAATACATTTAACTTCAGGGCTTCTAGTGTTACGTAAGCATTGTGTAGTTAAGTGGTTACCAGCACATTTCACGCATCGTTGGCTTCTATTACAGAAGTTTTTTGTATGGCCTAGACGTTGACATTTTGTGCATTGAGGAATCTCTCGTTTTGGCCTAGGGGGTTCAAATTTTACTATTGAGTGTAGGATTTTATCAATGTTATAAATATCTTTGTTATTGGGGGCAGGCTTGAGTTCGATATAGAACAACGGCAGTTGTATTTTTGTACCTCGTTTTCTTATATTAGAGATATTGGTAACTGTGAGCTTATGTTCTTCTATTGCTTTTTTTAGGGTTTCCGGGTTAGTACTGGGATGAATGTTGCGCAAAACCACTCTAGAACTACGAAGTTGTTTATGTTGGTATGAGTGGAATTCAGTATTTTATTTCAAATTCGTTTTTAGCTACATTCTCTAGTAGCTCTATTAATGGAGGCAGAAATTTGACCCCGGATACAAAAATTGTAGGTGGTTTTGAGTCCTTTTTATTCGTTGTTATGTCTGGGCTGTTGTTAGGATTTTCTTTATCTAGACTCTCATATCTGTTAGCAGTCTCTATTGGTTTATTTAGCCAGTAATTTGTGATTTTTGCCTGTTTCAGTTGTGCTGGACTATTGTCTAAATTTCTTTGATGTTTTCTGCTTTCTACTAGCTGCCAATCTTGTTCTTGAGAAGGTGATTGTGATAGTGACAGATAAGGAATACTGAAGTTTACAGAATATTGTGGATATGTATTGTTATTAACTGGTAATGGCTGATAAATTGTAGGATAATTCAAATAGTAAGGCGGGCACGGCTGACTTTGTTCAGCCTGCATCGGTTCAGCTTGTTGATTGTTATATTGCATCGTGGTGTGTTGAAAATGAGCCATTAGGCTTTAATATTTAAGTGAACTTAGTTATTTATAGTAATATACGACCTTATGTTAGTAGTCGCATATGCTTGCTTAACCAAGGCACAGATGACCCGAGGGGTCGTCAGCTCGTGTGTGTTGCCAGATATCACGGAGCGCGAGCGAACTTTACACTTCGAATATCGAGCAACGACCAATATCCAACTAAAATTGACAAACATTTTGACTTTCTATATGTATAAAAAACTTGATGATTTTTTTATTTAAAATGATTTATTGTCAGATCAACATATAAATGTTATACATGACATTTTGGATACAGTCAATAAATAACAGCAGTGATACAAGACTAATCTAACGTCTCAGGTTAATCTACAGGGTTTAAAAATAGAAAAATATAATTATAGCAAAGAGCATATATTATAATTACTATATGCTCTTTGATTATAGTTAATAATGTAACTTAGTCACTGACATCATCAGGGAATATAAGGTCTTGCGGTAGCTTTTGCTTTAACCTAGTGTGTATATTTCTCTGACATAGATTGTAATATGTTACACCGTCACACACACTTGCATTTTTAAAAAACTTTTTACCACTTTCTTGTATAGTCTTGTGTTGGAGAAACTCCTAGTCGAAGTGAAGTTGGTTGTTGCGGATAAACCAAGGAGCATTCACTGCAATTCTAAGAATTTTATTTTGAAATCTCTGCAATTTCTATATGTTGGTTTTAGATGTGTTCATCCAGACTGGGCTGGCGTATAATATTTAAGTCCTTACCAGGGTCTTAAATAGTAGTATTGCACACTCGGGTTTAAGCGACGACTTTCGATTTATTAGAGGATATAGTCAGCGTACATAAATCAAACAAGTAGGGACACTTACTATCGGTTCTTTTGATGTCAAAATAACAATTTGGATGACCTTGAACGGCTCCTGAAGGTACCTTCCGATAGTACTAACAGATGGCGCCACTACTATATCACATACATGGATATATTAGTACAGGATACGTTCACTACATGTAAACGTACGTCGAATCTTAAAATAACATATCACGGAGTTCGGTACCTTCCCCCATTTCATTCTAACCTATATCACTTTATTTCTCTCTCCCTTTAGACGTATTTCATACAATGTTTCGTACGCTTAATTTTGAAGTTTTGAAATGAAAACGTCAGAAGTGTCATACAATTTCACAGTTTATTCTTCGAAAATTGAACTTTAGCAATGGTTTTGATTGTTATTATCAAAGAGGATATATCCTCTTTGGCTATTATTATCAACCGTAAAACTCAAAGGCGTTAGCGAGTGAATATCTTGCACACCCCCACACCTCATCGAGTGAGGTTATCAAGTGTTACCTGTTAAGGTTATGTTTTCTAATTTGTGTTTATTTATACGATTACTTCTTTTCTACATTTTGTAGCATCTTGAGACCAAAAAGACTATCTCTGGCACCATGTAACACGAGTTAAATGTATTTTATTAGAATTTCTCTCAATGGCGAGTCCAAGTACCTCTCTAAAGGATAGCGCTATACGTAATTCACACATTGAGAGTGACAGAAATAGATGGTACGTCTTGTTCCACTATATCAACGGCACGCCGTATCTTGTACTTATATATCTATGATCACATATGATTGGTAGCAGAGCTAGTAACTGGCTCTGATTGGTAGAATTTTGTGCTGCCATCTAATAGTCAAGCTTAGAAATACCCCCCGAGTTACTGTCCCAGGCACTCTAGACAGGTTTCAACATTTGGCATGAGTGTCTCTACTTGTTTGATGTATGTACGCTGATATAGTTGTCTTAGTCTGTTGTAGTCTTGGGTAAGTTTTTGATTTATGTGGTAGTTCCAACTAAGCCTTGTGTCTAAGTAAACTCTGAGGTAGTTGACGGCTTTATCGTTTGTATTCCAAGGTGCGTTAACTCTATTAATTTCAATGTTAGGTGGGTCTTTTATTCTTCTCAGTACGAAGATCTTACCTTGGCATTTCGTAGGGTTGTTAATTGGAATGTTCCAGTTTTTGAACAACTTATAAATGGTATTCATAGCATATTGCAATTCATGGATTACTTCTTCTAGGTTAAGTCCCTGTGCAATCATGGCAGTATCATCAGCGTATGAGACTGAGGATGCTGTAACTGCTGGCATGTCGGAGATATAAATATTGAACAGAAGTGGTCCCAGAATGCTACCTTGTGGAACTCCTGGGCTTATGTCTTTGCTTTGAGATAAATAGAAATACACTTTAACAGCAAATGCCCTGTATTCGAGAAAGGAGAAGATGACTGCATTTTGGTAGCTAGGTACATTCAAGTCTAAGATTCTTTTTAGGCCTTCTATCCAGACCTTGCCAAGGGCCTGTGTTATGTCAAGGAATACCACTGTGGTAAAATTCTTATTTTCAAAGCCTCTCCTAAAACCGAATTGGCATGGTGCTTTTAATAATCTTGTGTGAATAATTCTTTCAAGGAGTTTTGAGAGAGTACTTAGAAGGCTTATTGGTCTGTAGCTTATAATATCACTTTTGTTTTTGGCCGGCTTAGTAAACATTAGGATGTGAGCATGTTTCCATTGCTTAGGGAAGTAGCCTTTTCGTAGACATCCATTGAACAGTGATGCTAAGTATGCTAGGCATTTTTTGGTTAGATATTGGAGAACAATGTTGGGAATGACATCACGGCCAGGTGTTTTACGTTTTGGTAAAACTGCTATGTGTTGGGCTATTATCTTTGGCGATGTAGGTTCGATAATTTCAGCAATTAGAATGTTACTTTCAATGTGATTAATTACAGAGGAAGTCTGCGATGGACTGCAGGAGACAGAAGGGGTGACTACTTTTTTAAGATGAGAGGCGAAGGCTTCCGCTTTTTTGACGTCAGTGCAAAGAATATCATTGCCAGAGGCAAGAGTGGGAAGTTCTTCGCGTTGCCTTAGTATTCGTCTAGTGGTTTTCCACATTCCTGGGTCGCCCGGGCCTATTTCTTCTATGTATTTTTTATATGACCTTATATTTATTCAACTTCTTCTTGATTCGATGCATTAGATTGTTTAGTAGTCGTTTTATTTCTGGATTTCTTGATCTATGCCACTGTCTTCTTGCTTGGCTCTTTTCATTTACTGCTTCAGTGATTGAGGTCGTAATATTGAGCATCTCTGCGTCTATGTTGTCCGTAGTATTCACGATTATTGGCGTTTTAAGGTTTGTGTCTAAACATTCTTGGAAGGTGTTCCAATTTATCGGCCTGTTGATGAGTCTAAGAGGTGGTTGTCTTACCGATGGTGAGCTTAAGAAGGACACTAAAACTGGTAGGTGGTCTGAGTATACTTCCGCTATTACCCTTTGATTGAGTTGTTTTGAGATTTTTTTTTATAAGACAATATTCAGAATATCTGTTTGGTGATCAGTTTGATGTGGGAATTATGTATCCTACTCATCTGGGTCATGATCTGAAAAGTGTGGCTTGCAGAGTACTACTGTTCTAACTTGATGCTTTGCGGATTGTTCGCTCGGCAACCCTATGAAGTGTTTTTTGAATTTAAGTCTCCAATAATTGAGTTTGTTCGGCTGTATCAAACAACCTTTTTAAGTCATCTTTGATTAATTTTTTATTTGGCTGTCTGTATGTGCTTAGGATTGTGAGATGACTTGTTTGAGTTAAATTTTGACGCCTGTGGTTTCCAGGTTGATATTGTGCAGGTCTGCAAGTTTTACATGTTCAAATTTTTTCTTAACAATGATTGCAACACCCCCAGATGCAATCCTAGCGTTTCTATCTTTGCGATAAACATAGTATCCAGGTACTTTAAAGGTATCATTTTCGGTTAGGTGTATTTCAGAAATACATGCCACATCTACATTATACTCTATTCACTGTAGTCCATTTACTTGACATCTGCACTGTCAGTGTCAAATTAAAAAAAAAATTCTTGACTATACCTCAAAAATAATGTGTTTTTTATTAGACTGTACAGTAATTTAATTGTTAAAATGTGAAAAATAGCAGTGGTGCCAACATAATGTCAGTTTGACAGTGCAGATGTCAAGTAAATGACGTTTTATGGTAGCACTGTTGAATTTCTATTTTTTTTTTGTTACTACTAGGTTGGACAACGCAAAAGAGTAATTTTGAAAATTTGTGTTTTTGTTACCTGCCAACTTTGATTTATTTTTGTTTAAGTCATAACCTATAATTTATAGTTTTGACATTAGTAACTTAATTAATTGTTTCTAGTTACTCATAGCTTGATTTAAAAGTATTAACCATGATATAAAGGATTGTTTTTAATTGGATTTTAACATTGACAATCCGGGACTAGAGTGAATAGAGTTTTTTTTTATATCTGACTAGGAATGCTATGAATAGCAACCGTTGGCTGGTGATACCATTTGAATTCCAGTTTAGGATTGTTAGGACCATTATGGTCCATTAAACAACAGAGGTAAAATATTTTGGACAATAATTTTTTTTATTTGAGAGATAGAATATAGGGAGTAATTAATTCTAGGAGAATTTTGATAATGTTAGCTGTTAGGGGTTGTTCTGATGGGAGGGTTGAAGGATTTAAGGGAGTTACATTGGAGTTTAGGACGTTTGCAGTTCTGTTGGCATAGGTTTGTGTTGGGTTAACTAGTGGATTATTGAGTATACCTAGGTCTGTTTTTGATACTTTTTTGTTGTAATTCTAAATGGTGTCTACAACCCCGGTACATTGCAGCATGTTTGTCCCCACAGGTGGCGCATGTTGGTTTAGTGTTAGGTATCTAATTTAGTGCATGCGGTGTGATTGTGATTGCTCGCGCACTTCACACATTTCGGGGGAAGAGAGCAATAATTGCTGGTATGCCCAAAACGTTGGCAGCGATGACACTGGGGTAGGCTTGTTGATTTTTTCCCAATTTCAACTGTTACTATCAAATGATACAGTTGTTTCAGAATAAATATTTGGTAAGTAATCGGGTTACATTGATAATAAGACAATTGGGACGTTTTTAATAACAACATATAATGGCTTGCTGTTAGGATTTTTAAAAGTATGGTATTTTCAGTGTAGAATTTGGTAACGTTGCAATAATCGTTTTCAGTTGTTAGATTTATGCGAGTTTGTTTATGTGCTGCATGTATTAGATGTTATTTCCTTGATATCCTCTATCAGGGCTTTGTGATTTATCTTATTATGCATGTATATTAATAAAATTTTTGGTTTATTATTTGATTGTTGTACAGTTACTATTAGACTTCTCGATGGTTTTGCTAGCATTATTTGGTGACAAATAAAATTTATTTTGTGTTAGTAGCTCTTCTGTTGACCACATATAGTGCTTGCACCTCTGTTAAAGGCGGAGTTAACTGGTCTAATTTGCGTTTAGGTGGTGCTTGCACGTCCATGGTGACTACATTAAGTGCAATACTTAATGTAGATTTAGTTGAAATTTTTTATAACTAATAAAATTTAATACACCTCACAGTTTGATTATAAATAAGCTTTGAGGTCAGCTGTATCACACTGTTATCGGTGCGTGCTCGTTGAACCCGCATCGCATTCGCGCTTCAATAAAAAACTTATACCTATTGAACATCTCTCCATCTTTGCATAAGCTAATTTAGCATAACAAATCGCAGAAGTAGATATACCAAATTCTGTAATATGTATTTTAATTAAATAAAATCCATTTTTCTATTATACTTTTCAGGTCTATAGCTTCCTTAAGACGCAATTTCGGACCCATCTTTATATGAAGCATCTTGATTACTTTCAAATGCTGTATCAGTTGGTGATTTTTGGGACACCCTGTATATTAATGTTTAGCTAAACTCAGGCTTTTTAAAGAGCTTTGTAAATGAGTAAAAAAAAGCAAGTAAAAAATTACCAAATATATATAAAGGGTGGCTTTTTCTCAAGAGCTTTTCGCCAATATTCTACACTACTAACTGTGTATTTAAAATATTTTACTTCTGTTTTTTAGTTTCCACTTTCTGTATTTTTTCAGTAATGTTAGATAGTTCTTTGCAAACGAGCACAGGACTTTTAGGGTTGAAGTTCCACCGGGCTTTTCCCTTTCCAGTTCACCCCTGACGCTCTACATCAAATTGTACTTTTTCTTTTCGATGGCGCTTCCTCTAAAACAACAAATGAGACAATGTTAGCTCTCCAATACACCATTCCGGTACACACTGTAGATATTTTGTGTATTTGTTTTAATGTAATTATTTATAAATATTGTCATTAACATTCCGATGGTATTATTATTGTGTAGGTTCTACCTGTTATGCTATTGTATTTTGTGCTTCTGTGTAACGTACTCATCTAAAAAGGCAATAGTTCCTGTTCGAGGATGAATAAGTAAATAAATAATGCATGGGATGTGTTTTGAAAGCGCATGCTCTGATTGTTGCTGCTTATTTCGCCAATTTTGCGACTTTTTGACTCAAAAAGGAGAGATAGAAATGTTGCCTTAAGCACGTCGCAGGTCCCAACGTCTGCGGCCAGGATTTCGCGCCGAAATTCAAATTAAAACAAGATTAACATAATATTGGGCGTGTTTAAGGTCGAACTGACACCGACGTACGGCCGCGGGGATCTGCTCATAACGGATAAAGAACCGCGCGCGAGAGGCGACCGCGCGCGCGTCTGTGCTTGATGAATAAAGGCGTAGCCATTTTGATTTTGACGAATATTGACATACGTCTTGCAGTCTAGACAGAAAGTCATTTGTTACTCGGGAAGTGACATGTAAACATTCGTAAATTTACTATAAAAATCAAGCGGTCACATGTCGGGAGGTAAACAGCGCCTGTTTTAGTTTGGCAGCTCGCGAGTGCGCTTCGCCCCCTTTTTTTGGACTTTTTGGTTATTTGTGGCGACTTAACCTTGCAGAACTCTTTGGCCGGTGCCGAGAATGGTTTGCAGCCGACGGGAAAAATGCTGGAAAGAGTGGCATCGCAGCTTCGAAGTCTTCTGATAGAGAGTAAGTCCCGCGGCCTGCGCCCCCGGCGCACTTGTTGCCCCCGGTGTTTGCACGCCCCCTCGTTAGTGGGCATAGCAATTAAATGTGTGAATTGCCTGCCTGCACAACGTCCTGGAGCTCGCGGGGGCCCGACGGAGGCCAGAAGTTAGGTTATGTGCGACAATGCGTGTGTATGCTGCATCGGTGTACACTGCGCGTGCAAAGTTTTGTCCCCCAACAAGCTTTGGATTTGCAGTTTTGTTTGTTGAACAATGCGATTTAGTGCTTCGAATTTGGAATCGTGAATATTTTCATGTGATTCAGAGCAGGTCAGGAGTATTTTTTATTTTTTTAACAGGATTAAAATGGCAATTCCCAATTAAATCAAAAATAGCAGCTCTCATCTAGGGCAAATTACACCTCAAATTAATTTATATTTATATGGAGAACACTTATACATATACAGTATACAGGGTATCCTATAAAAAAAAAAACTATTCGGCAAATCCCAATCGTTACAGTAAGTTTGGTCCTTTTATAAAAGGGACGCAGATAAGCACAATATTTTATTCAACAGCTTGCCGTTTATTTTCTTTTAATTTTTATTGATTTTACTGTGTATGTACCATAATGAAAAGGCAAGAGTTTCGTCATTTTGTTTTGTTCATTGATAATCAGACGTTATTGAATTTATTTGCTTAACTCATTGTAATATAATCTGTAAAGTTTCGTTGGATTCTAATGCTATTCACGATTTTCTATCATACGAGATGTTACAAAAGATACGCTACGCACCCACGCTTTAATATCTAGGTTACTGTCGTTTTCAACACCCTTTTTTGATACTTAGAAACTCGGATAGCACTGGACAGATCTGTAAAAAACTGTAGAGTGTAGTGGACTGGAGTGGAGTGTAAAGATGGAATAATTTTTTTCAGATAGCGTAAATTGTGTCGAAAAATAGCCCAAAATATTAGATCAAACGCCACCTATCTTAAAATATTTTGACATTTAAAAAAACAATTGAAAAATACAATAATTTATAATAAAAAATTTAATTCTCTGTCTCGCTTAATTGTACCATTTTTATTAATCAAATAGTTTTGCTAAAGGTCAATTCTAATTTAGAAAAAGCAAAGGAGGCTTATTTTGTTATGACATTTATAAATTGTTTAATTCCGACATATAACTAACCTTTTTTTGTTTTATCCACCGATAACTAGATTTATTTTGCTCATTTCATTTGGTTTCTAATATTTAAACTTTAAGACCATTTTTCTCGATTTTTTTTTAAATAGGTGTACCAAAATCAATAATAAAAAATACAGGTTGTAATTAAAAAAAATCGATGACGTCATATCATGAAAAACAAATTACTTAAGAAACTGAAAATCAGCTGAAAATATTTCCTATGGTCAAAATCGCTACACCCCTTCGAGATTTTTTCATAAAACTGAATATCAACGAAGTTAATGAATTTATCTGTTACTTTATTTTCATACTGTATGCAATTCACACTAGAAATGTTCACGTTTAGAGGTAGTAGAGCATGGAAACTATTTCCCTAAAACAATAAACACTATAATTTGGGTTGCACGTTGGTAATATACCATTGGAAATGAGAAAAAAAACATTGTCCTACTTCACTGTCGCTTGTTAAAAGGTTTTTTGAAACATGGTTTTGTTTCAATTGTTCATTAGGATATTCATTCATTTTTTACCATTTACATAACAATATTGCTAAGAACAATATTGTCACTAGCAGTAGCAGTAGCAATTTTGGTTGAAACGTTGCATTACGTACTGTATTTAGCCAGTAAGTACAACCCGAGTACAACCGAAAGCAAAAAAAAGGTAGACAAAAACAGTTGCAATAATTGTTTTTGTCTGATGTTTTGCTTTCCACTGTAATAGTCGCGCATACTTCATTTTCTTGCAAAACTAGATTGCACTTGTCCCAGAGTTGCAACATTTAAAAAATATAATTTTGACGTACTGTACGTACAGTGTCCGTCATAAATTTAGAGAGGAATTTTATTTTATTATTCATTTATCAGCAACCAGAAAATTGCGTTAATCGAAATTGGTGCTAAAAAATCTTCAATCTCTTCTAAATATTTGCCATATCATATCAATTAAAAATTCTATTTTTTGTTTAATTCGTGGTAAGATCGTCTATTATTATTTTTTTAAATATACTCATAGGTACGTGTTTTTTTTACTTTGGACACAAAAAAATTAGTTTTTAGCACCAGTTTCGATTAACTTAATCTACTGGCTGCTAAGTGATAATAATAAATTAACTTTGAACTATCTCATTTTTCGTCATACACAGGGTGGTACGAAAAAACAGGAAAAACCAGTAAACAAAAATTTTGGAGTAGGTGTAGGTGGCTGTGACTTCGTATTTGACACCTCCTTTCTATTGCAAACCACTTTTCCAAATAACGTTTTCATTTTCATATTTTCGAACCTCCCCCGTATACGAATGGAGATATTTAAATTTTGGCAAGTGAATTTTTAGTTTGAGAAGATATGGGACTTTTATCAAGAATACAATTTTCTGATAAATGAATAATAATTTTTACTTCCTTTTACAGTAAAGGAAGTATTGGATTCACCCCAAAAATTCGAAATTGAGTTTTCAACCGATCTTCACGTTTTATAGTCTCCTAAACGTAAAAAACATGTTTTTGTTCATCAGTTTGTCGATTTTTTTTCAAACTACATTTTTATTGCATTTTTAATGTGTATTGATGTAAGATAGGTGATTTTCAAGATTAATACCTCTAAAATGGGTTTCTTTTGGTTTTTTCTTTTTTTTTATTAACTTGTATTTTAAATAGAACACCCGGTATATTATTACATTCTTGAATTCAGCTGAATATTTTAGAGAAAATTTTTCTCTTCAACTAACGCTCTATTTTGTACGATTTCTGTAGAATTTGTAATTTTTGAAAATTTTTGACAAATGCTTAAAAATTAAAAATCAAATTTTTGGCTAATTATAAGATCACTGTAAATTTTTATGACGGCACACTGTACATAGCTGTATTTCTTATTTGACGTATCGTGTAGCTGTCTCCTTTTAGCCCAAAACATAGATTTTTTTTTCAAGTTGAATTGTAGAAGAGGTACATTGAATTATAGAAAACGTTTGTGCCATTGCCGTTAAATGGCCCTGAAAGGTGACACACGCAGGCAGTTACAGTATACATTTATTCATTTATAGAGCGTGTTTCACCTCTCACCTTCACACCCTAGTATCCTCATTATTTATTTTCTGATTGATTTACAATTTTGGTCAATAATACTACCCTTTAAAGGTTTAAAGCGATTGCATTTCCATATTTTTTAATTAATTTAACTGCAAACCAGTAGTCTACTACGTTAAAAAATAAATTCGACAAATTACAAAATCATAGTAGAATTAGTTCTTCAGACTCGCAAAAATGGTCGAAATTAAAATTTTAATCGAAAACTCTTATTTATTTTTCGTCGACTAAATGCACTACAGTACACCTCGCTTATAGTGGACTTCAGGAGACAGTCAATATTTTTTTCCATGCGTCCAAATTTTATGACTGCACACTGTAGACAGCTGTTTTTCTTATTTGGCGTTTTGTTTAACTATCTCTTTTTATCCCACAACATAGATTTTTGTTTAAATTGAGTTGTAGAAAATGTAAGTAGCACTAAAGTGTGTGCCATTGCCGTTATATGCCCTGAAAAAGTGACACGCAGGCAGGTACAGCATGCATTTATATAGCGTGTTCCACCTCTCATATTCACATATTTATTTTCTGATCGATTTTGGTCAATCATACACACTTGAAAGGTTTAAGGTGATTAGATTTTCTCTGAAACTTCTTTGTGGCGTGAATCTATAATTCATATTCTTATTTGGGTATTTCGCCACTCTGCAAATTAAAATTATTAAATAACGTAAATAACGAACGTTTCGAGGGACATCATTTTTGATTAATTTAACTGCAAACCAGTAGTCTACCGCGATCAAAAATAAATTCCACAAATTGAAAAATCGTAGTAAACCTAGTTTACCTAAAAGAGTTTCTCAGAATTACAAAAATTGGCGAAACTAACATTTTAATGGAAAACTCTTATTGATTTTTCGCCGACTAAACGCACTACAGTACACCTCGCTTATAGTGAACTTCAGGGGACAGTCAATATTAGTCCATTACAACCGAGTGCTCATCTTATCCGAAAGTTCAAAACAAATTTAGAAAAACGGATTTTTAAAAAACTTGAACACCCTGTATCTCGGAAACGAAGCGTTTCCGGGTTCATGTTTATTAGAAGTTTTTTGCTATTATTTCTTTATATTGTTTATGTAAGTTATGAAACAATAATGAATCTATTTATTTATTTATTTATTGATGATATCTATGTGTGTAAAATATTCGAACGTATTTTTGTAAACACCCTGTATAATTCTTTAACGTTTTGGTCTATCCTCAGAAATGCGGACGCTATTTTTAAACCGAATTGTATTTTGGTGCTCCACTCTGTATACTACGGCAATTTTCGCGGAAATAATCGATTTCAGCACTTTTTGTGACCATGTACAACAATCTATTATTTTTTGATAAAGCTGTTATTGAACATTTTACTATATGTTGCAAAGCTTCGGGACTATATATCTTCAGTTGTTTTTCTTTTTAACAAATTAAAACTTTCATTTTACTTAATTGTACAATTTCTGTGAAAAATCGCAAAACAAGCGTCGTTTTAATTAAAATTTGGTCGTACTCTAGTTTAAGCAGAAGGGATATTTGCAAACATAGAAAACGAAACAAATGCACAATGCGCAGAATGTGAGATCAAATCATTTTGCCTTTTTGTTGTCCAATCACATTATTGTAAATACACACAACTGTCAAATGTTTACTGGCGTTATCACATAGTACATTTGCTTGGTTTTAGAAATATTGGAACTGCTGCAGGACTTATAGTGCTCTTTAGTTTTTTGTGTTTATAAAAAATATTTTTATAGATAAACCTATGGTGTGCCTGTCTGCGTGTGTCACTTTTTCAACTGCTATGTGTCGACGAGCATACGTTCCGTCGTCGTGTTGCTTTTGTTCATTTAAGTTCTTCGTTTGTTCTTGTGGGATTTCTCATAAAAAATATTTAATTTTATTTGCAAACATCTGTAAAACGACGTTAATGTCGAATATTTCGCTAGTAAAACGCCTTAGTTTGATGAAAAGAGTAAAAACTGCTTGAAACATTTTGTGTGATGCAATTTAAAAAAGCCAGGTGACGGTGTCTCACTTAAAACAAAAGACTGAAACGCAGACAACTTCCTCATTCAGGGAGCTAAAGAGAAATTAAAAAATAAAATGCTTGTGTTTACCTCACGCGACTTAAGATACGAATATGTATTTAGGAAAAACAAATGAGCATCTACAAAAAGGATAAAATTGTGGTAACTTTATTATTTTATTGTTTATTTTGAAAGTATGTGCAATTCACAGTGGAGTTGACTCAGTGATAGAATTTCTGGCTCTAACCCAGAAAATTAGAATTCATTCCAACAAGGCTGACGACGACAATTAATTTTATAGCCACAGTAATATAACTTTCGTTGGAAATATGGAGGGGGGGGGGGGGGGGGGCTCGTAATCATTGACAATTACGAAGCAAAAAATTATAATTAATGGTTCACCTATATTCCGGCGATGTTTGAATCCGCATCTAGGAATGGTTATTAATTTTAATAATCCAAAAGAAAACATATGTACAGAACAAAAATTATTCAAACACAACACAAAATGTAAATAAGTGTGAAAAACGAAACACGATAATTAATTTAATGCTGGAAAAAACAGAGCATGCATGACGTAAATCTCCACAGAAAAATTGTGTTGTAAAATTGTGAGTTCCAACTTTATTTTGTAGGTTGAAGTTTTGTATTCTAACCTTTTCAGTTAACGGCAGGTTTTAAAATTAATGTTGAGAATGCTTATGCGAGTACCCAACCCGTGGAAAGTTTCAAATCTGTAAATGACTTCACTTCTCATTGTTTTGTAAGTAGTTATACCGGTAAGAACTAATTTATTACCAAGGCAGTGCTCGGAGCTCGAATACATTTATTTTCAATGTCGAAGATTGCACCACATTTGCGCATAGGAAGCTGCCTTTAACCTCGGATTGCATTAGATTTCGGGAGCACTGTGTTTGTAAATAATCCCGCCAGTTTACTACGTTCTCGGCTACAGCGCAGTTAGCCTTCGCTTAACATTGAAACTGCTTACCGCAATTGTGCTGCTTCATCGTTTTCGCCCTTAATTGCCATATAAGTTAGGGCCCTATCTCGGAGCGCCCTTATCAGTTGCCGATCGCCCTCATCAGATGCCGATCGCCCTCATCAGCTGCCAGTCGCTCGGTGCATTAATACTAGGGAGTGTGTTGACACATAACTCATGCTATGTTGACACACTTTTTTAATGTTATTTTACGTGTTCTAAGCGATATTGAATAGTTTCCTATGGATCTCATTACTTAAACTTTGTTGTATTATGACGGTGGGGTAGATGATATTTTGCATTATAGTCCAGTTACATTAGAATCCGTCTGCCGAAAAAATCCAAGTGAGCTAAAATTTTGCATACACCTTTATTTTGATATTACATGACCCAAGCAGTCGGTGTCTAAGGTACTTCTTACTCTGCATGCCTAGACCTTGTCCATTAACAAACAAACAAACAAACAATGTCTCAAAAGTCCCCATCGATATCGCGCTTGCGTCTTGAGTTATTCAAGGTCAAAGGTGACAGAAATAAGTTTTTCGCAAATATCTCTCTTTCTATGAGTCGTATGACTTTTTTTAATTATTGCAAGAAATGAAGGCTAGGAAATTCTCTACAAAAATGATTATACAGATTTTTTACGTACAACTAACCATTCAGTAAATAATACACTGTTACACTGTTAAATTTTGTAGACGGGCTTTTCTTCCTTTTACGATGAAAGAAGTATTGGATTCACTCCAAAAATTCGAAATTGAGTTTTTAACAGATCTTCACGTTCTAGAGTCCCCTGAACCCAAAAAACATTTTTTTGATCATTGGTCTGTGTGCTTGTGTGTCTGTCTGTGAACCCAATATCTCAAAAACCAAAGAGGTATGGCGTTGAAATTTCATATATAAGTTTTGTGTGTTATCTAAATGCGACAGCAAGATTTTGAAGAAAATCGCATAACCGGAAGTATGGTGTTTACTCTTGGGCCTTTGAGCCCCCAATTTATTTTTTCTTTCACTCAATATACGCAAGTAGGAACAAATCTTCCTATTTTTATTTTTATCATAATGGGATGTCCATAAAAAAGGCGAAAATATTCGCGGTGGGGGGGGAGTTCGAAATCTGAAGTTACGCCACTGCTTTAAATGCAGTTTAAATGCAGCATAAGTATACAAAAATGAAATAAACAATTAATGGGTTCAGTTGTAATAATTAGGAGGAAATTAATCCTGGCATCGTGTTCTGTTTACTAATGCAATTAATTGTTAAGTGCGATTTACTACCATTAAGTACGTTTTTAGCCCTGATCTTTACTGTGCGGTAAAAGCTGCAATAGTTGGGAACGCTTCCAAACAGGTAAATTAACTGGTAGAGATTTAAGTTTTTGAACAGAAAAGGATTCATTGACAATTCGTCTTTGTTACACTTTCTTGACACAGAAATACAGCCCGGTATGGTTTGTTGGTTTGTACTTAAAATTCCATTAATAGCGATGCAGCGTACTCTCAACTGGCGTTAAAGAAATTACTGCACATTACACACGTGATTAAGTAATTAAACAATTGACGATTATTGAAGCTGATATAAAAATGACACCAATATATGTTAGAAACATTTGTTCCATGCGATATTCGTTGTTTAATTGCATTCTTGAGATTTTTCTAATACAGGGTGTTTAAAAAATATATTCGGATATTTTACGCACTTATAGATCTCATTAAACAAAAAAGTCCTAGTAAACATGGTTTCGGAAACGCTTCGTTTCCGAGATACAGGGTGTTAAAGTTTAAAAAAAGTTTTTTATTATCTAAAACACTTTCGACGATTTTCATGAAATTTTTACAGTTTGTTTATAACTTTACGGGGTATCATTTGGAGCTATTACAGTTGATTCATTAATTACAGTTACAAAAATGACGCCCAGCAGATTTTTGGCATATCCATATATCTTTTTAATGAAACAACTAAAAATGGAACGTTTTGTTTCCTGAGTTTCTCTCGTATCTCGCTTTTCAAGAAAAAAATAAAGCCCATATTTTTTAACGTCTCTGAACCTTCAATATCTCAAAAACCCCTTAGCCGATTTTAGTGAAATATTGAAGGTTTATTGCTGCTATTATGGATCATGTTTTGGCGCATTTAGATTTAAATTATTTATACCAGGGGCGGCCGGGAATTTTTTTTTTGAAAGCTTTAACACCCTGCATCTCGGAAACGAAGTGTTTCCGGACTCATGTTTATTAGGACTTTTTTTTTGTATTGGTGAGCTATATACGTTGCTAAAATATCCAAACGTATTTCTAACACCCTTTATTTGAGGCACTGTAAGATATTATGTACCCAGAGTTTAGTTAACTTAGGTTAGTCGTGACGATTTGACAGTTTTTCACATTGTAAACCTGGCTTTTTTAAATCTTGGCTTGGTTTCTGCCACATTCGATGTGCATTGTTGCCAGATCATAAACATTTTTCTTTTTTTTTTGTAACATCCATAGGATGATTCGTAAATGTTAATGTTGTTTTTTATTATATTATTAGTATTAAAGGGTAGTTAGTTTTTTAATCAGGTTCAAATTTCATAGTTCATTGTAACTGCGAGTGAGAAGAATCTTAGTTAAGTCTACGCCAGCTAGTAGGTAATGGTTAAGTTGGGTATCGCGAATTAACTAAGTTCGTTTTCAGTATTGGTTGATTTTATAGATTTCTTCAAGTGCCACTTCTCCATCTAGTGGGAACTGTTCAATTTTTGCATCTAATTTGATCTCTGCAATATTTTTAAAACCATGTATTTATTTTATGTAAATAATTCGTGTTTTGCAGATTACATACTTTATTTTTTCTAAACTTATACCTTTGTGTTTTTATGTAGGTCGACAAGCCAATTTGAAATTTGTAAGAGCCTCAAAATTAGAAGTTATAATCGCAGCGTTCAATACGAACTGATACCTAAAACGTTGCTTGTCGAGTGTACATGTTTCGGCGTATTTCTTTTGGCTTGCTTCACGTATTCGATTTTCTTTCTTTCGGTTTTTAATTGTGTCTGTGTTATGTTAGCTTGTTCATTGCAAAATAACATTATGCAGTTTCATTCACAACGGATCCTCCATACCGTAACTGCCTTTCTGTAAGAGCAGGCACTAAAAGTGAAATATATTAATATCAAGCAGTTATTAATGTTAATTTTATTAATTTATTTGATAAACAGTTACAGATTTTTAAACAACAGACTGACAGACACCGTGCTTTTGTTTTTAATGTTATCGCAGTCGGTAGCATGTACTTAACCGAGTCTCAGGCTAAGCTCCTCCAGAAATTGTTGCGCCCTTAATTTGAGATTTTATTATTTGTGTAATTGTAAACACATTTTATCGAAAACGTTTCGCTTGTATCAATAGTATGATGTATTAACGGCGATTATGTTGTGTTAATACGACCGTTTGACAGCTGCCTAGGGTTTCCAGAAGCAATGACGACGTAAAAGCGTTGGTGACTTAATTTTGAGTCTTTCACAACCAACTATTTATTTTTCTGTCAGGCACACAGTTAAATAATCCCTATATAGAAACGTACGTTGTGATGCGTTTCTGAGCGAGTCACGTTTTCATTGACACCGCTGAGACCCAGTTCTCCCGCGATCTGCCGTGTCGTCACCGTGCCCTTTATAACGCAGCCATAAGCAACTAATATAGGTGCGCATTCTTGGGGCGAGTGGATCAAGCATTGTTTTTTCTTTTGTAAATTGATGTAGTTCGCATTGCTAAGCGTTTCATTTTATTATCTCAGTAGTATTAGCCACATTAAGATATTTTTATTTATTTTGTACATACTTTTGAACACTCTTGCGTTGCGCTATTTTTTAAGACGTTAAAGCATTCTTATAATACCTGCATGTTATAATACTATATCAGTACTGTCTGCCTTATCGAAATATCACCCATAAATAACAGCCACGGCCGTTATTTAATTAACAACCTTTGCTGCACTACCAAATTACGTGCTCTACTCAGATTACTAGCAAGTTTTAGTTATGTTATTTATATTAAAATCGAATCGCATATCTTAAAATTGGCCACTTGTAGATATTGTGAAAACTGTTCAACATCATACCGGCCTCGACCACAAAATTCATCCTCAGCCGTTATATACTCAATATCGGCCTAATACCGTTAAATACTATTTTCGTAACTTTTTTTATTTACAAATCAATTTTAAAAATACAGAAACTAGTATAATTAGAGTAAGTTCGCCTACGTGGTGAACTGAAAAGCTAGTGTGTATCATAATAAATGGAAGTAACATCTACATAGAATGGTCAAAACACGTTCTTAGGTACAAACCAAGGGGTGGAATAGATACAGGCAGACCGAGAAGACGGCGGAGTGACATGTAATAAAAAGCCATAACAGTCAATAATGTGTAACACTTGAAAGGAAGATAATGGTGACGTAGCAATTGACTGGAGGAAGCGTTTATCTGCTTGAAAAGCATTCTTGAAGGTAGGTGTGCTGGTTGTGGCATAGGTATTCCTAGATCTGTTTTTTAACGCTTTCCGATTGGGTAACGGGTACCCACGACTTGCCAAGCAAGGGCTTGGTAAATCAGTACTTGTTAGGAATTCTACTATCACGGCTCTTTTCGCTAGAAGCTAGAAGCAATAATGGACATAATGAATGTCTATAATAGATATTAATGATCCTAGTTTGATTATGGGCATCTCGTTAAGTGCCATAAGCAAACGTGTATTGTTCCATATTCTATCTTCATCAATAAATTCTGATTCAATGTATTTTTTTATATAAAAAGAGTGCGGTAATATACGGTAATGAAGCTCTTAACGATACTGAAATTAATTTGGTAAATAGCCTATAACAACACCGATGATGATAATAGTTATTTATTTATTCATAATTACTGTAATGTTCTAATCGAAGCCGCGTTGTGTAGTTGGATAGGCGCTAGGTTTGCATTAAGCAAGTCCTCGGTTCGAATCCCGCGGGGGCCGGAATTTTTCCGCAGCCTTGGCGATTGGAATCTGTCTCGGTGAGACCATTCACAGTTGGGCACCAAGTTAACTGTGCTCTACTCAGAACCACAGACCTAAGAGATAGAGTAACAAGGTCAACACATCACCGTGACACACATTTCATACAGTGGTTGCTGCGCAAGCACAAAAGGCGCGCTCCAACTTTGTATCGCGAATCCGGGGCAAGTTGAGCGTTGTACCGCCAGATGCAAGCTCATAAAGTACCAGCCCCTACACCGCAAGGTAAAAATGAGGTTGTCGGTAATACAATACATACTGTAAACTGTAATGTTCTATTTACCAGACTGAATTTTAGTCTTGTAAATGCAACATTACAGTGCAGTGAAACATTACAGTACTGTGTATTGTAATGTGTACTGTAACCAAGGAAATTCAACACATGGTGATCAGAATATTTTTATTGATTGACGCTTAATTTGCATTTACTTTCCATCTAAACATTTAAAAAAATGCGACGCAATAAGAAATAAAACGATGTATGTTACACGGTAATTTGTTTACAGTACTCGTTTAGAAATTGTCGAAAACATCAACCTCTGAATTGTAACGTATATAACTATTACGTTACAAGTCAATTTTATTTAATATTGCGTCGCATTTTTAATTTTTTGGATGAAGTTTAGGCAAATCAAGTGTTGCATTTTCTTGATTATAGTACGCATTGCAGTACACAATACAGTAATGTTGCACTGTACTGTAATGTTCCATTTATCGGACTGAAATCCAGTCCGGTAGATAGAACTTTACAATACAGTATGAAATAAAAGATATGCATATGAGAAATTTCATCTGTACATTTTGATCTTTCTTCGATAGTTGGCAGTTGAAGGGCTAAATGTTTTAGAACTTTCCATGTTGTTTGTTACAAAAAAAATCTGGTGTGATACACTCACACAACTTCCTTTTACAGTGATCTTATAATTAGTCAAAAATTTCATTTTTAATTTTTAAGCATTTGTCAAAAATTTAAAAAAATTACAAATTCTATAAAAACCGTACAAAATAGAGCGTTAGTTGAAGAGACAAATTTTCTCTAAAATTTTAAGCGGAATTCAAAAATGGAATAATATATCGGGTGTTCTATTTAAAATAGGAGTTAATAAAAGAAATAGAAGAAAAAAACAAGAGAAGCCCACTTTAGAAGTATTCAACTGGAAAATCACCTAGCTCACATCAATACACATTAAAAATGTAATAAAAACACCTACTTCCGGTTATGCGATTTTCTTCAAAAACTTGCTGTCTCATCTACATAGTACACAAAACTAATATATGAAGTTTCAACGCCATACCTCTTTTCATTTTCCAACATTCTGACGTTAAGCAGGGCTTATATGTTGAAAAAAGATGGCATCTTCATATTTGTTAACCGACTAGCCATAAATTGCGACGAACAGACTAGTTTTTTAACCTCGCCTTTTATACGAAAGTGACAAAACTTCATATTAGCACCGAAACCTGTTAAACGCTCGCGTGTTTGTTTTGTTGATTAGTCATGGTCGGAAGGCTCCGTTTTAACAATAGTTCGACTTTGTTGTTCCTGTTCTCTAGATTTACATCTGCATTTTAATTATTTAAATACGCGTTTCCGTGCAGAACAATGGGTCAGCAGGTTTTTTCTATAACATCATACTTAGCAATTACCGTAATATGAACTATGATCAAAAGTAAATTTAAATGGCGGGATAGTTTCCAAACTGGGAAGCTTATTGCAAGATCAACGGTTAGTAACTAATGGTGGTGTTAATCCATTGAAGAGTCCATCCTGATATTTTTTTACTATCCCTTTACCTTGATTCAACGTATTTTGACGATATGGTTAGTATCACGTCTGTGGCAACTACATTTTTCCTACTGCCACAAGGATTTCGATACCCTATTTTTACGTGGTGCAGCGTAGTATGAATTTACTTTGCACTCTTAGTTAACGGAAACAAAGTTCGATTGACTATATGTATTGCAAAAATGAACGAGAAGTCTGTATAACCAACATCTACGCTGCTTTGTAGAAACAGAAAATTATTCGTAATCTACTAGTTTGTATTATTTTTTCTATAATGTATCTATCTTGGGTATCAACTATTCAGTGTGATAATACAGAAAACAAAATTAATAATAGCTCTTCATGCTCTTTGTTTGGGTACTTTGCCAATCAAAAACCGTGAACAGAAGAATGCCATAAAAAACTTGCCCAGATTGTCTTAACGATAACTTCCATAACAAAAGAGAAAGATGAGAATGCTCATATAATAATTTTAACATAATAATTTTAACAGTTTTTTGATATATCGCGATAATTCTTCCATAGTCCAGAACATAATGGCAAAAGATTAGACGTATTTTCATGTATTAGGTGTTGCCCAATAGTCCTTGAAATGGTAATTTACATTACAAGACCGTTACTTGGAACATTTAACAAGCGAGCGAAGCGAGCACGTTATCCGTGTGAGCTAGTAAAGTTCTAGTAACGGTCGAGTATTATACAACGTTGTATGGTATACTGAATCGTAAACACCTTTTTTTACAAAACATTGTTTCTTTACTGGCAAGATCGGTGAACATTTATAACAGGCTCTGACCAGCCCGTACATTTTTTTCCGGTTAGTCAGACCCGTAACGAGGCTCTTTACCCATAGAAACAGAGCTCAGTAAACGGGCATTTAGTATTCAAAACACCGCAAAAGATATTGGTGCACATTAAAATAAATTAGTACCATTGGGCAAGTACGTGTCATGAGAAGAAGTGCTGCAAGACGTTATCTTTTCTGACGTTTTGCAGTTCCATTCTGATTGTATATGTTTTGAGCTCAATTAATTCCCATCTTAGAGAAAAGGTAGAAGTCATATGAAGGACAGGGTAGCACTTCTCAGTGTAAATAGTACATAGTAAAACGGTTCATTTGACCACAAGCAGCAAACTGTGTGTACACAATTCCTTTTCCTTTAAAGAAAACAATAAGCACTGACTTTGCAGTGCTTCACACCTGGTTTTTACCTAGACGATTCAGGACTTTTGGGTAGGGTTGACAAAAACCCGGGTTTTTTCAAAAATTATCTGCCATTGGGTTTTTTGAGTTTTCGGTTTTATTTGTGTTTTTTTTTCGGGTTGTAGATAAATTCCCCGTTTTTGCATTTAGGTATCCATGTAAAAATCGAATGAATATTGAGTTTTATTTTTAGGTAAAAAGTAGATACTTGGGTAATTTGTCATTTACTTAGAAATATACTGTTATGGTTTATACTTGTTATAGATTGTTATTACTTAATTTTGTGTAAAATAAATGGGCTTCTATATGCTAGCAAATATTATCTTATAAATTATAGGAAATACATTTTGCTATAAACTGAATTATCGTGGTATTATGTTTAATAATTTAATTTTAAACGCTTTGAATAATGCTGATTTAACTACTGAGATCGCTACAACACTGAATATTATTTAAATAATGGGAAATTAATTGAAATATCTCGATCCAACCTTACAATTCGCAAAACAAGTTCGCTATTATTCGACAATTATATGTGATTCTGTAATTAAAGCGTTGCGTAGGTGATAACAATTACAGCAAGTAAATACACGTTACAAACAAAAAACACTCGAATGACGCTTCTGTCGGAAGTGCACATAAAACCGACGCACGCTTGGAATTCGCTAAATTCAATCTTTAGGGTAAATTTTCCTGACCTTTCTGTTGCTTTTCCAATGGAAACTAAGGCTTAACTCGAGCCCGAGCAAGTCCCACGAAGCTTGGGCCTTTCTTTCTCCGTTGGTCTGCAGCTACAAGCCGCTGGACGCCCTACAGAACGACTCATGTAGCTCGACCGCTGCGAAAACGCCTCCAATTCAGTCGTTGGTTAGCATATAGAGCCCCAACTGTTTCCCACGAAGGCCGCTGCCTACCTTGTAGCTTACAAGGCTTGAATTACTCTGCTCGAATCTAGCCAACACTCGATGCACAAATTAAACACTTTTATACTTCCGCAGAAGTGCTACGAATCAATGCACACTACTACAGAACATCCAAAGGATATAGAATTAATTTTCAAACACAATGAATTGGGAAATAGTATATTACATTACAATACATGAAAGTGATAATTTGCAGATGAGGAGGCTTGTTGAAGAATACGAGGACGCGAAGCATCCGAGTACTTCTTCAGGAAAGCCTCCGGGTCAAGTATAGGATGTGTAATGTATTACACTTTTTATGAAATTTTTCTTTAAAAATTTATAAATAAAATTCTGTCGCATCAAGGCGCACGGTGAAGGTCACTGGTAACCTAGGTAAAGTAAAGTAAAAATGACTAGTTTTGCAAAAATCTCAAAAGTGGCTAGTCCTGCAAAGTGACACTTTCAAGATCAAACCGAGTCTTGACATGACCCGCTTTCTTTGCGATTTCAGGAAAAGGGTATTTACTCACGTATTACATTTTTCTCTTGGGGAAGCCAGATTAACACCGCTTCACAGCTTGGTTTCCTTTCCCAAAATGTTTGTCTTCGATCTTACAACATTGTTTTACATTATTTCCGAGTCTACTCTGATTACATTTTGTTCAAATTAAGGCTAACATTATTTTTAATACTGTTTTACAAGTTATTATCACGACCAGTGCTATTTTATACTATTTACAAAAATTTAACTAGCACATTTCTGGAACATTTTATAAAATAATATTTGATATTAATTGCTATTTTAATCATAAAGGCTTAACATGTGTTCATGGCAATACAAATAAACGTTCTTTAAATATGTAAATGGGATTATGCGTATACTTATAGTAGATTTATCAAATTATTTTCGATAGCAAGGGATTTTAACTGTCAACTAATTCTGAGTATAATTCTTAGTATAAAAATCTGTAAAAGGCTTTACCCAGAACTTTCTTCCAAAGTGGAAGTTCTGAAACTAACAATTTTGAAGATATAAAGGAAAAATTAAGAATTAATTTTTAAAGGGGTTCACTGTATCATTTTCATCAAGGGCAAAAACTTGAGCTATGCGCAGAATATTACTTTTATTTAACTCATAGTTGTCGAGTTAAAGCAAAATAGGTAGAATTTAAGGCGAACTTCCGAAGAGAGACTCTGAGTCGCCTCAGCCAACTTGACGGTTGTAATTTGGTGGAAATATTATCTTCAGAGGTTTATTTCCAGCCAACTTGGTCGGGTTAGTCTCTCTTCAAGGCGACTGAAGATGACAGCTTAGCTGTCGAAATATGTTTTTTGTCACTGGTAAGAATTGGTAGCTATTCGTCTATTGTTCAAAATGTCATGCAGTATCCTCTGACACATGCTATAACTCAAAGCAACAATCAAGAAAATAACGAATCGTTCTTCTGCGTCTTGTCGGATTTCTTCACGGTTTTTCCACATTTTCAAGCGAATCCCGATGATGTGCTAAAACATTAGGTCAAATTGGAATTTGTAGAAGATTAATTTTGAAAAGCATCGTCTGGATACACATCAAGTCAAAACAAAATGGACGAATTAACGTGAGACAGTAAAAACACGTGTTTCTTCTGTATAAAGTAGTCCACGCAGTATATAAATTTTTGAAAAGCTACCTTCCAGATGAATTCCTAGAACGTTGAAAGTGATGCATATAATTTTATGTACGATCGGGCGGAATTGGTCACTGTATGACCTATTTTTGAGGGCGTAACGTGTCACTTTATAGCCCAAGGGCTCTAAAGTATTTTACGGCTCGCTTAGCAATACTAAGCGGGTCTGCAGTACGTTACGGCCCGCTTAGTGTCTTGTTTGTCAATTTAACAAGCAGTGACACTTAGTGACATCGTATGTTGCCAACATTTATAAAAATTATAAATCTGGTTTTAATTGTCAATATGTATGCACCGTGTTTGTTCTAGGTTAGTTTTTTTGTAGCATAAGGTTGAATAATTACCGGGTAGTGGCATTCTTCTGACAAGTGTTGTTCTCTGTGGATAATGATTGGCGACGGAATTTCCTTATAATATATGCCACTGGCTAAATTCACAAACGCTGGAAGGACTTGTGCAGTTGGAACAGGCATCAATGTCTACACCATGAAAGAAAGAAACAGAAGAAAAACGAAAAATACACTCATGGCATTTCTGGTGTTTGAAGATCATCACGTATATCATATTTTTAGTGCACCTCGTACCCATTTTAGAATTTTGGTGGAGAGTACATTGTTGAGAACAATATTTATACCAATAATGGCTAATACCGAAGCTTCCAGTGATAGATAGGCATATAAATGTTTGTATAAATATACAATCAGGTCATATGAACTATTTTCTATTCAAACATGTAGTAGCGAAGCCTTAATAAACAAACTATTCGAGACATTCACGAAAAGACACGCCGTAGACTTGACAGTTTGTATCGATAACAAATTAGTTTGACGGTTTTTACCCATTTGCAATGAAGGACGCCTGTTGGCCTGCATATTATATTTTTTTCAATCATATGACCAATTGGAAGTATCGGAAAATGTACTGTGGTTTTACTCTGGAGTGCACACATCTGAAACTTGGCTATCCTATATTGATTTTAAGCGCAACAATTCGTTTGCTGTAGTAATTCTTTGGAAAATAAAGCAGCACTGACGTAGTCTATTGAAATGCATTTTATCTAGTATTCTCATTTTTCTCACGAACCAACGATGTAGTTTGGTGATTATGGTGTCTGTTTTGGAAATATGAATTGTTTTCACATTTATCATACGTAACGTGCAAGCGAAATGCGAATCATTTTTGCTGTGGTAAAACATGATATCCCGCACTGTTGTTAATCGTTGTTCAATTATATACGTATGGCTATAAGTTATTGGATGTGGGGAGATGTTGTGTGTAGGGTGCTATTTGGAATTTAAACGTTCTCGTTATTTCTTCCCCTCACTTGAGGAGCAAGGACCAGAAAGCCATAACACTAAATAATTTATTCCAACAAGTATCGCAATGATTAAAGTTGTAGTGGGCTCTACATGTTATGGAAACTGCAAACAGGATTCAAAACATTTTTTTAGTTAAAAAATGTGCAAAATAAATGAAAGAGACATGTGTGTAGAAATAATATCGGAAGGTGGAAAAAAATAGTCAAGGTTGGACATGAATAAACACCCTTACTAACTGAAACTGACGAAAGCAATTTTTGTTATTGTTAACAAAGAAAAGGATGGTACAGAATAATAAACGGATATCTACGGGGGCTGTTGAAAGTGTGTTGCAATTCGGGGGTTTCCACTAACGCATAGATTTTGTGCAACTTTTGTTTGAGACATTACATCTAGTTACCCTTGTCTGCGAAAATTGGTCGTTTAACCTGATTTTCTTGTACTTCTGTCAATTGCGAAAAATTTGTAAGTATAGTTTGCAGAAGTTGGAGTATCAAAACCTCATCATGTTTTTACGTAAAGAGAGTGTAAATGCAAAGAAAATTTTTAACCGCGATCGAACGCCTCTTGGCAGTCAGCGCATTGAAGAAGATGATCAAAAATGCAAAGGACCAAAAACTGCACCCGAGAATAAACATTTGGCTCGGATTGAATTACTGATTCTCGTGAAGTATCAGACATTGCCTAAGAGATTCGTTTTTTACTAATAAACACCGCAGAATGGACACGAGCTCGTTGACTTCTTTAGTTCCAATGTAGAGGGCTTGGTTCGACTTCGGTTGAAGATGAAACACGACTGCATCAGTGGGATCGCGAAACAAAGCATGAGTCGATGCAGTGGAAGCATGCGGAATCTTTACCTTCGAAATAATTTTTAAAAAAAACATGAAAAACTGTCCCAAGGGATTTCCTACTGCTTGACAATGCTCCATTCCACAAGGGCAGAGTTGGCCGCACAGGCTGTGATGAAGGACTGGGGGTTCGAAAACCTTCACCACTCGGGTTACAGAACTGGCTTCCAGAGCTTTCAATTTCTTCCGAAATCTCACAAAATACCTTTTAGAGGAGCCGGTTTCCGGACCATGGACGTCTCAAAAAGAAGACGGAGACATGATTTGCATTGCGAGAGGAAATATTGTTTTTTGAGGGATTGCATCGCTGAAGGAGAAGTCGAGCAGATGTGTTGAACTTATGGGGGACTAAGTGAGAATTGCAATATACGCTCCTCGTATTTGTATTTTCAGCAACCTCTACCAATTGTCTAATAATGGCCATTTGTTGTTCCAATAAATGTTGAGGTCGGCTGCTATCCATACACATTATTCCTGATGGGAGAAAAATAAAAAAAACTATTTGTCAAATTTCAAGACCTCGCTAGTCACATATATTTGTAGTCGTCATAGAGATGGGTTTGTGGTGTGAGCAGTCGCGTTGTCTTGCTGGCACATCCATTTGTAGTTCTTCCACATCCAATTGTGCAGTAAAAGATGCGAGCAGATGGTTAATCTGATAGTACGAGTGGGAAAAATCAATTTTGTTCAGTGTGAGAATTTCATTAATGTAGTAATACGAATTGATAGTTTTATAGAACGTGCCATCTTGAAATTGTCGTCTCAAATTGAAGATTAATTGAACGAGGTGGCGTTTCAACAAATTGATTAATGTTTTCGCTATACCAAGGCTTCAGTTCGGGAGACATGCATATCCATTACGGTGAAATCAAGCTTCAAGAAATCCTAAAAGAAAAGCTTTAATTAATTTCTAGGAACAACATTTTGCACATATTTTGGTGTGGTATTCACACATGAAAGTAAAAACGTCCATTAATTATCCGACTTTGTGCTACAAAAGGAATAAATAGCTATTCTAGAACAACGTCGCCCCAATCTCGTTCAAGATACTCCTCTTGGAAAGCTACAGTCTTATTCCAACGCTCCTGCGGAGATCAAGGTGCTTTCTTCTTATTGCATTTCGCAATTTCTTCAAAACCCCCATGTAAGTAGTATTCCTTGTTCACTATCTGATTGAGTGTATTTATGGTGAACACCACTGTCATAAACAACTAGCAGTGAGGAGTATCTCGACATTGCTCCGAATTTGACCAGAAATCTGGTGTTTCTTCTGGCGTTTTCTACTCAGAGGACTGGGCTTTATCTTAGAGTCATTGCCATAGACTCATATTCAAGTTTTTGGAAATATTTTATGCAACTTTGGTAGTCCAACACGCCTTGCTATTGTAGAGAATTTCGAAATACGACGGGCAAGTTCAGTATCTCACGCCACTGAGTATAACAGTCGGCCGTATAGCTCCAGAACGATACAGCAAGCATGTGCAGTGAGGTCCCCTCTAATAGACAAGTAGACCATCAAATTTTACTGCAATGACGGAACCAGTTGTGAAAACTCGGTGCATCATATTAGTAAGATTTGAAAAATTTATTTAAATTAAGGTGTTCTGATATCGGAGGTTTTCACGGCCAGTGTCGTTAAGTAACAAATGACTTCCGAGATTGGACCTTGTCAATTAAACACTATGTTATCTAAAGGTGTTTATAGAGCCCCTTTGCTCTTGTAATGCTGTATACATTGGTGAAACAGGACGTTTAGTGAAAACTCGCATCTCTGAGCACCAGCGCTGTCTCAAGTCGGGCCTCCTTTCATCATCAGCCATCGCTGAACACCATCGCGATGCTGGTCATAATATCATTTTTGATTAAACCTCCATTATTTTCAAATGTCCATTCTTCTTTAGCAGAAAGATTTGCGAAGCCATTGAGATTTACAAACACCCTAACAATCTCAATCGGGACGAAGGATTGCCCCTTCCTTCTACATGGAAATTTCTAATTTCTAAGCCCCGCTAACCGCCACTGAACCGTGTCTATAAATTCTCGCCTTTCTCCTTCCGATCGTTAGAAGAGTTTCGCCTCTGGTGTGGTTTACACGTTGAGTTACCGTGCTCTTTTGCTGTTCTTCCTGATGAAGCCTCTTACGAAAGTGGGCGAAACGTTGAGTTCTTCGACCTCAGTAATGATACGGTCCAATCCCGGAAGTCGTTTGATACTTAAGGTGTTCTATCTTAAACGGTACTTTTGTGAAATGCAGCCTACTGCAATCGGAGTAATAGTATATAGTTTGATTTTTTGAATGGCACTGTATATTTGTACAGTTTTCTGAAAGTACTTCAGAACTCAGGTACATTTTTTGTCACTCTAATCACGGAAATAATAGCTTAAAAAGGGTCGTTATATCCAACCCCGGGAAATGATTTTGAATGAAACAGAGTAGAAACTGTAATGGTGATTGGCAATGGGAATAGAAGACGACGTTTTGGTACAGTTTGTTTTATTAATCAAACGTTATAATTGCAAAATTTACAAGCAAACTTCCACCAGTTTTGACCCATTAATTAAAAATTAATGTTTTATGATTTGGATGGATAATTCGATGAATACGTGTATTTCCGTTTATTCGAAAACTGCAGTATTAGAATGTTTGTAAACGGAAAGCGAAATACTTGTAGAAAATGTACATATGTACAGGGTGCCGTTAAAAAAGAATAGTTGTATTATCGTACTTTTTTTACTAACTCTGCATGTGACATACTTAGAAATAGTTGGAACTTTTTCAGTTGAATTGTAAATGAAGACGTTGCAGATGAAATGTTTTCAACGTTTAATAACTAACGCCCATAGCAAAAAGCAACTGCTAGATCGAATAACGGTTGACGTACCGTCCATAATTATGTACGAATAGTTAAAAATGTCCTAAAGTTTCTAATAAGACTGAAACACTCAAACGAAAAACGTGGCAATGGAATTACATTAATTCGCAAAGAGACAAAAATATCGCAGTCGGTGAGATTCGAACTTGCGCTCCTAGAGGGCATCTGATTTGTAGGGAGATGTCTTACGTGCTGCACCATGAATGTTATGTAAATGCAAATGCTTATTGTTTGATTACGAAAGGCACTGTGACAACAGGACCGATAGTGCGCCCTTTCGGTGATGAAAAAAATGTGACACGCGCAGGCACTCGAGTTTATGTATTATAAAAACACTTTCAATTGTTTCAGAAAATGTAGAATTCTTAAATTGAACTATGCGATTTAATCAGAAACAAATAAATACGACGACTCCTACCTAATACATTATTTAAAAAGACTCACTTTTATTCCAGCTTTTTTGTACAGCTAGAAATTCTATTTTCAGTCTCAAGAAATTTGGCACTTAAAAGGCAAATAAATGATCGCAATTGTACCTTGATGATATGCTTGGAATTGCGATCATCCAAAGGTGCACGGTTTTTCGTTACTAAGGCAATTTCTTAATTATTTGTATACATTAAACTGGCGATTGTCAGTGACGTTCCTTTTTTGAAATCATTTAAAAATAAAGTTTGAGACGCCCATGGTTAAAAGGTAAGTTACAAAAAAAAAATGCGTGCACTTTTGGATGATCGTAATGGTACATATATACTTGGTGCACCATCCTGTTGAAACTATATTGCGTATTGGATATATCGAAAGTTTGAGGATTACCAAAAAGGGGTGTTAGATATTTCGGAATAAACGATATCTCTGTCTTATTACCGTATCATAAAAAGGTAGGA
This sequence comes from Agriotes lineatus, assembly GCA_940337035.1. Lineage (NCBI taxonomy): Eukaryota > Metazoa > Arthropoda > Insecta > Coleoptera > Elateridae > Agriotes > Agriotes lineatus. The sequence goes on from OW679203.1 coordinate 71,252,191, forward strand.
TATTAAAACAAGTTATTTTATAGTACAGTATCGATGAATGTTTGGTTTTTAAATAAAAATTTCGTCTTAGACGATGATCCAGCAGAACTATATACATTTACAATTCGTAACTTATCTATTAATGGTTGACTTGTCATATGGCGAGTTTCTACATCGGTTAAAAGAGTATTTAATTGTTTTTAAAATATCGCGTACGTGTTTCGAAAGTTTTCAGCTGTACTGTGGATTACGACAAAGGTGGTCAGTATCGATATTTTTCATCAAAAGGCGACCACAATTATTAATACATATTCTTCTTCTTGCACAAAGAGCCATATTTTAAAGGTTTCTGAAGTATTGAATTGTCATTATTTAAGCGATGAAACATCGATGACGTCATACCTTTTATTCAAAGGTGGTATTGAATTTATTCCACACTTTTGAACCTCACTGTATTATAATAATTAGTGTAAGGAGCCTATAATCCGATTTATTTAATTTTCTCTTGAAAAAACAACAATGAGCCATTGAACTTGACGAGCGCAGGCTACTATGCATATTAAAAAAAGCAAGCATTCGGAGAGCTCCGGACGCTGCTAATTTCTGAAGAAAAATACAATAGGAAACTCGAGAAGAGCAATTCGCATCGAATCAATTCAAAACCGAGCAACTGGAGGCAAGACGACAACAGTTTTCCGCCTGGTAAATTTTAATGCGGGGAGAATGCATTGCCATATTTTACTGTATTCAAATTATATTTCTAAACAGCTATAAACATTTGAGACATGTTCCAAGTTAAATATAAAGAAAACCGGGGAACTCGCTCTACTCGCTGCATGCGGGAAAAAGGACGAAACGCGTCTTCCTAGCGCGCTGGAACGAGACTCGGCGTCGAAAAGAGACGTCGCGACGCCTCGCGGAAGCCAGAGGAGGACGGCGCGGTTTGCCGTTCGTTGTTTTGGCCATTTTGTTGCGGAATAAGTCGGAAAAAGGAGGATTTACCCCGGTTTTGCGAGTGGGAAGAAGCGAGACGTACGCGTGTTGCGAAAGGGACGCCGAGCGTCGGAAAGGGACGCCCTTATGCGCGTCCGCCAGATGGAGAGAGATGCGCAGATTCGTCGAAGAGATTAGAGCGAACACTTCATGCAGGGAAAGCTCAAGATGGCTTTTCGGGTATCAACGCGGCTCCGTTTACAAGAAAGAGATGGGATTAAGCGGAAGTGGCTACTATATCGACTGTCGGGCGTTTAGGTGCACTGCCATAAATTCGCCAAGTTGCGCCGTTTGTTTATCAGGGCGGAATTTTTCGCGAAACAATTTCAACTTTGATACTTTTGGTAATCTTTATTTGTTCCAGCGGGTCAAGCATGAAGCGAGTGAGGAAGTCGGGGGATTACGCGTGGATTTGACTTGTACAGGGTGAAAACAGCATCATCGTTAGCTTATATAAAGATAATTTAAGACCTTACCTTTAATTGACATTAATACGCACAAGTACAATCATGTAATAATTGATACAAAAATGTATTTAAAAGACTGTAAAATTATTTCCGAGGGGAACTTCCTTAAAAGCCTTATATGTGAGCATTATCCAAGCAAAGTGCATGTGGCAAATAGTGAAAAAAAGCCGAACTTGAATTTAGGTTTCGCCAGTGAAATTCTTTCCTACCAGAGGGAATATAAATATCTTATGAAGTCAATCATGTACCTTTAATTTAACCTAGATCAAGCTGAAATATTTTTTTTCCGTAGAGGTCAGTTTTTTTGTAAATTTTGACCTTCGATATCATAAAAAAAATATAGAAAAAAATTGGGAGTGCATATTTTTTACGTAGGGGTAGGTTATTTAGAAAGGACTTTAGCTCAATTAATGTCTGCCACTAAAATAAAATAAGGTGCCAGAATTTAACAGTTGTTTATTTATAATCAGTTGAAATTAATACCAATTTTTTTTCAAAAATGTATCTGTATTAATTTGTAAAAACATTCTTTAGGATGAAGCCCTACCTTACACTTATTACAAATAAAGTTAACTTTTTTGATACAAAACTTGCATTTTACTTATTTATCGTTGTAAAGGGTGTTTTTTTAGAGGCGAAGAAATTTAAATTGAAATAAAACAGAAAAATGTTATTAGTATCTAGGAAATTCGCTTTATTTGAAAGATAATTTTTTGGCATTACTGTTTGAATATGATTTCGGGCATTTGACCGCCGCGGCTGACGCACGCGTACCTACATGGCGTAATCTGAAGGTTCAATTTTCACACACTCTTCGCAGTAAATCAGGCTGTATTTCAGCAATAACGCGTCGAATGTTGGCTTTCAAGTGCTCATTTGTTTCCGATTTATCGACGTAGACATGCGACTTTACATATCCCCAAAGAAAATAATCTAATGGCGTCAAATCGCACGAACGAGGTGGCCAGTTAACAGATCCACGAAACAGATCCGCTGCCGGTTCCAGTTCGCGTTAGTTCTCGGAGTCCAATTTGGTTAAGTAGTGACAAAGACGTGAAACGAATATCAAACTAAAGATGAAATGGCAAATCGAGGAAGATTTCCTGTAATTTATCAGAAAATGCAAATACAACGCTAGAACCCAAACCCAAGTTTTTATATTTTTGTGGAAGACGATCCTTGGTAGGGCGCAAACCACTCGATATAACCAAGTCGGGTGGTGCCCATCCAAAATTTGTATACCCACCTTATTGGCATTCCCCTAATAAATTGTTTAGATCCATGCCTGCCATAATAGGGAATCATTAACTCGTCTATACTGCGAGCCTCCTCAATAGGAGCAAATTCAAGAAAAGTTTTATTTAGGGCATGTATAAATGGTCTAATTTTCGTGAACTTATCATCTGCACTCAAGTTATCATTATCGCCACAATGAATATTCTGTACAATGAATCTAAAGCGATCTCTGGATATTGCGTTTCGAACTAACTCGTTTTTGGTGTCACTTGAATTTTCCCAATACATATTGATTGTACACGCTTAGAATAAGGACACCTAAAAAGCACCACGGTTCGGATGCGGATATATCTCCCACGCGATTATTTTGAGATGCATATAAATTGGTAAAACGGCACACATCGGCAATAAGAGTGTCGTTGAAAAATAAACAAAAAAGTTGGATCGGATTCATTTGATTTGCAGCTGTACAGGGTGTCCCATTTTCGATGATATTACGGGGTATCTCACTTACGAGTAAAGATAGAGAGTTGCGGTTTTCGCAATACTGTGCTACTTTTTTGTGAAAATAAAGATGGTATAAACAAAATTTTCATAGACCACTTCGTTTCTGAGATACAGGGCGAAATTGAAAATATTGCATTTTGGGACCCCCCTCGTATCTCCGTTATCATTTAACATATATTAAAGCTAAAAACTGGCTCTCATACAGTTTTTTACGTAGAATCCAGTGGCGTAGTCAGATTTTTGCTGCGAGCTGTCAATTTTTAGCTATAAATCAAACATATGTTTTTTTAAACGGGACACCCTATATATTTTTCTTTCATTTGATTGGAAATTTTATAAGCTTTACAAAAATATATACAGAGTGTTTCGTTAAAAAAACATAAATTTAATTTATAACTAAAAATTGACGGCTTGCAGCAAAAATCTGACTACGCCACTGGATTCTACGTAAAAAACTGTATAAGTGTCAGTTTTTAGCTTTGCGATATGTTAAAGGATAAAGGAGATACGAGAGGGTCCCAAAATGCAATATTTTCAATTTCGCCCTGTATCTCAAAAACGAAGCGGGCTATGAAAATTTTGTTTAGACCATCTTTGTTTTCACAAAAAAGTAGCACAGTATTGCGAAAACCGCAACTCTCTATCTTTACTCGTAAGTGAGATACCCCGTAATATCATCGAAAATGGGACACCCTGTACATGGTTGATTCCAGCTTACAGTTGGCTCTGGTAAGTCTTGTCCTATAGTCCAATTGAAAGTTTTAAGTTGTTTTAGCGGAACGAATTGTGATAGAGGTAAACTGTCCTCTTCGTCTGATAAGTCCTCCAAATGATCGTCTTGCTGAGGTAGATTGCTTGGCTCTTCATAATTCATCTCTGCTTCAACCCTTAATTCACTTTCAGGAAGATTATTTCTGAGGCTTTCACGGCGATTGTCATTAAATAACAAACGACTTCCGGGATTGGACCGTATCATGATTGAGATCGAAGGACTCAGTCGAGTTTCGCCTCTGACGTGGTTCACACGTTGAGTTACCGTGCTCTTCTGTCCCTTCCCTTTGCAAAGAGTTTCGCCTCTGGCGTGGTTTACACGTTGAGTTACCGTGCTCTTTTGTTGTTTTCTCCTGATGAAGCCCCTTACGAAAGTGGGCGAAACGTTGAGTTCTTCGATCTCAATCATGACACGGTCCAATCCCGGAAGTCGTTTGTTACTTCAGGAATATTGTCAAGGTTTACATTGTATTTTTCTCCCGAATCTTCATCAGTAATTGCGCCATTGCCGTTATCAGGGGGAAATATGGTAATTGTACTTGGAAAATCTTGTTCGGAAGTAATTATGTTGATCTCTTCCATTAACTCGTGTAATTTTAGCGGCCGGTGATCTCTGTAAAAAAATAGTTGCCAATAGAATCGACACTTTCACATTACGAGGAAGCAAAAAAACATACATTACTGGATTTTTCAAACATATTAAACTTTTATCCCCTCCCCTTTTCACCCCTAATTTTTTGTAAAAAATGTAAAATGGCTTGCAAAATTAAAATCTGTGTACGCGAAAACCCTAAAACGACATATTACTTAATTTTTTACGAAAAATTGGAGTAGACGGTTATAAGGCTAAAGCACTTTTAAAAGGACTACGCCATATTGGAGTAAACTAACACCTAGTAATTGTCATTTTTCACCCCATGTGTAAATGCTGATGTAATAAACCATAAAATTCATTATATCATGGAGCAATACTTAAATATTTATAAATTGTTGGTTTTACTTACCTCCAATTTGCCATGTTAAGTTTTTTTAAATCACAAAAAAATAGTTTTCAACAGTTTTTCACTGCACTTGCAAAATCAACGACAGTGCAGAGTGTCAAAAATATTCTAAACGACAAAAAGTAACCGCCATCTATCGGCAAAAAGTACGTCTGGTATTCGAAGAAAAAGCAGATTTCTACAAGGTAGGCCTTGAGCTGTATTTAGATCGATTTAGAGACCAACCTAACCTAACCTAAACTAAACTTGTATGGTCTTTCATTGGTTTATCTAAAATAGTATAAATTGTCTCTCTAATATAAAGTAAGATAAGTCTTAACATAAGATGTACTTACTGGAAAATGTACCCCCGAAGTATAATGTTACAGTGCATATCTGTATTTTTCATGGTAGTATATCTATATCTATATCTGTGCAGTAAATTGCTTTTTCTACGATCGTGTCAAAAGTGAAAACGTTTGACACAGATTCTAGTCAGTCAATATAACTTACAATATCGGATGCTGCGTGACAGAGAAAGTGTCACCGAACTAAATTTTTATATTTCTGTTAAGATCGTCGAACAAACATTTTATGAAAGACGCGCAAAAAGTTTATTTATGTACGATGAATCAATATTACGCGTTTTCTAGACGTTATTTTCAGTCGTAAAGTTAGTCTTTATCGCCCTCTGACGTCATTTTAGCGGGGTAAATAGTTGTTACTTAAATAAGTATATTCAGTATTTGGCTACAGATTACCACGTCATGGTTGTACTGGCGCTGTGAATTGGAATTGGATTGTTGGTGTTGCTATACTATATTGTTGGTGTTTGTTATACTGCTTAGCAACTTTATAGGTCCTCGTGCCATAAAAGCCGTATTACGCCCGCTTTCGAAGGCCATTAATAACTATGATTTCATTTTGGAACCATAATTTTGATTATTGGCCCTCGATAGGGCCTATAAAGTTGCTAAGCAGTACGTATAACAAGCACCAATGAGGTAATATAGCAACACCAACAATCTGTATAGAAACCATAGCACACCAGAAATGCACAGCGCCAGCACAACGACGACGCAGTAGTCTGTAGCCAAAATACTGAATCCTTACATTTTTTCCATTTTGAGGACTAAAATGAAATAAAACGTATGTACCACGTGCCTAATCACGATTATAGCTCTCGGGAAATTTAAAGCTCTCCGCTTCGCGTCGAGTTTTAAACATTCCCTCACGCTATAATCTACTGATTACGCCCTTAATACATAAATAACTATTATGACACGTGGCAATGTTGTTTAACTTGACTTCGCTTCGTTGGACAATTCATGTCGCGGGCCATAAACACAAACTTTTTGCCCATGATATTATAAATAAGATGATCCGCCAGACCAAGATGACCTAATCTTCCAGAAATATCCAAAGTACAGCTAAAGTCATCCATAATGAAAACCGAAGTAGAATAAGCTGTTAAAAAACGTCGTAACAAGGGCACAGGCGAAGACGGAACTAGTGCAAAAATTCTAAGAGCCAAATCTGGACAACGGGTATCTGGCCCAATGACTTAACAAGGTCGACTCTTATTACGAGGGCTATTTTTTAACCTCTGATTCGGTAGAAATAAAAAACAAAACTGAATATGGCACATTTATTATATAGACAATGTAGATACAGTTGCTTTCAAAACTTTCGCGTACACATTCAAAATCAAGTAACAAAGATTTTGCAAAATTTTAGCTGTGTGAACGGGTAATTTTGAAATTAGGTTAAATATGACATTGACACCGCCTTCTAGTCACGGTCTCTTCTTGTTTCCACCTCTTCTTTACTCGTAGAACAGTGCTTTTATCTAGCCCATAATGAGTAGCAACCCTTCTCATGGACCACCCCTCTTCTAATTTGGAAATCATCAAAACTTTGTCTTGCTCTGTCAGTTGAGGCATTTTGACTTTTCAAAAGTTTAAATGTCAAAATTGATTAATTACAACTCTGATTTAATTCAGCGAAAAATAGGTGTACGCGGAAGTTTTGAAAGCAAGTGTACATCTCTCGGCTATATTTCTACATAATCGCCATTTCGATGGAGTCATTTGTCATACCGTGGCACAAGTTTTTGTGTTGATTTTTAGCTTCGTCTTTCTCGCTCATAAACTGTACTCTCGATAATGAATTTCGATTGCATTATGCCCTTCAGGATTGAGACTTCAGCCAGAAGAAAGGGAACTAATGCTTGCGGCGCGCAGTTCAGACGTGGTGGGCGCAGTACGCCGTAATTCGCTTTCTTCTGGCTGAAAATATAGGCTGAAGGGAAACATTCAGCCAAAATTCATCGTCAGGCGAGTACAGTTTATGAGCGACAGCTATTTGCGAGAACGATGCAGAAAGTTTAAAGACGAAGCTAAAAACCAACGCGAACAGTTGGTTGAGTGACCAGGCGGCAACCTTGTTTGATGGGGGCACAAAAAACTTGTGCCACGGTATGATAAGTGCCGTAATCGAAGTTACGATTATGTAGAAATGTATTCATTTTTGTTTTTTATTCTTACTGAATCGGAGGTTGAAAAAACTAACCCTCCTACATTCCACAAGAAAGGATCCACTCGTAAATGTGAAAAATTACATTTCCTAGATTGGCAAATTCCAATAGAAAGGACGAGGACGTGGAACGAAGCAAGGCATGAAGAAATCTAGGAAAGACGAAAACGTATCTTTGTTTCATGAACTATACAATAGCTATTTATGATAAAAGTGCTAAAAGTACCTGTTTATTGCACATGTCAAGTGCAATAACACTTTTAGCACGAGTTTGCATACGCTTTTTCTACGACCTTAAATTTACGGTATTAATCTATAAATATCAATTTAATATGGGTTTACATTGAGAGTTATAATTTATGTCATAATAAAAAAATGGCAGTGGATAAGGAGCGGACACCGGTGACTATTTCTGCAGGCGGTAGTTGTCAAAGTTAGTTGCTAAAAGTAGTTATTTATAGTAATTATTTAACTTTTTTCAATGTCTAATGCTTTAATTATTTGAAACACTTACAGTCGGTCTTATGAATACCACTAATTTGACGTTAACTTTAATTCCTTGTTAAAGTAAACAAAATCGCATCAAAATGGTAGTGCTTATTTATTAGAAAGTTTGATGCGTCTTTGTTTAGTTTAACAAATAATTAAAGTTAATTCCAAATTTAAGTGTGTGTGGTACAGGGTAAAATTCAAAGCAAGCGACCAGAGGAAGATCACTAAAGCGCTGAATCGATCAAGAACAGCGCAAGATCGATAAAGTTGGAAACAAACAAGACGACAGATAAATTAATAGAACACAAGTCACGACTCTTCGGATACGAATGCGCGACTAGAGAGAGAGAGAGAGAGAGAGAGAGAGAGAGAGAGAGAGAGAGAGAGAGAGAGAAGAAGAAGAATGGCGGTCTGCCATTGTAGAATGGTAGATTAGTCTTCTTCATTCTAGACGAGGCGGTACAGACAGGAAAGCCGTGACGGTGGCGCCTCCGTATTAGGCAAAAACCTACAGGAGACTTCAAACACACTATTTGGTTTCATTCTTATCATGTTATGCTGCAATTATATCGCGCGCTGTCCGACTCATTGCGTTTGAAATTTCAAAGCCTCATACTTGGAAATTTGGCTACTGTGTTTGTACAAGGTGCGAATTTAGGTTAGCTGCAGTTTAAGGTTTGTGTGTACGTAGTACAAAAATGCTTGTATAATGTAAAAAATGTGTATATAGTAGTAAAAAAGGTCAATTTGTCCATTTGGAGGGCATCGCTGCAACCATAGCGGTTATTGGACAACCGCTTCGTACAAGTACCACTCCAACTCCAGTTATGCCCATACAACAAACATTACGCCCATGATTACTGTTTTAAACGTTGTCAACTGTAGAATATTTAGCGGTACACGACGGTAACCACGAAAACGTTGTACTTTGTACATAGCACTACGGGGCGCCACCGTCACGGATTTCCTGTCTGCACCGCCTCGTCATTCTAGACTCGAGACGGTCTTTTGCCATCCATTCTGGATTATGAGACAGCAAGACGAGTCGGTTTTTATTCTTTGTTCAGTAATAATGTATTAAGGACAAATGATTTTGCTATTAAAAATGTTTTACCTCGAAGGCGAGGGAATTTGTCAAAGTTAGTTGGTCGAGGGGCATTGCCAAAAAAAAAAACAACAAATTGTGAGTAAAACATTTTCTGACCAAAATCATGAGCCCGAAATACATTTTGTGGACTATTTCCCAAATATCAGTTCATTTTGACCTGTATACTGATGCACAATGACGTTTTTGAAATACCACCTTGATTAACAGAACATATTTAGTGGTTGCCGTGAATATATGTGGTAAAAGAAAGTTCTTGCCACTATAAAACATGTGATTGGTTGAATTTTGAAAAATGATGGCATTTGATTGGATAATAAAAGATATATAAATATAGAACGTTACGCTGTTCACATGCACTTGTAATCCGTTTCATTTCGACATCTTGTAATATGATTGACTATTAAACACTATAACATATAAGCCAATCATATTGCAAACATTTGCTTTTTTCAACCAATAACAGCAGTATATCACTGAATATTGGGCACCATGCAAAATATTCACAAAACAATGTAGCTACTCAAGAAATAAATAGCCTTGTTGCGAAATATCGCTTAGCAACGATGTTCTGTCCTTCGTGATATCGCTAGGTTACGTAAAACTAAACACCAACAAACTGTGTGAACAAAGTTTGGCTTGCGATAAAAATTTTAAAATGTTGTATTTTGGAAGTATTCCGCTGAATTTAATTGAGGATGAATATTAATTGTTGGATTATTTTTCAATAAAGTTAATCGTTATGTATTAATATTGTTAAATAGTCGTCCCAAATACCACTCGAAGTGGATATATTTTTTTTAAATATTTTGCCATTTCCATAAAAATTATTGCAAATTTCACTCAACAAAATCACATTTAAATGTCACTCGCCTTCGGCTCGTGACATTTTTGATATGATTTTGTTTCGTGAAATTTAAACGCAATAATTTACATGGAAACGGCAAAATATTTGTCAAAAATATATCCACTACTTGTGGTATTACCCTTGACTATTTCTCTCACACACTTTAAGCCAATCAATTCTTTTAAATTTCTTAGATGCATCCAATCAGATCCCAATTATGCGATAATTTGCACTAGTGCAATTGCCTTATCTTATTAGTGACGCGCATAATTGGATTAACGAGATTCCCACTGTCCCTATCTACTATCTAGTGAAACCACTGCCAAATTAGCGGGGAAAGAAGATCCTGCAAAATACCCCTCTTAGATACAAAATTATCGACAATTTGACATGCACTAGGGATGTTACTAATGAGAATTATGAAAATAAATTAAACAGTTTTAAAAATATGGACCAATCTAATCTGAACATAGAGATAGTCAGCTTCTATATAGTGTAAAATAGAGTAGCATAAGTAATTATTTTTTTATTGGTGTCGAATGTCCAAATTCATAGCATTTTTTCGATGCAATTTTTGAAAACTACAAAAAAATACAGATACACAAATATAACTCGACAAAATTTATGTTAATTGAAAAATGTAACTGAACATCTTGGGAAGTACGTCATTATAATATGTCGTTGCACTTATTTGAAAATGCAAGTGCTTTTAGATTCTATTATCTTCGTCGGTATTGTTATAGACTCTTAACCAAATTAATTTTAGTATCGTTAAGAGTTTCATTACCGCACTCGGTGCGGTAATGTATATTTTATATAAAAAAATACCTTGAACCAGAATTTATAGATGAAGATAATAGTTATTTACTATACAAGTGGGATAAGAGCATCATTAATAGACGTGTGTGTAAGCACACAAGTATATTAATGATGCATTATCACACATGTATTGTACAAAATTTTATCTACAACTGTCTAAAATTGAGAAAAGTGCATTCAGAGAAATGTCAGATGTCATTTTCAAAAATATTTTAGTAGGCAAATGTCATTATGTCATTTATTTGACACTATTTTAGTTAGGTAATGAAGCCATTACACCACTCAGTTAGGTAATGAAGCCATTACATAACTGAGTGGTGTAATTCATTACCTAACGGAAATAGTGTCAAATGAGTGACGTAATGCGTTACTTATTCCACTGGAGTAGATAAAATATTGAACAATACACGTTTGCTTATGGCACCTAACGAGACTTGTTTGATTGCCGCAACACTCTGCTCACCCCCTCGTTTTGCAATCAAACTCGTTTCGTTAAGATGCTCATAATCAAACTTGTATCGTTAATATCTATTGTAATTTTTATTATATTAATTGATGCGGCATTAAAAAAGACGTTACACATACTCAATTTCGAAAACTAATTATTTTGACCTTTTCATGCGTTATGGCCACCGTATTGATCGCAAATAAGTTCTTCCGATTTCAAGTGAAGTTTATAGAATCCTTCAGATGGAATGTGAAGTGCAAGCGTAGAATAACACGCACGGTGTCTTTTGTCTCAATATTAGACTTTGTTTAAAAGCCTGGTTTTTTCTTTTTATATTTTTGTGTTAGGTGTAGGCGTGTAGTCATATATTTTATTTTATCCTATTATGTTATTATGACAATAACTCCATTGATACATAAATAACTACTTTGTAGGACTGGAACAGCATCAATTGTCTGTTTTTAACATATTTCGTATACACTTGAAGTGCAATGGACAATTTTATTGAGTGGACAGGAATAGCAACGTAATTGAGGAAAAACTGTGATAGCAGTACAAATGTTGCCTCATGAACGCAATATATTTTACAACAATAATTACACTAATTGGTTTCTGCATGCTGCAATATGGTAGTAGTAGTTAGTTAATTTTGGTAGCATTGTGTTTGCTTATGTAATTAAGACGTTGCGGTTAATTATTTCCCTAGATGCTGTATTGAACTTGAACTGTACAGCTACGAAATATCTGTATATCAAGTTCTACCAGTAAATTTATGTCTGTATTTCCTGTCAATTAGCAGCTCATTTGTGTGGCGACCATAAAAGCTATCGATGAAGTCAGGAATGTGTTGAATGACAACTCTTAAGAGTCTTTGATGTGGTTTCATTCACTTTGTAGAGAACAGATTTAGGTAGCGATTTTCATTTTATCGTTTTCGCCCCCCTCCCATGCTGATAAATAATTTTCTGCAAATGCTTCTTTGCTCACTCAAGGCCCTGTTACATTTCCAATTACAGCAATGAGTCCTGTATCATAATTCATCAGCTGTTAAATAGTTTTATAGTTCTTGGCATAATTTTTCCATTACCGTCGTTTAACCGGGCTTTCGGCAGCTCCGGTCGATAATTTATAATTACATTCCTTGAAATGCAATTTTTTAAACGTCCACATCAATCTTAATTGTTGCCTAATTATCAAATATTTTAAATGCCCGAACACAAAGGCTGTTAATGTAACTGTTTTAAAAAATGTCTTAATTTAGTACTTTAAGAGGTCGTATCCACTAATTAATGCTAATTATACAAGGTAGAATCATCTTTTTTATAGTGTCATTGTTGCCAATGGCTGTGCAGTATTACTATAACAAAAATTGTAGTACGATCAAAAATTATTTTCATCTAGAATGGCTATGGAATTGTTCCTAATTCGTGAATGCAACTATAGTCATTTAAAAATCAAATGTCAAGTTTGACATTTAACATAGTTGCATCCATAGCCATACTAGATGAAAATAATTTTTGATCGTACTATAGTTAAAACAGTTAACCCTTTCCATCTAGAAGTAGGTATTATATTGAAACTGGATGCATCTATTGGACAAGCTAATGCGTCCATAACAATGATATACTCCTTTTAGAACATAAATCGGTAGTGTAGGTAAGAGTATTTGTTGTGGGAATGTGAGGACCACAATGGCGCAAGTACGTGAGGTATCATGGGATTCGTAACCCGAAACCTTGCCGTTACGGAACAATAATAAATACCACCTTACGGGCTTCCTTTGGGGATGCATCCCTAACGCATAGACTATTTTGGCCATCAAAATGCCCATTACGACCCTTTAACTCTCGGAAGAAGGAATTATATTGCAAATCGTTCTAATACAGGGTGCTCTGAAACGAACCGGAAAAATGTTAACGGCTGGATAGGAAAATTACTCAGTATTATAAACATGTATTACATAATTTATTCGGTGATGATTTGAGTTCAGTAGGTGGCTTAGATTAATCGCCATTGCATTGATGCGTCGTTGAAATCAACGTTGCGTTGTTAATAGAAATTGATGTCCTACGTTTGTTTTTCTGGTGCTTTATCTGGTATCTAGATAAAAAATAGAACGAAGTCGAGTTAGGCGAACGCGATGGCCATAACGTAAGGCCTAAAATTAATATGTTATGAAACAATTGGACGTGGTCAGGCGCACTCTCCATGTATTACACTTAAATTTTCCGAAATCTGCGATTGCAGTTATATCGCTGCGACCTAAAGATTTAAATCAGTTTTTATAAACGAGATAAACTGTAGCGAATTCAATAGCATTTTGCTCTATGCGTAATAGAAACATAAATAACAGGGCGACAATAGAAGCAGTGGACGTTAAGTTAGTTAAACACAAATAAACATTTGTGAAAAGTCTCGTGCGATTATGCTTTTTGTATAAAAACTCGTACATCCTCAAACCATCTGTCTCTTATAGTTGCTGGTGATGGTGCAGTTTAGTTCGTTGGGGGGGGGGGGTCACCATATTAGTTGTTGCTCTCACACTTTCCTAGATGGAAACGATAACTACGTGGTGATTATCAATACCAATTTAATAAAACATACACAATACAAGAGCAAATAAGTACACAAGAATATACTGCGCGAATTCAAACTGGCGCTAACAGTAAATCCCGAACGTTCTGTTAGCACTTGATAGATGACCGTAAAAGTAATCGTCCGAATTCTATCTCTGATTGTGTTTATATTTTGCTGATGCCCAATTGCGTAAGCTGAAGGATTTACGACCCCCGGCTCGTCTGCCGCATGGTTTGGAATTGCCAATTTTTGGGATGCACCAACGCGCCATTGTGTCTTCAAGGGTGGATTATCGTTGGCCAACTACGTTAGCGGCTCCTTTGTGTTTAAGTTTACGTTGTCGAGTGTTTTATACGGCTCTTTTCTCAAAGCAACACCCCGTCCGGCGAGGTAGATTCCCTGCAGCTTGGACTCGACGTCTCTGCAGTTTACTAAGGGCCGGTTCTACAACCCAAGGATAAAGCTATACTAGGAATAAATACCTTAGAAACGATTGCTGTAACAAAGGAAACTGACAATTATAACTCGGATAGCTTATTCTAGGTATATACTTGCATTGTAGAACCGGTCGTAAGGCGTTGTAATAGCCATTGATCTTGTAAATTGAGCGAGTTCGGATATGGCATCGTCAGCGCTGGTCATATTCTCACAACTCTTGTCGATTGCAAGCGAACCTTCTGCTGACATATGACAGTCACGTTTTCGCCGGATATTGCTCACCTTAAGGGTATGCGCTTTTTTCTCCAGTCCTCGCGGGGTTATTTGTGGACGCGGAGAAAGGCTGTTTCTATCCGCTACAGTCGCATACTCTGATCAGTTTTCAATGAATCTCGAAAGTTAAGAAACTCTAGTGGTAATAATATCGCAGACAGTCGTGTCTCGGAAAGCAAGTTAAGCCGTTGATCCTGGTTATTATTTCGGGGATACCAGGGTTTCTACCACAAACCACACAATATTATTAAATTATCTACGTATTATAGTAACAGCTGTATAAATGCTATCACACTGATTGACCATGAACCATGACCAAGCATCTGGATATAATGATTGCAAGCAGTTTTACGGCTGAATATAAATAATTTAATTAATAAAATCCGAAATGTGGAATTATAAAAACTTTGAGATACTACAGAATATTATTTTAACAATTTTTAACTGTGAAGCTATAGTGTGGGTTATTATAAAGTTAGAGGTATACTTGAAATTATTATATAATTTTAACAAATCAAGCCAAGAACAAAAAATAAACGAAATCTAATTTCTTAAATAATGGGATTTTATTGTATCTGTGGAAAACAAACGTGTTGTCATGACAACGATTAACACAGATGTCAAAATGAAATCATTGTCGTTTTAAGCAGACATTTTGTGAATTTATGGCTACAAAGGTCGTCTGATCTTAACCCAGCGAAAGACTAGCTGTGGAGTTATTTAAAAAAATAATACATTATATCAGCTTTGTTGTAAGTACGTGTACCTCCCAAGACTCTCCTCTTTGAACAAGCTTTAGGCGTAAGGTCAAAGTCTGATTGGTAAAGTGTAGTAGGTGCCAGCATTAGATTTTTATGGCCGATGAAGTCGCCAGGGATCGAATCCAGGTTTTTGATCTTAAACCAGAGGTCCTGCCACTGATCCACACTCACTTCATATAAAGATGGAAGTCATGCAACATTTCCATTAAAATAATATTAATATGGTCAAACGTGTGTAATCTGTCGGGTGGGGTGACAATGTCTTTTATGTATTATATTTCAATATGTAAGTTGATGTAATAGTTTTTTACTATACAAGTGGGATAAGAAAATCATTAATATACGTGTATGTAAGCACACAAGTATATTTATGATGCATTATCACACATGTACCTATTTTACAAAATTTTATCTACAACAGCCTAAAATTGAGAAAAGTGCATTGAGAGAATAGTCAGACCTGATATTTTTAAAAATACTCATTATGTCATTCATTTGACACTATTTCAGTTAGGTAATGAAGCCATTACACCACTCAGTTAGGCAATGAAGCCATTAAATAACTGAGTGGTGCAGTGAGCTTAATTACCTAACCGAAATAGTGTCAAGTGAGTGACGTAATGAGTTACTTATCTCACTGGAATAGATAAATACATTTTTCGCATTCTGTATAATAATGTGCTCTTTTACTAAATTCAAAATCGATTAATAAAGTGGCACTTTGGTGCATAGAGCTGCCACTTTACTACGTATATGGTAATGTCACTGTCAAATTCGAGGTTAGTAGTTTAGGTTTTGTGTCAGTCTGTGTCAAAACTGACGGAAAATCTAACGTGATAACCTCGAATTTGACATAGACTTGCAGTGCCACCAACATCTTATTCATACTATCCATTCACAAAACTCGTGAACTGTCAAGTTGGTACCTTGTTTAAATTCTGTTTTGGAACTTCTGCTTGCTGATTTTGGCAGCACTGAAATTTTTGAAATTTAAAAACTTGACTTATGTCACACATTCTTGTAAAAAATAATTTCCAAAATTCTTTAATTTTTGTGCATACACTTCAATTGCAATGGAATAAAAATGAAAGAAGGTTTTATTATTGAAAAGGGGAAAAAAGGCTATAGTTAATTATTACAAGGAAAAACTTTTGATACATGTAACAGAACCTAACTTTAAATATTACTAGAAATCACTAGATCCGAAGTACATTCCTAAAATAACTGTAATTTCCAGATACACTCAGCAAATATTTAAAAAATGACATTGACAGTTCACGAGTTTTGTCAATGGATAATACGTTTGAATTTCCACAGCCGCCTTTTTTAATGAACATGCTTTTATATAAATGTTTGTTTATAAATATTAATACAAAATGCAAAAAAAATAGTATACACACTTCGTAAGAAAATCAGTTTTACCAAAGAATATAGATATATCTATATTCTTTGGTTTTACTAAAATTATATAGCTTTTTAAGTTACTCGCTCGCTTCGCTCGCTCGAACTCAATCCCGCTATATTCATGTAGTAAAACTTTACTTTTCTAAACTTGTTGTGTAATATACTATTATTAAACGTAGATATTAGTTTTATATGGCCTCAAATGGGCATACAAATTTGAATTTCTTCTGAACATAGAATAACCGTGCTTATTTAGCTATTGAAAATACTACTTCTGTATAATTTATTATCGTAACTACTTTATACATGTCTCATCTGAGGGTTTTCTGAAAACCATTGTATACTTTTGTGTGTCTTATCTACTTCTCTCCAAGCCGATAGAAAATCTTCCACATTACACCGTTGCAAAGCTAGTGTTTTGAAATACGTCAAATATTTGCAATATTAAATAAGCAATTGACAAGTATATTGAAATCCTTAAGCAAGTCGAAGATAGTTGTATTTTAAGAATAACACCAAAGCAGTGGTGGAACAAAATGTTCGGACTCCCCTGTAACCTGTATCAAAACGTTCCTACCCTCTAGAAGTCTGGGCCAGTGGGCTTCCAATTGGCTACCGCCGCAAGCAGGGTTTGCGGGGGTTTCTGTTCCGCCACTGACACAAAAGTTTCGAACGAAATAAGATTAAGATATTGGCTGCATCAGTACTGATTAGTAGGTTATACAGTCTCATCTTGGTGTGATGCCCTTTAATGAAAACTAGTAAAAACAAGAGTTTTAATTAAAATAGTTGCTTGTGTACCAGATGCGAAAAGTGCTTGCTTTCCATATAAGGCACAAATGCCAAGCGTTTTTGCTCAATGTGAGACGAGATTCTTACTAAAACTATGTTAACTTTTTATTAAATAGAAAAAAAAATCAATATTAGTAGCTTAGTAGAACAACGATGGTTTGCGATCAATAAAATTTAACTTTTTCATCGTGAAATCGACACTTAGAAGCCAGAACGGGAATATTTTTGTATATTAACAAAAGTTACTGGAGGAGTGGGTTAACTTATGGTTAGCGAACAGCTTTGAATTTATTGTAGTATATTTATTTTCTAATTTTTGAATTGTTTCATACTTCAAATTTTTTGATTAAAATAACTTATTTTATCTACGACCACCACTAAAAGTAGGTCTTTTAGCGCTAGCTTTTTTCACTAAAAGTGACGTTTTATAATTTAGCGTGTTTAAAGAAATCAGCTGTTTACTTCTAGCCCATGTGCTAAAAGTGAAGTGAGGTTATAAAACTACAATTTCGAACTGGAAGTGAAGTTCTAAAGTTATTCTAGTTACTTCTTGCGTTAGAGGTACAGTGTTTTTGAAATAATTAAAGCGTTATGTAATGATTACAGTGAGATGTGTAGTATTAATAATTACCTTTGATAACTGGCTTTGACAGTACTGGCTTCGCAAACATTCGCCTGCGCTCCAAGGCCTACTGTTTATTATGACATAAATTAGAAGTGTCGTAGATGCAAACCTTTGTTAAACCGATATTTATGGATTAATAACAGTAAAATTAAGTTCGTAGATAAAATATTGTATGCAACGCGTGCATAAACGTCGACTTTTAGCACTTGTTGCATAAATAGCTATTATTAGATAATCACTTATGTGATACAGAACACTTTTCGTCTAATAAATAACATTAGAGGAATTTTGAACGCCAATTGGCAGAATAAGATTTTCTTATAGCATTGAAAGAATATGTAAACAACGTAGCTGCTTAGTTAGCAATGTGGCCTATTTTACTGACACATACTTGCATTGCATCTCGCACCAATAGATGGGCGCTATACAAATCGCTATCTTGCAAATTTCCAATAGCGCTCGTTTAAAGCCTCGCGCCGGTATAAAGATCAGCAAGCTTTCAGTAACAGCGTATAATACTAGGATCACAAGCTTTCTGTAGCAGCGTTTCATACGAACATTGCTGCAAAAACTTCTGAAGCTTTCAATAAGGGCGCCTCGTTAGCTAATATTACTGCAAAGGTTCAGAAGCTTTTAGTAACAGTGTCTAATACTAGACTTGCTACTCACAAGCCTTCTGTAACAGAAATAAACTGCTCAAGGACAGGTCTAACGAGTAGCTTCAGAATGTGTAGTTCAAAACGTGACCACCGAGCTTCTGTAGATGGCGCCAAGTGGACAAACCGCCACTGTGCTACAATGCTTGGAAATTTTGCAAAGTGGGAAGCCAAAACCAAATAGCGCATGAAGGTGCTCGGGACCTTAGCAACAACTTTGCCCCCTTTCAAAATTTCGATATCTGTAGCCGTTCGAAAGTTACAGGCGATCCGGACGGACGGACGGACGGACGGACGGACGGACAAAACGTTCGCATAAGTACGCTGAAGCTACTAATAAGCAAAGAAGCTGTCAGTAAGGGTCTCTCTTTACAGATCCTGCCAACACTCGAGTGGTTTATACCAATTACAGTGTGCGTTTGATATATTTTGACTTTGACCTGATCTTTATTCGATTGTCGATGTTATATTTGTTATTTGTCGGACTATTGTTTTGTTTGTATCTTGCACTATGTTTTATGTTAACTAACGGCTCTATCTAACTCATTCTTTGCAAAAAAGTCTCATGTAATGAAGATCTGGATTTTATTCGCTCACCCTCACGACAAACTTCATTTTTATTAAAGAAGCTAAAGACTAATAACTGTCGAAATAGGTGAAGCAACTGAGTGTACGTATGGCGAAAAGAGAGTGGATTTTTAACGAAGAGAACCCTATGTTGCGTACACAGTCGACAAAACGACTTATCGTTGTAATGTACAACAATTTTATTTGTAAATTACACAAAAATGTAACACAAAACATAACTTATAATAAGCGGAGCATGCGCCGACTTATTTAAGTCGTCATGGAAACGTTAGCCTTTGATGACGTACGAGTATCTATGACGTATTTATGACAATAAACCGAAATTTTACTCATCTAAAGTGAAATTTATACTAATCGTAAGTGACGTCATCATCTGTGATTATACGTATGTCTGTTCTTAAATGTTTGACAACACTAAGGGCCGGTTGCAGAAAGCAATGTTAAGTCTGGTGTTAGCTAACATCGCGTCAAAGTGAACAAAATCGCATCAAATTTTGTTTACTAATGTATTAGTTGCCATAAGCATTTGAGATTTGATTCGTTTTTGTTCACTTTGACGTCGCGTTAGCTAACACCAGACTTACCATTGCTTTCTGCAACCGGCCCATAAACTTCAAACTGCCCTCTTAATAAAATTTATACGCCATCTTAAGTGGCGTCATAATTGTCTATTTTTGTTTATCATTTCTAAATTGGATGAAATCAAAAATTTTTGCATTAAAGTTTGTGTTATCAAATATTACTGCCCTGCAAAGTAAATCATCAAAATCATCGAGCCTCCAAGGACAGGAAATTATTGTGCGCAGTGACAATTTTAGCTGTCATAACCGTGTCTGACCATTTATGGTCCTCCTGCACACTTACCACTGCTTATCATCTTAAAATTATCTTAGCATGGCGACCACGTATCTATGACGTATTTGTGACAAAACTCTCAAATTTCACTCATCTAGCACTCCTACTAGGAATATCGTTTTTAAAACTGAGGCCGCCTTCAGCTCACGTGAGTGGAGGTTGAGTGCGAGAGTCTCCCTTAAGTATGAGTGGCTTTCTAGTGTTGGCTATATAATTCATCCTTAATGTACAAATTTCATATACACTGCGAAGAGCACCATCAAATTAATCGGACATCTAAGGACGAGAAATTATCATACTCAATGACAATTTTAGTTGTCATAACTGTATCTGACGATTTATGGTCCTCCTCCTCTATGTTCTCCACATTTATCACTGCTTATCAGTTTAGAATTATGTTAAGAAGGTGATGACGTATCTATGACGTATTTGTTACAAAATCTTCAAATTTCATTCATCTAGCACTCCTGGTATATATATTCTCTTGTGAAAGTTGAGGCCGTCCTTAGTTCACTTGAGTGGAGGTTGAGTGGGAGTGTGTCGTAAGTATGAGGGACCCTCAAGTGTTGTCTATGAATTTCGCCCTCAATGAACACATTTCATATACATTGCAAAGAGAATCATAAAATTCATCGAGCCTCCAAGGACAAGAAATTATTGTGCTCAATGACAATTTTAGCTCTCATAACCGTGTCTGACCATTTATGGTCCTCCTGCACTATGTCCTCCACACTTACCACTGCTTATCATCTTAAAATTATCTTAGCATGGTGACCATGTATCTGTGACGTATTTGTGACAAAACTCTCAAATTTCACTCATCTAGCACTCCTACTATGAATATCGTTTTTAAAACTGAGGCCGCCTTCAGCTCACGTGAGTGGAGGTTGAGTATGAAGGGTCCTCAAGTATTGTCTATATACCGGCGGGACCAAAACTGTATATAACAGTAATGAGATAACATGAACAAGAACATAGAATGCATTGCTTGAGTAAGAAAGAGATTAACATAGAAGTAAATATTCGAGTAGGCGTGACACTCATTTTAACTATGACATATGCCCACTAAACATGCATACTAAAAAGATTTTTTCGTATGGTTATCTCTTTCTTACTCAAGTATTCTACTTTGTTGTTCACGTTATCTCATTTCTGTTGTATATAATTATGCCTTCGTCAGTATTTCACTCTTAATGTACAAATTTCATATACACTGCAAAGAGCATCCTCAAATTCATTGGACCTCTTTAAGGACAATAGATTATCGTGGTCAGTGACAACTGTGTCTAACCATTTATAGTCCTCTTTGACTATGTCCTCCACACTTATCACTGCTTATTATTTTCAAATTATCTTAGGAAGGCGATGACGTATCTAAGACGTATTTGTGACAAAATTCTGAAATTTAACGCATTTAGCACTTCTACTATAAATACCGTTGTAAAAGTTGATGCCGCCCTCAGCTCACTTAAGTGGAGGTTGAGTGGGAGTATCTCTTAAGTGTTGTCTTTACATTTCACCCTTCATGTACAAATTTCATATATCGAGAGATAAAAAAAAACTGTTCCTCAGCGGGCTGTGGAAATTCAACGTATGAATAATATGTTGGTGACACTGTACGTCAATGTCAAATTCGAGGTTAGCAGGTTAGGATTTGCGTCATTTTGTGTCATAGCTGACGGAAAATCTAACCTGATAACCTCGAATTTGACATTGACGTACAGTGTCACCAACATATTATTCATACCTTGAATTTCCACAGCCCGCTGAGGAACAGTTTTTTTTGGATCTCTCGATACATTGCATAGAGAATCATCAAATTCACCGAGTCTCTAAGGACAAGAAATTATCGTGATTAATGACAGTTTTAATTGTCATAAATGTGTCTGGCCATTTATGCCTGCCTGATCTTCGTGCTACACACTTATCACTGCTGATCATCTCTGAATTATCTTGGAAAGGTGATGACGTATCTATGACGTATTTGTGACAAAATTCAAATTTCACTCATCTAGCACTGCAACTATGAATACCGTTGTGAAAGTTGAGCCCGCCTTCAACTCACTCTGTGTTGTCTATGAATTTCACCCCTAACGAACAAATTTCATATACACTGCAAAGTGAATCATCAAATTCATCGAACCTCCAAGAACAATAAATTATTGTGCTCAATGATAATTTTAGTTGTCATAACCATAACTGTTTTTGGCCGTCTATGGTCCTCCTGCTCTATGTCCTCCTCATTTATCACTGCTTATCATCTCCGAATTATATTGGGAAGGTGGTGACGTATCTATGAAGTATTTGTGACAAAACGTTCAAATTTTACTCATCTAGCACTCCTACTATGAATACCGTTGTGAAAGTTGAGGCCGCCTTCAGCTGACTTGAGTGGAGGTTGTGTGGGAGTGTTTCTTAAGTGTGAGGGTCCCTCAAGAGTTGTCTATGAATTTCGCCCTTAATGAACACATTTCATATACACTGTAAAAAGTATCATCAAATTCACGGAACCTTTAAGGACAAGAAATTATCGTGATCAATGACAAGTTTAATTGTTATAACTGTGTCTGGCCATATATTCCTGTCTGCCCTGTGTGCTCCACACTTATCACTGCTTATCATCTCCGAAGTATCTTGGGAGGGTGATCACGTATCTATGACGTCTTGTGACAAAACACTCATCTAGCATACTCCTACTATCGTTTTTAAAGCTGAGGGCCTTAGCTTACGTGAGTGGATGTTGAGTGTGAGAGTGTCTCTTAAGTATGATGAGGGATCTTCAAGTGTTGTCTATATATTTCACCAATAATGTACAAATTTCATATACACTGCGAAGAGCATCATTAAATTCGTAGAACTTCTTTGAGACAATTTATTTGTCATGACAGTGTCTAACCATTTATGGCCCTCCTGCTCTATGTCCTCCACACTTATAACTGCTTATCATCTCCGAATTATCTTGGGAAGGTGATGACGTATCTATGACGTCTTGTGACAAAACACTCATCTAGCATACTCCTACTATCGTTTTTAAAGCTGAGGGCCTTAGCTTACGTGAGTGGATGTTGAGTGTGAGAGTGTCTCTTAAGTATGAGGAGGGATCTTCAAGTGTTGTCTATATATTTCACCCATAATGTAAAAATTTCATATACACTGCGAAGAGCATAATTAAATTCGTAGAACTTCTTAGAGACAATTTATTTGTCATGACAGTGTCTAACCGTTTATGGCCCTCCTGCTCTATGTCCTCCACACTTATAACTGCTTATCATCTCCGAAGTATCTTGGGAGGGTGATCACGTATCTATGACGTCTTGTGACAAAACACTCATCTAGCATACTCCTACTATCGTTTTTAAAGCTGAGGGCCTTAGCTTACGTGAGTGGATGTTGAGTGTGAGAGTGTCTCTTAAGTATGAGGAGGGATCTTCAAGTGTTGTCTATATATTTCACCCATAATGTACAAATTTCATATACACTGCGAAGAGCATCATTAAATTCGTAGAACTTCTTTGAGACAATTTATTTGTCATGACAGTGTCTAACCATTTATGGCCCTCCTGCTCTATGTCCTCCACACTTATAACTGCTTATCATCTCCGAATTATCTTGGGAAGGTGATGACGTATCTATGACGTCTTGTGACAAAACACTCATCTAACATACTCCTACTATCGTTTTTAAAGCTGAGGGCCTTAGCTTACGTGAGTGGATGTTGAGTGTGAGAGTGTCTCTTAAGTATGAGGAGGGATCTTCAAGTGTTGTCTATATATTTCACCCATAATGTAAAAATTTCATATACACTGCGAAGAGCATAATTAAATTCGTAGAACTTCTTAGAGACAATTTATTTGTCATGACAGTGTCTAACCATTTATGGCCCTCCTGCTCTATGTCCTCCACACTTATAACTGCTTATCATCTCCGAATTATCTTGGGAGGGTGATCACGTATCTATGACGTCTTGTGACAAAACACTCATCTAGCATACTCCTACTATCGTTTTTAAAGCTGAGGGCCTTAGCTTACGTGAGTGGATGTTGAGTGTAAGAGTATCTCTTAAGTATGAGGAAGGATCTTCAAGTGTTTTCTATATATTTCACCCTTAATGTACAAATTTCATATACACTGCGAAGAGTATCATTAAATTCGTAGAACTTCTTAGAGACAATTTATTTGTCATGACAGTGTCTAACCATTTATGGCCCTCCTGCTCTATGTCCTCCACACTTATAACTTTGTATCATCTCCGAATTATCTTGGGAAGGTGATGACGTATCTATGACGTATTTGTGACAAAACATTTAAATTTCACTCATCTAGCACTCCTACTATTAATACCGTTGTGAAACTCACTCAGGTTGAGTGTGAGTGTCTCTTTAAGTATATGAGGGACCCTCAAGTGTTGTCTATGAACTTCGCCCTTAATTAACAAATTTCATATACACTGTAAAGAGCATCATCAAATTCACAGAGCTTTTAAGGAGAACAAATTATCGTGATCAATGACAATTTTAATTGTCATAACTGTGTCTGGCCATTTATTTCTGCCCGCTCTGTGTGCTCCACACTTATCACTGCTTATCATCTCCGAATTATCTTGAGAAGGTGATGACGTATCTATGACGTATTTGTGACAAAACTCTCAAATTTCACTCATCTAGCAACCTACTATGAATATCGTTGTGAAAGCTGAGTCCCTCTGCTCACCTGAGTTGAGATTGAGTGGGAGTGTCTCTTGAGTATGAGGGACAAGTGTTGTCTATGAATTTTACTCTTAATGAACACATTTCATACACACTGCAAAGAGAATCATCAAATTCACCGAACCTCTAAAGACAAGAAATTATCGTCATCAATGACAAGTTTAGTTGTCATAACTGTGTTTATGCATTTATGGTCGTTCTCCTGTCTATGTCCTCCACACTTATCACTGCTTATCATTTTCAAATTATTTTAGGAAGGTGGATGACGCTTACTTCAGTTTCGTCATCTTTTAAATCAGAAACTTCAACTTCAGGTTAATTCTTTGCTTTAACAAATTTAATATACGTACACTACAAAGAGCGTTATCATATTTATCAGAGCTTTTAAGGACCTGAAGCTGTGGTGTTCAATGACATCTATCCGAAAATGTAAGTAAATTAAGTGCACAATGTTTATAGATGGAATACTTATACATAGATTGGGACATACTTCAAACATATAGACTGACAAATCAAACTTATCGTTGAAGAAATGGCGTGGCAACCTCAATTGCCGCAGAGGACTAATAAGTTAATATTTTATTCATGAAAAAAAATGGTTTCAAAACCTATAATTTTGAAACATTAATGTTAACGGCGTTTCTGTTGTCATTAGGAGTCTCACATATACAACGGTACGAATGGTTCAAAGCCCTCGTGGCTAGTTTTTTTGGAGATATTTCCAAGTGATAAAGGGATGCTGGTTTATGAGCAAGCGAGGAGATTGAGATCGAAAAAATTGGCAATATTATTGTACACGTTTTGTACCAGCCTGCAAAAGTTTGATTGCAAACAATGAAATTACTAAGGTAGACAAATCTAAGTATAAAAAACTGTGAAAACAATAATATTCGTAAGTTTTGACAAAAAATCCGACAGAATGTATACACTCCCTGACACTGTTATTGAAAGATCCTTTCTTTTGTCTGGTTATCCAAACGTTTCTCTCTCAATTTTCGACGCCACCTGTTCCAGCAGTAAGCTACTTGCGCTATCATTAAGCTCCTCTATTGGATTTTTTACACTTCTATTCCGGCAGGATTAGATTTTAGCCAATAGACCTGACGCTTTTATTTTATTAATCCTGCGCGTCTTCAAACCGTTCCATCGCTGTCGGCCGCAAGGAAGCTTTCGGCTCTCAAAATCACGTTTCCTAATTTTTGGGAAACTCCAGGCTTCCTTATAGCCGTTTGGATCCCGCATATGTTAAGTTTTCCGGCTATTCCGGCGGTCAATCTCTTAGTTTCCGCTTGCTTCCCGATTTTGGGCGCGGGAAGTGGCGGAATCGAACACGAAAACGAGCCGGGCTTCCTAGATATAGACGATAAACTTAATCTAAAAGACCATCCGCTGCTGCGTATAAAAAACAGCTGCTCCAGCGATATTTGGTTAAAATTAATAAAAGAACGGCGGACCTGCACGATTTGTGGCCTTATATAAATACTTCATAAGTCACTGCTTCGCCATCGCAATATGTTTAATTCATTCAGTTACCGAGGACGGAACACAATTATTGTACTCCTGAATCCGTCCCATGGTGACACTTGTACATAATCACCTCGCTCGCCGTCTCCGTCCCGCCCGCGGGATTCCCCGGTCCTTCCTTTGCGCGGCTCTCCCTTAAAACAACGCGCTTTTTCTACACCCACCGATAGGGGGCTCTTATCGGGCAGGCATCTCGCTCCCACGCGTTGGCCGCCGCTGGCGCCATCTCGTGGTTTTTGCAGCGTATCCGCGCTCCGTCTCGCTCTCATAAAAGAAAACTCGGTGCATCGCTTTCCGAGCCGGAAAACTGCATCCGTTGTTTTTCTCGTGCATGAGAGCGCTGCTGAGCTGGAGTTGCCAGATGCAAAAATGAACAATTTCTTCTGAAATCAGTTGAAATGAAGGAGAAAAAAATGAAAATAAATTTTTATTACAAAAGAAAACTTTGAACTAATTAGACATATCTTCAGTAGCTGCTTATTGTTGACCAAACTTCTTTGTTTCTTAACACAACTATACAAATGCATGCACACCTTATCTTTAAAATTGTATTGTGTGGATATTGGAGCCTTTGCTGGCTCTGCACTGAGCGTTTTATCAGCGAAAAACCTCTCTCAGCGTGTGCCTTATGGGCAAAAATGCAAAACTAAAAATCAAATATTTTAAGTAGTTTCGATAAGCAATCGATATTGCAACAATATTTTAAAAAATGCTGCCTATTGTAGCATTACAAAGTTTAGCTACTAAAAGATAATACATTTGAATAATCACAAAAACCTGATAGTTAGGCAACTTAAAGCACTTAAGAGAAATACAGGTTGCAGATTCATCATATAGTCCTTTTTGAATTAAATTAGGCGACTAGTTAGAATATTTTGATATTCATAATAAAAGAGAAACCACTTCCTGTTTTGAATAAAAAACAGAGTGAGGCTTCATAGCATCAGCAAAGAAAATAAAATTAAAAACTGAATCCCAGCATAAACGGATAAACTTGGCAATTGTAAGGCTATAATTGGTATAATTCTACAGTATATTAAGAAATACTGATTTTTCAGGCAAATAGGATTGATTCATTGGGCAGTATCTCACTAGAAAAGCGGTTATTAGTTAACTGGTATGTAAATAAATAGGGTAATTCATACTTATCTTCATAGAGATTGTCTTTGGTTTAGCTTTTTGGCCTCCTTTCTTATCCTTGTTATTTAAAAGCACCGAGACATTATGATACCGTGGAATAGAATCACCCAGGGTCGCAGCGAAACCTTTCTGAAGGGTATAACCGAAAAAGGAGGACCATGTTAGCCCTGCCTTAATTCTTATTAGAAAAACCTCACCAGAAAACCACTTCATTGGTTTGGCGATGGGGGTCGTTCCAGTTACATAGAGTTCAACTCGATGGGCAAGGCAACAATTGCTAGCATCGTGGATTCGTTTTTGTATAATTAGGTTAATCCTAAAACTTTATGAAGATATACATATATAAACTGTTCAATTAATTCATAACATAAAATATGTCAAGTTACTATCAAATAATGGGCATATGCCATATTATCAACAGTCAATGACTACATAATAACATAATAAGAAATTTAAGTACCTTCTTGGTGGAGAGGCTAAAAAACCGGGTTATAATTTTGTAAACATCAAATCAAAAGGGGTTTAATGTTATAATGTAGAAATCTTTCAACTAGTGGGCATTTCTTATACTTTAGAAATGTGAATTGAGTTAAACGTGAAATCAATTAACATCATTAATTAAAGATATAAATAGGTTAACAGGGTATAAAGAGCTATTTAGATTTATCTTACCTGAAAGTGTTGACTTTCCGTAAAAGATAAACTAAAGGTGGATTAATCAATATAAATCAAGTAAAAGAACTTTATTTCAATATTTCAGTATAAAGTAAACTATAAAAACTGCCATACTAAATAACCCTTTATTATATTAAACTCCCAATTGACGTTAATATGAACCATGATCATACGATTGAATGTACAAAAATATCAAAGAAAAAATTAATAATTTAAATAAAATTCTTGGCGCCCAATAATTCTTGTTTAATGAACTAAAACCTTTCTACCAAAGTGAAGTAAATAAAGAATCCCACACTTATACCCATATCGCAGCCGAGCTAGTTGGAGTTGAGTGAGCCTTCTAAGGTAGGTTACAATAGTTGGTACACTATGATCTTCGAAGAACTTAATTTTGAGTTTTTCATTTTAACAATAACGCAGTCTAAACCCCGAAGTCGTCGTTCGTTACATAATTTATATCTTTGGGGCACGAAAAGTATGCCGTCTAGTGTTATGTCATCAATGATAACACCTTTCTTCTTCAAGAACTCGACAGATGAACTCAAATCCCCATATTCGTACTTTTTGCTGTAGCAACAGCCCTGCACCAGCTTACGGCAATCGTAATAACTGGAACAATGTCGAAATCAGGACTCCAGGGCCTTGCAAACAGCTAGCGATAGTAATCTTTCGAATGGCCCATTCGTGACTGCTCATTGTCTGGTAAGTCGGGGAAACCAAACCAACTTGATAGTCGATCGCTTGTTGTAGCGGGTCATGCAGGGCGCCTTGGTGGCAGTGCGCCCGAATACGTATGCCGTTGATTGAGGGAACGACATTTCCATGTTACGAGCAATATAAATTGTAGAGGGCGTTCGTAGTACCGAGACGCTTAAAAATGCGATATGATTGTTTGGCTGCATAGCTAAGTAAGATGATTCAAACTTGTTTGAAGTTGAAATGAAAGGGTCGCTCTTTGACAATTTTTGCTTTCCATGCGATCTGTTTGGGCCTCAAGCTATAACATTCCTTTTATTACTTTAGAACACACGAACAAAATACAACACATACAAATTCGTTAATATTAATTTAAAATACAAATACGAATTGTGAGTTGGCTGGTTTTCGACACTGAATTATTTATTAATAAAAGACCTTGGAAACTGACCTCCGTCCTCGACTTTGCTCCAAAATGGAACAAGTCAGTATATGCAGAAAATGTGATATTAAGTCAAGTAATATTACGCGAAGTGATGAAGTGATCTGATGTTACGTAAAAGTGATCTCGTAAACTAAACTACCTGCGTTTATATAGGGTGCGCCTGAATGGAATTGATATTCCCTATTCTTTTGAGTACAATAGGATTGTCCAGATAAGCTCCCTTTGCTCTATTGTAGCACAAGAGGTTGAAATAACTTCCGTCTAAAAGGACTTTCCCTTTTCGAGCGTTTCCGACTTATTGTCCACCCGGGGTTGACTTTCCCTTTTCGCCTGGTCTATTGTTAGATGGGGCAAAAGGGTTTGTTGGCCGATATTTCTGCGTTTACGACATAGCCCCGACTGTGCTAGAAATTGCATCGTGACATTTAGACAAGTCAGTTGTGATTGTTCAATTCGACAACACACATCACATTTGACATTGCAGATCTTTTCTTACTGCAGGCGTACAGTTAACTCTTTCACTAGACCTGTCACGTAGCGAATTTCACTTTTACTAGCTCGTTTAGTCACCCACTGTACAATTGCATTTTAGGGTATGGCCTTCTCTTGCACGAAAGACGTTTTCACTACAGTAGCTACACGAGCATTGCCAGACGGACTCCAAGACAGCATTTGAAATTTTGCATATATTTTTTAAATTTATTCGCCATTTTGTCCTTCGTCCTTACGAAATGCGAAGGTGGTTCTTCAGATATTCATATTCATCTTTTTCATCTTCTATCAAAATCTGAAGTTACAATTTAAAAAATTCAAGAAGGCGAATACTCATTAGACAACTAATTAACGAACTCATATACGTCTCCGCTTTACGGGGTTCGTGATAAAATAAAATTGAAAACATGGCGTGGCCATTTATTTTATACATAATAAAATTGTTATACAAAAGGAAGGGCAGAGGCAGCGATTATAGGTTATTGCACGCGTCGCATCTGCCACAGGTCTAGAATCGGCCCAGGCCCTGTGTAAATATTCCTTTATTCCATACCAATCAATTATAGTTAAATAATGCCTTAGTTACGGTAACTATTAATATACTCATAATTCCCTTGGGAATTATACCAGGCAGTTATGAATTCTTACCTCCCTCCAATGTAGTATCAGAATAATATGTTGGTGGCACTGGAAGTCACACTACGCAACCTAACCTGCTAACCTCGAATTTGACATAGACTTACAGTGCCACCAACATATTATTCATACGTTTGAATATCCACTTTTTTTAATGAACATTCATTACATATTTGTTAAAACAAAAAAGACCGTTTTGCAAATAGAACGCGTATTAAATAAAAACTGTACCCAGACCTGGAAGGTGTCAAAGTGGTTGCCTAACCGATCGACGTTTTAAGGCGCAGAGGGTCGCAGCTCCGTTTGGCTGCTGAAACATTTTTATTTAATACGCGTTCTATTTGAAAAACGGTCTTTTTGTGATTTCTCGAAAACCGGAAGTGTCACGTGACTGAAATTCGGTTCCTGAGCTGACATGACCATTCCAAACATATAACTTTAATAACTTTTTTCTCTATCTCTTACGGTTTGGCTGCTGAAACAGCGTCCCGGACAGACAAAACGGCGTCCCAGACAGACAAAACTGCGTCCCAGACAGACGCGTCTATTAGATAAAGGATTTTATTTATCTTTGGCATTTGCACTCCTTATAGAAATATCCCGGTACCAATGGAAGATCAAGGGTAGTGTTGCACTACCTATTTGAATTGAAACTCTGTGGTTTTCCAATTTGACTATATTTTTCTTTTATGGCAATTAATTATTGTATGATAATTTATTGTTGGGAAATAAACACATTATTATTATTATTATTATTATTAAGTATCTATTACAAACGCAGTCTCATTATTATTAGGGCTAAAGTACGGTTAGGAATTTTTGTCTCTTTGTTCAGGGTGGCAAGCTACAGTAAATTCAGTATGTACTACAGTTCTCTATTAGGTTTTAAAGAAGCTTCATCTATGTAAAGTTTGTTCCATTACGAAGCAGCCACAAGGTGGTGTTCGATGTGGCGGCCATTTTGAATTGGTATGGGTGTTGCAGAGAAAGCTGTTGTCCTTATTTACTAAGTAATAAATGGATTGTTTTTAATTTATATTAGTTGCATACTTTTAAATGCGCATGGAGATGAGGCTAATATAGTCAATTTTGTATTCAAATTTAAAATGAGCAGTATACATTATGAAGTAGTAGGGTTACCGTTCTTAATTTTTTTTTTAAACTTTCTAATCACTTTTCAAAATGAAATGTATATCAATCTCATCACTTATCTTTACTTAAAGCCTGTTTAAAGGCGCAGCCCAAAATATTAATGGGTTTGGTAACTGATCGGGACATTTTAAAGTACTGCGTTTTGTCTCCAAATTCACCAGCCGTAAAGCTGTTCATGCTGCTCATCGCCATGCTGGAGATACCGGTGTCGGGATTCACTTGCTTGCTTCAGCACCTTGTAGATGTATTTAGATGAGTTGCTCTGGTTTTTCCTGCCTTTCAAGATGTTCTTGGGCCTTTTTGGCGGCTTTGTACCTGGTTTTGGCTTCTCAATTATTTTTGCGACTTTACTGTAGCTGCCGGTTGGTGTGCTTGCGACTCGAATAGGACAGTGAAGAAGCCAAGAAGCCAAAACACTTTAACCTCATCCAACTGGCGTTTTTCCAAATATTCTAGGGAAACTGTTGGAATTTGTCATAGACACCTGTGTTTTTGCGTTTGAACCATTCTCATTACGAACAAGCTGTTTAATTTTTAAGGACATGGATAAACTTCCCACTATGGATCTTCAAAAATGTCTTCAGTACGTAAGACGGCTAATTTTGAGATAAATATTGTTTGGGGGGGTTGAAGTAATTTGCAACAGTCTGTGGAACAAGATTAAGAAACGTTGATAATGAATTCTGATGTAGCAATTGTTTTAGAGCTTCAGATCTCATTGTGTAAATAGAAAATAAAAAAATTCATGGCAATTGGCTCCTCATGTACGCTCATTAAGTCGGCACACGATTAAGGCTATTGTGAATAATGTGGGCAGGACAAACAATTCTGATAAGGTTGTTTATTCATGAGATTTTTCTTTTAGAGGAATATAAATATTATGGCTGGGAGTTTTATTGATCCCCAAAATTAACATTTCGAAGATAGTCAGTGCTTTTCCACAGTTGTGTCCAATATTTCATTTGGTATACTCCACAAATCAAGAATTTTATTTTCAATTCCGTGGCCAACCCAGATTTGAGATGTGTGTAAAGCAGTGTAACCCACTTTCATTTGAACCTATGCTGGTGGCTTCCAAACATGCGGTGCTAAAATAGCTTCAGTTCTGGAGGTGCAGCTTGCCTAAAGCTCCGGAGTCGATGGTGCGGGAAAAGATATTTACGCAAAGGAATAACGAATAAAGTCATGGGGATGTTCAATTTTTTGCGGCGATAAATTATCGCCAGTGATAATCAACGGTTGCCTGCGAAAGGGGGTTTGTAGATTTTCTGCACCTACCTTAAACTTAAAGCCTGTTTTACACCGCAATATTGTTGCATAGAAATAGTTCCCACTTTTGGCACGCTTTAAATTAAATTGAGGGAATGTCGCGTTATTGAAAACAAATAGTTATTTGTATATCAAGAAACTGTAAGTTCAGTTTTTTTAAAATCTCGAATGAGTATTTAGTTGTAAAGGCCCGTAGGGTCGAGGTAAATAAACCACATGATTTTTTAAATCGAGAAATCGTGAAATTACATTTTAACCAACTTTTGTAGGTTATGTTGACGTCGGTTGACGTTTATCTGTTGCCCCGCCACCTACAAAAAGTTGTGAAACAATGGTTTACTTCACTGCCGATTTCTCGTATTTTAATGACGATTTCGATTATTGAATAAAAAATCTGGTATTCAAAACCGATCGGCGTTGTAAAATCCTATTTATTTTCAATATCCCGTAAATAAATGGCAAAAGGTCATCATTTTTTGTATTCCGTTACAAAAGCAGCTGTAAAGACAGGCCTGGAGTTTACTATTAGTTTTCCGAACGCGCATATTCTCAAGAAAAAATCTATATAATACGATTATTTATCTAAATCCGCACGTGGAGTCTGGAGAGAGAGCATAGAAACCTACCCACACAGTCACCCACACGTTGACATTTTTAATGCTACATATTTATGATTTCTCAGCCTTCACAATATGTTTTTTAGTCGCAATTATTTTGTATAATAGCGGTCTTACGTAGTTAAGTCATAAAGTTGCAGGAGGTATCATCATCAACTTGTAGCAAGGCGTCAATATAACGCGATTAGTACAAAGTGTTGGTAAATGTTAAGCAGATTATCTCATTTCAATACTATTTTCCTAGTATCCTAAGAAAGTAGAAAGAGCTCCAAGAAATTTTGAAAAAAAATGGTTTAGCGATAAGTAGAAGGGCCGTTACGGCTTGACTTTTTCTCTTTTTCATCTGTTTTTATCGTAAGACTAGCGCATGCAAATATTGATTGTTGTAATGGTTTCCACATTTTGTTTTTTACAAACATTTCCTCGTATTCAGATTCGACAAATTTAACAACCTTTAAAATCGATTTGAAATGCTGAATTTTCAACTGATTCGAAATTGAACGTGAAATGTATCTATCAATTCCGATTTAAAAATATTATTTACCATTGTACAGAGTGCTAAATAAGAACTACTTAAGAGTTGATTATGAAAAATGGAATCGATATGCCTGAGAATTTAACTATTACCACTTTTTCACTGTACGAGCACATTACAAATTATACCAGGTAATTATAAATGCTTTTGCATCGAGTTGCCTTTGAAATATTTGTTGAATGAATAAATGTTGGTGGCACTGTAAGTCTGTGTAAAAATCGAGGTTAGCAGGTTAGGTTTTCCGTCAGCTTTGACACAGACTGACGCAAAACCTAACCTGCTAACCTCGAATTTGACATAGACTTATAGTGCCACCAACATATTATTCATACAAGAAATATTTCAAAGGCAACTTGATAGAAAGGCATTTCTAATCACCCGGTATAATGCAAAGTAATTATTCGGTTAATTAGTATGCATGGCCAAATCTTATGTAAATGAAGTATGTGATTTCGTTAACTGTTTGTCTATGCGTTTCATTCGGAATTTTTTAGTTTGAATTTTTCGGATTGAATATGAAAAAGTAGAATATAAATGTCTGAAGAACTAACCCTCTCTCTATCTTTTAAGGAACATGAATAAAATCGCGGTTGAATTTAAAAAAAATGTGTGTGTAGCGGGCACACACAGTATATTTCTGACCGTCTTATACCAGCAGGAGGTTCGCTTGGACAAGCTTTGTAAACGCAATATGAAGAGGGTCGCGAGTGATTGACGATGCTTGGTGACGGAGTGTTAGTCAACGCAAGCACGACAAAGTACCGCACTTTGCAACATTCTGACACCACAGGAGCGTAAAAAACGCGTTGCAGAGACACCCATCTCATAGACGAATGTGTATAGTTTGAATTTTATATAAATCAGAGCAGGCTGTGATAATGCATTTTTTTAACAGTGTAAACATTAAGTTGAGATTTCTCCAAAATGTAAGGTTAACATTTTCATATCATTTCTGTTTTACGTGAGTTTGGTAATTTTTTTTATTTCACTTTGAAAGAATTTATAAATTGTTTTCGTTTCCCCCGGCAAAAAACCTGAAATATTTAGGAAATGTCAAGTTTGATTAGTAACTAAATTTGTACACTGTAAAAAAGCATTATCGCAGCCGAATCTGAATCATGTGAAAATCAGATAGACACCTAAAAAGGGCCAAGACCATAAAACCCCCGAAGACACAATGGCTTTGTTGGTGCAATCAAAAGGATGAGGCGCAAGGCTGGAATACCCCTGGGTAGATGAGTCGGAGGGCCATAAGTTCCTTCGCTGACGCAAAACCCATGGACACACAATGGAAGATTATGGGAATTTCCAAACCAGCAAATAGAACACGCGGGGGTAACTCTTCTACTGACGGAATCAGATAGAGTAAATACAAACACGATCCGGGACAAGACACGAGGTATTCTCTACTCGGCATTCTTTACGTGGTCGTTCACTGAGCTCTGTCTTGACAACCGAAACTTTTGTTTTTCCACGTAGTTGTGCATTGATTTGTTATGTGCGAATTATATTAAATTTTATGAAGCTGTTATTATCTTAACGTATTTATTATTTCTATGTACGTAAGTGTAAATCAGTAACTAAACTGTGTTTGTCCGCTGTGTTGTCTTTGTGAGTTTTTTCAAAATGTTTAAATTTTGGCATCATATTCGGTAGAAGATGAAAACGCAGAACAGAAATCTGGAGAAATCTATAAGTCTGGGGTATGAAAAAGCAACCTCCTATCTGGAACATGTACAAACTGGCGGACATAATTTATTGTGTTTGTCGGTCTGTGAGTTTTTTCGAAATTTTTAAATTTTGACTTTTGACTTGGATGTGATGATATTAAGATCATGAGTTCTCAACTCTTGTCGGAAAAATTTTTATTATATGAGCATAGTTGCTTAGCAATTAACAGAGAACAAATTGACGAAAATATATGAGCTGGTAGAGTAAGGGCCGGTTGCAGAAAGCAATGTTAAGTCTGGTGTTAGCTAACGCGACGTCAAAGTGAACAAAAACGAATCAAATCTCAAATGCTTATGGTAACTAATACATTAGTAAACAAAATTTGATGCGATTTTGTTCACTTTGACGCGATGTTAGCTAACACCAGACTTAACATTGCTTTCTGCAACCGGCCCTTAGTGTTCTTTTCCTACAAATTTGGTCGATTTTAATTGCCTTCTAGCAATCAATGGGATTACAAAAATTAAAATCTTGCTAGACAAGAGTTTTGTATGAATGATCTTCGGTGGGAGAATTAAACGAATAAATTATTGAGAAACGTGAAATGATACGTCAAATTTGACATTTGTCAAAATGACAAACAATGACGTAACTTGCTTTTCTTTTCACTGTAAGAATTCCGTCATAACTTGTGATTGGTGTTATGACTCTGTTCTTAAAACATGATTGGCCTACAATACGGCAGGCAAGAAGCCTCGGCTTCGCCTTGGCTTGTACTTGCCTACTTCAAATGTTAATAGGTCCTTGCATTCCTTGTTACTTAAATAGCTAATATTTCGCGTTTATTAACTGGCGTGCTAACTGTGAAAGGGCGCCAAGTTAGAGCTCGGTGAAGGGCCGCGTAAAGAATCATCGGGTTCTTGTCCCAATCGTGTTTCTCTTTTCTTCAGTCCTATTGCGCCAGCGATAGGATTTATAACCCCCAATTCATGTGCCCGGCTGATCTATAATCCTCTGTCTTCGGATGCGTCAACAGGATTTATGGCCACCGACTCGTTTTCCCGGGTGGTCAGGAATGGTCTCATTCTTCTGGTAGCGCAAATGTAGTCATTATGTCTCATGGTCAACGTCGACCCTCTTGAGTAAATAGTCCGTCTGCGAGTCGCGATTCTCCGCAGCTCGCGGGTGACGCCTTTGCGGTTTAGCAAGGCGTGCTTGCGTTAATTGCATCTTCATAGCTTGACAATCACTTGCAACTCTCGTCACTTTGCATTTTCAGAGCTGATCAATCGCTCGCGCTTCTTGTCGATTTCAAGTGAACCTCCTGTTGGAATATGACGGTCATGTCTTGACCTGAAGCTGTTCACCCAGAATTTATGCGCTTCATTCTGCAACCTTTTTCGCGGGGGTTATTTATTGCCGCTCTGCGTGGCCGCTTGTGCCCGCTGCTGTATAATCTGTTCGTCACTAAAATTTTTGTTAGTATGGTTCTGTAGCTTTCTTATCTGTTTGACTGCCACTGTCTTGAAATGTTTTCGATCAACTCGCACTCATTTTCTCATACTAACAGAATATATCAGTACGCTCTACGCTAAACGTTGATTCTCATCATAACATTGCCACA
This sequence comes from Agriotes lineatus, assembly GCA_940337035.1. Taxonomy (NCBI): domain Eukaryota; kingdom Metazoa; phylum Arthropoda; class Insecta; order Coleoptera; family Elateridae; genus Agriotes; species Agriotes lineatus. Next base: position 71,289,524 of record OW679203.1, read on the forward strand.
AAATAGTTTCTTAATTTATAAATATATAATTCCAAAAATTATTTTATATTTTTTAGGTAGCATATGAAATACGTATTTTTTACCCCTCCGTGAAGACATTAAATTTGAACAAGACGTCTCGGACTTCTTAATATTTAAATAATTATTTGCCCTTTGTATCCCATATTTAGCTCAGTTAACATTAAATTCTCTTAATATATCAGTTAGTGACTTGTGAAATATCACTATCTGCCAAAGCAGGATTCCCTAGTAGTGCTGGTCGGACTGAAACTTAAGTTTAAATAATGGACAAGAATTTATTCACGTCAAAAACAAATAAAAACATAAAAACACAAAGAAAACACATAGAAACACAAAAGAAATAAAATAAAATAGAATTAAATTCTAATAGTATATTGTATGTTAAGGGCTGAAAGTGCATTCTTGCCGCTTGCGCATGAATACTTCGTCTCAACCAGCAATCATGCAAAAGCGGCAAGCGCACTTTTAGCTCGAAACATATATACTATTTTTTCGACGACTGAGCATATTATTAAAGGTAAATATCAAATTTCGTTTTATCGCAAAAATTTATTGACAATCAAGTTAACATTACTCGCGCAGTCTATATGACATGTGACGCGATTATTTCCACAAATGGCGGGCGTTGTCTAGGAAACATTCGGAAGTGGCTACCTATTTTGTTCACGCGGAAACCCAAAACGCTCGGCGAGCGGCAAAAAGATGAAAACGCACGCTCAGCGGCAAATGTCAACTTTCTGTTGTCAAATGACAGTGAGAAAAATCTACTTTCGATGTCAGTCGTCGAAAAAATAACTTACGTGCGATGTAGCTTGAGGCTACTCGCAGGCGTGTTGCTAACTTTAACAACGTAAAAAATCATTCAAAAATAACGTCATAATTGTGTTTAAAAGAACGCAAATGCCAAAACGTTTAACAAAAACACAATGTTAAAATTGCCTGAAGTCGATAATTTATTATGTCCGGCCCTGTTTCAATTGAAGTGCAAGCCACACATATATTATTTGCTAATAATAGTATACATATTATTATACTAGTATATAAGTACGCCTTTAAAGCACGTGCGACAAGTTTAAGAGCACGCCGCAAAGCGCTACTTTTTCTACGATAACAGAAATACAAAAACTTAGTTCGGTTACACTTTTTCCGTCATATTGTGTTAGACATTTTAGGTTATGTTGACATTCAAATTTACGGCAGAGCGTGTTTTAATATAGTATTAAAACACGCCACCAATGGCAACGTGCAAAAAAGACGTAATTCGGGCGCTACAAAAGTAACTGTTGACACCAGAAACTGTGCAAAAGTTGCCATTTTGACAGGATCGTAGAAAAAATTCATTCCTTAGCGTTTGCAAAAGCTTGCAGTTAAATGTAACCTTATCACCCCGACCTAAAAACATTTTATCTGGAACTGGCTGCTGCATACCCTTAGAAACGGCATCTTCGATTGCATCGCTCGCTCCTCGCGGACATGATGCTGGAAACCCCCAATTGTGTACAGGCATCAAAAGGGCAGTTGAGTTGGTGCCTCTCAAAATTGACGCTTCAAATCACCCTTTAAATATAGCACCCATGAAGGTAAAGGGAAGGAGCGCCGACCACTTAGCCGCTGGTAAACAAAAAGTGGGCTCAGTTTTGGTTGACAGTTATGTGGCGCTCATGTCGCATAACACGCTAGAAATACGCCCGTACCCGGTATTACAACCAGGTACAAAGCAGGAGGGCATAATAGAACAAGTTTACTTGACGCACTATAATAATTGAGTACTGAAATTCAGTAAAAACTGCAACAATTCGCTAAAAACAACACACAAATACAACTTCTTCTATAAAGATACACGTATTTTCTCTAAAAATTTAGCGTGCGATAGAACAACTGCGCCGCCTGACGGTCAATCTACAAAGCACTAACTGTCAACCAGCTGTGGGCCCAATTATTCATTCAAGCGAGAATTCTCCTCCCCTTTACCTTCATGATAGCACCAATGCATTTTCATAATTTATAAACGCTGGTTTGCTGCACTTTAACTCTATTTGCAGTAAGCGCTGGCTGCCAGGCCCTCGAGCGAATTCACGTACTATACTTTCGAGTTGAACAAGGCCATGCAGCTATCAGAAGAGGCTGTGTGCGAATGCCGTCTTCTTTGTTAAATTTGTATGAGTTGAAAATCCCCACATCCCGCGTACGTGTTTCTTGCTGCACTCGCAAAAACTAAAATTCACGATACACATCCAACGCAGGATCGACTTTGCGAACATTTGCTTATATAAAATACAATATTAGGAAATACACGTTGGTTTCTACATACAAGCATGAAAATAAACATCGTGAGGGATGCAACTGGCGTAGCATAATTTTCGGCCTTTGTAAATGATAGGAATAAAGAACAACACTATTCTTTATATTCCATTAAATACAATTTAAAAAATATATCTTAGAAGTTAAGTGAACTACATATTACGAAACTACATTTTTCTGAAAAAATTGAAAATGTTTTCTAAAATTGTATTTTTGTCTCTTTGGTCACTTTCTAGTAATGACTTCTGCTCTGGAGCTTTTAAATAGGGGTAAAAAAATTTGCAATCCATGTATGTATGAACCTTTAGTTAACCCGAAGAATTTTATTGAAAACCCGAAGCTCGAAGAATGATTGCCAAACCCGAAGTCTTCGGGTCAAAATGGCAGTGCTGGCAACCCTAGCAGAACCTCAACAATGTTGCTTTACCCTGTATACGTATAAATAACGGCAGTAGACACGCATTTCCAGGGAATTACCTAATACAACCACCCTTTGAATTTGTAGGTTTAATAACAGGGAAAAACAGACTGGACAGACAAAGAAAACGTCACAAAGCTCGTTTCTGTTTTAATCGATTTTAACACCGGAAGATAATTTAATCCCAAACTCTATATTGGGCGAACAAGGCAACAACAGAAGGGAAAAATTAAAGGGGGAGCAATCCTTGATATCCGTGACCTGCTGTAAAACAAACATTATTTTCTTGCGGGCCGAGCATGCAGATTTATTATAATATCGTTTTTAAATATTGATTTTCTCCCCCGCCCGGCCGGCAATCATAATGCCATTAGGGAAACAATTTAACAAGCACTGCCACTCGAATTAGTTAAATTAAAGTTTAAATTAGAGCCTGTTCTTGTTCGCTCATTTTCCTAAGGATTATTGGATTTTTTATTGTTATTACTATCGGAAGGCGCACTAAAGAACGCTTTAATTGTATCGCCCTCGCTTATAATTAGCCGCCCCAAAATGTTCGTGCCTCGCTACGTGTAATTAAGAAAGCTAAAAAGCCGGAAAGGGGCTCGGCGCTCTGTAAACTAAACAGCAGCCGCCACTTGAGCCCCAAATCAATTCTTCTGCTAGGTTTTCCCCGAGTTATTGAAAATGTTAGTCGTCCTCTTTTGCATAATACCGGTGTCAAATTGAAGCAAAAAGTTGCTGTTACAGCAACTTTATCGCACACGCTCTGTTTAAATTTGATTTATAACCCGGTAAATAAATATTGATAAGGAAATAATTACACCCCTCGCTGACCTCCCTTCCTGTTGACGTACGAACCAAGAGTGACCTAAACGTTTTTTCAAAATATATGAATGCTCACAACTTTACTAATTCTTGCTCATAGCTAACAAAATAACAAAAATCCTCCCAATAGAACAGTATAACGTTATATATCTTTATCTATTGTGGTGGTTTAATGCGGCTATTAAAGCACTGTTCACTGTTTTAATAGGATCTATTAAAGCATTGTTTTTGCTTTGCTATTTTCATATGAAAAACGCGAAACAGCCTCCTTTATTTAAGGCAACTGACAGATTGTCACATTTATGAAATGTCTGCATTCAAAGTTGCTGAGTTGCTCGACCTTCGGCCTCGTTTGACAAAACACGTCGCGTGCCTAAAACACTTCAATTTTGCAACTTTTATCATAACTAGCTATTATTTCATTTTGAACCATAATATTGTTTATTGGCCCTCGATAGAGGGCGTAAAATTGCTTTTACGGCCCTAGGGCCTATAAAGTTGCTAAGCAGTATAACAAGCACCAACACTGTAATACAGCTACATCCACAATCTGCATAGTAACCATAGCACACCAAAAATTCACAATGCCAGCACATGATGACGCAGTAGTCTGTAGCCAAAGTACCGAATCCTTGAACTTTGATCATTTTGAGAACCAAGTAAAATAAAAAGTATATGCCACGTGCCTAATAACGATTATCGGGAAATGTTACGCTCTCCGCTTCGCGTCGCGCTTTAAACATTTCCCCGTCCTATAATCTATGGATTATGCTCTTAATACATAAATAATTATCCCAGAAGCTTATATAATTAGAACAGACCAACTGGAAAAATGTTCAGAACGAGAAGTGTAAATTAAAATAAGGAAACAGAGAGGGTTTTAAATATTCGGAAAATATTGTATCTTTAAGCTGCATGTTTTATAACGTCACTGGAATCATTTTTGAGGTCGGTCTCTATGCAGCTTATTCAGTTTTCCTTCGTTCTTCCTTTCTCCTTTGTCTTGCCATTCTGTGTATTCCTTCTAATTATTTCAATCTGGATTTGCCTCGCCTTCTTGTCTTGTCTTGCCTCAAGCACCTGTTTGGTTATTCTTTCTGCATCTGTCCTGAGCATGTGTCCATACCAACCGTCTGTTTTCTATTCTTCCAACTGCGAGTGTTTGTTCGTTCATGCGGCTCCATCGTTGTCCAGTCTGGTTCGTATGTCAGAATATTGTAATAGTACCCTAGCTTAAAATGGGGTTTTAAATAAATTATAAAATTTATAATTAGGGCAAGGGATACTCCACTTTATGAAATGAAAGTTTCAATTGAGAATTGCCTGTCAAACTCAGGGCAAATTAAAAGAATGTAATAATAATTAGCAAAAATAAATGGTTTATTGGGCTTTCCTTATTTTACTTATTTGCAATAAATTAGGGCTTAGCTCCGGTAAACACGAAACAATTCTTAACTCGGGGTCGGTTCATAAAATTAAGTAGAAAAATTTGTATGACAAATAATTCGTTGTATGACAATTACTTTCTGATATTAGGGAAAATGTTCTGTTCCCAACTAACAGTTAAATAACCAGTAAATTTAGTGCAGTAAACAAGATGATCCGTCAGTGTAAAAATGGCGTAAAATTGAATTTTAAACACCAAAATGGCAAGAATGCATTAGGTAAATACGATTAATTCTGTGACGTAGCAACGGCTACCTCGTTTTGTTTTTAGTGTGACGTAAACCCACGCGAGATTCGCTTATGTGCAATTTCCGGAAAAAAACTGCAACTGCCGTCTCAATTCGCACTTTTTAGGGACGCCAGCTAAATTATTCGAAGCTCGATGGATCTGGGACTCTGAAAACACGTTTAACTTCTAGGCAAAGGTCTATTCTTGACGAACCACAGTTTCTGTGAGGCTACTGCTCCTAGTTATTATGGAATCCTACCTTTTTTGAAGAGGTGCTCCGCTGTGGTTGGCACACTGGAATGACGCCACGGCAAATACTCTCTTGGAAATGGCTTGCTGGTTCTAATTCTTCTACCCAAGGATAGCTGTAGGCTTCCTCTCCATGTAGTACAAATAGATCTGCCTTCCGATGTCTGGAACTGCCTCAAAATCTTCACCGACGTAAGCTCGCACTCAACGACATACCAGGTGGAAACTTGCTGGCCTAATTGCACTATCTTGGGAGCTCTACACTTGGGAAAATTATACCTACAGATGCGTAGCAACTTTGTGAATAACTTTAACACGAAACTGGTATCACAAATGACTTTTTATTCACAATTTAATACACTAAATGTGGAGCTCAATTTGCCCCGAACATGAGATATTTAAGCTTGTTTGATTCATTTTCGACAATTGACTGTCTCGTAACTAAGCAACTAGATTTACAATTGTTTAAAAGAAATGAATACACGTTTGAACTTATGGACTACAGTTTTGATGTTGTCTTTGCATTTTCACTAAATTGTTCTTTTCTTGGGATAAATGTTACCACACCTTGCTCTGATTTTAATTTTCACTTTGGTTTATAATGCTCTGATACACTTGAGTTCCTTTAGTATCTCACAAATTGTCTTTCGATCTGTTGCTTTACATTTTTCCATTGCTCTATTGCAATTATTGCTTTGCTAGCACTGTTTTTCGTTTACCTTTCAGTTAACTTGCCGTTTGCTGGCTTATAAACTTTTAATACATAACGCTCATACAATTCCTGTACTTAACAAATCATTCTGTATTATTTTATCTACATTATGCTTGACGTTACAATGCTCACATCCGTCAGTTACAAATTAAATTGCATTAACCCTCCCGAACATTTATCATATCTGCAACTCTGAACGTAACCCTTCTGAAACCTGCCTTTCTCATGCTAACTTATCCCTCAAATTATTGGTTACTGATGCTCACATCAAGTGCATTTATTAATGTAAAGTACTGATCTTGCAATGAATAAAATATTTAATTCTTTGCTCATTTTGACCTTATTCATTTAGTTACTTAGGTAATCAGAGTTGCTGTGGGCAGTAAACCATTACAATAATTATTGCATTATAGATAGATCTGTTTTTTGTTTTGTTTTGAATTTTGCTTTTTGTTTTTGTCGTGTTATTCATTCAATATACGTTTGTTGCTTTTTTATTCTGTTAATTACCTTACCATTTGTTCCTTTCTTGAATATAATTGCACCTAAATGATTTGCTCTTAATTTTTGTCGATTGTTATGAAAATTAACTGCTTGTGACATTTTATCCCAAGCAATAATAAAAAAATGTCACTCTGGAAATGATCAAAAAGTGCAACGAACTGAAACAATACAAGAGGAAAATTATGTCTGCTATTTGATATGATCATAATAATTGTTTTATAACATTTCACTTTATTTGCGACTGTGTCATATTGATTTTGACGTTAGCATCTATTTTTGGTTATTTTCTAACGTTAGTCTTAATGATTTACTTCACTTGCAATTCCTCTAGGAACTACTTAATTGCTGCACTAATTTAAACGGATATTGGTGATTTTATCTGCTACAGTTAACATTGAGATTGGCGGGCAGTTTTGCGTCTGATTTGGATTCTCGAAATCTCATTCCCCGAGTTGTGTGATGTTTCGTTCCTGAAGCACAATAAGGTCATCTGGCTGCGATTTTTCTTTTTTTGCCACAGACGTGTAATCTACCCGTTGCGGAAATACTGTCGACAATCCAATTTTTGACTATCTCCACGTTTTCTCAGTGATCAAACCAATTTCGAGTATACCCCATTCACTCCATATGTGATTCTGAATGTTTGAATGTGACATTTTTACCAGTGTGCCAAATATTTACATAATTACAAAAAGTTACCCATGTGAAAATGGCATTGGCATTAATTCACTTGAATGATAGTTCAATATTTACTTATTTTAAATTAAGTGTCTGACGTTTTGTAGGTTAGGTATATGTGTGTATTGTAAAGGGGCGGTGTCTCTTGTCCCTCGGGAGTGACACTATTTGAAAGTTAATTTCCGCTAATGAAGTGTTTGGCGGATTTAGTCGAATCCGCGCGTGACATCTCGTGCAGTATTAGTTGATCAGACGCGTTCTGTTGGGTTTTGGCGTATTGCTTGCTCTATTTCTCGAATTTATCGTATTCCCACCGTGAATGATAGCGCGGTCGCTGAGAAATTTCCTTCTACGGTCAGATTCTCTAGTAATATTTCGTCCCAATGTGGTGATAAAATAACAGTTTTCTTTTCCCTTTCAGTTTAGAAGCGATCTGTGATCTATTAGTTACTGTATCCCTGTTATTTTACCAATCCTTACGATGTTTTGTTAGATAGAATTTGGGAAAAACACCGTTATGGTGGATTTACTGGCAAAAGCAGTTTTTATATTGAGTTATGTCGTTTAACAATTTGCTATTGTGTAATACATTTTCACCCCATTTTTTAAGATAGTTTTTTAGTCTGCACCTCCGGAAGACTGTTTAGGACTGGGGATAGAAAACTGAGCCGATTTACACCTGAAGTTAGTTTTTCTACGCTGTAAGCTAATTGCGTCTTATTCTTGCAGGGCTTTTAGGGTGTTAGTGTTTTCATAGTGAAGATTTTAGTGTTTTAGTATTGAGAGATTTCCAGATTTTTGCATTGTCGTATATTTGAGTTGATGGATTGGACTTCTAGATTTGGATTTCTACTTGTTGGATTGGCCTTCTAGATTTATATCTCGGATTATGGTTGCTAGATTGACGTTTGTTATTGCAACTTTGACTCTTTGGACGTCGTTTTCGTAGGACGCGGGATACTACAAATAAGTCATAACTTTGCAAATCTAAGGGTATTGACATAAATCAGTTTTAGAATGTATGATATTGAAATTTTGTTGTTTATAACTGAAGTGTATTGTCAGGCTGTGTCTCAAATTCGAGGTTGGTAGGTTAGGTTTTGTTTGTTATTAGACACAGACTGACGCAAATCTTAACGTGCTAATCTCGAATTTGACATATTTTGGGAGCGAGGAAAATGGGTAGGCAAAAGTTTTTACCTCACTGCTTTCACCTACGTTGTCATAGCAAATAACGTGAGTGAGCAAAACAAACTCTTTCCCCTTCTGTATCCATGTTTCAACGGTAAGATTGAACAAAGTAATCTTTACATAGGAAAAACACTGCCGTATCAATTATTTGTCTCACAATGGTATGTTGTCTTTAAATACATACCGTAGATACAATATTTTATTTGGTTTGAGGAATTATCCTCTTATATTATGTATTTGTCTGGACATATTGGAAATAAATATCACTTTAATTGCGCCTTATTTGTGCCATTTCCTTTCAACAACAGAGTATAGCTTATCAAAGAGCATGCTTCTGATAGATATAATTTTGAGTTATCTCTCTTCAGTGAAAGGTGCGATTACCATATCATCGGGGAATCTTCCAACTTAGATTCGCGAGTTGTTGAACAATCAAGTTGGTGGCGCCCGTATTTGATTTTGATCATTTTAGTGCTAACTCACCCCACCCACTGGAGTAGCTCAGCTGGCCTGTTGAATGCTATTGGTTACGGGACTGTTTTGGGTATTCACAGCTTCCTGCTTTTATTGAAGTGTTACAAGATTATCAGTAGTTTATTCTAGTGCCATTGCATATTAGAGCGTTAAGGTATCACAACTGTACAGGTACATTAATAAATTGTGTGACAATTTGTATGACATGAAACCTTTACTGACTTTCGGAACATAATGAAAGCAAGCAGAGATGGATATTTAGTTGTTATTCACAACAAGGAAAGTACAGTTGTAGTAGTAGGTGTTCTATCCATTCATCTTCTTCTGTTCCGTGATTTCTTCTGTCAGTTTTGTGTTGTCCTACTAGCTTCCCTTGTACGATGAGGTGTAATAATCTGTACTTGTTGTTCTCATGATATGCTCAAGGAATTACACCTTCCTACTCTTCGTGATGATCATTAACTCGATACTCTGGTCTATTCGTCAGAGTACATCATCGTTCCTGATACTGTCGACGGATGATGTGCGAAGCTTGCGCCGGTGCACTCACTTCTCCAATGCGTTGATCTACCTCCCTTGTGTAAGGAGCCATCCTTCCATGCCATAAAGAAGAATTTACACATTTGGAATTCTAGTCGAAGTTCAATTTCATGAGGGCATTCTAAGTTTGCATGGTGCGGTTCTTGATATCATAGTCATACCTCAGTTCTCATTTGTCAAGCACACACGGTACTCGTAATGCGTAACTCGTTCCAGCTTGTCAACGTTGAGTGCAAACTTGGTGTCTATGTTGTACTTTGTAATAACAACGAACTTGGTGTTCTTGGATCTTGATACGTGTCATTCATGTATCTGATTATATTGATGAACTGTCCATTGACGGTGATGCTTTGAGTTGCTTCTGCCATCTCCTCAGACATTATGCACTGAGTAGAGGTTGAACTGTATGGACTATCGTGTTGTAGAGCTTTGTTTCTGTAATACTTTGGATGAAGTTTGTGGTGTTTTGAATCCATTTAAAGATAGAACTTAATGGATTTGGCATTTGAATGATCTGTTAATTTTATCAGTTGCTGTTTTGCAACACCATTTTTTGCAGTCATAGATATAGCAGATGGTCGATGCGTGTGGTTTCCTTCCACTCGAATTTTATGCGAACAAATTTATTCACTTCGAAAAAGTATTTAGTGGGGGGAGGGGCACTATTAAAAATAGTACACTGGAGTTTCTTAACTTTTTCCATCAACAATTAAACACTGTATAAACCTTTTTTATATTCCTAGAGATCCTGTCTGAGATTTTCTCGGGTTTTTGCCATCTGGATTTAATTTCTACACTATGACTAACAGTTCTTGTCAAACAAAAGGTTTTTTACAGTTTACTAATTGTAAGGCGGCCTCTTATTCCGAGCCCTACACCTACTGAATCATTACTTTAAAATGCCCTGGGTTCGCTAGCTTAATCAGTCGGTGTGCTATGAGACCCTTTTTTAATTCCCAGAGTGGCTAAGGGAAGCTAATATTGTTTGAGGCCACGCTCGTGGTCACCAATGCAAACATGAATGACAATAAAAAGCCCAACAATTTACAATCAATACATATAATCTGTAAATAAACAGGAACACAAAGAAAAAGGCACATGGAAACAAATACACAAAGTAGTTATACACTACGCGTAATAGTACCTTATTAAATTATGAGCGTTTAATAGCGCCGGCAAAGTTAATTTTACGCACCCAAAAGGGTTCGTACCTGCAGCCGTCTATTCTTGTTTTCTTGGGGACGCGTTGCGATTTATCGCCTCCAAATACACACGCAGCAAAATGACGTCAAGCCGTCTGGTAGTTGACCCTTATCGGTCAGCAACACATTCGCTGATAATTGCGCAATTCTCACATAGGACTAACGTGGTTTCCTTTATTGTTCCTCCCGTAGCCCAGGAAACGCTGCAAGGCTGCTGTCGAAACGGCCTTTGAACCTGTCGATTCGGCAGTCGTTAGCGTCTTCAAGGAGCTGCTATTCTTCCTGGTTGGCCCCTGGCGGAGGTCTCCAGTTAGACCGTGAAGGTATCACGTACCATTTCACTTGGTTCGCTATTTGCGAATACAATTAACACGCACTGTTCAGGTTGTACAGTGAGTCGCTTGATTCGCCGAGCTTGCTGGCTTGGGCGCGAATGTTTCCTCCTGCAGCCCTCGAGCGTTGATTCACATACCAATCGGTTATTCCCCGAACTAAACTGCACTGTCGACGCATACTTTCACGTAATCGCGGCGCGTTACACTCTGTTGTCATTGACTGCGTATACATCAATTATTACTCTATAGTGCTGAACTAAATGAATAAATACAATAACACTTACTGTCAGGCTTTATAGCTAATTAGCATATAATGAAAAGATGTAAAATAAGTAAAGACAGGTGGCACGAATTGACCCGTTTCATAATGCACCATACCAACGAAGAAAACCAATGAAAATTTGACACTGGTAAACGATGTCAGTAAAGTGATCTAGATTATCATTGATTCACAGGAGGTGAACATTTTTCGTGTGTTTTCGTTTTAATGTCGATGCAGGTGTGCCTTCATTTGCTTTTCCTGCAACCGTAATTTTGTTTCTGCTATAGGTGTTTATATTTAACCTTCCTTATCTGTATATATATTCAACTTTTCAAAGATATCGGGTGATCGAATAAATTTCACCTCCAGTGTGCTGTGATTCCTGGTATACATTTGGCAGCACTCAAGTGGATTGTTAGTCTATGTCATATTCGAGATTTTCAGGTTAAGTTTTACTTCACTTTGTGTCAAAAAACAAACAAAACCTAACCTACTAACCTCGAATTTGACATAGACTAACAATCCACTTCAGTGCTGCCAAATGTATACCAGGAATCACAGCACACTGGAGGTGAAATTTATTCAATCACCCTATATTTATATTTAACCTTTCTTATCTATACATTCAACTTTCCAAATATTTGAAGTGGTTTACTCTCACTATGTGATTATCTTTTAGTGATGATTCAGGTGTGCCTACATTTGTTTTTCCTGCTACCATTTTGTTTCTGTAGTTAAGATTACCAGTCCACTTCAATAGTGTCAATAGGTCCTTCTAGCTCTCAACGTATGGAATTATATCCTAACCTCTTAACTTCTTGTCAATTATTAAAGACTTCTTCAATTGTGGTCTATTCGCCAAAACCTTCTTAAGGGTGTCTTAAAAGAAACTGGTCAAGAGTGCTTTGACTAAATTTTTGTTTGCATTCCTTAGAGCATAGCTTGTAACTCTTGGAGCTGTCGAAGTGTCAAATTTAACCTCCAATTTGTGATTAAGTGACATAATTCAATTATTGCGAGGTTCTGTTTATTTTTACCGAGTGAAAACAAAATCATCTTTTTACATTTAACTGTGGTTTGTTGCTCAGCTACATGTAAAAAACATTTTTAACGCACTTTTGACTCGTTTTTTTTTAGAAATCGGTTAGAATATTGAGAGACTATTCAAACTTTTACAGCATTTTCTTGATTAGTTATGTAATCACGTTATTGAAAGTTTTTACTTAGTTCTTTGAGTATAAGGAAATAGTTATTTTCATTACAAGCGTCGAAAGTAGCAAATATCGTGCGAGTGTTGATTAGACAAACGAGGGCATAGCGAAGCGAAGCCCGAGTGGATCTAAAACACAAGCACAGATATTTGCACTTTCGGGCGAGTTATGAACACTATTTTTTAGACGACCACTCAAAGTAAATTCTATTTTTAAGAATTGTTTTTATTTCGTTTTGCAAAATTGATTGTTATATTATTATTGGTACAATTGGCAAAAGCGTCTGGATGATTTGAATCACGGTCTGCTGAATTGTGCAGGCCGTGTTTTGAATAAGTTTGTGCCGTTACGATATGACTAGTACGATATAATATCATGCTAGTGTTTGAAATTGTTAACTTTCTGTAGTAGGCTGCTGTCGCGATAATGTTACTTTCATATGTGGTCGTCTAAAAATACATTTTAATCAGACCTACCTATTAAATTTACAACTTGATTTAAAGTGTAGTATTTGTTCTTTCCAATGTGCTCGTGACGATTAGTATTGATTTTATCTGTTATCATCAATCTACTAATATTGTTATTTGTGGACACTTTTTCACCACTCAGTGCATACGTAAACTCTACTTAGTGTTTATGTTACTAATAAAATTTCATTTTCTATTACAGGTAGGATGATATGGATTGTGGTGTGCAGAACGCAATGCTGAGCGTTGCACCCGGGAACGATGCGGCAGCTCAGCAGTCTTTGTCTGCTGCATCCTTGTTCCCTCCCTCAGACACCGACCAGGCCCAGTTTGAGGCCGACAAACGTGCTGTATATAAGTAAGCAGTTCACTCTGTCAGTTTAACTAAAAGCTAACTGTTTGAACTTTCAGACACCCCCTCTTTCCCCTACTAGCGCTCTTATTCGAACGCTGTGAATTAGCCACGCAGTCATCCGACCCCCAGTCTAGCGATGCGTTTAACTTGGATATCCAAGCTTTCGTCCAGCACCAGGAACGTGATCGTAAACCATTCCTTGCTAACGAACCCGAGATTGATGGACTGGTGAGTTGTACTACGCTGAAGCTTGGTCGAGTATTTAGTGCATCCTTCCGTTTGCAGATGATAAAAGCAATACAGGTGTTAAGGATCCACTTGCTGGAACTCGAAAAGGTGCAGGAGCTCTGCAAAGACTTCTGCAACCGTTATATTACGTGCTTGAAGGGGAAGATGCAATCTGAGAACTTATTACGTTCTGATTATCCACAAGGTTAGTTTATTTTTGTGAATTGTGATTAAATAGTAAGATTATGGGAAGTTTCATATACTACTACAAAAAATAGAGTTTGTGGAAGTTAACTTTTAACCGCTTAACATTCTATGAGTTTTGTAAGCAGCGAAAGCTAATATCTTTCTAATAGAAATTCAGAAGTAAAATTGCAATTGATTTTTGAGGAATATTTGTCAAAACAGGTGTTACTTTTTTTATAATATTTGCATGTTTTCATTTATTATATGCCATAAAATATATACAGTCAGGAAACTTTTCTCTGACATCATGCGCACATGAAGCAAATGCACAGAAGATCTAAAATGTTTTCTTCTACTAAAAAGAGGAAGTAAGTTGCAAACACAATTTTTGATCATTTCTCTAATTGCTTCGTACACACATGGCGTCAGGGAATAGATTCCTGGGACGAACTGTATACATTAGAGCTGAGCTGATACCGATAGTCAGTATCAGATATCAGCCAATACCAAATTATCTTGGCAAGAAGTATCTGATATTCAGATACATTTAAAAAATACATCAAAGCCGTACCCACGCCCCAAGAACGCCCTAATGCTCCAGTGCCTGTTGGTAGACTGACTACTTGCTTGATTCGAGTTCTGTTCAGTCTCAACAGGGTTTTGGTGGTTTGTGGATTCGGAGTTTTTAGCAATCTTTTGCAGTGTGTTGCTTGATTGTAGTTGCTCCACCTTAGTTGGTGTGTGGTATTGACCCATTCATTAATGGCTGAGCGGGCTTGGTTTTTCTGAATGGTTAGACCAGGTTCTAGACCGGTCATTGCATTACGGGCTGCTTCTTTTGCGAGCTTGTCCGCCTTTTCGTTTCCTTCAATACCTTGGTGACCTGGAATCCAGCATAATTTTACTGTGTTGCCCTGGCTCAAAGCTTGAAGTTTGGATTTGCATTCCTTGACCACCAAACAAGTGTTCTCTTAATACTGTGCGATAAAACAGGGAATTGAAGCAAGTCGGTAATTGATTCAGAGCCGGTAGCGGAACGAATTGTCAAAGGGCAACAGATACCTTTAATGCATACCTAACTTTTAAAAAGATCATGCACAGTATTGTTCAATGTAAAATGCTTTTTCAATAAAAGTTGTTCTAATGCAAATAATAATCCTGTTTTGGCAAATGCCATTAGTAGTAGGTCTTGCTTGAATAATAAAATTACAATAACAAATGTTCACATTGTAAGCAGTACAAACAAGTATATTGGCATTAATATCAAGTTTATCGAACATGTTAGATATACCAAGATCAGAGCTCAGTTTTAATGTTATGCAGCCTACTCTGAGCAGATTTTCTCTGAATCAGCTCATATTATAAGTACAAAGAGCATGTTGCCAACTGAAAGTATAAAACCGTCAATATTTAAAAAAAAATTGGAATAAACATTTTTTGCAGTTCGTTTTAGTTGTGGTCCATACATTAATTCTTTCGGTTTCAAAGGCTGTTAAAGTTGAATTTAGTCTTATTTTGTGGGTGACTCTTTGCAATAGGAAACACTGCAATACTTCTTTATTTATATGCTTCTCTTTCTAGCTTCTTAGTTCATCTAAACAGTTATTCAGAGCACACAAAGCTTAGCAGACCGGTTCACCCAGTTACTTTACCTGAGGTTGAACTGTGGACCCCCAGAATAAGACTGCTTTGAACTTTATAAACTACAAAAATGAATATATGGGCTATAAAAGGAGAAAGGCTGCCTTATTTTTTATATTAGCGACATGTTAATAAAACAATCGTAACAACAAACGTAAGAAGTTGAAAAGTATCTGAAATTCAGATATTATTTGGTATCGGATTGGTGATATCAGAAGTATCTGTTATGGGTATCAGAACATGGTATCGACCCAGTTCTAGTATACATATATCAAGGCGTTTATGCGTAAGAAACATTCTGATCGATTGTAATCTATGTTCTTGCATTTTGTTAACTTTTAGCTTTCACTCCTGTATGTTAGTGTTGGTACAAAAGTGATTCCGTATATTGTTGTGTATTCTGTTGTTGAGTTCTGCTTCGAAGCTGCCATTGTTTTCTATTATTGACCCTTAGGTATTTATAGTAGAGGTGCAAAACTATCAATAGTGGTGATGTTCGATATATAGCGATAGTCTCTCGACAAAATTATCGAGATTATCAATAGTACTATCGATAGTAAACTTTTTTTTAAAAGTAAGATAATAAGAAAAAAGGTTTTTTTGTTTTACTGCATCGAAAAGCTATCAATTTCGACAGCGTTTAGCGGCTGAAAACTCCCACTATTACTTTTGCGACAGTAATAACCGTAACAGCAAAACTAACAACCATTTCCATTGGTCGTAATCAATTTTGCGGTATGATCATGACATTGACTTTTCTCGACTTCCTCGATTAAACTGTTATTTTATAATTAGAAAAAAACGCTTTCAAAACAGTAGAATACCAAAGAACACGAAAGCGGACTTCTAGACTCGCCTTATTTATGTGCCTCGCCTTATTTTCGTACTTCTAACATAAATATCTATTATTCTTATCAAAACAGAAAATATAATTAAAATTAGGGTACCTACTATAACAAAGTGTTGATAAATTTTTTTGCTTATGCATGAGTAAAAGTAAACATGACAATGTGAAAGTTTAAACACTGCCGCAGCACACTCAAAAGTCGACACAACATTTGACTTGATTCTTTTTCTAATAAACTGGGAACTTCCTTTCTTTGTTACACTTAAGCGTTATATCTAGTGTGTGTGAAACAAATGTTAATTAATGTAAAGTTGAAATAATACCCATTTAAACATTGGTATCTCTCTTCATCACATGCCGACAGAGTCAAATAAACGAAAAACAAAAATTGTCATGTATCTAAATACAGTTTTAAAAAATTTTACTTCAAAACTTGTCACTTTGTTATTTAAACCTAAATTGCCTTGCCTAATGACATCGATTTATGAAAGGGCTGACAAAGCTTTACAGGTTTCACGAAAACATATAATTTGGAGAATGGAAATTGAACATCTAGCTATGACACACATACACACACACACTGCACTACGGCCCATGTAGGGCCTTGGTCTTCTTTACAACAGCTTTCCATCTGTCACCATCACTGGCTTCGATGGTCCAATTTCGTACCTTTAGTTTTTGAAGGTCACTCGTAACGTTGTCTTGCCATCGCTCTCTAGGCGCCGACCTTCCAGAATGTGTGTTAAAAAATACCTTTTTAGTTATTTAATCTACCCACCTCGTCCACTACATTCCTCAGTGCGCCAGGCCTGTATAGGCTGAACACATTCCAAGTCTCTAAAATCCAGTCCATATTTCGTAGCTTCTGTCGTCTCTGTGAGATCAGTTCGTCATTCCGAGGCTGCTGTTTAGACTTCAGAACTTGGATTTTTTACGGGGAAAGGGTTTTTACACCCATGGGGTAGTTAGCCCCAAGCCCAACACTTTTAGTCGCTTCTTACGCCAAGCAGGGATACTGTGGGTCTATTCTAACCCCAACCCACAGGGGTCATCTAACTGTGAAGATCATAATATAAATATGTTTGAGAAAGCTCAGTCCGTAAAAATACTTCAACTTTTAATAATATTGGACACACAATTTATGAAATATATTAGTTCAGTTACATTAGGCGGAAAAAAGCAGCATCTGCCGAAAGAATCCAGGGAAGCTGAAATTTTGCATACACCTTTATTTTGACATTACAAATAATGTCTCAAAAGTCCCTACCAATATCGCGCTTGCATTTTCAGTTATTCAAGGTCAAAGGTCACAGAAAGACTCTTTTTGCAAATATCTTGCACTCTCTTACAGTGTTATTACAATTAATATCAAATTAAATATCCATTTTTCTAACTACGAGTATTATAAAGAAGCACTATCAGGTATACACTTATCTACTTACCTTACTTCTTGATACAATAAATAGGATGTGACATATCTCATAAATCAATTTGACATTTAGAATTATGTCATGTGATTATAGTTGTATGACTCTATACCAAGGTATGGTGTAAAACTGGTAGTAGGAGACTATAATGCCAAAATTGGCAAGGAGTATATTAACTACCCAGTAGCAAGCAAGCATAGCTTACATCATAAAACCAATGAAAACGGACAGAGAGTAATTAATTTTGCAGCTATAAGAGACCAGAGAGTAATATCTACATTTAAAAAGAACAAGGACATCTATAAAGGCACCTGGGAACACCCAAATGGAAGGACAGTAAATCAAATTGACCACATACTTGTAGAGGCAAAACAGCAACACCTAGTCATGGATATTAAAAGCCGCAGGGGAGTGGAAATCTCATCCAATCACTATTTAGTGGGAGTACTAATAAAAGGAGAAGTAAGACACAAACCTAAAGGGAGCAGAAAACAGAAGAGAAAATTACAATTGAGTCAACTAAGTAACGAGGAAGTAAGAGATGAGTACATAAATCAACTTGAACAGGAGCTGAGAAGGATAGATGAAGACACATCAATAGAATGGGAAGATCTTAAAAACATTATAAAGCAAGTAACAGAGGAAAGAATCCCCAGAGAAATAAAACAAAAGAATAATTGGTTTGACGAAGAGTGCAGAGGAGCATGGAAAAGTTTGAAGAAAGCTAAAATGGAAATGATGAACTATAAATCCGAACAAAATAAAGAAAAGCAAAAAGAAAAGAGAAGAAAACTTAAAAGCCTTTGCAGGAGGAAGAAGAGGAGAATGCAGGAAAAAACAATTGAATTATAGAAGAACACTACAGTAAAAAGAACATGAAATTATTTTACAAACAAGTAAGCTATACAAAAAAAGAACATGTACATGAACCATCCATGTGTAAAGATAAACTCGGCAATTTGATAGTTGGTACCGAAAAAGTGGCACAAAGGTGGGTGGAATTCTATGAAGAGCTACTTGCCAAGCACGGGGAGGAAGCAGAAGAAGAAAATGCACGGAACCAATCGCGAATAACCAACAAAATCTTCCCAAGACTGGAAGAGATAAAAATAACCATACACAAAATGAGGAACAACAAAGCCAACCAGTATTAATAAAATATGGCGGTAAAACCCTAGAAAAGAAAATATATGAGCTCATATTGCAAATCTGGACCACCTGTAAAATACCAAAAGAATGGAGCGCAGCCATAATAATTCCAATTTATAAAAAGAGCAATAAGCTGGACTGTGAAAATTATAGGCCTATTTCCTTGATAAGTGTCGTGTATAAAATTTTAGCATCACTAATAAATGACAAGCTAAAGGATCTTGTGGAGAATGAGATAGGTGAATACCAAGCGGGATTTCGGAAGCAGAGATCAGTAACAGATCATATCTTCACTCTTACAACTATACAAGAAAAAATGAAAAGGAAAGGAAAGCAAGTCCACATATTGTATGTCGACTTTAAACAACCGTACGACAATATATGCAGAAAAGAACTATTAATTGCACTTAGTGAAATGTAATTACCAGAATGGATTATACAACTAATAACAATGACATTAGAAGGGACAGAGAGTAGGGTGAGAATTGAAGGAGAAAGGTCAAACAAATTCAGGATACAGAAAGGACTAAGACAAGGGGACCCCTTGTCACCTTTACTATTCAATCTGGCCCTGGAAACAACAATCATACGAAGTGGAGTGAACGTCAATAAGAGTATTATAAATAGACCTTACCAGATACTAGCCTACGCTGATGACTTCACAATTATGGCACAGACACAAGAGGAGTTAAAACTGGTATTCCAACGCCTGGAAAAGGAAGCAATAAAATTCGAACTACTAAATGAGAGTAAAACAAAGTACATGATCCTCAACTCCAATGACCCCAGAGCTAATGGGCTTGCTATACTGGACAACCAACAAAATCTAAAATACAACTTCGAAAAAGTGCAGAACTTTACATTTCGTGATGTAAATATAAGCAGCAACGAAGACAAAAATCAGGAAATACAACGAAGTATTGCGGCAGGATCAAGGTGCGTGGCAATGCTGAATTCAGTGCTAAATAACAAGATATTATCAAGGTAGGCTAAAGTTCGGATCTATAAAACGGTGATATGACCAGTAGTGACATACGGGAGTGAAGTGTGGGTGTTGACAGAGGAAGTGCGTGGTAAAATAGCAAGGTGGGAGAGGAAAATGCTAAGAAGGATATTTGGGGGAGTGAAAACACGGAGAGTGGAGGAGAAGAACCAATCATGAGCTGTATGAACTGTACCTAGAACTCGAAATTGAAATTATAATCAAAGAGGGTCCTAAAAAAGGAACCAGAGGGCAGAAACAGAAAGGGCAGACCACTAAAAACATGGATGCAGGACGTAATGGAAGACCTAGCACGCATGGACATAGCCGATAATTGGGAGACACGAGCCAGAAATAGGAAGGAATGGAGGAAGATTGTAGCGACGGGTCTTCAAGGCCTTTTGAGCTGATAGATGATGATGATTATAGTTTTTTAAAACCTCGACTAGTCAGTTTTACAAGCAATGGGATTCCTGACTCCCAGCTGAATGGGTAAATCTTCAACTAACAACTTTCTCTTGTAGTTACAGACTGAATTACTTTTAAAATATAATAATTATTTGACTTTGTGAATCAAATTCAGGTACTTCACAAAATTAAATTCATACTTTCAGTTTATTAGTAGCACATCTAAGTTTGATCTGACATTACAAAAATAAATAGATATCAAAAATAGTTTAATCAAATGTTATCTTAACTTGATTTCAATGAAAATTCTAAAAAATAACCTAATCCCAAAAAGCGAAAAACGTCGAGTACTCGAATCACTATTAAATTTAGAAAAGTTAATTCTTCTAAATTAATTTCTAAATATAAATACAATTAATGATGATTTGTCGCACCAAACTTGCTATATAACTTCTTAATATTTCATAAGAAATGAGGAATAACCTTCGGATTATCTATCTTGTACCTGAATGTGTTAACTTAGCTCCTAACTGGATAAATTCTAGTCAGCAAACACCTCCCTGTGTTGTTCCCGACCAAATCAAAGCTCGTTGTATCTCTTTGAAATCTCTATTATGTGGATAAACAGTTCAACATCATACCACAACACTCACTTTCACTGGTTTTACTGGCTTCGTAGTAATATACCACGTTAAATGGAATCAAACAATCTTGAATGTTATACAGTATGTCCCAGATCGAGTGGGATTGCATGGGTAACTTTCTTATCATTGAAGATGGAGATTTGGTTAAATGGGCAATGTTTTGCAGTTTCATATGCTGATTTAAAATCTGTTTGAAAAAGTTCAAAATGTCCAACCAGTCAGACGTTATTAAAAAAAAACTAAAAACTGTCATTTTCTTGTATGTTAAATATCTTCATAAGTATAAGAGATACGAAAAAAGGTTTCATATGAAAGTCACTGTTTTTGATATGACTAATTTAAAATTGGTGTTGAAAGAAAATTCAAGGTGGCTGCTTTTGGGGTACTCGTATCAACTTCCATAAGTTAAACAGGAGCCATGTTGGATTTTTAGGTTACTGAATAGAATTTTTTATTCTCTTTTAACGCTGTAAGATAACGTATGATTGAATAAAAATTCCAGTAAAATTAATTGTTTTCACATTTTAATCGAGTAGGCTTACATGGATCCAAACAAAAACAAACAACATTTATTTAAAAATAAAACAATACTGATAATCACTTGAAATGATCAAAATGCTGGCCATTGTTAACTAAACATAGTTGATATCATTTGACGACACGACGTGTTACTATACGCAAATTTTGTTATTGTTTTTCATCATAGCTACTTACCTACTTGATCATACATTTAAAAAGTAATATCAGTGTACATACATCAAACAAGTAGAGACACTTATGCCAAATGTTGAATCCTGTCTAGAGTGCCTGGGACAGTTCCTCGGGGGGTATTTTTAAGCTTGACTGTCAGATGGCAGCACAAAGTTCTACCAATTAGAGCCAGTTACTATACATTAGATATCTGGATATTATTTAGATTAAATGCATCATTCATAGGGTATGCTGCATTACATTGGTTCTTTCATATTTTTAGTTATTACAAAAAATGAAGGCTAGAAAATTCTCTACAATAAAGGTAAAAAGGTTATATAGGTTTATTAAGTACAACCAACCATTCAGTAAATAACACACTGCAAAGTTTTGCAGCACACAACCCATTACGTATATATATATTCAATAGGTACCAGAACCACTACTTTTGCAAGCATCAAAAAGTCATGACCAATCAAAAATGTAGTTATTGGAGAGGGTATGCAATACTCTACTCTACTCCCTGTAAAGCGAAGGTAATTGAGAAACTTGGACCAGCTTTATTAGTGAAAGGATTATTTTTAATAAAATCAACCACCCAAAAGTATTGTCCCACCCACCCGACAAAAAACATCTGGCGCCGCTATTAACTGTAGACATACTAACAATCCATGACCATTTCAACGTTGCATCACATTGGACAATGTACACTCGATATAATAAGGGTCTCCCATTTCTCTGTGATTTCATCACAGAAAATATTACAGAAGCAGAGGAAAATGAAGAAGAAGTTAACGAAGAGAAAAAAGAGAACGAAGAGAAAAAAGAGAACGAAGAGAAAACAGAACAAAGAGAAACACGTGGAGGGGAAGGGCGAGGACGAGAACAAGGATGAGCTGTAGTACGTACTTAAAACAAGGAAAAACATGGATTAGGCCTACTGAGAAACTGTGTAAAAAAATTAGCCTTGCACCTTACCGCCGTAGGGGTTTGAAAACGGATGCACCGCTGCCTATTATTTCTCTAAAGTATAGCGTGAAAATGGCTGGTTGTACTTAAAAAACTTATATAACCGTTTTTGTAGAGCATTTTCCAGTTTTCATTTGTTGTAATAACTTAAAAAGTCATACGACTCGTAGGAAGCAAGAACTTATTTCTGTGATTGTTGACCTATTTCTAATGTCAAAATAAAGGTGTATGCAAAATTGCAGCTCACTTGGATGTTTTCGGCAGGCGGATCCTAATGAGCCTGGAGTATATCTAGCTCAAGAACATGTAACTGCAAAAATTGTCATTTTAACACGTTAACTGCTCGACGTGGATGCACTCGTTATGGTATTACACTGTTAATGGAATATTACACTAAAATATAAACCAATCCGAAAACTGCATTCACACAACGTTTTTGTAATGCTTTGGCTACGTGCTATCCGAGAATGAAACACATTACTTGCTAGCTCAGATGGTACTGAATGCTAAAAGTCTGTTACTCGAGTGACGCGCATCCACGTTGGGCACACATCATAAAACATTCGCAATAACACGAATCCGCGTCATGAGCAGTCACCATGTTTAAAGTAGAAATGCATGACGATTTTCCATACTCAGTCTCTAGTTTAGTTAAATGGTTGCTTGAAATAGATTTTAAATGGGCGCAAGGCGACAACAGAAGCTTTTTTAAGGAACAGTTGCATATTCAGTTAAATCGATTGGCACTTTTAAGAGGGTATATGAAAAATAAACTATCTAATAATTCATTACAACTTGTTATCATTGATGAAACATGGATTTTTAGCAAGGGCTTTAAAAAAAATAGTATGTGGCTGGATGGTATCCCCAGCACTTCTGTTAAAAATACTGGATATGGATACCGTTACATAATTATTCATGCAGGATCATACATTTTATTGGAAAAGACATTTGAAAGCGTTAGAAATAAGAGTGGGGAACTGCAGAAGCTGATACTGCATTACCCTCGATTAGCTGACAATGTTGTCCCAAGCGTATTTCCAAATTTACCAGCATATTTGTCGTCAAAAGCGCCTCAAGAAAGGACAAATCCTGAATGTAGAAGAAGACAAATATTGGAAAGACATGCACAAAAAGTGAAAGTTGTTTAATGATGACATCAGCAATTTTTTTAACTGTATGGAACAATTTTCGTCACACAAATTTAGATTTCAATTAAATTAGTAGCCTAAAACAGCTGTCCATAGGCAGGGGCGCAGGAACAGGGGGGGGGGCAAGGGGGGCGACTGCCCCCTCATAGAATTTATTGGGGGGGCAAATAGCATAATTTGCCTCCTCCGATGTATACTATGAGGTTTTTAAAAATGTGTAAATAGGGTTTTCACATTAATCTATACGAGATACTAACATTTGTTGTAATTTGTAGATGGCGCAGAAATAAAACACGAGGAATTTGTTACACACGTCATTATTTTTATCTCCACAGTAGAGAATTCGATATAGTCCATTTTTCTTTGATATGGAAGTGCAAATGCTGAAATTCTAGGGAAACCATTGACAACAAGCATTGTCACTAGGCTGCAATGTGTCCATATATAAACTTCTGGTTATTATTTTTGGCTGAGGTTAGCTGTCATGTCGACAGGTTGACATTTCATATATATTTTATACTGCAGCTTTGGCTATTATAAACTTGAAATGTGATTTATAATTTGGTTAGTTAAGTAGCGATTGCACTAAGGTCAATTTCAGTTTATAATAGCCAGAACTACAATTTAAAATAATTAAGGTGTCAACCAGTCAACATGAAACCTAACCTCATTGCAAAAATAATAACCAGAAGTTTCTATCAATCTAGTGCCAATGCTTGTTGTCATTGGTTTCCCTAGAACGCATTTCCATATGAAAACAATGAAGTGTGGTCAACACACGACTTTCTTTTACTACCTGTAAACATTTCAGTTTGCGATTTTTCTTTATCTATACTAATAAATAACTTTTTTGACAAAAGTTATAGATCATTACGTAATATACAAGAGTTTTAAACATTTTTAATCCCATTCGTTTTCGAGAAACTTTTGCAAAACTAATTTTTTCAAACTGATATTTCCTCAAAAATTTCGAGTTAAAAACAATCATGATTGCTATATTTTACAAAGTAAAAGAAAGTAAAAATGAAGTATATCTTTCAGGTTTTGTATCTTTACGACATTTATATTAGACACATTAGAAAATTCAAGTTGCTATTGAAACATTTGATAGTTTCGAAGTGTGCAATATCAAAAATAACTGTCTATTACCGTAAGGTATTAAAGATGAATTCTTTTTTATTATTTCTAAAGTTTTCAGTTAATATAATCTCCTTTCCTGATTTGAATAAAATGATATTTATTTTGAAAATAACTGTTGGACATTGACAGGCAGCCGTTTTACTTTAATCTACGGACTAAAGTGGCACTTTATGGATGCTAAATAATACTATAACAAAGTGTTTATGGAACAGTCGAACATAAAGCTTAGTTATGTTAAAACACTCAAAAAAATGTTTTGCCCCCCTATAATTACAGTAGTTCCTGCGCCGCTGTCCATAGGTTAGGTTTAAGATGGGTTTGGAAATAAAATAAAACAGCCAAATAAAATAGTGAGTTTGAAACTCACACTTGGACAGTGGTTACATCTTACGCCCTCCGGCCATTATACAAATATCTTTGGTTGTTGTGACCTTTGGGAAAAGGCAGTCAGCCTTAATTCAAGGGGTTAGAAAAGAAAGGAGATTTTTTTTTATCCAATTACATGTTCTAAAAAATCTCATATAGACAACTGTAAAAGAACATTTACAGAATTTGTGTAACAGTAATTCATTAACAGTGCTAGATTCGAGTTTCTTGATGCCATTTAAATAAATATTAATGAAAATTGCAAAATATTTCCCCTAAAAAGCGCCTTGCATAGAAAACCTAAAAATTATGCAAACATGCTACTTTTCGGTAAATAATAAAAAATCTAAAGAAGTAATTAACATTTTATATTATTTTCTCCCATTATAAATCTTTAAAATCTTCACATAAAAAAAATTGAAGTTTAATATTAAGTCTTGATATGTGAAATTTTGAAAAATATTTAAAAAATTGAAAAATTTATTTTTAGCCAAAGTTAAAAAGAATTAGGGGTGTTCTGACCTTGAGATTTTCCAGTTAGTTAAAAATAATACACTCTAAAAAAACCTCATTGAAATCATACTTAATTTCCGAAAAATAGCACTTTTCGGATTTTAACAAGTTTGAAAAACTCCATTTTCTAAGTAAGTAAATAAAAATTACTCGGTATATATGATAGGGGCTAAATAGGTTTTTAGACAAGCACAAATTATTGACGTAATAAGTTTTTTTGAAAAATCAAAAATTAAAAATTTTCCCATATTATGCCAACTTTTTGGCGGACATTGTATATTAAATAAATATTTGCATTATCAAAAATGATATTTCTATTATGCTGTATGTAAAAAATTATACAAGTATTGTATTTATCTAGTAGGCCCTGTTATCAGTAATTATTATTATTATTATTTTTAAAAATACACCGACAGGCAGCAAGCTGTTAAGCCGTGGTCATAATTACATTGTGCTGTAAATATGGTAAACTAAACAAAATTACAACATAAGTAATACATAAGTATTACTGTTTAAGGGTCAGTTATAAATAAATCATTAAAAAAGAAAATAATAATAGCAAAATATACACTTTCGCAAAGTAAACATTCATACTATATATTTTTTTGACAACCGTCAAAAAAAGGGGACATTCATGCATCGCTATCAATGCGCGAAGTTTGGCATTTTTTAACGTGTTAAAAAATGGGATATTTATTTACGTTACCAAAAATTTTCGCGCACTACATCTCGAAATAATTTTGATATTCTTGTTCGGCGGTTGTAGAAAAAATATTGTTTGTATTAAGTGCGCGAAGTGAGTTTTTTTGTGCGTTCAAATTACTTTTTTGACTCGGCTGGCGCCTCGTCAAAAATGTGGCATTCTCACGGACAAAAAAACTCACTTCGCACACTTAATACAAAAATTACTATTCCAATGCTCGGTCATGTTATATAGTTTATTTTCTGTTGTAGGACCCACTGTGATGAATAATAATCTAGAGAATAGTAATAATAATAATAGTTTGATGTCTCATGCCACTTCAGAGAGTGGCTCCGACTCCAATAGCCCTGTGCAATATACGATAAGTCCTAATCAACAAGTAAGTACTTTACAATGTAACCTTTTTTGCAAGTTAACTAAAAACAATTTAAAAGGTTTAATTTGATTTATAATTTTTTGTCTATGAATTATTATTGGCACCTCCTGCAACCAGATTGTTCAGTTTGTTTATTTTACTTGTCCGACTGTGTGACATAGGTTGTATCGGCCCAGGCAATGCCATGGAACGACAACTAGAAAACCCAGCTAGTTACGGCGTAGTACAACCCTACGCTGTTTCCACACCTACATTGCCTCCAGTGCAGCCACCACCTTCTTGTGAGAATGTCGTGATACATGGTTCTACGCCTCTCTCCCAAATCGGTGTCAGCGTCTGCCCCCCACCTCCGAGTGACAGTTCGGGGCAAGTGTCACCGGCTCCCACAACTCCCGGCGGTTCCGAGGAATGCGATAGTGACTTTACGTCGCGAGGCCGCAAGCAGAAGCGTGGCGTCCTGCCCAAGCATGCCACAAGTGTTATGCGATCATGGCTGTTCCAGCATCTTGTTGTGAGTAGCACAATATTATCAATTAGTAACTAACCAATTTTCCAATTATGTTAAAATGTGATATTCAATTGATACATAATTTATAACCTTTATAGAAAAAAAAGAACATAACCAAACATTTTGAAAGCTCGAATTCGTGATAGTCTTTTCACAGTAACAAAGTTACAGCTTTGGTTATTTTAGATACTTAAGTACAATTTGTTGTGAATTGATTAAAACTGCTTGTTTGCAGCATCCGTATCCCACGGAAGATGAAAAGCGCCACATCGCAGCACAGACTAACCTCACACTGCTGCAGGTTAATAATTGGTTCATAAATGCACGTCGCCGCATTTTGCAGCCCATGCTGGATGCCAGTGCACCTAATGACAGCAGCGCTGCCAGTTCGCCGGCACATAAAAAGAAAAAAGTGCAAAACAATAATAGGCGGTTCTGGCCCCAGGACTTTGCGAATATGCAACCTCAAATAGACAGTGGTAAGTGTATATAAATTTGAAATCTTATCGGAACATTTACTAAAACGGAGCACTGGACAATGTTGTCGCACGTTTAAAAACAGCGATTCCTGTGAATCGAATTCCAGCAAAAAGAATCCGGCGAATGGAAACGGAGCCAATTATGGCAGTTTTTCTTATCTAATACATACCTAATCGGCCATGATTTATTACATTTATAATATCAGTAATAGATATTACTAGGATTGAAACTTCTTAATTTCGGAAAAATTCTAAGTAGAACTTTTGACCACAGCAGTCGGTGTCTAAGATACCTGGTATTCGGCATCCCTAGGCTTTGTTCATAACATACAAATAAAATAAAAGTGATGGAAAATTATGGGACACCCTCTAATTGGCAGATCTATGCTGCTGACTAGGTGATGCAGATTATCCATAAATACCTTGTAACAGTAAAGCTTTGTCGTCAAGCAATAAATCTAAACACAATTAGGTACAAGTCGGTAATAGTTATTAACATATCCAGGAATGTTATGAGTATCATAACTGTCGCAGATGTTGACGAGCTTGGATTTTTAGACATCTAAAGCTGTTATAATTCATAACATCCATGGTTTGTTCAATAGTTTACTGGTTGCAGTATGGTAATGGTTGCCATGTACAGTAAAGGAATATTACCGACCAACCTACTTTTATATATGTAAACAAAGGTTTTGTTAGCAAATATTTATATTCTTGGGCAATCTTCTAGAAAATAAATACTGTGTACACTTAGGTGCAATAGCCGGCTGCCAGCTCAGTCGAAGACGGCGTACAGGTCTTTAAGAGATTAGTTGGTAGCCCAGTGCAAAGCGGATTTGTTCCCAAATTCGTGTGGCCGAAAGCTAGTGGCTCTAAGCGATTCGCACCACGACGGCAGGGGCAAATATCAGACCAGGAGAATAGCCTCTATATTGGGTCCTTTCTTGTGCTCTAAATTAGCGTGCACAGCAAGAGTTAAAGCAGCTCGAAATCGCATGAAACGGTGGTCGTGGAAGCGATAACAAACAGCTGCAGAAATGCCTCAGATCGGCACTCCAGCACTAGTTGCTGTAAAGGGGAAAAACAAGGGTCCACGATAACATACCAGAAGTATAAGGAGTCTTGAGCGACTAAAATACTCACCCTGGAAAAATTCCAGGCAATGTGTGACGCCACGTGGTCGTATACAGAATCCGCCAAAGGCGTAGGAATCAAATCTTCAAAGTGAGCTCGGGGACATTGAAACCACTCAAAAGTGTAGGCTTACATTTCACAATCAAGGTCACTCAAGTAGGCGGGCCGCAAGCACGCGAAATACAAAACGGCGCGCTCACAGAACAATTGTGCAACTAGATGCTCCACAGAGCGGACTAAATACCACAGAATGCTAAATTGAAAGGCGGCGCGAATGAAAAGTAACAGTTTAATATCCTGAAACCGGTAAAAATGTAAAGCAACTTGCATGATGCGAATAGTATAGTTACTCCACAACACAAGCTTCTCTTCAAATTTAACGCCTCTTACATACGGCCTAGGTACACAATAAAAAAAGAAGTCGGCAAGAACTCGTAAAAATGCAAATGAAGTTATAGTCAAAATGTAAATAACGTTTTAGACTAGTGATGACCTCAAACAGGCATAGGTGAAAAAATCACTGCTGCTGACAGTTGTGGATTGGAAGCAAAATTTTCAGCGTAGACATGAACCACAACAAAGTCTTCCCATTTAGCTGAATTATCTATAAAAGTTTAGTGATTTGTTAATAACTTTTATCTTCATCCGTGTTGTTATAGCGTCTTAACCAAATTAATTTTAGTATCGTTAAGAGCTTCATTACCGCACTGAGTGCGGTAATGGATATTACCGCACTCAGTGCAGTAATGGACAGATATTACCGCACTCAGTGCGGTAATGAATATTACCGCACTCTTTTTATACAGTGAACCAGAGTTTATTGATGAAGATAAAATATTGAACAATACATGTTTGCTTATGGCACACAACGAAACTCGTTTGATTGCCGCAAAACTCGGCTCACCGCCTCGTTTTGGCAATCAAACTCGTTTCGTTAAGATGCTCATAATCAAACTTGTATCGTTAATATCTATAATTGCATTACTTCAAGATAATATTCCTCCTTCACTGTTTTGCCTTTTGGAAGAAATTCGTGGTGACTGCACTTGTCTTGGTTCTTGGGTCGCGGTGACCTTTTTGACATCCACTATGACGATTGAGTTTTTGCTACATCATAGTCATTATGTCTCGAAATTGGGATTTTCCCAATGTATAAACAAAATTCCACACAAATTTGTTCGTGGAAATCGCTTATTTAAAATGCATTGTCAACTTACCCTAACGCTTGTTGACACAAACAATTGCCATATAATAAGTACTATATCGTGATGCGGCTTTCT
Organism: Agriotes lineatus; assembly: GCA_940337035.1. Classification (NCBI taxonomy): domain Eukaryota; kingdom Metazoa; phylum Arthropoda; class Insecta; order Coleoptera; family Elateridae; genus Agriotes; species Agriotes lineatus. The sequence continues at coordinate 71,319,768 of OW679203.1, forward strand.
CTAGGCTACCCTCGAATGTTTCCGGTAGGTGGCAGCACAGAACACATCCAGCTGGCACGCTATTGCAAAGGTTCGGAAGTTTACCGCGTAGACCTCTTATATAGGCGTAATAGTAGTCTATGGACCTACAGAAAATTCAAATATAGCGATAAAAGACAAGTTTCAACATGACTTTACCACATTTCTCAGTGACATAGGAAAGGAAGTGATATTCATGGGAAATTTCAATGCAAGACTGAAAAAGACAAAGATGACAAAGTGAAAGGACAACCTGTAGCACATATTATAAATGGAAATGAAGGACTGAGAAAAACAAATGAAAATTTACAGCATAAAAATGTCTCTCAAGTAAGGCAGCAATCTCACTGAGCCACCATCACTTACAACCATCAACCGCCATCAATTAAGATAACCCGCTGCAGTCCCACTTAAGCCAGCGGTGAACACCACCAACCGCTATAAATATAAATTTTGCACTTATTGACACTTACAGTGTGCACATTGACCAAATTTGTTATACGTTTAAACGGCTAGTAAAACGCAAAAAGTGAAGTTATGTACGCAAATGTTTGTTTAGTTTGTGATTTGTAAATGTGAGTATCTTCAGATAGTTCTGATTCAGATAGCGAAGAAGCGTTACCGAATTTGGTAGCAACCATAGAACAAAAAACCCTAACAGTTACCTCGCGCTTGTGCGTTGCTAACCAACGGTGTCCACCGTCCACCAAAATTCATGCCGGTTGGAAATTTCAAACTGGTTGGTGGTTGGTTGTGGTTAGCGGTAGTTCAGTGAAACCAGCCGCATATTACGCACGCTGGAATTTTAGTCGCTGGCTAGTGGTGGCTCAGTGGGACTGCGGTCGCAACATGGGCACAAACAATACATTAAGTTGGAACATGGGACAAAATACCAGAACAAAGATAACAAACAGAGTGATGGTACTAATCACATATAGCTTAAATACAGAAAACAACCAAACCAGAAAGTTAGGTACTAATCAGTGAAGTTAGAAACATTTATTCTCGTTATCTACAGAAAGAAATCAATACAATAAATTTGACACCTCGTAATAATTAACCAAACTTAGTGTTTAGGTGACAAGTTTCGACAGATGGTTACATAGTTTCATAGTTAAAAATTGATTAACTCTTAAGATTTGAAGGCTTGCATTTTTCAACAATATAGTATTTCCTGCATTCATAGGGAACATGCAATTCTTTGAGTGTGTGTTTCTTTTTAAGTATCATTTTTCACCATCATAGAGAATATTGTATGGGAAAATAATAATGACAAGTATTTGAAAAGATATTGAAATAGAGGAAGAACAGCAGTACCAAAAAATATAATTTTTCCTAAGATATAAGTGTGAAACCTGAGGGCAACAACCACACCTTTCTCTCTAGCCGTGGATTAAGTGCAGAACTCAAAAGCAATTAACGTAGGCACTAATTTAAATACAGTGGCAAACGTTTTCTCTATATCTGTTTTGATATTCAATTGTTACAATGTTGTAACAATTTTTTTTTAGTGAAAATGAAACCAATAATATTAAATTTTGCTTGAAACTTGGCAAAACGGTCACTGAAGCTTCTGACATGATTAAATTTTTGTATGGAGATCAAGTTTGGTCGTGCTTCAAACTTTTCGAGTGGTTTACTTGGTTCCAGTAATGGCTAGACACTAGAAAATATTGAAGCTGTAAGTGGCCTGAAGAGCTTCACATGAATCCAAAATATGTAGACTGTCGACAGATTTTAACTGTACTATGAATTTATATTGTCCTGGGTTCGCTAGCTTAAACAGTTGTAGAGACATAAAACTCTATTTAAATCGTCAGTGCGGCTAAGGGCAAGCCAATATTGCTCTGGGTTTGCTCATTGTCACCTTGACTGCTGAAATTATGCATACAAACACTACCAGCAATAAAAACCCAACAGGTTACACAAAAAGATATAACCTGTAAGAATAACACAAATACAGGAAAATACATTTACATAAAACAGTGCCAAATCATACAAGTGAAGCTGTCAACAGTATAAGCTCCTTACTGTAATATCTAAGGACCAAAGCTGTTTCTACTCGTGTTGTAACATACATAAAAAATAGATGTAAGAATACATAATGTTCCTATAAAAAGACTGTACGCTACATGCATGAAAGCACCTTAAATAGTGCGTTAATGTTCAACTGTCGACGCAAAGTCAAACACTGATAGTGCGAAATGTATTTAAATTCAGCGCACAAATACAATCTAGGCGATGGTGTCTATTCTTCGTTATCAAAAACGCTGCAGTGCGAACACTGCCGTGCCACGTTAGGGTGGTGTAGCTTGAACAAGCGTCCACGTTCGATCAGTAGAGTTAAGCAACCCTATTTCTAGTCAGAACTTGAATGGGAGTTCCACGGCTGCTTCGCTCGGCGCCTTGTGGTACGACTGCCACGGAAATAGTTAGTCTCCGATGTCATAATAACATCATGACAGTCGTTAGTGGGGTTTGGAAGTCCCCATAAATGCACAGCGATGCCTATAATTGGCCTAACGGCTGTTGGCTGAGTGCGAAATAACGCAATAACTTCGTACTGGTTGCGGGTAAACCCCGTTATCTTAGACCCGAAATGCTTTATTGAAACGATTGCCCAAGATGTTGCTATGATATCTTACTTCATATTGCGATCCTTGCATTCGGTTGCTCCCAAGTGTTCTCGTGGTTGGACAAGAACGGTGCATCTATGGCGTCAAAATAACAGCTTCCTTTTATGGAAGAAGCAGCAGGACCTTGGTGATGCTACCCAGGTAGTTTAATTCCTCCGTAGGCTCTGTTCTCACTCAGGAACCTCTTTGTGTCGGCGGCGATTAATGCAAGCCAACTCCACACCCCCCTGTGCACTTTGGTTGCCTTTATTAGCGTTTTGCGTTCCCTGGGTTAGTTGGGACGGCACCCGCACGTGTTGCTTACTCAGGCGCCGACTGCCTTCGCGGTCAATTGCCCACACTGGCTTTGTTCTATTTTTAACTACACGCCTTTGATCTGCTGCATTCGCACATTCCACTTCCGAACCCGCAATACGTATCTACAAAGCACTTCAAATTAATTGGTATATATGAGGAATACGGTTCAGCTTTATTACTAGCAGTATATGAAAAAAAGATATGAAATGTATATTGCTATGGTTTTAAGCCCTACCAATCAACTCTGTTAGCATTGCCAAATTAATGAACATTTCATGAAAGCTCAGAGTGAGATATTTTATATAACTGCAAAGCTAAAACTTGAATTTGCCAGAATGAATACATTTGTAATGAGATGCCAGTAATTGCAGAATAATTAATTAATGAACGCAATAAGCTCAATTTGAACAGGGATCTAAGTTGAATGTAAGTTCAGTTAATTGATTAGGTTTGTGCTAAAGTAAATGCCAAGCCGAATGAAATTTCATAATTACAAGATGGATCGCAAACGCAAGGGAATGAAGCGTAGAATTCAGGTACAGTTTAATAGTGAAATCCAGTCAGGGTTTTATAAGAAAGGTAATTGAAAGATAGATAAGCTTATGAACATGCAACTAGCAGATAAGAATGAAGGCATTAAAGCATTTGAAGGAAACTGTAAGAATCAAAAGGCAAGGATTATAGAAAGTGCAGAAAAGGAGACAGCATATGAACTTAAAAATGTGTGAAAAATAAAACAGTGAATTCAAAGGAAGCCAGTGCAGGAAATGCGCGAATTAAATACTCTAATCAGTGCAGTGACATGTGAATATTTAAACGCAAATTAAAAAGACGTGCAGTGACATAGACACCCAAAATTAGTATAAATGTAAACAATTATATTAGATGTAATATTAGTGTACAAAATCCTAGTTTTAAGTAGGATTTATTGTTAAAAGTCAGTATTTTGAACCATGTTAACATCCGTAATTAATTTGAAACTAACTAGCTTTTGTTTATAACGAGGGGGAAGACAAATGAATAAATTAATGGCTTGACGTGTGAAATTGTGCTCTGCATTAAAATTAAAATTTCTGATATTAAAAATAAAAATATAAATTGTTTTTATCAAAATCCGCTACCAAAATTTGTTGAGGTGTCCGATGCTGTTTGACATAACCTCGATCCGAAGCAGCCTTAGTTCCGACAGCTACGAGGAGGTCTACCAGTCCAGCCAGCCCATTGGGGAAGACACCAGTGCCATTCAGCAGCCCGTGGGATTCGTGCCTTAACAACACAATCCGGACCATACCAGCCCCATAACGAGGTCAGGGTAGCCTACAAACACTCCGATATAAGATCGGCTAGTGCAGGTACTCTAAATCCTAAAAATAATTAAGTGAGCACCGGGAAATTCATGCATGCATAAGAAGAGCAATACTCAATGCAATCCAGGCCAGTTCCATCGCCGTACGAGTGACTCTAGTCTGCCAGGAAGCTCAAAATCAATTATTTGAGGTTATCCGTTAGTGTGATCCAGACCCACGCCAAAATAAACAATTGGGAGATAGAAGTGGTCCCCATACACAAATGCTAGAAACCAATGAGGATTAATGCCGTGAAAACCAACTAATTTAAATAGTTACCAATAGAACTGTGATCGATTTCACTTGTTTTGTTTATTCAATTTTACGCGATCTTGCAAACGGCGTTCATCTTGGCTTATATTTGACCCAATTTCAGTTTTGATTGTGCGCAGTTAAGCGTATGCGGAGACAGATCCGTATTTAATAATTTTAATAAATTATGCATTCAGGGTGGACCCATCCGAACCGAGATGAGTCTGTGCTTTATCGATTTGAGCTAGCGTATTATTGGATTAATTGCAGATAAATAAAATATTATAACGGGCTTACAACTATTTATTTTTATCTATCAATTTGCAAGTAACTTTTAATCAACCTAAGATTTGATAACACGAATACGAAAAATATTTGCGTGGTACCCTTATTTAAAAATTAAAATAATAACATATTACAACACTAATTAGACATGCCATTGCAATATATACAGGGTGAACGAATTGGCCCATTACAGACTAGAAGAAGCGAAAAGTGTGTGCCACATTTGTGCCACTCAGCTTCCCATATGGTTACTATTATCAAGACTTCTTGGTATAAAGAAAATGTTATTCTTCATATTGCCCAGATATCACCCCTTGCGACTTTTTCCTTTTTTTCCTCTATTAAAGATGAAGTTAAAAGGTCGATATTTTCAAGATGTTCCTGATATTCAACAAACATTGACCATAGACCTCCCCAAGTCGTTTCCGAGCTATTTTGTCCTGTGTGTTCTGGAGCCATCCATTGCCTGCGATCTGCTTTACATCGTCCACCCATCCTTTTACTGGTCTTCCCACTCATCTCTTAGATGTTCTAGGGCGCCATTGTAGGATGTCGTTTGGCCATTCTGATGTTTTTCGACCAAAATGTCCTGCCCAACTCCACTTCAATCTCGCTATCGTATCCACAACATCCGATGTCGGTGTTCGTCAGTTTGTCTCCCAGGCTTACTCCTAACAACCTTCTCTGCATAGCTCATTGTGTGACCCTAAATTTTTCTGCTGTTTTTTCTGTTAGTGTTGTTTCCATACCGTAAGTTACGACAGACAGAATGCACATATCAAAAACTTTTCTTTTCAAGTATGTAGGTATGTCCTGATTTTTCAAAATATACGATAGACGTCCAAAAGCCATCCACCGCAGCTAAATTCGTCTCACAGTATGTCTCAGATATGTATATCCTTCCACTTTTCGATGTTTTGGTTGTTTAATGAGTCTGGAAGAGTTAAACTAAACAAAATAAGAAATCAGAATAACATGATTATTGCAGACAAAACCAATATAAAAATCACAATAGAATTATTTTTTTTAAATCTGTACCATTTCACGTAATAATATATTACATACCTAGGTGGAAAGTGTTTTATTCCTATCGAGAGATTAAGTAGTTAACTGAGACGCGTATTACTACTGAAAATACACATCTAACTGGTGCCATCTGTTCTCTAGTTAGTTTTTTAAAATAATTGGACTGAGTCACATGCCTTTCACCTTCAACCGTTGAAGGTGAAAGACCTTCTATTAGTAATGAAAGAGGTTGACCTTTGAGCTTATGCCCACACGGTAGGAATTGTGTGACTCACTGTGAATGTGAATTTAGGGCCGGGCTTCGAGGATTAAAGGAGAGAAATGTCTAGCGTCGACTCGCTGGAGATGCGGCGGTTGACTGCAGGTATATATTGTAATGGTCTTAGGCCCACAACTCGATTCTGCTAGCAGTGCAAATTAATGAACATTTCAATAAGCACAGAGTTGGGGTGTTGTATATAACTGCAATGCTAAACTTAAATTTTAAATAACATGCATTGGTAAAGAGGTGCCAGTAATGATAAAGTAATTAAGTAAGGAACGCAAATGGCAAGCTTGTTTTTCACAGGGGTCGAAGTTGACTTGCAAATAAATGGAATAATAGGTTTGTGCATAATAAATAGCCGAACCGAAAGAAATTAATAGTCACAAAAAGTTTTGCTATGTGCAAGTAAAAGAAACGTAGAATTCAATAAAGCTAGTCAGTGAAATTTGTGAGGATTCTAAAAAGGTAAAGAAGCCAGAATGACAACAATACATTGCAAAAGAGCAATCCGAAAAAGCAGGCATGTGGACATGAGAAAGCAATTAGAAAAGCAGGCAACAGGATATGAAGAAAGCAATTGAGAAGCAAGGAACTCTTAAAATAATCAATGCATTTAACGTGAGTAAACAAGCAGAGCAAATAATAAAACGTGTTTGTGTGGTGGCGCAAAGAGACTATTTTAAATATAAGAAAGCAACAATAAATTTAATTTGTAAGAAATTTGAAGATTTAAAACTGTTATCAAACTTTTTTTTAGAATGTATTTAAATTAACCAAAACTTATTTCCTTTTGTATTGTAACCATAGCAATAGTTTCTATTTTGTTTTAATAACGGAAGAGAACAAATAAATAATTAAATTACGCTTGACATTGTAAATTGTGCTCCACTTCAATCACAATTTTTAATTAATAAACGAGCATTTTACACAATAAAAAGTATACCATTTTATTCTACACGTGTCAGATTTTCGGTGGTATCATTTATGAAAGTTTCCACTACCAAAACAATAAAAAGTTCCACGAGGTGCTGCTCCGAGGATTTTCGCCAGCCGATCTAGCTCGAGATTTCGACAACTACGTCCAGCTAAGATAAGGGTCCAGAGCCAGGGATCTGCACTGCGATACTTAGGACCGGACTGCAGGAGTGCTACCGGCAGCTACAACAGCAAGGAAAGCCGCTCCAGTGCCAGAAACACCTCAGGTATTGGTCTTCGAGCATCGGAGGAGCCGCCGTTAAAAGTACCCCAAAATTTACCTAAAACATAAGAGTAAGCGGTCGGATTTCAACGTGCATATGAGAGGAGGCCTTACTGAGGAGTATTCGAGCATCTCCACGACCCGTAGGCGCAGTTTGAAAAATAAGCGGTTTTACAAATTTGAGGTTATGCGAAGGTAAAACAGTTGCAAGCTCGAGTCGGCGTCTCTTCTGACGTCACGAAATAAATTAGTTCCTGAAACAAAAGCTGATAATTACCGCCAAAGCGCGAAAATTTAAATAAATACCTTTTCGAGTGTTCATAATTTCACTATTATTTAACGTCAACAGCTTAGACTTGCACCTGCGAACCATTTTGTAGGTTTTTTGAGCGTATTGCAAACATTTAGCTACCGTGCATTGGAACTAAATGCGGTAAACAGAGCCGTATCAGAAAATTTGTAATTTATCAATCAACTAGGAACCCACCTGAGTTAAGCTTGTTGTTCTACTTGAGCTAGCGTTTTATTATAATTAATTGCAGGTAAATAAAATATTAAAAGGACATATAACCATTTATTTTGGGCAGTAAATAAGTACAGCTCACATTTTAACCAGCCTAATAAATTGATAACAGGCAAAAGCTCTGTACACAGTAAAATATTAAATCAATGAATTGTGCCTATTGGATTTTGCTATAACTAACAAATTTAGTTAATTAAATAATATTATTAGAGACTCAATTATAGAGCTATCCATTGCAATATAGGGTGGATTTTGTAGTGCAAGCTTTGAGCTGCACTTGTATTATGTCGTGCAGGTCGCCGCTCGTGGTTTTAATAGTGTTTCGACTTGTGGAAATTAGCTATGGACGGAACAGGGCTTTAGGGAATTGTTTTAGGTAATCTGATCGGCAAGATCAGCGGGTTATTTAGCGGGTAACTCGCCGGATAGCACAAGAGCACCCTCCGAAATTTTTTTTTTTCTTTATATACCCTGGGCTGGCGTAATCAGCGGTTCTAGCTGGTTTATCAGAGTAGGGAGATTCTAGCTTCAAATGCGCGGAGGAATACCTGCGTCTGCCCACGATGACGTCGCTTATAGTCTTTCGCGCGGCTTAAAGATGTAGCGCTCCGATTCTTAACGTGCTTCAAGCCATGGGAGAATGCGTGAAATTATATTTAATTAATAAAAGTCGCGTTCGAGCTGGGCGAAACGTTACAGTAATTGTTAATATTGGTGCAGCACATTATTACTATTATTATTATTACAATTCAGGACAGCAGCATAGCTGATAATGTCCCTGTAGCAATTGACATGTGCAGTTACGGAATGAATATACTTAACGCTTTAGTTTTTCCAATATAAATTTTAAAAAATCAGTAGCATAGTAATAAGTTAAGTTTGACAGGTAGTTGTTCGATTAAAATACCTTGAAGCTATTTAAATGATGAACAAAAAAGAAGAATTATTGAAAGATTGGAGAAAAGAAGCCGATTGCGTATTCTGCTGCTTAATTTAATATATCGTAAACTTGTGTGAAAAGTCGTGTGTGAGGGTCATTGTTCTCACGTAAACACATCTAACCTCAAAATGTTGTAGTGTTTTCGTTTTTATAGTGTACAAAGTCAGTCTTTAAATTTTGCAAAACAAAAACAAACTGTTACTACGTGCTTAGGTGCTTACACAGTTGAGCACGCATTGAGTATGGTTTTGTGCAGCTTGCACTGAACTATGCAAGCGCCAATCATCGTCCGCGGTCGTCCAACAACAAAATTTTCCAGTCGATGTGAATTTCAAGCTGGACGGTCGAAATGTGACAGTTGACGTTAGAGTAAATGCATTGGAAATGTTAAATAATCGCTACCAATTAACGTAATTTTTCTGTCAGAGTTCTGCTTAAATGTTCCTTTGGTTGCAGGCATGCTGTCAAGTTCCGATGACGAAGGCGACTCTTATAGCAGCGACGGCGAAGAAGGAAGCTTAGTTATCGACTCAACAGCGCAAGGTAACGAAGTTAACCAGAACGGGCACCCTGTCGATCCACTGGCATTCGGCAGCAGCCCCAAATTGGAGCGGCCTTGAGAAATTTTATCTATCTAGACCGCCAAAAATGGTTTGTGTTCAAATTGCTGACGTAAACAAATGGCATCTCTAGATAATGGCAACTGCAAGATACATCCGTCTTTCGGTCCGTTTTAGTTGAAGGTGTTTTCGTAAACTCTCATCAAAATTAATACGGTGCCTTTTGTGTTACAACAGCGACATCCTTCACCATTACCGTTTTCTCGAGTTAAACCACAAATCTAAAACAAGGGGGCGAGCGCGGGCTTGAGACAATGATCAAGTGCTTGAGTTTATTTTATTGTTGTGCGCCTCACTTTATGTTTTGAGTGCTACGGTTTTGTGGTGGTTTTCCAAGTGAGTGCCCTTTTAAAGCTTTCCATTGCGAGTTGATTTGAATATACCAGGCGTTATCTATTTTCCTTTATCGATTTAAGATGTTAAAGTGAAATATAGTGGGTCTTAATATGTTAATTGTGACAACATACAAGTTTCTAGTACTTTTAGAACCTATATTCATTCCAGATTTACAAAATTTTAACAAAATAGATTATCCTGAATTGTAATTGGTAAAAGTAAAACTTTATTGCAGTTATTATCCTTCCCATTAACTTCCTGCAAAGTGGTATTTCGAACATTTTAATGGCTGCCATTTTCAGCAAATTGAAGTCCTTATGCAGGTTCCGTAAGTTCTCTTTCGGGTCTTCTTGAAGACCTTATGCAGGTTCCGTAAGTTCTCTTTCGGGTCTTCTTGAAGACCTTATGCAGGTTCTGTAAGTTCTCTTTCGGGTCTTCTTGAAGACCTTATGCAGGTTCCGTAAGTTCTCTTTCGGGTCTTCTTGAAGACCTTATGCAGGTTCCGTAAGTTCTCTTTCGGGTCTTCTTGAAGACCTTATGCAGGCTCCGTAAGTTCTCTTTCGGGTCTTCTTGAAGACCTTATGCAGGTTCCGTAAGTTCTCTTTCGGGTCTTCTTGAAGACCTTATGCAGGTTCCGTAAGTTCTCTTTCGGGTCTTTTTGAAGACCTTATGCAGGTTCCGTAAGTTCTCTTTCGGGTCTTCTTGAAGACCTTATGCAGGTTCCGTGAGTTCTCTTTCGGGTCTTCTTGAAGACCTTATGCAGGTTCCGTAAGTTCTCTTTCGGGTCTTCATAGACCTTAAAGCACAGAATAAACACCGAACAGACTCAGAAGCGATACTCGCGGTGGCGCCGAGTAGCTGATTTCAGCTATGGCAGTCATATTGAATGATAGTAGATCAAGAATAATATGTTGGTGGTTAATTCAAGGTAAGCAGGTTAGGTTTTACATCAGTCTATGCCAAACCTGACGTAAAACCTAACCTGCTAACCTCGAATTTGGCATAGACTTACAGTGTCAACAACATATTATTCTTGATCTATTCTCTTTAAACATGGAAATTTGAAGTTAAGTTCAACAAATATGAAAACTTCAAAATCAAATGTTAGATTAAATAGTCACTCATATTAACTCTATATTTCACTTTAATATCGTAAAAGTATAATTTAACAATAGAAGCGGCCGAAGTTTCATTGACATCCCATGTCTAGCGAAACTAGTGATTTAGCATAATTGTTTTTACTTATTTTGTTTACTTTTTGTCAGGTATTGTTGTCGCTTTTTTATACGTGCGTTCACTCCGTTAAATTACGTTTTAGGAATAGAATAAACTCAATCAGCGAAGTTGCAAAACTTAAATAAGGCTGAAGTTGAATGTTAAACGTTTTGTTGAGAATAAACTTGTATACGTAAAAAATACCTCACTTTGATTAACGTAACCGGAGCTAAACCAAACGGCGCAGCGGCGCCGAGCCGAGGCACTTTCAAGCGCTCGCCGTGCCGTTTGCGTTAGCTCTTCACATTTACGTTCTTACTAGTATACGCATGAAAACCAAGCTCATTCCAGTATTAAAAGATGTAAATTTTAATTATTATAATATAAATAATGATACGTAATATGCCGCACTTTTTCCTGTATAATGCTGAATCTATCTCTGCGCTGAAGCGGCCGGCGGCACGACGTCTCCGGGCAGCTGCGCCACTTTTTTACGATGGTTTGTTGGGTGTGCCCTTTGTTTTCTAGATTTGTAAGTGCGGAGACGCCGCTGCCGCCAACCGCTTTTCCAAATTATCGTGTGCAGTATTAGAATAGGATTTTTTATAATTGCGAAAGAAGTCGGAAAGTAGTTGGATGCGACTCCCAAAATTGCTTCTTAGCTCTCACACACTTTTTTAGAGGAAGTAAAGAAGAGCAAACGTGGTTAAAAGAAACTTTTCATGTTGTATAAAATAGAATATCCAAGGATTGATGAAGAATTTAAAAAAATATATAAAATTATGAAACTTGTTTTGAATAATCCATAAAAATGTTAAAATAGAAAATGCAGGAAAATTTTGCATTTACTTTCACTGAAATGTGTTAATTCAAGTATAACCAAACACCTAAATATTTACTATTTTTTAGGTTAGGTATACATTACTTAAAAACACTAAACCTTTGATTACAACACGTCGTGTAATTCTTTCTTAACGAGTAATTTCAAGCTTGTTTTGGTTCACAAATCGCACTGGTTTTGATATTAGCATAGCTTCTGTGCTGTCCTCATTGCTAGAAGTTATTGTAAAACATTGAGTGTCTCAAAAATAGAGATTAGAGTAATCTAATGGTGCGTGCGTTAATTACATGGCGGAGCGGAGCGTGAGCAGATCGAGTTTCAGTCTTATGATTAGTGACCATCGAATATCTGGAAGTATTTGTCAAACGTTTAACTGTCACGTGTCACGAAATGCGCAAGTGTCAAATGAAAACAAATTCATTCATAATAATAACGCCGCCGTTCATGTCATTACTTTTCATGTGCTGATTATCTGTTTGCTTGGTTTAAATACATCGAAGACATCGAGGTACATCAACATCGGGTACTTACTGAACGCCGACAGGTCTCCTCGCTTACCTCGCTCCGTATTTCGAGGAAACAGACATGTCAGAGGTACTTTTTATTACTTCACGGCGATTTGAGGTTAAATATGCTTTGAAGTTAATCTTAGCCCACTCAGTTTGAAAAATAAGAACCATAGACGTCCTGGCAAATTTTGACTGAGTTACCTCGGTTTAGATGTTATTAGTAGTATCTAACACTGCCGTGCTTATTGAAAACGCGGTATCTGCATGTAGCACTAAACTGAGCAATCCAGCGTTAAAGTTTTTTACATGTACTTTGATGACTAATCCTCTTTTGCTTATCAAAAATGTGTTTACATGTTCTACGCAATATTGAAATTATTTGTAAAAAATAGACCGCATCATATATTTCACTTTCTAGCAAAAAAATCACATACCGCGCATTTATTTAGAAAATCAGAATAACCAGCCTGCGCCTTACTTGAGCAAAACGCGGTATCTGCATAGTAATATTGAAATGCATTTTTTAAATTTAAAAATGGTCTTACATGTAAGCAATAGAAAAAACGCAGCATGTTTTAGGGTTTATTTTATTTTACTATACATATGTAGAACAAAAAATAAAGTTATTCCATAAAAAACGAACAAAGTCTTATTACATTTAAAAAAATTTATAACACATCGACATTGTCTTCATAATCTTCATTCGGCGTGGTTGTAGGAGGTAGATTCTTCCAAAATTCTTTTCGATTTTCTGGTAGCACACCGTTCAATTCTTTAAGAATGGTCTCTTTTTTATCTTTTGGGAACCCATGAGGTCCATCGAGACACGCAACAGTCTTCAGTAATTCACTTTTTTTCATTGCCTTGTTCATGAGAAAATCTAAAGTTTTTGTTGTTTCTTCACTAAAAGAAGTTCTATATTTTAAAGTGTAGTGACCACGCTCAGCAATAACTTGCACAATGTCTGATAAATAAGGACGATTGTTTGAATCATTTTTTAACTTTTGCACTGATGTGAAATTTTTCCAATTATAAAAATCGCCGGGTTCCATTTTTTTTATATCCACGTTACCCTTACAGGCACTTCCAACTGCATCGGAGAAATCATCAAAATCATAGATTTTTTGTTTTCTCTTCATAGACAGCTCGACCTGGTGGTGGAAGCTGTCTGCCGACATAAAAGTGTGACCTGGTTCAAAATAATTGAAGGTTATATTTGTGGCTGATATTTCATTTGAGTTTACCATTCTAATTAAAAATGTAAACAATGTCCAATTCTTATTTTGACTAGCGCAGTTATCCAACCATATTATAATATTTGCAGTATCCCTCTGGTATTTAAAAAAAGCATAAAAGGTACTTATCAAATCTTCTTTACTCCGTTTACTTATTGCCTCGTGCCAGACAATAGCATATGGTTTATTTTTTCGAGACAATTTTCCTACGGGAACAAAAGTTTCATTGTACGCAATTAGCCTTTTTAAAAAAATTACTCGTTTGAACATGTCTATTCTAGGTAACATGATTATTTTTTGCAAATCAGCAGAAACACACCCTATTAGCATCAAATGAACTTCCTGCTTGCTCTGTATACAATCGACGAGATTCTTTAGCACGAGTTATATGTTTTTTCCAGGATACACAGGTTACACAAGAGCCTTTGATATTATTTTCATTGTGTTCGTGCAATTTAAATGTCTCACAGATATCGCACTCTTCATGCCCGAGTTTCGTAAACGATAGACGCTTTGCTTTGATTTTTTTTCTGTATGTTTCATACGAGAGCTTAGTGTTAGGGTATTTTTCTTGAAAATCATTGTACATAAGCGTCACTGTTATGTCACTGCTAAGGTACCGAGTATTAGGAGCGTGTACTCTACGATAGTGGGACACACAGGGGTTGAAGGACTCAATGTGAGCGTTTATGTCTTCATCATCAATTTTTCTGTTAGACGGCTTTCCTAAGCGTCCGTGAGGAAGTGCTACTAATTGGCCTTTCGGAGTTTTTGATAAAGTGTCGTGCAGAACTCTATCATTGTTCTTCTTGTAACCTAAAGTTGTAAGAAGAAACGTTTTGCAAACCTCAACTGTTTCACCGCCTTCCTTGGTCATGAGATATTTAAAAGTATTCTGTTTCCTTGAACTCTCTGTAGTTCTTCGTTTTACTTGTAAGCGCTTACAAGTATTCAATAAGTACGTTCTTCTTTCCTTATTAGAAATTTTCCAAAATTCTTTGTTAATGTTTTTCCTCAGTTGCTCCGAAATTAGCGAAGAGCATTTTTTCTTACAACTGATTTTACATCCAGGTAGCACTACATGAGCTTCAGCGAGCTTTATTTGCTTCATTAAATTTCGAGTTTTCAAATCTGTGTCATATTTTTTTCGTTTACGAATGGTTCCTGCTTTTGTATAAGTTACTTCTGAAAGCAAGATATAATTAAAGAATCAGACGTTATATAATAATATCAATTTTTACCATTATCGACTAAATTTGCAGCAGTTGTATTTGCGATGAGCTGTTTGTTTTTGAGCTGTATTAACGGAATATCTTCACTATCATAACCTGTTTCTTCTAGAGATGAGAATAATTGTGTGCCATTTTTTAACTGAATATCGCTAGTGGTTCCCGTTTGGTCTACTACTAATATTTCAACATTATCATTGTCCTCAACAGGACCATGTATTAATTGAGGAAGTAGATTACCGTCTTCAGGAAAATTCATTAAGTTTCCATCGTTAATATGTAAACATTGATCTTGATCAGTTACTTGCAAATAAGGAATGCTGGTGGATGCATTTGTACTTTCCGTTTCCGGTTCAGCCGCATATGAGCTACTCAACCAGGTTATTACTTTCTGATTCGAAGTAATGGTGCAGGATCTGTCCAATTTTACAAAACCTCTATTATTCACCGATTTATCAATAAATGGAAAATTCACAGGTTGTAGTTCGTGCAAAACATAATCCGAACGGCTGTTGTGAGTTTCAAAATCACAGTAATTCGTATTTATGGGCCCACTACAACAATAAATTATATGCAGCTAAAAATAGTCACAAAATACAAAAAACTTTTTTACTCACGTTTTCGTCTCTGTAGCTGGTTCTTGCAAGTGACCATTTTCGTCATTATTTGCTAGTGCTAGTGACACTATTAATTTGGAGCGGCTTGTTAACATAATTCTACGTAATTATCGAAATAGTATTCAGAAATTAATTGTCAAAATCTTTTATTAACGTGCACTTGTTGTAACTAACACACCTTCCTGGCACAAGTAACTAGTAATAGATCACTAACCAAGTCGGTAGCGCATGTACTGTATAGGGCGCCGACATTTTTGCCCGCGATTCTAAGCCAAAACGCGGCAAGTGCAGCATGCTTAAACAAAACGCGGTAACTACAGCCAGCGGCTGAGCATATACGGCGTTATCACTAAGGAAGGTGCATATACGGCGTTTTAATTAAGCAACAACATTAATTTTGTACATACGGCATACAAAATATGTAATATTTACCGGTTAAAACTGCAGATACCGCTTTTATAAGTAGTAAGGTAACAGTTAAATTCACCATTAACCCAACTGTCCCGAAAACGCGATTTCAGATTTTTTGCAGATACCGCGTTTTCAATAAGCACGGCAGAACAGGTGTCAAAAAACAAGTCAAGAGTGCTTTGACAAAATTTCCGAAGGGCGTAGCTTGTCATAGCACTTGGAGCATTGGAGCTGTCACTTTAACCTCCAATTTGTGGCTCTTTGTCATTCAGTTACTGTGAGATTCTGTTTATATTATAGAGCAGAACCATCTTTTCACGTTAACAGTGGTTCGTTACTCAGCTAAATGTAGTGTATTATGTAGGGCACACGCTAGATAAATTTTTCAAAACACTTCTGATGCTTGTTTTTATTCAGCACAAAAGCTCTATTAATTATTATGAGAGGCATCTATATTTTTTGGCAATATTTTCACACTCAATATTAGTACCATTTCACACCAAATCCAATCAAGTCTGACGCTGTAGGATTCGGCATACTGACCAGTCCAATCGCGTCAAGTCTTGACGTGACTGAACGGGATTCAACCAGTCGAATTTTTATGCCAGTCTAGCCTAGTCCGTGGTAGATTTTATAATAATACGCAGTCGCGTGCATTCATTTGTTATTACAATGGACATCGAGCATTAGAGAAAGAACTGAAACAAAAGCACAGATTAAGAAGCTTTCTATACAAAAGACACGTTTGGTGTAAAAGCATTGACTGGTTAGACTTGACTCGACTAAACGTGACTGGACGTAATGAGTTTGGTGGCCCTTATTCGTTCGCTTCTTCCAAATAGGAAATGGGTAGGAACATGGCACTTTTTTCATTCAAATTGAGGCTGTGTGTAGGATACATGATACTATTTAGTTTGTTTTGAATGAAGTTATATAAAATGAATGGTTTCTACCTATATATTTAGTTACCATTTATCGTTCACGCATAATGGAGCAGAGTCAATTTGGACAGTAACTTTACAACACTAAATAAATAGAGAACAAGTAGAGATGCTCATGCCAAATGTTAAAATCTGTCTTAGAGTGCCTGGGACAGCGACTCGGGGGGGTATTTTTAAGCTTGACCACCAGATGGCAAAACGAGTCCTAACCTAAGCTAGTGACCTTATTCCAACGTAGAGTTCTTGCATATTATAAGATAATTTTAATATTATACAAGGACTCTATTCCAACCTTGATGTGGTAAAATAGTGGCACTATCTGTTGGTAATATCAGAAAGTACTCCCCAGGAGTCGTTCAAGGTCATTCAAACCGGTATTTTGACAGGAACTCACAGTGAGTGTCTCTACTTGTTTGATTTATGTACGCTGCCTCGATCCTCTTGCTTCAAAGTTCCTATATTTGGGAATCGGTTTATCATAATGGTATGGAAATTCCCTTTTCCAGTAGAGTATCTGTCAAAATAAATGTTGAAAAGTTTCCACCAAATGCAGAATCGTCCAACCATCGGCTCCCAACATGAGAGTTTCATCTATCTCCGGCGTTAGTTTTGTGACACCTCGATACACTTGAAGTTCAGCACTTGATTAGAAGCACCTGCTAAGATGTAAACTTTAATTCTTGTTGGATTTTCTCATTGGCAGGGTCTAATTTTCCAGACACGATCAGCGTCACGTTGTTCTTGCCTGACATCGAGATTATTGACCAGGTGAAAATAATTGCCTAATGTAAAGCGATTTCTGTTCATGTTTTGCAGGACGAAGAGATATGCGAAAATTAGCCTGCCAGTACATCGCTATACGGGACTAGCCCAAAATGCTCATTGCCAAAGTACCACCGTACATAAATAAAACAAGGAGAAACACTCATATCTAATGTTAAAAACCTGTCTAGAGTGTTTGGGACGGCGACTTAGGGGATATTTCTAAGCTTGACTACTAGATGGCAGAACAAAATTCTACCAATCAGAGCCAGTTACTGGCTCTGCTACTAATCATGATGTGTTAAAGTAGTGGCGCCATCTGTTAGTACTTTTGGAAAGTACCCCCTAGAAACCATTCGAGGTCATTCAGGGAGTGTCTCTACTCGTTTGATTTAACGTGCGTTAAAAAAAAACGTTATCGAGAGGGCTTTGAACTAGTTTTGTCTTACGACGGCATATCGGTGATTAGTGCATTGCTCTACCCAGAATTCAGCACGCTGAGTCGCTTGAGTTGTCAGTTGTCAAAGTGAAGTTATGCGCATACGCAATCCATAAAATAAGTTACGACATGACTTTCAAAAATTACTGTTTGACACAAGGCCACAGTGCGTGCGATCAGCAATAACTGATTGAGTTGGCAATACAAAATTTTGCTTGCAGTTGGCAAGGCTGTAAGTCTTTGTCAAATTCGAGGTTAGCAGGTTAGTTTTGCGTCAGCGTTGGCTAACCTTCAATTTGATGTAGACTTACAATCTTGCCAATTTCAAGCAAAATTTTAGATTGTCAACTCGATCAGTTATTGCTGATCATGCTGTAATACCAACGTATTTATCATCACTCTGGCATTTGCATTTAGTACCCTTCCATTTTGCTGTAAGTAGTGGATGTTTGTTTGACTAACCAACAACGTAAAAAACTGGTGACCCTAATTAACAGGTAAAAAATAATTGCAAAAAATCATGATTAATATATCATTCTCTTATCTGGTAAGAGGTTAGAACAGTTGTTGATCCTAAATAAATAAACATGTGGTAATAATTTATGTTATTCACCGTATTTGTGCAGCCGCTGCTTGTCACCAGTATCATCTGTTGATGCTGTTTTTTATAATGACCTTCTGCATAGACCATGAAAGTTCAAAATTTTTCCTTGATTGAACATGGGCAAAATCTAAGACACCCGGAAAATCCGGCCGTGTTGAATTCACCTGGGAAGAGGTCCTAGCCGCCTACCGACTAAAAATCTCTTCTTCGTTCTGCACATCGCTATGGAATTGTTTGTTGATGTTATCTTTGATAGTCTTCCACCGTTTGCAGTTGAAAATTGTGTGTTCCGCTGTATCTGCTTGTCCACAATATACACAGTTGTCGTCTTCCTTAATACCCATCCTTTTGAGGTAGTAGGCAAAGCATCCGTGGCCGGTCATAAATTGTGTAAGATGGTACCCTACGTTTCCATGGGTTTTATTGACCCATGGTCTTTACCTGTCTTGTCAAGTGTTTTGTCCACCTGCCAGTTTCGGTGTAGTGGAACCACTCTTCTTCCCAGCTATTTAGGGATTCTTCTCTTGCCGCCATCTGTTGTGCTCTGGTGTTCCCTTCTAAATTATACTATCTTTCTTGAGCCATCAGGTGAATAGGATTACCCCCTCTACCACTTGCACCACGAGGGTCGATACCGTTCGATAGGCAGAGGTCTGTGTTTATTCACCTGCAGGCAGTGCTGCCATACTCTAGAGCCATATAATATAATTTGGTAGTAGTCTGCTCAGGGTGGCTACAGCTCTCTCCGTCTTATTAACAAGTTGCTCGATGTGGTAGTCCATGTTGAAGTTTTTTTCCAATAGTGACCCCTGGATATTTGAGGTTCTTATTGCTTCTGATCTGGTGGTGGTCAATTGTCGCTTGGATATCTTTCAGTTTCCTCTTTCCAGCTAGTATCACTACTTCCGTTTTATGCGGTGCAATCCTTAGTCTTCTCCTGTTCAGCCATGCTCCGACCCTATTTGTTGACCACTCTATCTTGTCTTCAATTTCTTGTCGACTCTCTCCTAAGACCAACATGGCGAGGTCGTCCGCGTACCATACCAATGAGACTCCTGTGGGCAGCTCCAGTTCGAAGACTCCATCGTAATATAGGTTCCACAAGGAGGGGCCAACGATTGAGCCTTGTAGAACCCACTAGTTACGTCCATTGTGATGGCTTGCCCTACTTCTAGCTCCCTAAGGCACTGGGACTGGCGAGAATGTAGAGTTGTGTTGTTGGGGTATGCGTACGTTGGGCTGCATTCTCAAGAAGCAAGAGACTATTTATATTCGATCAAGGTGGCGTGCTTCAAAGCATATCTAACCTCAATATTTAATGTAGTCAAATCGCCATGAAATAATGAACGGACCCTACATAGAGTAGCAAATTTCTTAAAAAAATAATAAATGGACTTTACGATACAGTAACAAAAGTTATAACTCTTAATAAATTCAATAACAATCAAATGAGACAATATGATCTTTAGTAATAAAATTAATAAGAAATTGTTTATTATTAATTATAAAACTAAATTCTTAAGTATTCGAATCACTCGATTGTATACGACTTGTACTTCCACTGTACTAAAGCAGTATTTTAATATAACATTGTTTAAATTTGTTTTTAAAAGAAGCTTTAAGTTCATGTAGGGATGGGGGTGTTAAGTTGTTGGTTGTTGACAATATAAATATTATTTGAACTCGCAACTTGAACAGTCAGTTAGAAAGAGAAGATTTAATATGAGTTTTACTGTATATTTTGTCGCAGCAGCAAAGTGTTTTTGGTAAAATGCGTTCAAAAAAATTCGTTATCAAGTGGCCTTGTGTCAAACAGTAATTTTTAAAAGTCATGTCGTAACTTGCACACATAATCTCACTTTGACAACTGACAACTCGAGTGACTCAGTGTTAATCGTGGTAACATACATACAAAGAGATACTTAATTAAACTGCACATTGTTTAATGTTACAGGTTGAATATTGTTTCCCGAAATAACAATATAACACAATATGAAAAGTTTCTTTTAATAGTATGTCTGTAAAATATTTCTGTCGTAAAAATATAGACTATTACGTCAAGACCATTCATATTACTTTCTGATCTTCGTCAAAGTATACATACATGGAACTAATATACGTAATTATACAATAAGTATGTTAAGATAGTCATTTCCATCCATTGTAAGAAATGTTTAATACTTTATTATCGTTGATAACGTCGTAATCAGAGCATATTACTTTGTGCCATCTTAATCTTATTCTAGAATGACATTGATAAAGAACACGTGACACATTAGCAACCTAAGCGAAAATAAAGTACGATATAAGTTAAAGTTCTAAGTTTTTTAATGTGGTAGGATGTAATAGAGCAAGTACAAATATTAAAACGATAAAACAAAGAAGAGGCATCGTGTTGCAGTTTGTGGTTTAAAGCATAACCTTAAGAAACGAACCCATTTGTCACTTCATGGACTCTTCTTGTATCAATGTCATCTGCTGCACGTATACGTAATTTTTAAGCAATGTACATAATTTTTTTATAGTTGCTATGTAGTCGTGAGGTCAATTAATGCATTGACTACAGCATCCGACAGCAACCGCAGCAGGCCAGCCGTACGCATACTGCCTGGAAGTTGGTCTTCCGTTTTTGAGCGCTGCCGCGGCATCTGTGAATGGTATACGTCGTGCGTAGGTTGGCCGCTGGCGTTGCCCTTCGGACATGTTATTGATGGTATTATGATTTAGTTGCTATGTCAGTCTGTGATACTTAAACGATTGCTCTAAAAGTCATTACAAGAAGCGGTAGCCGAATCGCAAAATTATTACTGCAGTTTTCGTAATTTCGCACGATCTTAAATTACAACTACACAACCGAAACCCTCCCCACTTCAAAGTCGCAATAGAAATAGATTAGCCAGTTTCCGAAAATTACCAAAACTGCATGATGCTTAACTTTTGAAAATAGCAAACGAAGCTTCGTGTGACTACGTGTATACGCTAAATACTCAGATAGTTTTAAGATTCCTAAATAGACTTAGGTAAGATTAATGAAAGTTTGCGTTCGCGTTTGCTGGCGTTGCTTAACCCAGTGCTGGCGTCCGCTGTCGATGATTTTGGCGTTGCTGTTTGTTGGTAGTTAAAATTCGGATTTAGTTGAACGAAGCCGGTACTGTAACTTGTGACCTGCACTGGGTGAACAGTAAAAGCAGTAGTTGTTACTCTTAGTTGTATTTCCGGTACCCGCATGTTGATTTTAATATCAATCTTGGAATTTTGTAGCGAAACACTCTTGTTAATTCAATTACAATCTAAACTTTGAGCAATGGTAGCAAATATTGTATTTTTTATGATTGCATAATTGTTGGTAGCCTATGTGTAACTTTGATTGTATCATTAATAAATGAACTGATACAGTTGGTTGTTTTCTTTTGTTGTGTGATAACGATCGATAGTGAGTTTGTTATGAACATTGTGTAGAAGGTCTGAATTTTGGAGGCAAGTGAAGCAAGTTTACAGACATTTTGGCCTCAAAGTGGTTGTGGTACCTTGAAGGTCGCGGGTGGTGTAGCTTGAACAAGCGTTCACGTTCGATCAGTAGTGTTAAGCAACGCTCTTTCTGGTCAGAACTTGGATGGGAGTTCCACGGCTGCATCTCTCGGCGCCTCGTGATACGGCTGCCACGGAAATAGTTGGTACCGGATGTCATAATAACATCATGACAGTCGTTAGTGGGGTTGGAAGTCCCCATAAAATATACAGCGACGCCTATAATTGGCCTAACGGCTGTTGGCTGAGTACTAAAATAAATAAATAGCTGCACCTTTTGTTTGCCTCACTCAAGCCATCCACATCTTTTGGTGAACTTATGGATACTAACCAAAGCAGTGTGATAATTTCGTGCCAAAAATCACCCAACAGGGATTCTCCATCGAGGTAAGTGTAGAATATTCACATCGAAAAAGATTGAAGACCACGTAGTGTAACCCATTTAACACTGTTGTCATCAATTACATACAAGAGTAGTAGAGACATGGCGCATATTAAGGAATTAACATATAGAAACTACTCAAAAGTAAGATAACTCCAAATAGAACTGTTGTTTACTGATACTAAGAAAATTAGCGCAATCTGAGAATTCAAAACTACACCACGATTGTCAAATTTCAACTGGCGCTTGCATGTCACATTAGAACATTAACTTCACTAAATTGCCAAATGTGACTGGTCCCGTGGTGTTAAATCTTCTTTTATGTCTTTGTACAGGGTCCAGCAATATGTATGATATATTTGTATAGGCTGCTTATAAAGGTAAGGTTTGATAAAATAAGTTTTAACATAACAACAGCTTATGTCGTGGGCATTTTTTACAAACCTCGTTCGTTCGATTTTACCCTATCGGGCTAAATATTATGTCCAGCATTTTTTGTTCAAACCTTGTAAGTGTGATATATAAGATACGCATTTATAAAAATCACATATATTACTTGCGTCGGCTGCGTTGATTAACAAAAAGTGCGTCTTAGTGAAGCCTGTCAGCTAGCTGAATGTTGATATTGTAATGGTCTTAGGCCCGAAGACCCGATTCTGCTTGCAGTACAACTTAAGAAACAAGTCAATAAGCACAGAGTTGGGATGTTTTATGTAACTGCAATACTAAGCCTAAATTTCAATCAGTAAATGCATTGGAAAAGAGATGCCAGTATTAATAAATGAATTGAGTAAGGAACGCAAAGGACAAAGCTTGTTTTCACAGGGTTGAAGTCGAAGTACAAATTAATTAAATATTAGGTTTGTGCAGAATGAATAGCCAAGCCAAAAGAAATGAATAGTCACAAAAAGGTTGTGAGCAATCTAAAAAGGTATAAGAAGCCAGAATAAAATAATAATGTCGCAAAGAGCAAATTAGAAGGCTGGCAGAAAGCCAGGAAATAGCAATTGGAAAATCAGGCAGCAAGACATAATAAAGCAAGGGAAAAGCAGACAGCAAGACATGAAAAAAGCAAGTGAAAAGCAGACAGATGGACATCGAAAAGCATTTATGAAGGAAGTGAACTCTTTAAAATGATCAGTGTAATTACACGTGTGGTGGCGCAAAGAGACATTTTAACAATTAAAAATGTGGACAATATTTTGGGTATAAAAAATTGTAAATTTAATAATTTGTAAGTGAACTTATTTCAAAACGTATTTAATTTGAATATGGCTAATTCAATGTTCGCAGGTTAGGTTTTGCGTCATTCTATGTGAAAACTGACGCAAAACCTAACCTGCTAACCTCACATTTGACATAGACTTACAGTTCCACCAACATAAACAGTGCCAACCTAATAAAAAAAATTTCAGTCATTTATAGTCACTCGGTAGTAGCGACATTGTGGGTCAAACCTGATGCAAACATGAAAACATAAAAAGTTACTAAACGATACGAACAACCGCGGGATATTTAAAATTTCAGTGTAAGCAGTGAAAAAATAACAGATTAATCATTACAGTTTTTTTTCAGAAAAACTACTATACAAAGAAAATTCATGAACTGCAAACACGAGTAAATCAAGGTGAATTTACGATTGCCTAAAAAGACGCGAAGACCGTTGGACAGTCGATCTAGGGTACTCTGATATTAATTATATTAAGCCAAGGGTGGTTTGCGTTGATTGTTTAAGTAATTGTTCAACGCAGATGTCGTCTCCACGCATAGTGTAGATACTTTTTGTAATTGAATAATTATATCACAGTTAAGTTGTATGAGATACCTACAACTGTGTTATTCCGTGATTAAATTCAGGTGACAAATTCAGATTTGAGGAACAGGATTTTTAGAGATTAACGGTAAAGTAAAAAAAGGTAGTTTACAAAATACAACGCATTCTGAAGAAATAAACAATTTATTCTGAACAAACTAAATAATAGTAAAAAAGATGCAAACAGAAGTAAAACTATTTGTATTTCAAACAAATTAAAATTAAGTTTTTAAACGATTTCGTGTTCGAAGAGCCAGTTTTCTTGCGCTAAATAATATCCAAAGTGATCTTAAAAACCTCTTCGCACATTGGCCAACATTCTAGGACTAATCCTTTGAAACAACTCTTCAATTTTTAAACGCAATTTCCCCTAATATCTAGTAGATAATGTTATCCGGAAAACCATAAATTTTCGATTCTATGTAGTCCCATACGCAGAAATCATTGGAAGAGGGATTTGGAGAGTTAGCTGGCCACAAACTGGTTCCTCGTCCAGTCAACAGCCTATTTGGTAATGTATTGTTCAGAGAGTCTTGAACTGCAACAGTGTTGTGAGTGTGGCAGCCATGCTGCTGCAACCAAAATTCATTAAATCTCTTATTCGCTATACGTCCAATTTCATACCAGCTTTAAACTTTAAGAACGGGAGATTTACTTATGAAAAATTCTGTAGGTCAAATGACCCCGCTCTTGTTGAATGCACTCTTCTTAGCGGCGGGCGCAGTCTCTCATCACACGTTGCAGCATATCCTGCAGTATAGCTTCACTGTTTAATATCTTCTTGAATAAACATTTTAAGCTTTTCCAGATTTCTTATCTTTCTTGTAAATGCACCGCTCTTCAAGTAATCCCAAAGAAAAAGTCCGGAGTTTGATGTTACGCGATCTCGAGGGCCAAGGAAGGTCACCATAGCGAGAAATCAGTTTATTTGGAAACGATTGTCGTAGGACATTCGTACTAATTCCTGCGGTGTAATTGGTAGCACCGTCCTGTTGAAACCAATACTTATTTACTATCTCCTCCTCTATTTGCGACCAAAAGATCTTTGAAGCATGTAATGTGTTTGAGATGTAGCCGTTACCGTTTCACCATTTTTCTCGAAAAAATAAGACCGTCAATCTATGGGTTTTTATTACGTATTCAAACTGACCAATGCTTTTTGGCGCTTACTGTATATGAAGTTTCAACATCATACCTCTTTTCGTTTTTGAGATATTCTGTTCACAGACAGACAGACACACAGACCAATGAACAAAAACATGTTTTTTTGAGTTCAGGGGACTCTAAAACGTGAAGATCTGTTCAAAATAGAGTTACCAACATTGAGTCGATGCTGGCCCGATGAATATAATTTTTGGGGGAGAAAACAACGGGATAAAATTAATAAAAAAGTTCAAGGTGAAATAGTTTTTTACATTATAAAGATTTAATTCCTAAAATTGTTTTATATTTTTTAAGTAGCATATGAAATGCGGAATTTGTTACCTCTCCGCGGATGCATTAAATTTGAACAAGACGTCTCGTACGCTTTATATAATTTATTTTAAATAATTATATGCCTCTTTTATCCCTTAGCTAGTTCAGTGAACATGAAACTTTCTTAATATCTGAGTTAATCGCTTATACATGATCACTACCTCCAAAACTGAAATGTAGTCCCCCCTTATTAGCCCAGTCAAATGTTACACAAAAAATGCGTGAACTAACATTAAATGGGGTATTGATAATTTTTGCAGAGGTGTTTCGGACCATTACTGGGACTACAAATCCAGATTTGCAACCCTCAGAAACCTGTGCTCGCTGAATGGCGGTCGAAAAACAGCAACTTTTTCAGACTTTTTTAGGTTTTTTGACAAGATCTCCTAAACTATGCGTTTGCTGGAAAAAATGTTCCACTGCTTTTTTAAAGTAAATAAAATTTTCTACAAACTAGAATCAAAATCGTTTTTGTAAGTTATATAGTTATCGAGATACAGCTTTTCAAAGATTGACCTTTTTTTCAAAAAGTGAAAATTTTAAGTTTTCTGCATGTTTCGAGTTGGGATACCGTCAAAATGACACGTCTTACAGAAAAGTTAATAGCATAAAAGTTGTAGGGAATTTAATAAGCTTTAATATGAGCTAAGGCTGATTCTTGTACCTCAGATAGTCTCGTCAGAAATTACAAAAAAAAAGATGAAAAATGTCGTTTTTGGTTGAAAGTTAAGTAACATCGTTTCCTTCACCAACACCTTAATTAATGTATTTTTCATAACATGTCGGCCGAAAATGTCGTATAACTAAGTTGAGAAAGTTTACAGTGGTTTTTATAGTCATTGAAGAACTTTTGAAAAGGGCCAGCTCACCAAAAAATCCGACGCAGAGTTGAAAGTCCACTTCAAGTATGAATTGGCCCCTTACCCAATGTCTCTGTTCAACGAAGCTGGAATGAGGAAGGGAACTAAGTCAGCTTTTTATTCGTGTTTCACAAATGTGTGTGGCACTGAAACACTTCAGTGAAGACCATCATTGACGGATACATTAATTTTGTAAAAAACCATTTTGGGACAGATATAACCATTGTCTTTGATGGATACCCGGAGGACGCCTCTCAAAAAAGTACTAAAAGCGCCGAACGTCTCAGACGATACTCCGCCCTCAATTGCAGTGACATTGTCCTATCAGCTTCAACTACTCTTAACGTCATGCAAGAGAAGTTCTTATCGAACGACACTAATAAGCGTAGGTTGATAGAGCTACTGGATTTGAGCAGCACGGTGTTGAGGTTCTGAGAAGGTTGTAATCATCGGGGAAGATGTGGACCTGCTTGTGTTGTTAGTGGGTTTAAGTTCCAAAAAATACACCATCTAGGAGTACCCCCAGAAAGGCAGAAGAGGGGAGCCAGACGTCCAATATTCATCTACATCGTTCACCACCAGAACCTTTAATTACTCTGCTGGGATAATTATGTTTTTTCACGCATTTAGCGGGTGCGACACGACCTCTGTCCCTTTCTGGCAGGGGAAAACCAAATTTGTCAACAAGTTCCTCAAGAATTCAGCACTATTCAGGCAAGCAGAAGTCTTTCTCCGCCCAGATGTGAGTCACGATGAAATAGCTGCAGCTGGGAAGAAGTGCCTCGTCGCAGGATATGAAGGAGACTGACTCCACCCTCAATGACCTGAGATACCTCCAGTTCGTCAGGTCAGGAGCTACAGCCTAAAGTCAACCTCGCCCGTTTGCCACCAACCACAGATGCTGCAAAACATCATGCTTATCGTGTGTATCACCAGTAGCTCTATCAGCCTACGCTTATTAGTGTCATTTGATAAGAACTTCTCTTGCATGACGTTGAGAGTAGTTGAAACTGATAGGACAATGTCACTGCAGTTGAGGGCAGAGTATCGTCTGAGACATTCGTACTTTTTTGAGAGGCGTCCTCCGGGTATCCATCGAAGACAATGGTTACATCTGTCTCAAAATGGTTTTTCACAAAATTAATGTATCCGTCAATGATGGTCTTCACTGAAGTGTTTCAGTACCACACATATTTATGGAACAAGTAGCCACCATCGAGCACGATGTGGGTATAGGCGTCTCGGAAGATGTTGGTAGTGAAAGATGTGAAACACGAATATAGAGCTGACTTAGTTCCCTTCCTCATTTCAGTTTAGTTGAACAGAGACAATGGGTAAGGGGCCAATTCATACTTGAAGTGGACTTTCAACTCTGCGTCGAATTTTTTGGTGAGCTGGCCCTTTTCAAAAGTTCTTCAATGACTATAAAAACCACTGTAAATTTTCTCAACTTAGTCATACGAAATTTTCCGCCGACATGTTATAAAAAAACATTAATTAAGGTGTTGGTGAAGGAAACGATGTTACTTAACTTTCAACCAAAAAAGACATTTTTTCATCTTTTTGTTTTTTGTAATTTCTGACAAGACTATCTGAGCTACAAGGATCAGCCTTAGCTCATATTAAAGCTTATTTACTTTCCTACAGCTTTCATGCTACTGACTTTTCTGTAAGACGTGTCATTTTTCCGGTATCCCAACTCGAAACATAAAGAAAATTAAAAATTTTCACTTTTTGGAAAAAAGGTCAATCTTTGAAAAGCCGCATCTCGATAACTATATAACTTACAAAAACGATTTTGATGTTATTTTGTAGAACATTTAATTTACTTTAAAAAAGCAGTGAAACATTTTTTCCAACAAACGCATAGTTTAGGAGACCTTGTCAAAAAAACGAAAAAAGTCCGAAAAAGTCGCTGTTTTTCGACCGCCATTCAGCGAGCACAGGTTTCTGAGGGTTGCAAATCTGGATTTGTAGTCCCACTAATGATCCGAAACACCTCTCCAAAAATTATTAATACCCCATTTAATGTAAGTTTCGATGTAACATTTGACTGGGCTATATAGTGTTGGTCGAACTGAAACTTAATTTTAAACAATGCACAAAAAGCAGAATTCTTTACATCATCTATTGACTTCAAAACACATATAAAAACATAAAAAACAAAAACCACGCATAAAAATACAAAAGAAATAAAAGAAAATAGAATTAAGTTCTCAAACAACCTACGTGCGATATAGATTGAGGCTACTCGCAGACGTGTTGCAAACGTACATGAGCAACGTAAAACATCACCAAAAATAGCTTTAAAATAATTATCTTTTAAAATAACGTTAATGTCAAAATGTCTAACAAAACTGGAATGTCAGAATTGCCTGAAACCGGTACTTATTGGAGTCGCTGTAAAACATTCCTGCGCGTTTGCAAAAGCTTGCAGTTAAACGCAATCTTATCACGCTCTGCAAACATTTTACCTAGAACTGGCTACTGCATACCTGCTGGGAACCATTGATTGCGTGCAGGCCCCGTAAGGACAGTTGAATAGGCGCCTCTCAAAATTGGCGCTGCAAATAAGCCTTTAAATATAGCACAATGGGTGTACTTACATTTACACTCGGAAAATGCGTTTTCTGAATTTGCAACCGCTGGCTCGCTGCACTTTAGCACTGTTTGCAGCAACAGTTGGCTGCCAGGCTCTTTTAGGGCTGCTGCAAATTATCTTATATCTCCCTGGGCGAATTCACCTACTATACTTTCTTCTCAGAAGAGGCTGCGTGCGACTGCTGCCTTTTTTGTTAAATTTGCATGAGTTGAAAATCATACTATCCCACGTACAGTGTGTTTCTTGCTGCACTCAGGAAAACCAAAATTCACAATACACGTCCAGCGCAGGACCGGCTTTGCGAGCATTTACTTACATAAAATACAATACTAAATCTAATAATAGAACATAGGAAATACAACTTGGCTTCTACATTTAAGCATGAAAATAAACATTATCGGTAAGGGATCCAGCTGGCCCGTTACACATAATTCTTTGTAAATCATATGAATTAAAGATCAAAATAATTTTTTTACATTCCGTAAAAGAAATGTTCAAAATACATCACAGAAGTTAAGTAAACTACTACGAAACTACATTTTTCTGAAAGAACTTAAGATATTTTCTAAAATTATATTTCTTTCCTCTTTGGCCACTTTCCAACGAATAACTTCTGCTCTGTAGCTTTTAAATACGAGTAAAATTTTTAGCAACCCATGTATGTATGAACCTTTAGTTAACCCGAAGAATTTTATTGAAAACCCGAAGCCCGAAGAATGATTGCCAAGCCCGAAGTCTTCGGGTCAAAAGGACAGTGTTGGCAACCCTAGTTCAAAACGCAATATCGAATTTTTGGGGTGAATCCAATACTTCCTTTATTGTAAAAGTAAGTAAAAATGAGATATCGAGATGACAAACATCATAATTTGATATCTAAAAGGAAACACTATAAATTTTTTCTCAAGATTTTGAGTTTGAGCTTATTTTTGTAACCTAGAATCTGATTTCTACTTCCGGTTGTGGAACTTGTTTTTAGTCGCACCTGTATTCTTATCTAGACACACCTGCTGTTGAGATGGCCAAAGAGGCAAACCCTTTAGTTAAGTCGCACATCTGGAGTAGAAATCTTTACTTTACTAAACTGTAGTTTGTCCACACATTTCTAGGTGAAAGCACAAAAAAAGGAGGGACAATTGTTGCATATTCTTTGTTTCCAAATAACACGGAAATCAGGAAATGGTTCTAAGTGATCTCCCTAAAAGAATTAATACTGGATTACTTGCTCATAATGGAAGTTGTGAGGGCAGTAAAAAAATTTGGAAGGTTCGACAATTAAACCAAAAAGACGATTTGTGAAGACATAGGTCCTGGGTGGTGTAGCTTGAACAAGCGTCCACGTTCGATCAGCAGAGTTAAGCAACGCTCTCTCTGGTCAGAACTTGGATGGGAGTCCTACGGCTGCTTCTCCCGGCACCTCGTGGTACGGCTGCCACGGAAAAAAGTTGGTCCTGGTTGTCATAATAACATCATGATAGTCGTTAGTGGGGTTAGAAGTCCCCATAAAATGTACAGTCACTCCTATCTATAATATAATTTTCCTTAATGTGTGTCTGTGTGTCTATGGCACAAAATAAAATCTCACGTTCCGGCTTCACAGATGTTTATATTTGTTTAGGTTTTATTTTTGTTATCTTAGCGCTCGGCTCGGAGCTTGACCTTTTGCGTATCCTATTTCACGTGCGCGTAGCGCGCAATTTGCTTGTAATAAATAAAAAATAAAATAAAGCCATGGAAATAAGAAATTAAAAATTTGTGGAAAGCCATAGAATGACGCTGTAGATTCTCGAAAAAATTATGTGTAAAAAATACTGCTTGAAACAGGCATCTAGCCGTCTTTCCTGAATTGTTTATTTCAATATTTACATATATGCGTTCACGGATTGAGTTCGGATAAGGTATATATATGATAAATGATTTTGAGTTAGATACTGATATCCAAGATTTGGAGAAAATCAATCAAATTAATTACCTTTATTTGAAGAGATAAGAAAATAAGTATTAAGAAAGTTGTTTAGAATTAAGAGTTATGGCAAACAAATTGGCTTACTTTGATTGTTTTTTTTTGGGAATGGCGCCAACATCTAGCCACCCAAGTGTCAACCTCACCTGCACGTGGTAGGTACTCTCTGGCGACCCGAATATTGGCGGCATAACCATAAACTTCGGTCTCGCCGAGATGGCAGCCCCATCACCAGACTCGGGCAGTGGGCTAATCACCCGCTAGCCTTAAATCAACCGATTCTTGAAACCTCAACAGATAGCAGCCGGACTGATAAACTGAAGACGACATTTGGCTTAAAGACACGGACACGACTCGGAACATGGAACATAAGAACATTACTAGAAACCACCAGGCTTACCCAAGTTTCCAAAGAGATGGACAGATACAAGATCCAGGTTCTAGGCCTCAGCGAAGTGAGATGGCCGGAACAAGATGAGATCACCACCGACGATGGCAAAACATGCATCTACTCAGGCACACCAGAAGACAGAGATAGAACAAGCGGAGTAGGTATTCTCCTAGCAAAAGAAGCAAAACGAAGTTTGATAGAATGGAAGCCCATTAAAAACAGAATCGTCCAAGCTAGATTCTTTACAAAAGCCAGAAACCTTACTATTATACAATGCTACGCCCCCACAAATACTTTGGACGTAAAAGAAGTAAAAGCAAGTTTTTACAGCGAACTGGACTCTACTGTGAATAACCAACGCAAAGGGGACGTCCTGATAGTCATGGGGAATCTAAATGCCAAAATAGGTGAGGATAACATAGGGCTAGAACAAATTATGGGCACACATGCTATAGGAAACCGAAATGAAAACGGAGAACTTTTCACAGAATTTTGCCTAAACAACGACTTATGCATAGGTGGATCGCTATTTCCCCATAAGACTATACACAAAGTAACATGGGTATCTCCTGATCAAAAAACAAACAATCAAATAGACCACATTACGATAAGTAAGAAATGGAGACGATCCCTTAATGATGTACGCAACAAAAGAGGGGCAGACATATCA
This sequence comes from Agriotes lineatus, assembly GCA_940337035.1. Taxonomy (NCBI): domain Eukaryota; kingdom Metazoa; phylum Arthropoda; class Insecta; order Coleoptera; family Elateridae; genus Agriotes; species Agriotes lineatus. The sequence continues at coordinate 71,351,995 of OW679203.1, forward strand.
AGCGATCACCACTTGGTTGTGAATTACAGATAAAACTTCGAGCAGTAAAACTAGAATATGCAAACACAACTAGAGACAAATATAATTTACAAAAGCTAAAAAATCCTTTTATATTTCGGGAATTTAGAAAAGCAATCAGGGAAAACCAGGAACAAACATATCAAAAGAATGAAGACGAAAGCGATACAAAAAGATGGATAGAATACAAAAAGAAACTGCAAGACGTAGGGGATCAACTGCTGGGAAAAGAGAAGAGAGAAAAAGAAACATGGATCTTAGATGAAACATGGGCACTCATAAAAGAAAGAAGAGACATGAAGAACAGGCTAAATGCATATACCGGTAAAGAAACCAAACGACAAATAGCCCAACAGCTGTATGGAATTGATAAACGAGTAAAGCGAACAGCAAGAAGGGATAAAAGAAGATGGGTAGACAGGTTAACAGAGCAGGCGCAGCAAGCAATGCAAAAGAAGAATCTAAGAGAAGTGTACATAATAACAAAGAAATTAGCAAACAGACCACAAAACACCAACAAACCAATGAAAGATGACCGGGGAAACACAATCACCTCAAAAAAAGAACAAATGAGAATATGGGAAGAACACTTTTCTAGTCTGTTATTATATTAAAGCACATCTGGGAAGAAGAATCGATTCCCGCAGAATGGAAGGAAGGCACACTAATTAAACTTCAAAAGAAAGAGGACCTATCGAAGTGCAGTAACTGGAGAGGCATCACACTGCTCAACATGATCAACAAGGGAATAGCTCAGACACTGAACGCAAGAATGACGGAACATGTCGAAATGAAACTTAGAAAAGAACAGGCAGGCGCGTTTGACTCACTGGACCATAAATCACTCTGGGCCATATTAGAACTAACCGGAATCTCACCCAAAATAATAAACCTAATAAAATCACTATTATAAAGATGCACAATGTAACGTACTTCACAGAGGAAAAACCACAAAAACTTCCCGGTCCTGAAGGGCGTCAAACAAGGATGCCCCCTGTCTCCACTATTTTTTAATATAGCACTGGACTGGATCATGAACAACACAAACCACCACCAAAGAGGAATAACATGGGGATTGCAACAGCAACTACTAGACTTGGACTACGCAGACGACGTATGTCTAATGGCGCACACCTTTAACGATATACAGTTACGATTAGACCGACTGACCGAACAGGCTCAAAAAGTAGGCTTAGACATAAATATATCTAAAACAAAATCCCTAAGAATCAAAAATAGTAACCAACGTAGGTTCAACATACAAAACACACTAATAGAGGATGTTCAACAGTTTAGTTACCTAGGGAAAATGATAACTTGCACAGGGGGCACTGAAGAAGATGTAGAAAGACGCATTGGGAAAGCCAGAGCAGCCTTCGCCATGTTAAAAGAAATATGGAATAGCCCGCATCTAACCATAAACAATAAAACAAGAGTGTTTAATTCCAACGTAAAATACGGCTTACTGTACGGTTGCGGAACGTGGAAAACTTCCATAACCACAGACTCGAGACTACAGGTATTTGTCAATAGGTGCCTTCGTAAAATATTAAAAATCAAATGGTCAGACCGTGTGACAAATGAGGCAGTATGGAGGCGCTCTAAACAAACACAACTAAGATATGAGATCAGATTAAGAAAATGGAACTGGATTGGGCATACGCTACGAAGGGAACCTGACAATATCGCGAGAACAACATTAGAGTGGAACCCCCAAGGCAGCAGAAGGAGATGAAGGCTTAAATCAACATGGCGAAGGACAATATTAGAAGAAATAAAAACAACAGGAAGAGCGTGGCTGGAAGTCAAACTAATAGCACAAAACAGAACAAGATGGCGACCATTTGTGGAGGCCCTATGCTCCAACCCGGGAGCTTGAGGACACTTATATATATAGTTATTTTAAAAGCATTTGTTTACGTCGTTTGTTGACAGGTACTTTCTGCCATTTTGATAGGTGCAAACTTAATTTCAAAATGCTGACAATAGAACAAAAAGTGTTCAGTGTTATGGTTTTTCACACAATTTGGGGTAGCAAGAAAATTTTGTGACAAATGGCTAAACGCTTGCGTATGAGCAAACGTCGTGAAAACAGTTGTTTCTAAATTTATAAATACTGGTAGTGTTCTAAACATAAAAAAGGAAAAATCCGTCCTTAATAAAGATGAGAATGCTGCAGCAGCAGTGGTCATGGAGTCTGTTAAGCGTTTACCACGATTGTCGTTAAGAAAGGCCATCTGAAATTGGAGAAATAAGTAAATGACATTTGTAATAAATTTATAAGGTTAACAGAGTTAAACCATTACCAATATGCATACATCCGACAGGATCATGCCGCATGCTTGTTTAGTGATTTTTGTAACATGACGGAAGTGAGGTTTTTTAACGTGGACACGTATTTTTAGTGACCTTGAACACGAATATCTAGGCATTGGGCATGTTGCCATTGTGGAGCATTGATCGTGCGCCCACTTATGCAATTTCGATGTTTTTCTAGGGAATCTCGGTAACTATAGGAGATACGGAAAATTTGACTCCCCCTCCGTTCTCGCTCTCTTTTTTCTAGAAAAACGTAATGGTAAAAACCAGAATTGGAGGAACTTTTTCTCTTTTCAACAATATACTGTGTGTCCATAGACTCATTCTCAACATGGGACCTTCCTTATTACACGAGATAGAGATTTGGTTAAATGAGATGAAATACTCCTCAGATAAAGTCGACGGTAGGCGGGGCTTAGAAATTAGCACTTTCCACATAGAAGGAAGCGGACAGCCTTCTTTTGGATTGAGATTATTAGGGTGTTTGTAAATCTCAATGGCTTCGTGACTCTTTCTACTAAAGAAGAATGGGAATTTGCAGATAATGGAAGTTTCATCAAAAAGGATATTATGGTCGGTATTGCGTTGGTGTTTGGCGATGGCTGATGATGAAACGAGACCAGACTTGAGATAGCGCTGGTGTTCAGAGATACGAGTTTTTACTGAACGCCCTGTTTCACCAATGTATACAGCATTACAAGCGCAAGGGACTCTATAAAAACCTTTAGGATGACATAGTATTTAATTTATCTTTAGGTGAAGGAAGAACTCGTGAGATTTTGCTCGTGGGTTTGAATACTGATTTAATGTGTTTTCGAAGAAACTTTCTCACGTGATCGGTAACTTAGTGGATATAGAAAAAACACAAAATGAAATAGATTATTTCATAACAGACAGAAGACACATTTTCAAAGCTCACCGTACTAAATAAAATCGTAACAAGCGGCTATCGAATGATGAGAGCGACAATTGAAATACGGGCTAGCCACAAACGGTAGAGTAGGTATATTAGCACATCCCTACACGGCAAACCACCAACCAGCGACATAGACAAGTTGAACGACGTAATAGTAGATACAATAACGGAAGCACAAGAGAGATTCTGTCCAACAAGTATACAGAAAAACAAAAACTAAGCACAGAAATCAAAGTAAAAATGGAAGAAAGAAACAAAGGACATTAAAATGCGACAAAAATACTAATCCACCGATCATAAATAAAATGGAAAGATATAAGAAAGTATAAAAGTGAAAAAACAATACAAACCAGTCAATTATGGAAATAATGAGAAGAAAGTTTTCTCAACGGAAAAAAAAACATCAAACTAAAGATGAAACCGGAAAAATAACAAACAACCGAGAAGAACCATGATGTATAGTGGAAGAGTTTAGGAAACCTTATACAACAACCAATCCACTTTGGATCCAACAGAATATCTCCAACAAAGAGTTGAAATAAAGAATCGAAAGATATTTCTGACATTTCTCTTTTGATGAAATTTATAATGCTGTCAGAAAGATGAAAAATAATCAAGCATAACTATGGAGTTGATAAAAATAGGAGGGAAAAGACTGGTTGAAATTATTCATAGGATTTTCAATTTATGTCTACACCACCAAAAGATTCCTGCCAACTGGAAAAACTCAGTGATTATTCTCTTACATAAAAAGAGTGACAGAACAGATCTCGAAAACTACAGCCTTGCTAAACCTTCTATACAAATTGTATGCTCGAATAATAACATATAGATTGGAAGCCAGATTGGGATTTTTACAACCTCGTGAACAAGCTGCTCCCCGCTCTGAATACGGTAAAAATGACCACCTACAATGTTTGAAAACTTTCAGAGAAAAGATAGTGGAATACTATCGACTCTTGGTTTTAATATTTGTTGACTTCCGGAAGGCGTTTGATACAGTAGGACTGCCTGCAATTATAAAGGCGTTGCGAGAGTGTAGAATCGGCTATAGATACTGCAGCATCGGCCGGAATAAAAAACGCAATAACTGCAAATATTCCTTCTACCACAAAACAAATCTATATCGTCGAAACTGTTCACCACAGCTCTTGAACATCCATTTAAAACGTTCACCTGGGGACACCGAAAGACCCAATCATCTCCGCTTTGCTGAAGATATTGTACATATAGCGGATAATTTAGGAGAAGTTAAAGACATGCCTCAAGAACTGCAACGTGCAGCAAATGAAGTCGGACTGCATATAAACATTGCAAAAACTATGATGATGACGAGCATGGGTCCCAGCGAGCTTATATAAATTCAAAACAAAAGTGTGGATGTAGTGGACAAGTATGTATATTTGGGTTATGAGGTAAGAATGGACAGGGGCAATTAAATATTCGAACTTTTCAGAAGCATTACTCTAATAAGTGTAATGCAAAAAATAATGGAAATATCGATGTTTGGTTTAAATCTTAGTGATTGTGTAAAGAAGAGAAGATACCCAGAAGAACTGAAGTAGATGACATCATAGAGCGTATCAGAAGATTAAAATAAAACTGGGCTAGACACGTTGCCAGAATGAGGGATGACCGGTGGACGAAAATGGTCCTGGAGTAGAGATCAAGAGCCGATAAACGCAGTAGAGGAAGACCACCTACCCGATGAAGTGATAATCTGAAAAGAATTTCGACGAATTGGATTGCAACTGCTTAAAAAAAGGAGAACTGGAAACGTCTCGAAGAGGCCTATGTCCAACAATGGACACAAGAGGCTGTTTTATGATGATGATGAAATCTATTTCAAATTATTTACGAAAAGTAAATATTTTGCTTGATAATAAATATATTCCAAGAGTAGCTAGATACACCTTTGCAAATCGCAATTTGCATATGACAAAAAGCATCCAATAATTCTTGCAATAAATTCACGCTTAACTGAAATGGTAACTTGGGAATTTGAAATAACAAATTTACATCCTAGAGCTCAAACATAACAGTATCTATTAAATCAACAGTTTTGAATTTTCTCACGGAACAGATCAATATAAAATGTAGGTACCTTAATTTCAAAGTGTCAAAGATGTTGACGTCTATTCCTCAATACCAACTTCCTATGGGTGATCTGTCTTCGTTAAGTTCAGTAAATTTTAGGGCGCTTTGTTCCACACGTTGGAATATGGCCTGAGATACGGCGGGTCAAGGCCGCCGAAATATCTCTTTCCGAAATTCACTCAATCTGGCACACGTTAACGGCGTAGTGGGTGATGTGCTTAGCATCACGCCTTTGATGGCTGCCTTATTTTCGCCAGTTGCTTAGATGTGGAGATTGAACCCCATACCGTAGCACGGTAGTCGAGCTCCATAACTGCTCGGCCACGCTGGCGCTCGTTTTCTTATTTTTTTAAAATTAAACCATGTGTTGGATTAGACTTTGCAGATCCTTTCAAAATAACGCTTGAAAAATATAGAGCTGCAAGAACTCACAAGGTTTATATTTGTTTATTTATTTGGTTTGTAACGCTTCCTTATGAATTAAATTTTTATTATACTATGCATTTGAATTTAATTCATCCCGCTATCAAGCGTTGAATATATTTGACGCGCGAAAAGGAGATAACAGAATCCCATCCACTATACGCAAAGCGGCGCTGACGAACGGACGGAGTCTTTGCTTTTCCATTAAAGTGAGGAGCAAATGTACCGATAACGCTTCACAAGATGTATAAAAGGAAACTATAGGGCCATTCCAGTATCTTGAGATTTTCCTTCTCAAACCTTACTTTATCTCCTTATTTGTTTATTCTGTCCTGACAGCGTTTCTGCCACGCAGAATAAACCGATATCTAGTAGGCACTAAGAGAGATGACAGCGTTTCTGTCAGCCTAAAGCAGCCTTAACTTCCTTATAGCCCGTCCGACCAGACCGCCTTTAATTATCAGTACCAGCTTAATTCCTGAGCGCGAATTTAAGCGCACCAGGAAGGCCATATTTTACAAAATTTAACTTTTGTTAACGTTAAAGCACGCAGAGTTCAGCAAAGAAGTAAATGGCTGACTAATTTTGGTTCTCATTATGTTGGTACACTGGCATTCATAAAAATGATCAATCGCCTCGTTATAACGCACGCTTGTTTCTTGGAATTGGCCACTTTAAGCGCCTGTGTGCTGTGACGTTTCGCTTGCCTTCAAATTGTTTTAGAACGTTGTAATTGCCGTTATCAATTTGCAGCCGCTATCACTGTCACAAGAATGCGTGACGCGCGAATATTTGGAGCCACTCGGAGATTAGAAAAAACTTAAAGAGACATGCTGCTGATAGTTCGGTAAGAGTCCAGGTGTAAAACCGACGAGTTGCGCAAGCTTCGCCGCGCCGCTCGATCCGCGCATCTCTACTTCTGTCTGCACCAAAGTTTAGCCTCTCTTATATTTTTCTAAGAAAACTACGTGAAAAGAGATCCCGAATCATATAAAAGAGCGATGCCCGCTCAGTCCGAGGACATCTAAGTTTGCTTTCAGAATCCAGATCAGAACCTTAACCCCAGCCGGAGGCTTTTGGGTCGAGATACCTGTCAGTTAAAACCATAATCCTATCCCGAACTACCTGTCCTTTCCAGTTCACGTAAGTTTGATACCCAGCGTCTAACTGAGAAGTTGAACTGCCTGAGCCACCCTTACCTGACCAGAAAACTGTTTTGCTCCGGTTAGTAAAACTGTCGTAGTAATCCTGTTCATAACTTACTCTGTCCTGGTGAACCTCCAGCGCAATAGAAGATCTTGCTGCTTAGAATTAAGCATCAGGTTCTGGTAAACCTCCAGCGCAATGAAAGATCTTGCCGCTTAGAATCAACCACCCTGTCCTGGTAATCCACCAGCACAATGGAAGATCTTGCCGCTTAGAATTAACAACCCTGTCCTGGTGATCCTCCAGCGCAATGGAAGATATTGCTGCTTAGACTTGGCCTAGATACCTGCGAGCCCGTTAATAAATAATTTCTCCTGACAGCTCGCCGCCAAGATCCACCAGAACGAGGTTTAAAGCGGCCTAAATTCAGTTTAACTAGCAAGGCGCGAACTTGCTTCATATTAGAATTGTAAATCCAGCACGCCCCGCTACCGGTTTCGCCGTTAACAACCTTGGACCAGAGCTACCCGCGAGAATTAAAAACGTAAAGTAATTAGAATTTAATCTTGAACATAAAAATAAAGTTTCTAAAAGTGTGTAGCGTTGCAGCGTGAAGCATGTTGTCTATTTTTTGGTTTTGGTTAATGTTTGGGAAATTTTGCAATCTTCCAATTGGCACATCGTTCGTATTATGTCCTTGCGCATTTAACTTCAGAGTGCCGGAGAAACGGATTTTCAGCGTCGTGGTGAAACGCAGATGAAATATGTATTTCCGTTCTTCCAATTGCTTATTGTCACTCCTTTTGGCTGTGTGTAGATTTTTTGCTTATTCGTAAACTTTGAGCTCCTTTTACTCCTACAGGTATGAGATAAGATTAATTATTTTATCGGTTGCAGGATATTAATCCCTTGTTTACATATACAAAAGTAGGCTGGTAACTAAATCATAACTGATCTGTACGGTAATAGTCCATTACCGTACATGGCAACCATAACCATACAGCAACCGATAAACTATTAAACAAATCACGGATGTTATGAATCATAACAGCCTCAGATGTTTTAAAATCCTCGCTCTGCGAGCTCGGATTTCAATACAACATTTGCGGCAGTTATGATACTCATAACATTCCTAGATATGCTAATAGCTATTACGTGGCCGTACGTACCCGTTTGCGTCGTGGGGGAGTGCTATCATCAGGTAGCGGTCTAAAGCTAGGAGCCGTTAGAGAAGGTGATATCATGTGGGGAACGCAAGACCAGGCTTTCTTTTACCAGTTTCATGTATGGTGTCCAGGCTGCTGGTTATCAGGACTCCTCAAGAGCGTTCATTTTAGTTAAGCTTGTAATTCAAATATTTATGTTAAAATTTTTTGCTTACATAGCAGTCAAATCATGTCTAGTAGTTTTGGATTTTTAATAACATTACTTAATTGTTAAAGTAGTAGACGCTTCAATTCTCTTTTAGCGTTCAACGCCTTCTGCAAAAGCCTGTTTTTGATGTAGTGATACAAAATCAGAAGTTTTTAAAAAAAGCGTTTTGGGCACCTACCTTTATTTATTATATACCTCCGACATCCCAACAAGTGAAGACACAAATATGGCCACGTTCGCAGACGACACAACCCTCGTATCTATAAGCGACGATGCTATAGCAGCAGAAAATAATCTACAGCATCTCAACATATCGAGTAATTGCTTATACAAGTGGAGATTAATATCAACACAAATTACATTTCCATTAAAACGTAGCGATTGTCTACAAACTTTCTACAATCTGCAAATCTCATTTATTAGAGATGATAAATGGGATTTGTAAAGGGTCTCTGTTTTTATTGAAATTGGAGAGTTATTTAATATTGCTTGTGGACATACGAACACGTACAATTCACTATCACGAAAATTTACTAAACTACAATAACAGTTTCGTATGACAGCTCCTTGGAGGAGAACATAATATTTTTCAAATGCTCAGACTCAGTGGCCAAGCGACCTGGTTCCAATAGATAAAGAGGGCTTCTAATTACTGACAGGTAGGTCACCAATGGGAGACTTCTCCATGGAAGTTAAAATCACATTTACTTATTGCCTATGTTGTATCGTAGATTCTAAATATGATTTATTAATAAAAAGTAGAAATAAAGTGACAATTTTAATGAATAATAAATGCACTTTGTTTTTGAGAGGCCTCTGCGATAAGCATGCGTAACGCCATAAAATGAGCTAATAGCTTTTTGCAAGCGCCTTTTAAATCCCTGATAGTAGCTTTTACGGACGCTTTATAGCTGTAAAGGTATATTAGTAATAACCTTCTGGGTTGTTTTCAACATAACCAGCCCATCTTAATGTGATTAAGAACTAATCTAAACAAACTGTAATATTAACTTCCAAGTTATTATGAATTTGCCTTCATTTATATGTCATGGACAACTGTAATCTTTTTATTTGATCCATGTTGTTGTACCTGGTTAAGATTATATTTATTAAAGCCTTGGTAATCAAATTTTGCTTCTGACATTTTTCCCTATTTGATTCACTGACACCTCGTTTATTTTATTAGGGTTGCGTGGGAAAGAAACCCTCAATGGTAAGGAGTATTAGATTAATCTGCTGGTTAATATTTTATCCGACTCACGACCATAATCGCTAACAATGCGAGTTAGTCCAGTATGGTACCGCCAAATTAGAACTACCAACTTGGCGTTGAAGTATTCAATAGCTATCGCTTCATTCATTTAAGTTGATTTAGCTCATTGCTACTTGCTTTAAATTTGTCTTTCATAGGTATAGGGGAGTCGGTGGTTCGCGGGTAGTTAGTATATTTACTTTTCTGCCATAAATATTAATTAATATTCGTATGGATCACTCAGATATGCGTTCTATATCTTTTACCAGCTAGTTTAATTTCTTGGCTATCATTATTGTTACACTAGCTTTTGATCTTTGTGACTTATGTACATCAGACCATTAGTACCCATAATTTTTCAGCCTTCCTTTGTTTTGGCTAGACCTGTACGTCCATTTTAAGCTATTTTAATTCGGTAAATATGAGAATCCTTGTTTTATATTCCAAGTTCCGTTCCTAGTCGTAGAGTTGAGGGTTTCAGTAAATAAAGTTCTGCGAGTGCCTAAAAGCTGGGGAGACGCCTCAGCCCGCAACCTGGAAGACCAGGGTGTCCTCTTCTGTGACCTGTCCGGCAAGAGACCCTGCCAGTAGCTAGGCTACTACGGCCATATCATCTACTTTAGAAGACACATGCCCTACCACCCGTTAAAAATAGCTTTGACAAGATGGAAATTCGATGAATTACCACTGATGTGGATTTAAATCCGATTTGAATTACCACTGACGTGCAATACCATCGGTTTGGTTTACTACCGACTCGGATTACCAAGGGTGCATATTTCGTCACAAAATTGTTTATACTGGAATAAAATGTCAGTACGGTTTTGAATGGTATATAGAATTGAATTTTTTCAAAACGATAACTTATACGATAATGTATGCTCAGCATACAACGTATTTTGACCAAGAGACCCGAGAAGCGCTTGGACATCGGTAAAAATTATTTTGCTAAAATTCTGCAGTCGCTGCATAATACAGCTATCGTCGTGTTCACAGATAAAAGGTCTTACATTTGCGATTATGCTCTACTTATTAGCAAGTGCTAATGCCTATCGCTTAGACAGAGGCGGATTGACAACAGTTTTTAGGGGGGTTCAAGGTCGTTGTAATTTTGAAAAACCCCAAAAATTTCTATAATGCTACACAAACTTAGAGTAGATCATTATCGGAACGTGTACAATACCTTACTTACTGTAATAAATTAATGTATTAAATAAATTCTATTTTTCTGCTTTTTGATTACGTTTGTCTTTGTATGTAATTTTTGATTTATATTCGCGTCACTAGTAATAGCCGTCAAGTGGTCCCCAACTACTCTATCAGACTGGTGTAGCGTGAACACTTGTAGACTGTCAAGTCTGAGGTCGAGGGTTCGAATCTCGGTCGGGGTAAGATTTTTTTAAAACTATGGAGGTGCGACTGCAAATTTCTATTTCTTCTCACCTTTAAATCAGAAGTGCCACGTTATCTACGCTATTCGTACTCTCTGTTAACGGTATTGATAAACCGCCGACTCAATTTTAAACCGATTTCGTCTGTCCAGGTTTAGCAATTATTAGATGCCGTCTCTTTTGAGAATTATCTTTAGCCCAGGTCGTCGCACATATAGAGAGATAATGTATATCACATAATATGACAACGGCCATACCGCATTAAAAGCATCGTTGCAATAGATTACGACGGAAAAAACCGTTTAATTCCAACAGTGTGCATACAGAAAAAAGATATGGATATAGATAGTTACATTTTCAGGGAATTCTTACAGCAATAGGTATTAAGTATAAGCATTTGGTAGACACTTATTATTTAGAGAAGAGCATGTCACGTGCTCGGGGCAGTCTACCAAAACGCGTTCGGACGGGTCAACCATAGATTTGTTTGGGGACAAACAACAAATACATTGCCACGTCTGATGATGGAATGATTATAGAGCGTTCCGTACTCCCCTAAGTCAGCAAGTTATCCGTCTAAACGCATTTCAGTATACTGCCTCGATCACGTGACATGCTCTTCTCTAAATAATACAAGTCTACATATAATGTACGGCCAGCGACGTAATGTTGGAGCGGGCCACCCTTAATCGCTCCGGTATCCCGGTGTACCAGTACACCCCTGCGCTAAGGCGACTTGTAATGTAATTCACACGGATTGGTCGTTTAATCCTTTCGCTCGTGTTTCAGTAGTAAAACCACTCGGTGGCATTTCATGCCATGGTGTTTAACATAGTTTTGTAGACTTGGGTGCACCAAATTTTAAATTAATATCTGTTCTAATTTTTGAAATTTTTTAAAGTAACTGCAAAAAATGTAAACAGCATTTATAATGTTTAAAGAAATCAGCTGTTTACTATTAGCACATGTGTTATAAAGTGAAGTGAGGTTATAGAACTACAATTACGAACTGGAAGTGAGATTGTAAAGTTATTCTTGTTACTTCTTGCGTTAGAGGTAAAGTATAATTAAATAATTAAATCGTTATGTAATGAATAAAGTCAGATGTGTAGTATTAATAATTATCTTTGATAACTGATTTTGACAGTACTGGCTCCACAAACATTCACCTGCGCGTCAAGGCCATGTCTTTATTATGACATAAATTATAACTGTCATAAATGCAAACCTTTGTTAAATCGACCTTTATGGATCAATAACAGAAAATTTAAGGTCGTAGAAAAAATATTGTATGCAAACTCGTGCTAAAAGTGGTTTATGCACTCGACATGATATGAAACTCAGTCTTCGGCTTCGTTTCATAATTTTCATGTCTCCTGCATAAACATCAACTTTTAGCACTTGTTGCATAAATAGCTATTTAATAATATAGAGATATAGTGTTTCATTTCAAAAAAATCTAATTACTAAATTTGCCAATTTTAAACAGCAGCTATAACATTAATACTCAGTAGTTTATACAAACATAATTTGTTGGTACCGTTTTCTTGTATTAAACTGCTTTCCGTTATTTATAGCAGCCGTCTGAAATTAAGTATTTTTTGCATTAAATCACTAATAACTCCAAAATAGTTGGCTTTAGACTTTAGACCGATACAATTTCAGTTCATTCAAATATGACGTCTTTACATACTTCAACGATCAGAGAATTCCAATGCTTTGCACTCTTTGTAAATGAGCAATAAACGTTGTATATATTCATAACAATTTATGGCTTGTTTACTACTGTTCTTCTTTTTGTGACGGTTATAATGAACCGTAATTTGAACCAAGTACGAAAGTTTTAACAAAGAATTATTTAGCGTTCCCCGATAACCCACTTCGACCTCTGTATAATGTCCGATAGTTGAATATGCATGTTGGTAATCATCATTAATGCGATAAGCTTAGTCGCTGGCGACACTGCCAATTCAGTGCATTGTGTGATAGCAAAGACTTGTGTGATAGTGCAAAAACTCTCTTGCAGATGTTTGGAGATTTGACGGAAGGGCCACATGGCCCTCAGAATGTGCTGCACTCTTTTAAGGATCGTGTAAGTACCATTGCTTTATTTCCAATTGCAACGAAAAAGCAAAAACATTGCCTAAATCAAAGTAAATTTGGAAAAAGCCAATTACGTTTGGTTTTTGCAGTTTTTCAAAAGGGCGGGGAATCCCAGCAATGACATCGAGCTGCAGCAGCCAACTAAAACTAAATTCGAGTCGTCGACGTCTCAGCCCCAAAAGGAGTATGCAGTGTGTGTGAGGAATGGGCATAAGAGCTATGGCACCATAAATCCCTTCGTGGTTCTGGATGGACTTGATATGAGCGTTCCCAAAGGGGCCATGTGAGTATTTGCTCTCGACCTTCAAAATTTGAATAATTTGGTGCGCTATTAATAGTTCTGGCGGAAGGCCAAGCTTTAAATTCAACTCTGTCAATTGGTTGGTTTTAAATACCTTATCCGCATTTGATATAGATTTATATAGGGCATTTCGATAAAAACATAAGAGTAAATAAGAGGTTGGAATGAAACGATGTTTCCAAACAATACGGAGATTCGACATAAAAAAATACTGAAAAATCTTTTGATGTTTGGTATACGAGTTATTGCAGTAAAGATCTAATTTGATACGTTATGGCTGTTAAAGTGATTTTTAACAGTATAATCAGAGTGTTTGCTGTCTAACCTGACGGCTGAGATTGATGAGTAGAGAACTTGGTAACATGGTCGCCAAGAATATCAATAGTAGAATAAATTACGAGCTTTGTATGCTAAATAGTAGGGTAGTATACCATATTAGCTATTTATGGTACACGATACACGCAACGTGTTTTGACAAACGAGACCGAAGGTCGAGTTTGACATTGCGTGAAGTACCTAAAAACTTCTTTACAACGCGATTTTATCTGCTGTATATAAACATCATCAGAACTTGGAATTTTGACATTTAATAAATGTGACATTGACAGCAGTTTCGCAGTTTCCGTAATCGAAAGAATGGTATAGCTGAGTATCACCGGCATATACGTTTGTGCGGTACAAATTCTAATAATTTTACAAGCAGATCGCGTGTTAATTATAAAAAACAGAGGCTCCAGATTGGATCCCTGGGGAACACACATTGTAATGCTTCCAAGTGAACCTCGCCATTTAAAGTCATCCATTTCTGGCTTTTATTTATGTTCATTTAAGTATGTTCTTAACTGCGAATTCATTAATTTTTCTAAGATTTTAGCATAGGAAATCTACTAACTGGATACAAGTTTTTCAGTTCCGATAAATTTGGTTCCTTTAGTATCAAAACAATTGCCTGTTCCAACAGTTATGAAAGGCATTACTTAACAAGCAATAGTTAATTATATGTGTTATGTACGGCAGTACCTTCGTACAGCATAACTTTATGACGTCAATAATAATTATTACAATAATATGAAATCCCACAGAATCACGCTTTATTTTATTATTTAAAATTGAAGAACCAACAGTGAACTATTACTGTTTTTATTACTGTGACTATGATCAAAGCGCAAATGAAAAATATGAAATTGTACATTATACACCAAGAGAGTTTTCGGATATTTTCGTGATTTTCGCGCCCCAAGAGATATTTTAGTTCCGATAGTGGTGGCCACTTGCAAATGCGCTACAGCGTCGGCCATACGATCTTAGGGCGACAGGCTGCTTGTTAGCCCGCCCGGGTTTCGCAATGGCGCGTTATTTCGTAGGATTCGACATTTAGAAGACCATTCGGGTAGTAAAGCCAGCCATGTGCGAGCGGACGGTATTAAAACATCCTCGTGCTGCATCTATTTTTCGATGAAGAGTTTTGTACCGTCAAATAAACTATCTGGATTTCGCCATTGTTCATATCCATGGCTTAAAATCATCTAGATTACATCATTGGACTCTTACTTAGGCGCTAGTACTAGTTTTCAAGGAAGTAGGAGTCCGCTCTGAACCATCTTTCACAGCTGCAAATGCACACCTCGCTTCCATGTTGGTATTGTGAAAACTTCAGGTTGTTTATAAATAGTTCCTACAGCGCTGTAGATCCTGCTACTTAAAGCTTACCTGTTTTAATATTTAAGATTGTTGTGGTCTTGTTCCTCAATTAAAGCAAGGCACGAATTTGTCAGTAATACAGGCTGGATTGTGTCTAGCCTAAACAAGTTTGGTCAGCAATAGCTTGTAGTTGCGTGACGTCACCGTTAGTACCATTTTCCGTGCAATATTTTTATCTGTAACTTGCGACTTAAAAATATATTGTTGTTCTACATACTGTGTTTAAAGAAATTGGTACAACGGCATTCAAGTGATTTCATGAGTACATTAAGCGTTTATAGATCGAAGCAACGTAGGTACGCAGCTGCCAGATTCTACGTCGAGTTTTCTCTCTTTTGGGTTAGAGAACATATTTTTTTCTTTAGGCAACATCTGATAACCCCGTGGTGCCCAAAAATTTATTATTACTGCATTTCTATGTTTCTCTAGAATTGGATTATACAGAAGCACTTACCTTCCTCAGAATAGACTCTCTCGATGTCCCATTGAGTTAGATGGACCTTTTTCGTTTGATAAGAAGTATTAATTAGCGTTTCCACCAGTAACAATTCTTGGCGCCCAACTTAAGGCCTTTTCCGTTGTTTTCGTTTTTATCTGTTACAAGAGAAGACGCAAGATCTTTAAAATACGAGGTTTGAAGCGCGAGAGCAAAGTCTAAGAGTTACAAATACGGCAAGGGAAAAATAGAATTCTCCCCCGTCGTGTCCACATACAATGTTAGGTCATGTAGATGTCACCAAAATAACACAAAAGTTCCTATAAATATAGGTCCGACCATGCGTTTTACGGTAGCTACAGCCCTGAGAAGGATAATAAAAGACATGGATTTTATTTAATTAAAATAATACGAATGAAACACATTTGGTGCAATTTGGCATATCTACAAGATTTTATATGCTGAATTAGATGAGGTTGAAAAAACTTGGTCTGAGGTGTAGAGGAAGTTGTTTATGGTGGGAAGATGTTTTTTTCGTAACTTTTTACGGTCAAAGTTTTAATAATTTCTGGTTAGACATTTAAGTAGGTTTTCTACATACAAAACTAGTCTCGTTTAGAATCGCACAGAGCAATAATTTTCGAGAAAATTGAATTTAAAGATCGTAATTGGTTACTTCAGGAGCACAATCTGCTCATAGCAATGTGTTTTTACCTGCACCTTTCTCAGGGCTGTAGCTCTTATAAAACGCATTTTCGGACTTATGTCGATACTTTTTGTCTTATTTTGATGACATCTACGTATCCAGAAAGTTTCCGACACATTTTCTGACACACCCTGTATACAATTTTTTTCCATTGCCTCAAACATAACGACGAGAAATAATTACTTTTCTAAATAAATCACTACAATTAATCGTAATATTTTGCAACCTTTGAATTTTGTTGATATAATGAATACCGCGCTTTATTTTTGTCATAATTTTTGTAACCTGGAAACTGATTTTTACTTCTGGTCGTTGAAAAACATTCTTTATTGATTCAACTGTGGTTAAAGATGATTGGTAAAAGGTTGATACTGTTTCTTTTGGTCGTTTAATAGTGATATAATTGTCTTGGTTGTATATAGTATCCTGCTTTGATATTTGCGTGTACGTTAAACATTAATTCAATTAAAGGCGATTAAGTTACTGACAAAGTTCATTTGTCGAAGGTTTTCCACAGCACAAACAGACATTTTTTTGCAGCAGGATTTATAGGATTAATTGTAAATAGTAAAACTTAGAGACTGTAGGAGATTGTTTTATGAATGAGCTTTTAACTCTAATAATTTAAGATAAGAAGGGAAGACTGTGAGGTTGTATTTGGCAATATCGATCTACATTATGCTTGTAATCACATTTTCTACCATATAACGAACCCGCATGTGGGACACTTATGTTAGTCTGAAGGAGCACAGTGCTGTTAAGTGTTATATAAAAAGAAACGTAACATACGTTATCATTGCGAGTTAAAACGTGCATAAAACCAGGTCATATCGCCACAAAAGAACCCTCCAAGCACTGAAAACAAGTTTGGGGCCATCACCGCACGTGGTGGCTGAATTCAGAATTAGTTCGAGCTCCGCTGGAACCTAATCATTGACGACGGGAGATTTCGGGCCACAACTGTGAAAGTCGAAGCCGATAACCAAGGAGCAGGCGTTATTTCCTTAATTGAGTGACTAGAATCATACAAAATTAAGTATGGCACATATGAAAGCTACTGGTTTACTTACCGAGGAAGCTGGAACTGGTATAAGTCATATTGGGCAGTAAAATGCTATCTGGAGATACCTAAGAAAGTTGTAGCTCAGAGACACGTTGGAAAGAGGTGTTCATGGACATCCTTGAGGCCTTCTGGCGGAATGGTCGGATCCCGTGGTATCGATCAAAGGATGCAAGGCGTTGTAGCATACACAGTGTTGACTCACAACTTCGTGGAAAAAATTGCCCCTTGAAGATAACGTTTGCTTACGTACAGCAAAGGTGTACGAACAATTTTCCGGCGTTACTTTTGAGTTAAGGCCTGGGGCAAAGTCTCGGTGGTGCAAAAAACGGTTGACACAACCCGGTTTCAGATCGATATGTAACATGGTGCACTTGTAGTTCAAATTACGCTAAAAACAGTGGGCCTTGTAGTTTTACTATTAGATTTAAGAATTTTATACAATTAATTAATCCATTTTTAATATTGCGATGTTCTTTGGTTTATAAAAAAATAACGTATCATTAACAATTGTTGCTAGAACTGATTTCAATTTAAATCAATCACTGCGGAAAGATTCATTTGTTTGAACAAGGTTATAAATACAACCCGCTCTGAAAATTGAAGGACTTCTGCAATTAATTCGACGTGAAACATTTGTTCTTCACGGGTCAAATTTTGAGGTTAAATTTAGTTTTTTTGATTTTAAAGTTGCGTTTGTAAAATACTTCTGTGGTGTAACTGTCACTTACGTGTTAATAAACGTTTACTAGTTGTTAGTACTGTTTAATATCGAAGTGTGGTGCTGATATCTTGTTATTTGGATTAATTTAAGTAGCATTCTACAAGAATTTGTTCCTGAGGCGAATTTTTAAACGGCGGACATCTTATATCTTCTATGCTATTCCAGTTTGCTGCAGGTCATCACTATGGGCGAGTAGAGTGAAAAAGCTTAGAGTACTTACCTTGTTTATGTGTTCACTCTAGTTCGAGAATTATTTCATTGTAATTGTGGAGCTCTATAAGCATAAAAATGGCAACAATGGGAAGTAGAAATATTAATTATTTTAACAAAGTTTTTTTCGCTCTCGATACTCATTTAATGCAACTAATAAGCTTCCAAGAACTCACGAAATTGAATTAATGTTATGTCCAATATTTTATCACAAACCCTGCGTTGCTTATACGCATAAAACGAGAGTCTCATTAAAGATGTATTCTTTTGAAAGCTTTGCTGTGTGTGCCCATTAGCAAATCATACGTATATTAATGTTTAAGGCAGGTATCGAAAATAAATTCTGTAGAAGGTAAGGTGTATTTGTTAGAGCAAATCAAGTAATTAAATAAATACACATAGCAAGCCAATTTCAGAGCAATACATATGCGCCTGCCGTTGCCTTCAGTAATTATGTTTAGTTTGTTGTGTTGCGGTACACTCAGCAAGCATTTGCTTGAAGGCTCCATTGACTCATTAAAAATACCGTTTAGGATTTGTCCGGATGCGATTTAAAGTGGTCCAGCATCTTTTTTCGAAGTTGAATGTAGCCATTGCTTTTATTGGATTTTAAATGAGGCGTTTGTTTGGAGCCGAGAACGGATTCATATCTTTTTCTAGAGTGCTACTTTGTCAAATCTCAGTTGTAGCTTATGGACCATGATCATAAGAGGTTATTGTTTGAAGGCTCCAATAAATCTCATTTATGGGAAGGTCTCGATTAATTTCAGAGTCGCTGCAGCACATCTAGTACTAGGGGCCAGATATTCCGGTTAATATGTTTTCAGCGTGTTTGAGGTATCAATGTTGGGCTCTGGCCGGGTTATATTGTCAGCATAGGTGACTTACGAGATGTAGTCATCGGCAGGTCTCGGGTGTATATATTAACATGGGGTCCAACACTGACCCCTACAGCCGACAGTCCGATATTATTCTTATTTTAAATTTTTTGACCACACAGGTTTACTTGAAATAGACGATTGCTAAGTAAGGTATAGATGAAGTTGATAAATTTCTTGCATGAAATTAGCCTGCATAGTTGGACTAGAAGTCATTGTTTCCATACGGTATCATATGCCAGTACACAGCGGTACTCTTTGGCCTAAATGCTGCTTGTTCTGGTGGGGTGTCTATATTTGCAATTTTAGATATACGATTATAGATACGTGTAACGCCCCATTTCATTTTACATTACTATTTAAATAGTTCCTCGAGGCAGTTTTCGAATATGATTTTCGTGCGCCCCGCTTTTGGCGTTGCGTGAATTACATTTTGCCCAAAGAACGCTTAATCTTCGAGTGGACACCTGCGGAGAATTTCTCGTTGCGATCGTTCTTTCGATAGCGAACCGTAGTCAAATGAGGCTAGGCTCGATCGATATTATTTTAGAAGCCCCATCCTGGAATTTGGTATTGTTTTATTTAGCAGGCTTGGAAGCTTTAGTTTTGTAACAATTGACGAATGAACAGCGGCGTTCTTCATGCACGTTCAGGACTCTTTGGCAGAATTCCTCGCTGCAAACGGCTTTTACAGCCTATCTGTATACGCTTCAAGGCCCAATCTAAATCTATAGGCCGAGGCTGGCAAGACCTACGTGAGATCGCAAAATAGTGCCTGTTAAGCACCCCGTAAGTACATGCACTTTAGCTTGCTGTTTAAATTATCGGTAATAGGCTTTTGCATAGGAAATAACAGTTTAACGAAGGCGTTCGATTAACAACTGTACTCAATAACAATTCATCTTTTTGTGCAACGCTTGATGCGTTGGTAATTCATTTCTTCTTGTTGCTGAAGTTTTGTATGTACCTTATGCGTATATCCGCAAGCGTCCTTCAAGCGCTTCGCATGACCCTTGCGATCGACGGAAACTTCAAGTAAAGAAAAAATATTGTCGGGCGTTTGCATTGCCTCCGAATTTCACCTTATGCTGGCGTGAGCTTTTTAATTTTAATTTGGTGTATTCTGCGGTGTATGTCGAATTTTAATAATTCTTATTATTTGTGTGATATCTTGGGTGACTTTAATTTTGTTGTTAATTATTCATTCCGGGTCTAGTTGAGCCTCCAGCTCTTTTATAATGGATATTTGTAACCTTGTTGTTGAATATTAAGTCAATTTAATGTTACTGGTTTATATTTTATTTGCGTATTTATGCCACGACCCTACATAAACCTGACTTGTTTCTTTTCATTTAGGTTGAAGTGCGAGGCTTACAAGGTAGGTGGTGATTTGATCGGTAGCTAGATATGTTTTCTTTGTTGTGTTTAACGGCAGGCGCCTTAAATTTTGTTGCTTCATAAATTTTCTTCAACCTTAAGGATCGCTGCCTAGTCTTTACTCACACCATATTTTCTGCCGAGAGGTAAAGCTAACTAGAGCTGTGCTGATCCTTCGTTTAAGGGTGGTATATAAGCTTATTCAGTATTTTATAACCGACGCAAAGAAGTGCTATAGGTCGGTAGCTATCAGGAAGTGTTGGAGGTTTAGCTAGTTTTAATATAGTTATGATTGTGGTTTGTATAAAACTTTCTAGAAGCATGTTACCGTTCACAATGCTTTGTAAAAGCGTTGTAACCATGTTTTAGTTTTTGACCCACATTTATTTACAAAATCTGGAGGAATTTCATCTGGGCCAGCAGATTTTTTGTTTTGTATTGCGTTTATAACAGTTTCGATTTCCTATATTTTGAAAGGGCCTAGGTATATCAAAGTTCGTTGATGGGATTTTTTAATTTTTCATAGCTGTTTTCTCACTTCTGTGGCCTTCTCTTCATCTACTTTGGTTTTGGATAGGTTTACAATCCTTTCCGCACTATGATTAGTAGTTTTTGGTTTTTGGGTAGCAGCCTATAGTCGCTCTAGGCCGACAACCCTTAACCAACCGCCCTTAAAACGGGCCGATCAAACTTCTGTTTTAAGGGCATTAAATAAACAGTCCGCTATATTTGCGTGCACATTTTTAGTTACAGAGAACCGCCACCGACCGTACTCAGGGGCTTTCGTCATATCAACCGTCCTGGCTGCTGAAGTCACGCCCACTGCGCAACCGAGACGCGTGATTCTGGGATTAATTAATCCACCTCGTCGTCCAGTTGTTTCTTAAAGTTGTCCTAATCAGCTATCTGCAAGTTCCATTTAGGAAGTGGCGTATTTGAATTTTAACTGTGATCAGGACAGGCCTGTACGGTTATTAAAAATATATTTGAATTTTGCAGAAGTTGCAATGGTCGGATCCGGGGTGTAATCTCGGGACTAGCGGGCGGAATGAAACGTTGGTCTCTTTTTGAAATGTTATGGACAAAGTTGTGCGATGGCTGTTAAAGTGCCCAACAGCTGGGTGTTGAAGTTTAGCTACGTATGCCGTTAGTATTTTCTCGGATTTAGGTAGCCAGTGTATATGCATGGCGGGTGAAAGCTGCCGCAAGTTGTATCCTGTATTGTATTTTACCTCTTTGCAATTGCTCTAGATTAGTTTTTGCACGGGTCTCTTGTAGCGCTACTAAATCGACGTTATTTTCCATAATTATTTTTTTAGGTAGTAAGATTTTTTTCCATTAATCTCTTCGAAGTTAATATGGTAAATTTGGACAGAAGGTCTAATATTTCTTCTCGTTGGCTCGTCTTCAAAAGGCAAGACACATTGATGTCGGTGATCAGTTCATGTCCTCTTTTACGAAAAGCAAGGGAAAGCTGTCAGCGTATTCTACCCCAACCCGCAAGGGTGGTTTTGGTGGTAAGGTTACGCGGAATCTTGTAGTACCAATGGACAGAATTATTAATTTTTAAAAATTTTGAATATAACTACTCCCTTTAGATTTTTAGTGTTTTCAGTTATCCACGCTCTGGTATTAATTTTCTCAAATATTAAATTGCAGTAGAACGGTAGATTATTTCATGGTCTGCAAACTTAATTTCTGCATCTGATATTATATTTAAACCAGTAGTCCTTATAAAATCAAACAGATTGTTTTTGTCAGTTTGGGTAAATTTTGTTGATTAGACGCAAGTGTAAAAATTCAAGCCATAGATGAAAGTAAATTTATATTGAAATATTCTATTATGCCCCCCTCCCACCTCACCCCGCATACAATATTTTAATTGTGCTATTTAGACAGTTAAGTCACGGTCCTCATCATCAGATCTGCCGTAAGTAACATATAAACCTGACGATTATTGCAAATGTCCACACATCAAACTGCACTCGAGTCCAGCCAGTACTGTCTTAAATACAAAGGCCTTTTTGGCGACGTTAGCACAAAGCCGAACGTCGGTTAAATTGCATAGACGTTGTGTTTACAACTTTAACTTCTGTGGAAACGGGGTTACCAGTCGTGAACTGAGTCCATATTCGTACCCCATTCGATTTTTTGTAATGGAAAACGAATTCTGCAAAAACTCTAGTGTAAGCAGGGCTATATTATTATTATTTATTCATTTCCAGTATATAGGCGATGCTGATTATGCTTTAATTGGTGCATTCCATAGTAATAATAACATACTATTCTTAGTTATATGTACTTATAAATAGATTAAATACAAAACATCTGATTATGTGTACAATTTGTCGTATTCTACTCAAGATGAACTACACATAAATATATCTTTATGTAAATGCTTTTTAAAACTATTCAAGGTTATTGAAGACATAGTGTTATTTGATAGTTTTTTCCAGATTTTACCTACCCGAACACTAACAAAAATTATCTGGACTATGCAACTCACCTGTCATCTGTCAAAAACTGACCAATAAGAATACAAGATTTGACGTCTTTGAGCCAACAAAAATGAACTATATTGACAATTTTCACTAGTGAAATAATCGACAATTTTCACTAGTGGTTTTGATCAACAATTTTTTGAAGTAATTAAAAGTTACAATGCCGGGTGAGTCATTTTAATCTTTGGACGCGTTTATCCAGTGAGGGAAGCAAGATAGTGAAAAATACCTCTAGACAAAATTGTTCGGGGTGAAGGGGGGCAACTTTTGGCACCAAAATCCACTCCCCCCTCGTACTCCCCCCCGAGGTGGGGGAATTAACTTTCAAATTTCAAATGGAACCCCCCATTTTTTCCATGGATTCGGGTTCCTGATAAAAAAATATGAAATTTTTGTCCGAACAATTTTTTATGAAAATGCTTTCTTCGGTCAGTTTTAGCGCATCTCACAATCCTACCCTTGGCGTTACCCAGGAACAACGACGTGGACGTGGTAAAAACGTAATAGTATACCGGGCGTTCTATTTAAAATAACAAAATTGATAGCGACCTTCGGTAAAACCGGAAGTGATATCACAGTCAAAATATTGTAGTTATAGTCGTTCTTGCACATAAAATCCATGGCCAAAGTTGCAGATTTTTAATTTTATTAGTTCTCTCTCATGCTTTATAAAATGTGAGTTAATAAAAAACAAAAAAAAAGATTTTTAGAGGTATTCAACTGGAAAATTACCTCGCTCACATCAATAGAAATTAAAAATGTAATAAAAATGTAACGTTTCAAAAAAATTTTTAGAGCCGTTTTTGAGAAAATTGAAAAAAGCTGAAAAACCATAAGAGTAAACACCATACTTTCGGTTATGCGATTTTCTTCAAAAGGTTGTTGTCGCATCTAGATAGTACACAAAACTTATATATGAAGTTTCAGCGTCATATCTCTTTTCGTTTTTGAGATATTTTGATCACCCACAGACACACACACACACAGACTGACAGACAGACAGACCAATGAACAAAAACATATGTTTTGGGTTCAGGAGACGTGAACATCTGTTGAAAACTCAATCTCTAATTTTTGGGTTAATCCAATACTTCCTTTATCGTAAAAGGAAGTAAAAAGTAAAAATATAAATTATGTTAAACACTACAATAGTTTAAAAGGTGTAATGGAGGTTAACGTAGGCTGCGTGGAAGAAAAAACCGAGGAATTTCAAGTACTTAGTTTGTGAACCAAG
The DNA here is from genome assembly GCA_940337035.1 of Agriotes lineatus. Lineage (NCBI taxonomy): Eukaryota > Metazoa > Arthropoda > Insecta > Coleoptera > Elateridae > Agriotes > Agriotes lineatus. Next base: position 71,376,162 of record OW679203.1, read on the forward strand.
CTGTACATAACAGCGAGAGTCTGAATTCTGACAGGATTCAGCAGGTAACTGTAGCAATCAATGATGTATACAGTATTAAATGGTTTTAAATAAAGGGAAATCAAAACATGTTACACAACTCCTTTGTTGAGCCCCTTTCTGCCCACTAGGAAGGTAGCGTAGCTGGCACAGAATGGTGTGAGGTACACCCCAAGCAGCCCATACGAAGGTCAGGAACGGCAGCTCATACAGAGTCGAGGTCAACGCCCTCGATGCGAGAATGGCGATTAAAGAGAGCTACAAACCTGCGGCTATAAAGAAAAAGAAAAGCCCAAAATAGAATTACGGATGTCTTAAATCACAGCATGAAAAGCAATCGATTGACCCCAGATCAATTTGAGGTACGTGTAGAAATGAGTCGCTAAGCACTTTAATCCCCCAGAATTAGCGCGAAAAGAAATTTCTCAGCAAATCGCTAGAGTTGCAAAAGCCGCCAACATCAGCGAGGTCAAATCCCATCAAACATAAATTGCATGCTCGCCAAACCACTGGAAAATTTAAAAGGCGCTAAAGCTGTTCGCCATCATAGCATCAAAACGGAAAAGGACGGCGGTAACAAAATCCAAGTTCATGCCGCTGCCCGTGCCGATAAACAAAACCCAAACCGGCAGGGAGCGCGCGAAATTCAAATTCTGTACTACAGACATCGGAAAACATAGAGGGCGCACACAGAACTGCGAAACTAGAGTCCCTGTATATGAAAGAGTTGGGACATGTAGGGCGACTTGTTTTGGATCCACAAACCATGGAGTACCTGATTTTTGCCGATTTCAAACTTTATGCATACTTCTTTCAAGTAAAACAACTGAAATATATCTTTGCTACATCACATGGTCCTTGACTTGTGGATCCAATGGCTCAACTCTTAATACATATAGGAACTCTATGCGAAACTATAGAGGCGCAATCCAAACCCAACAACTAAAAGGATTAGAAATTTTCAGTGCTAAGTCTTTTTAAATTTATGGGATACAAAGCTTTTATATTTAAGTAATAATTAAATTTAAGTAATTATTATGTTTCCTCTTGTGAAGCGATTTTAATTATTGAAACCGACAATTTTTTGTTCTCTGGTTTGAGTATAGGTCAATATTTGACCATGTTTTAAATGTAACCAGTTGTTCCTTATATATTTTAATAAATACAAATAAATATAATAACGGCTAACTGTTATTAAAAGAATGAAAGCAGACGATGCTTAGCTTCTTGTTTGGTATAAAATGTTTATTGCAGTCTTAGTAATAAAAAGCCTTATGAGTTAGTTTTAAGGCAGGTGATATTTGCATTATTTTTCTTAAATTTTACTTTATACTTGTGATAATGAACACGTAGTAGGCCGCAGTAACCTCATTCTTGTTTATATAATTTGATCGATACATAGGAATTTCACCCTTATTCAAATGATGAAAATATCTCTCGGAAAACACTTGTAATAGTAGCCCAGTCAACAAAGATAAAATAAGAAAAACGAATCGAAAAGTTTTTAAACTTGGCACAGATGTTTTCTAAAGTCTACTATTGATTGTATAAAAATTCTTGAACAATTGTAAATGAGGAATCGCCACCATATTGAAAAACGTGAACACTTTTTCGCAAATATCTAGTAAGTCGTCTTCTTTATAAAAAAAAGTTTAGTCAAAAATTAAAGAGATAAATTTCCTATAAAAACATCTTATCTGTTTTTGTCCTAAATGCCATAGTTTTGGAGTAAATAATTGCCAAACATCGTGCAGTGTGACTAATAGCTCTAATAACGCTTCTCTACGCCCGTATCAATACATTTACTTAACACTGGAAAAATCTGTTAAATCGTCTAGTAAATCCGGACTATTTACATGTGATGATGATCTTGAATCCGTGATTGTCCATTATTCGTCTTCGTCACCATCGGCCTCATTGTCACTGTACTTAACCCATTTAGGCAGTCTCCGTGGCAATTACTGCACATTTTTGTAAAAACTATCCTCTATTTTCCATATCTGCATATACCTAAAATCCACATTCGTAAAATGACACATGGTTATGGCGAGAGAAAGCTATCTCATTGCTGAAATATTTCTCTTTTACATGCATAATTGTTTTTTCTTAACTATGTGTTTTAATTTTTTCGAGCAACACGTCCCGCCCAACTCCACTTCAAGCTAGCAATCCGGTGTACTGTTACTTTTGTTCGTGGATGAATAACGTTTCCTGTTTTGTCTCTGATACTTACACCAAGCCTTCACCTCTCCATCTGTCTCTGGGTTACCATTAATCTTTTGGCACTTTTATTGGTTAGATAGTGCTGTGATAATCTCTAGCCCTGACCCCGCGCTCCTTCCTACGGTCGGGATGCAAACGATCACTCGGTGCAGCAAATTCTATTTTCTATGCTTATTATATAAATAACTATCTTTAAATATTTTATTGAAATTGTGCATTCTCGATGATTTGACAGTTGTAAATTCTAAAGTCCTGTTCGTGTAAATTAATAGTTTGTCATCAACCATCAAACTCATAAAAAGTATCACTTTTATCGCTAGGTGTCATAAATGTATCATAGCCAACAACCAGTTTATTCAAGTAGCATTTCGTAAAATAGGAGATTAGTTAACTTTAGACGTTTATTGTTGTTATATGCCAGACACAAGTATTTTTTTTAAGAGGAAGGGATACTAAGCAAGTAATTATACTGCCACATGTACGTACATCTCCATCTAAACCAAAAGGTGCGAAATATTTAGAGAAAAAAAATCAGAGAGGCTCTTAACAGAGTACTTAGTTTTTTCATATAGGTTCTTTATTTAACCTTCAGTTTTTGTACCAAGCTAGGGCTTTTCATAGTGGTACTCGAAGGGACATTGGGGCTCACCGGCTCGCTTCTACGTCGCTCACCCTGCAAATTATCCGGCTCCCCATAAAGGCTAATTGGAAGTGAGCCGCGTACAACGTTTTATTTCCTCTTGCTGAAAATAGTAAAAATTAATGTTAGTGATTAATAAAGGATGTTTTTATTAGAAAAAAAAGCTGCTTGTAAAGTCGCCACGGGAACATTTTACAGCCACCGTGCCTTAAAGACTCATTTACCGAGTCAGTTCAGACGACAGTAACATTTTTCAGGCACCGTGCCTGTAAAGACTCATTTACCGAGTTAGTTCAGGCAACAGTAAACTACCTTTTAACAATTCCAGAGGAAATAAATGAATTTTTTTAATCATATGTAACAAATACATTAAAAAACTTTACTGAAAAGCTTGTTACACATTAAATTAGCTTTGATTACTTTAAATTTGTATCTACTGCAATTTTTAAAATTCTATGGCTATGGCTTTGCTTAAAAAATGAGAAAATAATAAAAGACTGAACCCACGTGACCACATAATATTGCGTATTTGTGTTCATTGATGCAGTGACCACAAAAAACTACGACGCCACACCACAGAGGCATAAACCTTAAAAGGGTTGCTCCTAAGGTACTACAGAAGGTGCAAAAAATCAAGACATTTTTACTTCCGTCGTCTAAAAGACGAGGGAATTACTATAATCGTGAAAAAATCACCTTCCGAGATTTCTTCAGATCTTCTCGTTTCAGTGTCCCTAGATGACGGAACATATGTTCTCTCAATTCCGTTTGTTTGTCTGTCTGTCTATTGGAGTCTGTTGGAGGTATAACTCAAAAACTATTTGTTAGAGGAAGACGAAATTTTGTATGCAGATTATGTATGTACCTGGCATTAAACTGAAAAAATTTCGGAAAAATATATAGATACAGACAGGGCGAGCACCTAAAAAAATATAATGTTGTTAATTTTTGCTTTAACGTAGAAATAGATAAAAGTAGCAATTTGCACATACCTCAGGCATTACCCTTGACGAAAATGGGAACCAACAGACACACAATAAATGTTCTAAAGAATAAAACACGGGTTAACAACAAATTGCCTTCTAATTAAGGCAGCCGCATCTCACCGATCTGAGGCGTTCTTGGTGGGCAAGGCAGTAAACGCGTGCCTTACTTTGGTACGCGCAGATCATTGAAATTGCATTCGTTGGCCTGTTCTCAGGCGCTGAAGGTCGAATCCCATCGTCGGTAATGTTTTTTTTTATTTGAAAATTTATATAATTTGCATTACCTTGTGTTTTATTTGGTTGTTTCAGTATTATTACAAATGTGAAGATATTTTTATCTCTATTTTCTTTTAATTTTTAACCACTTGCGAGGGACGTTTTGAGTTTTTTTTTTGTTGGGATGGATACCTATTATGCGGTTATTTAGGTACAGAAAGAGCGAATTCTGCTTTTAAACATTAATGCACGGGTAATGACATAATAATGTAAACACGCTGGTATTATCTCACTAGCATTTCCGACGTAAATAAATTAATCATTATTAATATTTATCAAACCGGAAAGATTCAGAATAATATCGAAGTTCTATTTTAGCTTTTGGTTCTGATGACCTGAGGAATGTAATGTAGGCCCTTTTGAAAAACTGTTGCAAATTAGAATATAATTCACATACTTTTACGCAATAAGAAATGCTAGTGGTTGCGTTAGTCCTGATTATTCCTAACGACGCTTCCTATGTGTTAGCGGCAATAAAATGTGATATCTGTAAATATTTGACCTAACGTTGGTCAATAGTGCAGTCTAATAATTGAACTCAAACAAGTTACACAATGTGTTAATTCCAACTATTGGCCATGTCCTCCTGATGTTGAAGGTCGATAAGTAGCGCGTTTCACCATATTTATATATTTTTTTGCATAGTGATCATAAAAGTCGTCTTCTTTATTGAAAAATCGTAAAGAAAGTAACACTTTTTAAAATTATTTTATTGAAATTGTGAATTATCAGTTTAAATGTAAATTGTAAATTCTGAAGTCCTTTAAACCAAATTTCGAGTTACAAGGGATCACTATGCAAAGAAAACGTGAACAACACATATGAAAGCAACGTTTTGTTACTCATTTGTTTGATAATCTCGGGCTAATCTCTAGTTAATCATAACCAAACTGCAAATTCCTGAAAAAATATGACTTTCATTACTAGTGCTATAATAAAATAAATATGTATACTTTATTTCTGAGAAACATGCCAGGACTTACGTTTTTACATATTGAAACGTCCAATGAACGCTTATAATAATTAATATAACTAGTCTAGTAAGTTGTACCTACATTTCATTTATTATTATTATTATTAGTATTATTACTTTCTATCACTCCGTTTTAGTAGTAAATATGTGAGCAGAGCTGTTGGTTTAAATTTTTTAAAATGCCAGCATATACGTAACAAACAACTTCCGGGATTAGACCGTGTCATTATTGATGTCGAAGAACTTAACGTTTCGCCCACTTTCATAAGGGGCTTCATCAGGAGAAAAAGCAAAAGAGCACCGTAACTCAACGTGTAAACCACGCCAGAGGCGAAACTCTTCTAACGATCGGAAGGAGAAAGGCGAGAATTTATAGGCAAGTGCCGTCGCGGTTCAGTGACGATGGACGGGGATTAGAAATTAGCACTTTCCACATAGAAGGAAGGAGAAAGCCTTAGTCGCGATTAGTAGGTTGTTTGTAAATCTCAATGGCTAAAGAAGAATAGGGATTTGCATCCAAAAAGGATCTTATGGTCGGTATTGCGTTAGTGTTCGGCGATGGCTGATGATGAACGAAGACCCGACTTCAGACAGCTCTGGAGTTTTTATTGAACGTCCTATTTCATCAATGTATACAGGATTACAAGAGCAAGAGACTCAAACACCTTTAAATGGAAAACCTTCAAAAGCCGATGCTCCCGCAGCAATATTCTTTCTTTTCTATATCCACCAAGCCACCGATCGCGTAGGAAAGTTTTACCTTCAGCTGAAGATATATTAAACAATATGCCATCTAAAGATGTTTATAGAGTCCTTTGCTCTTGTAATGCTGTATACATTGGTAAAACAGGACGTTGAGTAAAAGCTCGTATTTATGAACACCAGCGCTGTCTCAAGTCAGGTCTCGTTTCATTATCAGCCATCGCCGAACACCAACGCGATAGCGGCCATAAGATCCTTTTTGATGAAACTTCTATTATCTGCAAATCCCAATTCTTCTTTGGCAGAAAGATTTGCGAAGCCATTGAAATTTACAAACACCCTAATAATCTCAATCGGGGCAAAGGCTTTTCCATTCCTTCTATGTGAAAAGTGCTAATTTTCTCCTTCCGATCGTTAGAAGAGTTTTGCCTCTGGCGTGGTTTACACGTTGAGTTACCGTGTTCTTTTGCATCTCCTACTGATTGAGCCTCTTACGAAAGTGGGAGAAACGTTGAGTTCTTTGATCTCAATAAGTACACGGTCTAATCGCGGAAGTCGTTTGTTACGTAATGACAATGTGCGTGAAAGGCTCCAAAATCGTGACAACATATATACTTGACTATTCAACACTATAACATATAAGCCAATCACATTGCAGACATTTGCTTTTTTCAACCAATAACAGCAGTATATCACTGAATATTGGGCACCATGCAAAATATTCACAAAACAATGTACGTACTCAAAAAATAAATAGCCTTGTTGCGAAGTATCGCTTAGCAACGAGGTTCTGTCCTTAGTGATATCGCTAGGTTACGTAACACTAAACCCCAACAAACTGTGTGGCATGTTTTAAAAATTTTAAAATTCTGTGTTTTGGAAGTATTCCGCTGAATTTAATTGAGAATGAATAATTATATTAATTGTTGGATTATTTTTCAATAAAGTTAATCGTTATCCCAAATACCACTCGAAGTGGATATATTTTTTTTAAATATTTTGCCATTTCCATAGAAATTATTGCAAATTTCACTCAACAAAATCACATTTAAATGTCACTCGCCTTCGGCTCGTGACATTTTTTATGTGATTTTGTATCGTGAAATTTAAACGCAATAATTTACATGGAAACGACAAAATATTTGTTAAAAATATATCCACTGCTTGTGGTATTACCCTTGACAATTACATCTGTTACTTAAAAAACATAATCATCATTACCTTAAGTCGATTTTCAAGTATGATATCACATTTTGTTTTGAAATTGCACTATTGATGTCTATGTCTATGGCTGAATATTCCGACGTACGAGTTACCTCTGAGACACTACATAAAGGCTTCTATTTTGAAAAACAAGGAGGGCTACCCTGAGTTGCCCTAGCCGGGAAGTAACCTTTCTTCAACTTGTCATTGGTGCTTTTCCTTCTCTTTAATTTGTTCTTTCGTGGCTCACTTGTCCCGACTCTTGTTCGTTTCTGGCCCTGATACTATTTGATTAACCAAGGGCTAGTGGTCTCTACTTTCCATACTTTTTTCTGCTTCTTGATTTGATATTGCCTGCAACATCATGGCACTTCCACCGTCAACCAGAGGTACTTCCGGGTAGTAGGTAGCGGCGTTCTACTTGGATTGAATACTTAGGGTAGAGAACTTCCCTGGGCCGTCATCCAGCGTCTGTGCAGTTCGTACGGTGGGGGACCAGGTCAAATAGTTCGAAAGAGTTACTCGAATATTTTCATTAGAAGAGACTCCATAGAGCCGGGGGAAATATACAACCGCACGTAGCGGCAATGCAAGAAGATGAGGTTTCTGACGTTAGAAACTTAACAGCATGTGACACCCCTTGAGAAATCCAGAGAGACTCAAAGAGGAGACATATATATACCCCAGCACAAGTAGAGCATGAAGGACGACTTAAGAAATACTGAAAAGAAGCAAGAAAGAAAATGATTTACACAAACAACTAGGTATTACTGACGATTATTAATGACGTAGGAAAATTGGAGAGACTAAAAACTGAAAATGTTAACACAAATAAGGACAACAGACTGGCCGGAAATGTAAGAAAATTAGAAATACAAGGCACTCCCGAAATCGCAAACATAATAGATGAACTAAAAACACTACCAAGCGGCAGGTACAGCTGCGTTAAACCAGGGACTAAAGTAATGAGCACAAAAACCACAAACTGTCAAGTATTGGAAGAACAAATAACAAACAGCAAAGAAACGAATACACAAACTATCAGTGAGAATGGGAGGACATGGCACTACCGGATACAGGCACTAACGGGCTATGGATGCTTTGGCTCATACTACCGCATGACTATCGCCGACAGTGCAGAATGCGTATATTGTGGAGAACAGGACACGCCGCAGCACACCATATTCGATTGCAACAGATGACAAATAGAAAGGGGACTAGCGGAGGTTACAAAAGAATCTGAGGAGAGAAGGAAGTAAAATGCTTGAGTAGAAAGAGAGTGTACACCGCAACGAAGAAATGCTGTGAGATAGTCACGGTGTAGTTCGCGCAACAAAGGGGAGTTTTTAGTCGGTGGCGACTAGGTCTTCTTCCCAATTGAATCCGACACACCTTAGAGAGATCCTGAGGTGTCTTTTGAAGATGTTCTCGTCGTTCAATCAAGGAAGAAATTTCCTCAGAGCGGGTATTTTCCTTCTGGACGATTTATGGCGATGTCTTCTCACCTTTGTGGGCTATTGATACTCTTCAACCATTCATGGAATACGTTTTTATATTTTCGTCTTTGTCCTCCCTGACCGCATCTGCCTTTGCATAGTTTTTCATATGAAAGATTTTTCACGATGCGACTCTCGTCCATGTCAGCAACATGTTTCCAAATTGCGCTTTAGTTAATATGTTTTGATTTGATATTCGATGGTAACATTGTATCCGCTGCATAGTTTGATCAAGTGCTCTGATGTGTCTAGCATTCCTATCCATACAATTGCGTAGGCATCACCACAGCACGGTACACAGCAAACTTGATTCAAGAATAAGATCATGATTTTTAAAGATCCGCTTGCGTAGTTTTGAGTACGCCCCAAAAGCTGAGCTGATACAATTCCATATTTCTGTGTCAATGATGGTGTTACAGTCGAGTCTACTACTAAGGTAATTGAAACACTCCACGTTCTCTAGAGGTATGCCTTACACTTGCCATGATCTTTGTGATATTACAGTTGAGCCGTGGAGACCGGGTTCTTCATAGGGTCATTGGTAGGCACCGAGGATTGTTTGTAATTGACTTAAAGAGTATTCCACTAGGTCACGCGCGTGCATTAACTCGGTGATATATTGTACGGGTGTTCGAAATTTGGCCTTGAGATAATCTAGATTGAAAAGCCCACCACCGTGTCCTTATAAGTGATGAGAATGCTTCTTTCTGTTGATCTTCTATCCACATAAATGGATGGATCGGCTACAAATATGTTAAATAACAGAGCTGCTAAGACATATTCCCGTCGTACTAGTGTGCGAGTAACTTAAAAGACAATTTAGCCAGGTAATTTTTGTGGAGACCAATTGATATAAATTGTTGAGGCATACTGTGACATTGTTTTCCATAAAGCTGTTCTACCGACATTGACGAATGCTTTTGTTTTGTCTCTCAAAGCAACATACAAGTTATGTTGCTGTTCTGTAACCTTCTCTGGAAGTTGACTAAGAGGGATCGTATTTAACGTGGATTGATCTGATATAAATTAACTTTGTATTTGTGGTAGGAGTTATATCTGTATATCAAAATAGTCTGTTAGCCGTTGGTCTGGTAGGTACTTCACCTGCGACTGCTCTTTCTCTTGAAAATATTGATTATCGGGTTAACACGCCGGTCGTGCATGTTGTCCTATGGTACTACTTCCGCAGAAGCTTGTTTTAAGATTTCTGTCAGAATTACGTCGTTCCTTAGAAATATAAAAGTATTTTTTAATTGTTTAAGAGCATTTGAGGTTTCTTTGTTGGTGAGCGGTTTATACAACTAAAGTTTTTTTTCATATTGTGGTATTGAGTCGATTACGTTGTAGTCTTGTAACGCCGCATTTTATTTTGCGTTACTATATTAAATAGTACCTCGAGGCAGTTTGTTTTCGAATATGGTTTTTTCGTGCGTCCCGCTCTTGGCATTGCGTGAATTAGATTTTACCCAAGGAACGCTTGGTGTGAGCTTCCTTTCTATAGTGAGCCGTGCTCAAAGCAGGCTAGGCTCGAAACAATTTATTTAGAAGCCACCTCCGGGGATTTGGCATAGTTTTAACTAGCGGCCTATGAAAGCTTCTAGTTTTTGATCAAATAAAGTATGCACAGCGGCATATCTTCAAGCACGTTCAGGCCTATTTCCAGCTGTAGTGAGATTTTCTTTTTTAGTTTTTTTGTGAGTTCTAATTTCGTGGTAATTAGTCCTATTTTCATGCGTAATGCTTCCATGCGTAATGCTTTCATGCCTAATGTTTCCAAGCCCTTACTAGAAGCCGCCGCCCCCTTAACATCAAACTTATATGATTACGGTTCCCTTGTGATCTGCTCCTGTTGCGGCGTGTGTGCCAGATCCGAGCAGTTTTGGTGACAGTTTGTATCCACTTCGGGGCCCAGTCCATCATTTCCATGCAGAGACTGGCAGGACCCCCCTTAAGATCGCAAGATAGTGCATTGAGCTACGTGCCGTAAGTACATGCATTGATTTTCAACTTGCTTGTAAAATTTATCGGTCATTGCCTAAGAATAAACAGTTCTTTGAAGGCTTATAAAACTGTACGCGATAAATACTAGCTTGTTTTCAACGTTTGAAGCGTTAGTATTTTATCAGTTAAGGGTGCTGAAATTTTGTATGTACCTAATACTTACTTCCACAATTGTCCTTGAGGCGGCTAGTACTAGCGGATGGCATCCAGATATCAATTTTTGCCATGTTATGCTGGCGCGAGACTTTTTAAATTTGTTGTATTCTACAGTGTGTTTCAAATTTTAATAATTCTTAATATTTGTGTGTTATGATTTGGGTGACTCCAAATTCAATTATTTGTTAATTACTCATTCTGGGCTTAGTTGAACCTCCAGCTTTATGTATGCTGGATATTTGTTACGCTGTTGTTGAATATTAAATTTTATTAACTGTTGCTCTTTTATATTTTCTTTGAGCTGTACTTACGATCCATCATGAACCTGCCAATGTTCTTTTTAAGATTTAGGTTGAAGTAAGAGGCTTGCAAGGTAAGTGGTGACTTGTTTTGGTAGCTAGATTTATTTTTTTTTTGTTTAACGACAGGCAACCAAAACTTTGTTGTTTCATAAAGATTGTATTTAACCATAAGCGTCGCTGCCTAGTCCTTACTCAGACCATATTTTCTGCCGAGAGTTAGAGCTGTGCCTACCCCTCGCTTAAGAGTGCGGTACAGTCTGCACAGCTCGATCTTGATTTAGTATTGCACAGTAATGATCTTCCCATCTTAAAGAAGAATTGACCTGAACGTACAAGAAATGACTACTGATAACAAGAAACTGTCAAATAAATGCCTTGCTTTTGATCAAACTTACATTCCACCCTCAGCATTTATTATAATCGAAGTAGTTTATTAAGCAACAGCTGTTTTAAATGAAACAATTTATTGAGAAACTAAACGTTCAACCTGCGATACATTTCAGTTGTAACAAACGTTTCATCATAACACGTATAGGAAAACAACTATCTAAAAACATTCCATTTCATAACTACTGCAGATTTAATTACGTTGCGAATTTTTTTCGTCTCTAAATATAGATACCCCAGCGATAACATATTAATCTTGCCTCTAGAGATGAGAGGTGGCGTGTCTCATTCTTTTTCATAACCTAACTCAACATGAATCGTAACGAGATAGAAGTAGTTGCATGATTATCTTATTTGCAATTAAGCGATTTTACAGGACACGATTTATACATGCATGGTTATCAGAATTTGCAGTCGAGGCATATAATACGAGAAGAATCAGTAAAAGATCTAAAAATATATTTAATGTTCTTATTTGTACTTGGTTCTGTAATTATTTTGCTATCGTTATTATCAGATCTGTGTGTGTCATTTGTGGGTTGACCCTTCCATTTATATTTTTATCGATATACAGGGTGGGCATGCCAAGAGCTTATAGAGTATTTTAAGTTTGATTAGAAATCCGCATGAAAATGAGCTTTAATAACGTCAACACCGCTTGATGATATCGTTGCTAAACACTAAATTGAAAATGAAACAAAAATTCTTGGATTTGGACGTGGATCACTTGGGATTTTTGGAAATTTAACCAAGTTTCCATCTCTTCTCATTAACCAGATCCTATTCAGCGTTTTTCGAAAATAGACGTTCGATTGTGTGCAAGATACAAGGTCACTCAATAACTTTATAAGAATGTAGATTGTATAGTTTAACGCATTAACTTCTGGACTTTTGGTCTCCAGTAATTAACTCAGGTTCCATTCGTTGTCATAATTTTTGAAAATATATATTCTTCAGTTTTTTTAAAGACAGCTGCATCTCGTATCTACATTTTCTTCTAATTCTGTCATGTGTTAGGCCTCAAGATTCAATACATTAGCGTTTTTCAGGCTATCATATTTGATTTTTCTCTTCTTTCGTATCGGGGTTTCTATTTAACAATAACAGTTCAAGATTCTTATTAAGAGCTTTTACAACAAAGGAAATAATGATGTTTGAGTAAAATGTCTTTATTTAAATAGATATGGTCTACTAGGTGCAAGTGGCTGTGGAAAAACTACAATTCTTGGGTGCATAGTGGGCCGTAAGAGATTAGATTCTGGAGACGTGTGGGTCCTGGGAGGGACACCTGGTTCAAAGGGCAGTGGCGTTCCTGGGCCGCGAGTTGGCTACATGCCTCAGGTAAGAAATGCAAAAATTGAAATGCGGGTGAAAAAATAATCTCCGCGAAAATATTCAACGCAAATTATTGGTAAATACAAATGAACTTCTTCCGTTTATTGCATATTTTTCTTTTTCTCCCGTACATAGCTATTATTTTTACAACAAAAAGAACAGTTGTCACCATAGTAACTAATTCAGCAACGATTCCCAACAGGAAACTGGTTTGTACGGCCAATTCAGCATCCGCGAGACCTTCATGTTCTTTGGACGCATAGCAGGAATGACCTCGAAGAAAGTCCAGGAGAGATTCGTGTTTCTCACGAAGCTGCTGATGCTGCCAGAGTCTGGGGAAAGGTTGGAGAATCTCAGCGGGGGCCAGCAACGGCGCGTGTCTTTGGCGACGGCTCTTTTGCACGAGCCCGAGCTGCTGATCTTGGATGAACCTACTGTCGGAGTGGGGCCTGATCTGCGACAGCTCATTTGGGATCACTTGGTGGACATCACCAAGGAAGAGCGCACCACGGTTATCATTACCACCCATTATATCGAAGAGACCCGCAAAGCACATTTGGTAAGTTGGGTGATTATTTTGAACAAAAGTAATTTTGGACAAATCATTCCATAAAGAAATTAATACTCAGTCGGGTGCATACACGGGTAATGAAAACAATAGTAGAAAATTATTTGCAAGCAAAACCAATTTCAGCCTAAAAGTAATCAAATAAAAAAACTAGCAGAACACAACAAATAAGGGCAACAAAACAATTCCTAAGAATTCTACTTGGTCGTGAGGTCACGTCGCGCAATAAGCAAAAATCCTAGCAGATGTTGACCCCAATGATTTTTTCCACAGGAAAAATTCCTATTGATAAACTAGGGCAGAGCGCTTGAAGATTTACTGCACTTGGGACGGGAATGAGCTCCAAAGCTTAATTTACAAAATTGGGGGGATTTACTCCTGTATATACAGGGTGTTAATTAAGTACGTAGACAAACTTTAAGGGGCGATTCCTTGATCAATTCTAAGATAAAAAGTTCATACAAACATGGGACCTAAACGGCTTCGTTTTCGAGATACAGGGTGTTAAAGTTTAAACAAAAATTTTTTTTTTTAAATTTGGAAAACGGATAGAGATATTCTAATGAAACTTGGTGTAGGTTAGTATTTCATAAAGTGGCATTGTTCAGTTAAAATAAATTTAATTTATTTCTACCAGTGGCGTGCATCGGGGCGACCTCAGTTACCTTATTTTAGAAAAATCTGGTACGCCACTGTTTTTTAGAAAAAGTTTTGTAGCTATTGTAAGATTGGTTTTTATTAAATAACATTTTTTGAAAGCTTCTTTAAACTGTATTTTGAAAACGAAGCCGTTTAGGTCCCATTAACGTCCAATGTACGAAATTGCTGTTACAGATTTTTCCATTTTTCTCGCAAAATGTTTATTCTATCAAAAAAATATAAGATACATCTTTTGTATAGTTTCAATGGATAAAGCTAAAAAACTTGTCGTATTGACTAAAAAACAAGGGGGTACCAGATTTTTTGATATAAGGTAACTGAGGTGGCCCCGATGCACGCCAGTGGTAGAAATAAATTAAATTTATTTTGACCAAACAATGCCACTTTATGAAATACTAACATACACCAAGTTTCATTACAAAACCTCTAGGCGTTTTCCAGATTTTTGAAAAAAAATAAATTTTTGTTTAAATTTCAACACCCTGTATTTCGAAAAGGAAGCCGTTTAGGCCCCATGTTTGTATGAACTTTTGATCTTAGAATTGATCAAGGAATCGCCCCTTAAAGTTTGTCTACGTACTTAATTAACACCCGTATAACATATTGTTACGTTCATCTTGACGTTAGCACCTATTTTTGGTTTATTTACTAACGTTATTCCTAATGCTCTAATTTACCTTGTTTTTTTATGAAAGCTACTTAATTTAAAAGGATATAGGTGATTTTACCTGCCACCGTTAACGTTGGGTTGTAGATATAGCCATACGTTTGGTTTGAATTTCTCGCAATCTCTCCTCGAGTTGTGTGGTGTCTCCCAGTTTTGTTAGCCCCTATAAAAGTGATATGTCAATTAACTAGCTCGGGTAATTTACATACATACCTATTTGGTAAGCAAAATGTTTGTTTTGAGATTTGGAGGTGAATGCCGTTACCGATTTCTGATTTATTTATCAAGTTTGGAAAGCTGCAGCAGATTTTAAAAAGGCAGTGTTTCGTGTCGCCATGAGTGTGACTGTAGTTGACAGTTCGTTCCCGCTATTGCATTGTTTGAAGTATTTAATTGAATCTACCCGTCTTGGTCTTGGCTTATCGGATGTGTACTTACTCTACTTCGCGAACTTATGCGTTCTGTTTGCGTGAGTTTTTTAATTAAACAACTTCCGACAGAATCCGTAAAAGGAAACCATCTAAAATGTTTGAAAACTCCTGTCTTGCGTCTCTTGATTAGTTGTTAAATCTGGGAAATACACAATGTCGGTGGATTTATATGGAAACAGCAGTTTTTTTGTGAGTCATGCCGTAAAAGCCCATGTTGGCAACTTGTCTTTACGTATTTTAATTGCATTCTAGATAGTTTTCAATAAGCCTGTACTTTCTCTGGAGATTGCAGCGCTATTTTTGTATTTACACCTGAAGGTTTTTCTTTGGGTTGAATTTTGGATATTAGTGTTTTCGTATTTATAGACTTGGGTATCTGGATTTGCTAGTTTATGAACTTTTCTCGATCAAGGTTGCATTCAACAGATGTACCTTAACTAAATAGTTTTGCCGCAATTCAAAATATATTGGAGTGAATATGTTTATGATCTGACGATATTGAACTTTTCCTGTTATGTCCGATTACTATTTATCAATGTATTAGTGATTTATATGCGTATTTCCTACGTACCTTGCGCTGTGTTTATTTGTGTGTTAAACTTACATTTGAAATTAAAAATTACTTACGTTATGCTGTGAACGCATCGTGTACACGTCGCGGGTTTGGTATTGAGTTTGGTTCAATTACTTACGTATCTTGCCTGGAGACATAAATTCATTATTTTGGTATGAGGAACTGTCCTTATGTTATTTTTTTGCATGTATTGGAAATAAATATAATTTTAATTGCGTCGTATTTGTGACCTTTTTTTCTATAATCAAATGCAGTGCCAGCATTAATTTTCAAGCCGACCTAACATACCATCTCTTCAATTATTACATGTTTTACGTAAGATACATATAAGTTCCAAATCTCAAGAAATCAGGTATATGTTGGTTTGCCCTTACTTGGGATTTATTTGACAATGATACATTTTTAAAAAGGTAGATAAGGTGGTCACGTATTTCCATTTTGGTCCTAATATTTTATGGTCAAAAGTATTTAGGTGTTCCAACATTGAACTCTCTGAGATTTTCAATTCTTTTTTCGTAACATTTGGTGTTTTCTACCACGGCTAAATCTTACTTGTCCTTAGGTTATTCGTGGGAATATATAGTTTCCGTTTTGGATTTTTTATACAGACTGAGGTAAAGTGATCCCATTTCTGCCGCAGCTTTTCTCATTTCTGAGACGATACCATATAGCATGCCAATTTGTTGGGTTATAAGACAACTTCAACTTCGGAGATCATTATATCAGGTTAGCATTACCGTTCTGAATCCTCTAGATCTCGATTAGGACCACCTTCTATTAAGGATTCGCAGCTAGTATTTATGTTGTTGGTATGAGGACTATCCTTGTTCTTTTCTCTTCGTCTATTCTCCAAGTTTACATGTGTTGTCTGATTTGTATTGTGAACATTCTTCCGCAGCGTTACCTATTCCCAACTGTATTTTCTCCACAGCTAACCTTCTGTTATCTGCTCTGCTTCTTCTTTTTTAACGTTCTGAAGGTGTTCTTAGTGCCGTAGTATAAACTTTTCATACTTTGGTATATAACGAGGCGTTTCCTGCTCCGCTTTGTTTTTCTTAGTTGCCTTTTCTTTTCCTTATTCCCAACCAGCTCAATAGCAATGAGATCTCTCTTACCTGATTTGCCTCAGTCGTGATAATGGAAAGCTTTTATTTAATGAGCCAGAGGTTGACCTGTACTCGTTCTAGAATGAAAATATTAGCAAAAATGTACTTAAGTAGAAAACCAATTTCCTTTCAGGCAAATAAATAACAACTAGCCATGTTTTTCTGTAAAAGACAACGCTAACTGACACTAAACCTAAATACTAAACTAGGACGCAAATAACTGTATCTACCACGCATTTCTTTTAGCAATATTGTAAATCTACTAGCAAAAAGCTGTTTCCACTACGCATTTGTATTCGCGCATTCGTCACCACGCTGGCCACCAAACAATAACATTGAATTACTCTGACAGCTGTTTGAACTGTTTTAACATCTATACTGCGCATATATTCAGGTGCAGTAGATAAGCATTTATTATTCAGCCACTGCTCCGGCATAATGGCCGCTGGGAATGACCTAATTTGGTCTGATTCACCCACTGAATGATATTTTCGATGCTTTCGCTATCGTATCACTCAACGACTCCGACGCTGTCATTTTCTTTGTCGACGTACTGGCTCCAATTCGCCAAACTGCACTGTCTGCAGGACAGTTTTGTACAGCTCACAGGGTGCTATTACAACACTTCTCTGCCCTCGCATTTCCTTCACCACACGTAGGAACTTTAATTGGGGCTGTGACATGCTTTAAAAGGGTCACACGGATTTCACCTATGCCCACGAATAGGCCACCTTTTTCGCCGAGGGCAAGCCATCACCTGATGCACTCTACCAAACCAACGCTGGCAACCGGCACTACATTTTGGCGCAAAATCCTCACAACACATTGGCTTGCATTTAAAACTTATAATGGGCCACTTAAAGCTAATTATAACTCTGCTAAATACACTCAGGCGAGCCAGATCAAATTTTCAATAGGGTACTGCATAGGGCTGCTTTAAACTTCCGTCTTAGTTGTGCCACAAAGAGTTAGTGATCGAATTCATATTCTGTAACAGGTAAAAGAGTAAAATCTCTATGTATATAAACGACGTGGATAGTGTTTATACGTCGTGTTATTTAGCGTTTAAATTGTTCAACACTTACTTGGCTGTCAATTATGTTTGTAGAATAAATGTTGTTATTAAACTAAATGTTAATGTTTAATATTTTTGCTGTGTTCTTACTTGAATTACATTTTACAGGTTGGTTTAATGCGAGGTGGCTATTTCCTAGCAGAAGAATCGCCAGACAAGCTCATACTCCAATACAACGCAGACACACTAGAAGAGGTATTTCTGAAATTATGCCTTGCGCAGAACGTGGACTACCAACGCCATCACCATGAACTGAAAGACTCCGACAAAGTGCCTTCATATGAGATAGTTGCCACTTCGTCAGCAGCAAATTCCACCAAAACCTGCAGCCCAAAATCTGAAGATGCGAAAGATGCCAGCCACGAACCTCCAAGCGAAATTTCTAGTCCAGTATCACTTCACAGCCGCAAATGCGAACTTCTTATTAACTTGTTGTGCTCGTTGTGGGTGTTCCATACAAGCCACATGAGGGCGCTTGTCTGGAAAAATGTGCTGTGGTTGAATAGAAACAAGCCTGTGGTATTGTTCATCACGTTTCTGCCGGTCTTCATCGTGGTTTTGTTTTGCAGTTTTGTTGGGCAGGATCCCATTAATCTACCCGTAGCAATTGTAAATTATGAGATGAATAATACATCTACATGCGATAGAAATTTGACGTGTGGAAGTGCTCAGCTTAGCTGTATTTACCTTGAGTATTTGAAGAAACGAGCTTTAATTCTGGTAAGTTTTGTTTTTATGGGAATGCTTAGCTCTAAGTTGGGTACTAAACGAGTATCCTATATTTTTCGCAGATTATAGCTAATATTTTTTCAAAATCAAGTCAGTAAGACTATTCAAGTGCCTTCTCAAATAGATAGTTTGGACATAAAACGATCACTGGCTAGTCAATTCGAGTACAATTTTCTACTAATGGATTATTCATCCATTGCCTAATATTGCGCTTCCCATAAGGGAAGCTGTTCTGGCGGAAAATAGAAACATGAAGGAAATTATTCTCTCATTTAAAGCCGAATGATCTTTACCATGACAATAAATTGTCGAAGGTATAGATGTGGGGACCGTAAGAAAAGTTTTAAACACAAAAATTAATACGCACGTTACAAAGCGCGAAAACAGGAGCACTATTTGACTAGAATAATATCAGATGCATGAACATGTTGTGAAAACATGTTAAAAATGGCAACTGAGGATGGCAACTATCAGAAATATTGTGTTTTGATGCAATTATGTTACAACTTAATGTTAAAACCAGTGTAACTAACACCTGCCACAGGTTTAAAAGGTTGCCACAGCTAACTAGTGGGATGGGATGGGCCTTAAACTAGAAGAACAGACGTTGTTCGCGAAAGTCAAATCAGTCAGTATGGGGAAATATGCTTTTGTTATTGTTTAGGGCACTATCATGATGGGTGATCAGTCGGTGATATAATGAGACGGTTCCACCATGGAAAACACTTCTGGGAATATGTGCAGTGCTCAGCTTCAGGATTTGGACCTTACATTAATTTTGTACCTTTGAAAATGCTTACTTGGCTGCAAAACGCGTTTTACAAATGAAAATCATACAGCAAAATCTAAAGACTAGTAAAATAACATTCATTACATTACATCTACGCTGGTAAGCATTGTAGCTGTGACCGCAACAAAGGGTGTCCAAAACAATTCCTAAGAATTCTACCTGTTTGTCGTGATAATTGGGCGGAGGAGAAATTCCACAGGGGGAAATTGTGTTGAAACAGGACACAGAGCAGTGAAGGCGTTACTACACTACGAACAGAAATATGCCCCAAAACCTATTTTACAACAGCAAGTATATATAAACATACAAAATTTGACGGTAATTCACAAGTACAATACAACAAGTTCAACTTTTGCTAGTACGTTATGACATACTTAAAGTTGACGATAAAACATGCAATATGAGATAATAAATCATAAGTGGATTGAAAACGGAAACGAATTGAGAAGCTTCTCTAGAGCTTGTCTTCTTGCTTGTAGGGATCCTTATACCTTAGAGGGCTCCGAATGGAAGGAAATAGAGAAAAATAAATATATAGATTATACATGAAGGGCACCCTTCGAACGAAAGGGTACTATAGAATATATCGTGGAAATCTATGAGTATCTATATCTATAAATGATGAACGTACCACCAGTGAGCCCAACAGAAAAAAGAGCAGCTCTACCGAGACATCGCCCAGAAAAGCTTTACCCGATAAGTATCAAGGCACGCTAAGCCGACCTACCTGGTTTTTATATTCTCTAATTTCCCTGAAAACGCATACTGCATTTTGCTTCACAAGAAATCAAACAGTATGAAATTCAGTACGGCCATATTAGAATCAAGACAACGACAATTCTCATCGGGTGACGTTACGTCGCAATACAAGTAGAAGAAAAAAGTATTAATAGCGTGACGATAAGTTTTAAAATGTCGTCGATTGGAAAACAATATATGTTCAAACTTCTGAAAATGTGAAAATGAGGAGAAAGCACTTGTTCGGATTTTTTCTTTGATTTATATAAAAACACGTTACTGACTGTGTTTCCTTTTTCTTTTTATCTGATATAACCTTCAAAGGCACGTATTTAATACAACATTTTTTTTGATTTTATTGTAATTATAGAACTATTACGATTCAGAAAAAGATGCAATGCAATCGGTGCTTGAGGGAGATACTTTCGCATCGATTGTTATAAGACACAACTATTCTGCAGCCTTACGAGCTCGCGTCAACGACTGGCAAGGCTCCGAACCCTGGGACATAGCCTACTCTGACATCGACGTCTTCAGAGACGTAGCAAGTGAGTGTTTGTACAGCTGGTTGTTTGCAAATTACGTTTTATATTTTACAGATAAACACATTGCGAATTATTTGAAGATATATCTATACGAAACCTTTCAAACATTTATACAGGATTATTTGGAAACCTGCTCCATCCCGAAGAAAGTGCTAACTGTACCAATAAAGGTAAGACAGAAGTACTGTAAGCTGCTATTGCTAAATCAGATTTAATTCCAGTGGGAGACTCCAGTCTACGGAACGATACATCCCAATTTTACTGACTTTGCAATTCCGGGTATATTGCTGTCGTTAGTATTTTCAATAAAATATATTCGTGCATTGAATTTAGAATATATACAGTAATACTTCCGTTAACCGAACCTCTGTTAACCCAAGCTTTGGAGCCTCGATGGGCGAGCGTTTCCGCCGCTTGCAGTCGAAGTCACAGTGAAAACTCGAGCGCTCGGAAGAGAGTTCGACTGCCGGCCGGGGCGCTCTGGTTTTTACTTAGTTAGGGCATGACGCTCTCTGAGGTAATACAAAAACGGTTCCAGGAGGGGTGTGGAACGGTAGAAGAGCTTAGGGAAAAAACCCGAATATTTAAAAATGCTGACGTCATGATTTTGGCACAAACGTTGGACCATGCGGTATGGAGCGTAGGAAAAAGCATTATCGTGAATTGTTTTACAATCTTTTGTCCATGAATAATACTTATGCGAAATTTTGTTACCGGTAAAACGATAATTACTACTTGTTAACAAGCGAAAAAGGCACAGCTAGCTCAACTATGACACAGGGATGAGTTCAATCTGTTAAACTCTATTTGGGAGGAACGTAGAAAGTCAATAAGTTGATAGGCGCCACTGGATTATAAATTCTTGTTCTAACCCAGAAGCGAAATACCTCGTCGTTAGAATTGGGCAGCTGCGTATCCATCTTGCTACTATCTATAGACGCTTAATGTATTCAGTCATCTGCATGCCGTTTTATAAATTCGTTTAAACACAGAGTGTGTTAATTTAAAAATATATATTAAACTCACACTCTACAGAGGAAACGGTTGTACTGGAAATTGCCCTAACGACAATACCAAGGAATTACAAGTTATAACTGACAAAACCTATTAGACTGGTAACAATCCAACCGGTATTCCTTACAAGTTTCACGGCCTTCACTTATTGGGGAGCGGCTTAACCACAATGAGATCTATGTAATCTTAAATATTAAAATAGGTAAACTTTAACTACAGAAAGGAAGAGATATACACGTGCAGTAAATAAACATAAATGAACGTCACGCAGCGTTCTCGGCTTCTTAACACATCACAAATCCGTACGTCAAGTTGCTGGCTTGTCTGCCCGTTCCAACTAGAACATCGGCAAGCGCTTCCTTCATGCGGCGCTTCCTCCACTCTCAGGGCGAGTACATAGTCGTACGCATAAAATTCTATGGGGACAAAAATAACATATAACATATTTCTGTTAACAGAGGTTTTGTTAGTGTCAGCTTCAGTGCGTTGACTGCGTTTAATTTAACATTACGGAGTTCTATTAATGCCCTACATTCAATGATTATATCAGGCTATGATTCGTTTTATTTCAGTATTGAATTTTTCGTGGCACTGGCTCTGACTGCGGGTGCAATGCTGATCGAACGCAACGAAGGCAGCTTGGAGAGAGCTTTCGTCATCGGCGTCAACGAAGTAGAGCTTCTGACGGCGCACATCATATGCGAATTCTTCATAATGGTGGCCCAGTCTGCTTTAGCTTTGATATGTGCTTTTAGCATCTTTGAAATGACTCTAAAAGGATCGCTAGTGCTAGTAATAATTCTAATGATGCTAACTGGATTTTGCGGGATGTGCTATGGTTTGTAACATTTTCCACAAAGACGTGTCTAATAAGAGGTATACATGAAACTGTTTCAGGTTTACTTATTTCCTGCATTTGTAACACTGACATCGCCTCGAATCTAATGGCTATTGGCAGCTTCATCCCAATGCTAATGATGTGTGGCATTATTTGGCCCATCGAGGCTATGCATCCCTTGCTGCAACCATTTGCCACGATATTTCCTCTAACGCAACCTACGGCGAGCTTGAGGAATATTTTGCAGAGAAATTGGGGCTTCGCCATCCAATCTGTGTACATGGGTTACGTCTCTATTAGTGTTTGGATAATTGTATTTCTAATCGTTAGTGTAATATTTCTAAAAATTAAGAGAGATTAAGTGTTTGTTTTGTTTGTTGATACGTCTGCAAAACCTTACATTTAAGGATTATGAACACAACTCCTGCTTGGTACGTATTATTACGTCTACTCCGCTTTCATAATTAATTACCGTATACAACACAAGAAAATTCTTTGCATCCTATAGATCGACGAAGAAGTGCTACGAAGGACGGAAACCGAATAACTACTGATCACCATATAGTGCCGAAAAATCTCTTATGTAGACCACGCCGATATTACATACTAGTGAGTCACCCGAACTACGCTTCGGTTTGCTAAATTAAGAGAGATTCATTAATATAAATTTTAAAAAAAGTATGCTTCAGCCGGGAATCGAACTCGGGCCGCCCGCTTCGTAGGCGGGCATTCTACCGCCAGACCAACTATGCTTGGTTGAATGAACAGCTGCTGTAATAGCATATGAACATAATGAATCAGCCGTGGCAACAGCTGCCGCAGCACAGCCCACGCCCATAGACGCGATTTAATTAAATTGACACTTTTTCGCACTTTTTTTGAAAACCGGCCTAAGTTCTAAGTCTAAAAATTTGCAAAATTTTAAGCCATCATACGACGTAATCGGGCCAGTATTTTCGGAGGAGATAGCAAACAAACACACGCAAACAAACACGCAAACATACACGCAAACATACAAAGAGAGCACCGATTTTATGTTATAAGATAACTGACTCGAATAATTTATTAGCCTCGGGCTAATCGGTCTCGGTCACAAACTATATCCTTGTCCGTTATATGCTCAATATTGGTCTAATACCGTTAAGTACTATTTCTTCATTAGCATTTAAATCCATTTTTGGATGTATGCCTCTTCTAAATCCCTCCATTTCTGTCTATCTCTTGCTTTCATCATCCAATTCAGATTTGCCGTCAGTTTCAAATCATTCACCCATCTCATTGGTGGTCGTCCTCAAGGTCTTGTAAATTTATATGGTCTCCATTCCAATATCTTTCTATGCCATTTTCCATATGTGTCTCTGACTACGTGTCCTGCAAATCTCCACTTAAGTTGTGCTGCTCTTCCAACTACATCTGTTACCTTTGTTCTTTCTCTTATATATATGTTTGATTTTCGGTCTTTCAGTGAGAAGTCCATCATAATACGCTCCATAGCTTTTTGCGCTACTTGCAGACTATTTCGATTTCTTTTCGTCATGGTCCAGTTTTCAGCGCCATAGCACATTACTGGTATTACGCAAGTGTTAAAAGTTTTTGTTTTAGATATAGTGGTATATTTTTATTTTTAAAAATAGCTCTGACTTTCCCAAAAGCTCTCCATGATTGTCTTATTCGTCTTTTTATTTCTACGTATTGATTTTCTGTTCCTATTGTTGTTTGTTGTCCCATATATAAGTAGTTTTCTACTTTTTCAATGCTTTTGTTTTCTATTGTTACTGCTCTATCCTCGTTAAACATTACCTTTGCTTTTGTTAGGTTTATTGATAATCCCACTTCTTTTGATTTTGCATTCAAATCAATCATCATCTCTTTAAGTTCCTGTAAGTTAGATGCGGTTATGATGATGTCATCTGCATATCTAAGGTGACTAAGAGATTCGCCATTAATGTTGATGGCTTTACCTGACCGTTCTACTTTTTTACATACGTCTTCTATGGCAAGCGTAAAGAGCTTCGGTGACATGCTTTCCCCTTGTCTCACTCCTCTTTGTAGACTATCGTATCGACTATCTATTCTGCTGTTTTTAGTGCTCGTTGTGTACGCTGTAGCCCATGTTTCTATCGTGTCGAACTCTTTTTCGTAATCTACAAACCCCATGTATATAGGAATAATGTATTTATTGGACTTTTCGATCAATAGTTTTATAGTTAATAAGTGATGAGAACCCTGTATTGAAACCAGCCTGTTCTGTCGGTTGATATTCATCCAACTTTGTTGTTAAGCGAGTTGTAATAATGCGGGTTAAAAGCTTATACATATGTGAGAGAATGCTTATAGGTCTATAGTTCTCCAGTTTCCGTTTATCGCCTTTCTTATATAGCAATACTACTTTGGCACTGTTCCATGTTTCCGGTATTTTATCTTGGTGTAGGCATTCATTCAATAATTTCGCTATTATTGCAATGTCCGTCGAACTTGGTCTTCTCCTGGGGCTTTGTTTGCTTTTAAGGCTTTTTCTACTTCCTCCTTAGTGATACAAGGCATTTCTTTTGATCTCACATTTCTTATGATGTTTTCGTGGATATCATTTTGATGTATCTCTTGCACTTTGGATTCGTATATGTTTGTATAAATGTCTTCTACCACTTCTAACATTTGATCTGTATTTGTTACTACTTGATTATTTTTATCTAATAGACAATTTATTTTTGTTTTCTTCGTGGGGTGGGTCTTAGACTCTTCATGGTTTTGTTTTTTTTATTGTTTCTCGTACTAGGCTTTCATATTTGTTTCTCCTGCAGTTTTTAATGTTTCTTCTAATTAATTTATTTATCTCGGTATATTCTATCGTTTCTTTCTTGTTTTTCATATTCATTTGTCTTCTCCTATTTATGAGTTGCTTTGTCGTTTCTTTAATTTCAAGTTTAGATTTCTTTTTTATCTTTTTACTAATTTTTTTACTACTTTCCTGTATTAATTCTGTCACTTGTTTGTTAATTTATTCTTGTCTTCTATATTTGGTTTTCTATATGAATAAGTTCTAGTTTTTCTTCTGTTATTTGTCTATATGCAGGGCCTATTTCTTTTAACTCCTCTCGTTTTATATTTATTTTCTTGGTATGCAGCTTCTGCCTTTCAAGTTTCTTATTTATGACCACCCTTGCTCTGACCATTCTGCGGTCGCTTCCAACGTCGAATGTATTTAGCACTGTCACGTCTTGAAAGATATGTTTCCTGTTTGTTAAAATATAGTCTAATTCGTTCTTCGTCAATCTGTTTGGGGATATCCATGTCAATTTTCTTTGTATTTTCGTCTTGAAGGGGAAGTTCATCATATACAGTCTTCGTTCTTCTTTTTAGTAGCTTATCGCCGCTACCATTTCTGTCTCCATATCCGTATGAGCCTATATGTACTTCATTTTCTTCTTGTCTTTTCCCTAATTTTGCGTTGAAGTCGCCCATTATGATTTGATCTTTGGTTGACTCTTGTTTTATTGCTTTTCTTATATCGTCGTAAAACTAATCCATTCCGTCTTCGTCATGTGCACTGGTTGGTGCGTGCACCTGTATTACCTTTAACTTTATTGTTTTATTAATCTTCATATTGATATATGCTACTCTATCTGATATAGCTCTAAATGAGTCAATATGAGTAGCAATATTTTGTTTTACTACAAAAGCTATACCGCTGTATTTGTTGCCTCTGTACATTAAATGGTTGCCTGATTTTAAAATAAGGTGATCTTCTCCTTCTCTTCTAAGTTCACTTAGACTTATAATATCTCATTTTACTTTTGTTAATTCATTTTCGAGTTCAATTATTTTGTCATCTGCTAGTGTTCTTATATTATAAGTATCTATCCATAGCGTAGTAGTCGAGTCTTTATGGTAGCCTCGTTCTCTCCAGCAATTCTTAGCACTCTTTGATTTTCCGGCCGCTACCTTGGTTGGAATCGCCAGAAGTGCTGGAGACTGAGGGCCTTCTATTTCGTTCGTGATTCATTTGGGATTTATGAAGGTTTCAAGCCCTACTATTCCGCGCTGGCCTAATGCAGGTTGGAATGGGGGAGGAGGGGGTTCTTGATAATTTTGGTTGTTATGTGGGTAGGATTTAAGATGCGACATGGTTTCTCTCCGTCTTAGGAGTTAAGAGAAAATCAAGACTCGCGTGGGCAGGGATGTATACCTGAAGCAGACCTGTTTTCGTCGGGATCACGAAGGGTATCTACCCGCTACCACTACTATTTATAAAGTTTAATTAAATTAAAAACATTTACAAACGCTATTTGATACGTTTGCATTGGTTTGAATATAACACCAAAAGTACGAAAATTCTAATGTACGAAATTATTCGAAGGCGTCTCGCAGTGCCACATACATCTTGCAAATTAGATATAAACACATTAGTAACATCTACAAACGCTATTTGATACGTTTGAATTGGTTTGAATATGACACCAAAAGTACAAAAATTCTAATGTGCAAAATAATTCGGAGGCGTCGCGCAGTGTCACATACAGCTTGAAAATTAAATATAAACGCATTAGCAACATCTAAAAACGCTATTTGTTGGAGGAAAACGATATTTCACATACACATTGCATCTTAAAAAAATGTTTATTTTTGCTTTAACTGAGAAATAGATGAAAGTAATAATTTGTACATATCGCAGGCTTTATCCTTGACACAAATGGGACCCTACAGATACAGGATAAATGTCGTACGAGACAAAAAAGAGCAAAGAATAAGTACGTTATGTTGATCTTTTTAGGCCAGGAGCCGCATAAATGCGCAAATCGCAAAACGTCCAAATACAGGGAAAACGCATATTTTCGCGAGGCTGCGCTTCGCATTATGGTCAGGAATCAAGGGCCTTAAATTAGATAATAGTTTAAAAAATGTACACTATTTAGAATTACTTTGCAGATCGAAATGTGCAGGGCTTCATCCTTTTTGCGATTGCAAAAAACCAGAAAACATATTTTCTAATTTTTTTATTACTGAAATCTGATTAATTTTATGTATACTTCGCATTTACAAGCTTAATTTTGAATATTTCTCAATGATTCTTAAACTAGTGAAAAGCTTAATCTGCCTAGATTCGGATGATACCAAATTAATCACAAAATGATTTTTAACAAATGCTACAGAAACTGTTTAAACAAAGCGCACGGGGAATGTGTGGTACAAAATTTCAGCATTGAGTGTATACATCTAGCTTATGAAATGTGTAAAAAAAGTGAAGATATTTATTGTTGTAAAAAATATAATTTATTTTCCACTGCGTGATTTGATTGAAACTCGTGTCGCAACTTGCTTCGCCACGAAAGTTAAATCCATGCCTGGTGCGAACAGGTTGAGCCAACTGCAACGCTAGTATGTGAGAGGTGCTCGGTGAGCTTGCAAGATATTGCTAACGTTTTTATAGCATTGGCAGGTTCAAATTCCACCGGTAATGGTTTTTTATTTTAAAATTGATACAGTTAGCATGCAAGTGTTTTCTTTTATTGTTTCCGTATTATTTGGAACTTCAAGATATGTTTGCACCTAGTTTCCTTTGATTTTAAAAATTATTTAGTGTCACAACGTCCACTTGTGAGGGAAGTTCTGAGT
Organism: Agriotes lineatus; assembly: GCA_940337035.1. Taxonomy (NCBI): domain Eukaryota; kingdom Metazoa; phylum Arthropoda; class Insecta; order Coleoptera; family Elateridae; genus Agriotes; species Agriotes lineatus. Next base: position 71,404,208 of record OW679203.1, read on the forward strand.
AAAGCCCTTTATAGATTTTTTTAGTGATGGAAGCCTAACCGACCTTAAATACCTTGAACTACTACAACAGCAAATAATTCCAGAAATTCGACTTACATCGGCTGAGATATTTAATGAACTTTGGTTCCAGCAGAATGGCTGCCCCGCTCATAACTTAAAATCGAAAAATTATGGTTATCCGGATAACAGAGGTGTTTCAGAGTATTAGATGCGGCGAAATATTTATTATATTTATGATCGCTTAGGTTATTGCTTAGCACAAGAAAAACATTCTTTAATTTTGTTGTTTTAAGTAAAAATATTTTTACTTTTGCTTGCATCTTGCATCATCAATAATTACTTCTTCAGAATGCGTTTTACTTTGTAAACTATATTCTTTTACTTTACTCTTAATCTCAAATCTCTATAAATTCTGTTCTTCAAATCTGAATTTATCATTTAAATTTAATCACAGAATAACACAGTACCGCATACAACCTATCTGTGATATAATAATTAATTTTCAAAAATTACGCTATGCGTGGATACTTCGTCTGCGTTGAAAAATTACTTTAAAATATCAATGCAGACGACCCGTCGATTAATATCAGAATACCCTAGATGCCTAGATCGACTGCTCATTGCTCTTAGCGTCATTTTAGACAATCGTAAATTTGCCTTGATTTAGTCGTGTTCGCAGTTTATGAACTTTTTCTGTAAAACTATCAGAGCCGTTAAATTTAATATACTGCTATAATCACATTTCAGTGTCAAATAATAATTATTAATAATTTATAACAAAACAGATATTTAGCATAAGAATGTCCAGTAAAAGTAATAATTTAAAGTTCAGATTTGTTATAAAATAGCGTAGGCCTAGTAAATAATTGATAGTATGATGTTTTCAGAATAGCTTTGTCTTTGTTCAAAATCAAATTAAAATCAGAGTAGGCTTGGCATTTCATGCAACTAAAACAAAAACTGCAAACAAGGCAATTAGGGTAGCTTCTTCAAGAGAGTTAGTTGTTTTTGCCAAGCTCCCCCAAAATAAGTAATGTTTAAGGTGCTATTAAATACAAGTTGATTAGAAGTTGTTTTTTATTGAGAGAGTGTCCTGGGTGATTTGTGGAAATTTTCCTTTGAAATTGAGCTTCCGCCGGGTAGATACAAGCCAGAAATTTGAACCAGTATAAGTCAGTACATTTCGATGTGATTTTACGGAGGTCCAGGTAGTTTATAAGTGCGTGTACAAGTGTATAAGCGGGAAGTGTACGTGTGGCGCAACGGAGCCCTACAATAAGGCCCCTAGCTTCAGTGAACGCGATTCAAAAGGCCATCGAGATTGCAGCCGAAATCTAGGTGAATTGTGCCTATCTAACAGCAGCCCGGCAACGACATCTTGTCTAGAGCGTCGTGGGACCTGGATGGTCGGTGCAGGTAGACCGAGATTTATCTTAGAAGTCATATAACGGTCAGATTTGCCATCGAAAACGTGTCTTTTGTGATTGTGTTCGACTGGCGTTGGTTAGCGTCACTTCCGGTAGTGGCGTGGGTAGAAATGTTTTGTTTTGTGATGCGGTGTACTTATGTTCAATTATTATTGCATAGTAACAGCGTTTGCTGCGTGGACATCAACGATTTAAATTAAAATTCGAAGCTGTTTATGTACTTTTTAGGCCAGGGGACCATCTTGAAATTAATGCCATTCCCATCAGTTAGAAATGCTGCACTTTTAATATCCCATCAGTTAAATAGAGTACATACTAATAAATGTGCAATCAGACTTTTAAATAATTGTTAATAGCAAATTAGTAGCGGTTTAATTCCGATGTGCGACCTAACCCTGTAGATAGATGTATAAACAAGTATTATCCGGGCAAATAGTGCATAAAATTAGGGCCGTTCTAAGAATGAGTGGTAAAGAGTAATTTAATTATTAAACCCTCAGTAATGGCATCACAACACATAAGTTGCCTCTGGTTTGTCCTATGCGGGGTATAAAATTGTTCTATCAGATTAGCCTCGCATAAATAGAATAAAAATTATGTTATTCCCGAGCACATCTGCGATGTTGCGAAAATTAGTGATTATTTTTAGGTCGTTCAAAACAATCTCAACCATATAGAAATTATTCCTTCTGAATCCTATAGCAATTTTTCCACGATCATCTAATTCAGTATAAAGATCACACCGTTGTGTAGATCTTGTTATTAACATTCCCAGTACAGGGGATCAGCTTTCCTCTTTGAGGTTTTAGGGAATAAAACCTCAGGGTTGCCAAAACCAGATTGAGAAATATCAGTGAACTCAGCGTTTAATTTTTGTGACCATTGAAGTGTGTGGGAATCGAACCCACAATTTCTACTTCTGAGACATCTCCACCAAAATTTACCTTTTCTATGCTACTTTAATTGAACATAACGTGTTTTTCTACTTCCTTTTTTAGTGATGTAACATCCTTAAGACTCAGTTTGGATTCATATTTATAAGAATTATTCAGTTGAGTACTACGGGGTCTTGAAGTTTGCAACAGATTATTTTACACACTGTATTTCCTTGTATGTAATATATTGTTGTAGCAGAATCCCTCCAAATCGAATCGGAATCATTGAGAAGCGGACGAAGCACTTGTGAATAGTTTTATGGGTGATTGCAGCAGTCCTGTAAAGTGTAAACTGTAAATTTCATGTTTCGGTTGCACTTTTTTTCTAGTTTGAAAACTTTCACATTCACTCATTCCCGTTCCATTTTTGCCAAAAGACTGCAAAACTTAGGTTCACAAACACTGTATTTTTTATCACACATATTCTTGCTTCCTCAATCTCTTATTGTTCAAGTAGGACCTTGTTCCTGAAAATTTAATTTTCGTTTTGAACTTTGGCCCCGTGAAGTAATTTGCCTTAAGATAATTTCTGGTCCTCTTAATTACCTTGTATATACAGATTGGAAGGTTTTTATAAACTTTTTAAGATACTTTCCAGTTTTTACCTTAATCTTAAAACAACCTTGATGCTGATACTGAAACGTCAAAACTGGTTCGGTCGATAAAATTATTCAAACCTCTTACTCACTGCTTGATAGCCTATGGCGTAAGCGGCAATAAGTAACTCGGTTTAGCATTTAGATAATAGTTTATCTTGTTCCAAGTTAGACTAAAATAATAGTTCAAGTTCGGGTGCTGAAATGAAGGCGATAAATAACGACTCGCAGAACGTATGTACTTATCATTGTCAAGTAGATTTATATTTACTTACATTTTTTTCTTACAAGCAAGATGGTGGGTTAAAGTTTGTTTTGTTTCGCTTGAAGTTTTCCATTACAAATTAAAGGTGTCATGTCGTTTACTGTAAAAAATGTTTAGATGCATCCAGCGATTATTAAAACATGTATAACTTTTTCTTAGGTTTCCGTTGGAAACGAGGGATCTATTAACTTAGAATTACGCGATGATGGTTATGTGTTGGAGGCACCCCAAATTGAAAAAGGGGAAGTGGTGTGTTTAAGAAACGCATATAAGTACTATGGCAATAAGAAAAACCCTTTAGTGGTTTTAAATGGACTTAACATGACCGTTTCCAAAGGAACTATGTAAGCGTCTCTTTGCCATAACAATATCGTCTATATGAAAAGAAGTATTACTAACTACCCCATTATAAATAAATCTTTTTTAAAGCGGCGTTAAAAAAATCCTATTTTCAGATATACATTACTGGGCGCCAGTGGATGTGGGAAAACAACCCTTTTAAGTTGCATTTTAGGACAGCGACAGCTGAATTCTGGAGAAGTACGGGTTTTTGGAAAAGCTGCAAGCACGAGAGATAGTGGACCACGAATAGGGTATATGCCACAGGTACATAACAGTTTATTTCAGACAATCTGCTCTAATTGATTTTTTAAAATATTAACTCCTAAAAGCGTTTGTGAGACCTTTAAACATCTATCTGTTACTTAACATTCTTATTATAATGATTTCATTTGGCTTTATCTTGCTAAAGTGCATCTGCATAATTTAATATTCATCTTGTTAATAGATCGTTTACAGCTTTAGGTAAATACGTCTGTATTAATAGTCAGGGATACTTGCAGTGTTTTTAATTTTTTGGTAATTATTTGAATTTAGTTATGAAAATGTTTGAAGGTATTACCAGTAATGGTTCTAAAAACGGCTGAACTATTTTAAACCAGAGGCGACTCGTTATAGGTTTCTTCAAAATGAAAAATCGCTATAACTTCCTTAAAGATAGATTAAAAGAAAGCTCGACGACTCAGTAGATATTTTTCTGGTTTTGCACAAAAGAATTTCATCTTGATTACGAAGAAATTGAGAAAACTGGGATGTAGTTCGTTGTTTAGCCGCTAGAGGGCCAAGTTTTTATAAGTCAAGTCGACTGATGTTGGAAATTAAAAAAGGTATTGAAATAGGGGATCAAAAGATTTTTTGGGCTGTGTGTAACGTTGCACCAGATTATTTAAATTGAATAGCAAATTTAAAACAACTTTCAAAAACTTGAGCCAAAGTTAAACCAAATCGAAAAAATATATGACAGGAAATAGCAAAACCAGCATTATCGCATAATTTACACTGGGCGACCTCTCGTCCAAAATAAAATCAAGACATTAACTCTTTGACTTCGTTGGTCGATTAACGTAATCTCATATATCGGAACAAACTTTTGAGGAGGCTTCTCCTGACAATGCTAGTATGAAGTAAGTATACGGTTTACTCGAACAGGGATAGTGCTGTTGTAAACCAGACAAGCATCGAAATACGAAATATTTTCTTAACACCAAAATTCGTCTAAATAAAAAAAAACTAAACCTAAACCATATTTTTAAAGCAGATAGATATTGTAATGGTTTACTGCCCATAGAAATTCTGATTACCTAATTAACTAAATTAATAAGGTCAACATGAGTACAGAATTAAATATTTTATCTATTGCAAAATAATCAAGTGCACTTGATGTGAGCAGCAGTAACTAATAATTTGAGGGATAGAAGTTAGCATGAAACAAAGCAGGTTTTAGAAGGGTTACATTCAGAGTTTCAGCTATGATAAATGTTCGGAAGGGCTAATTTAGCTTATTAATGTCAGATATCATGTGAATAGAATAATATAAAATGGTTTGTTAAATACAGAAAGAATATGAGCGTTATATAGTAAAGTGTATAAGCCATCAAAAGACAGATTAGCTGAAAGGTAAAGGAAACCGTGCTAGCAAAATAATAATAATAGAGAGCAATGAAAATGGAAGGCGGCCGATCGAAAGACAATTAGTGAGACGTTAAATAAACTCCAAGTGTATCAGTGAATTATAAACAAAAGTGATTTAAAAACAAAGCAAGTGTAGTAACAATTATTCCAAGAAAAGACAATATTAGTGGTTAGGCAAAGACATGACATAAAAACTGTAGTCCATACGGTTAAACATGTTATCAATCCTAATTTCCTTTATAGACATTTGAATATCTAGTTGCTAGGTGACCCGACTGTCATTTATTATTAAGAACAAATAAGCTTGAAAATTGTGTGTTTGGGGCCACATTGAGCTCCGCAATTATCACGTAAAATTGTAAATAAAAAAGTTCTTAGTTATACCAATTGCGGTTAAAGTTATTTACGAGTGTCCTGTGCATTTGTGGGTATAGTTTTTCAGGTGTTAAGAGGTCCTGGTGGAGCAGATAAGCCAGCAGAAAAATTCGTCCAAGTGCGATTGACTTCGGGGCCCATTTAATTATGCAAGCAGTACTAGCAGAAATACCAAAGAACAAGCCATTCACAAGTGGATTATTCCTGTGGCGAGAGGTCTACGATAAAGGTAGAATTTCACAGGAAAAGCATTGGCGTAGGTCCATAATTTGGACTTCAGCAAGTTCAGAGTGTCTAGAAGGTGGAGAGCCATATTCCAGCGGTCCAGAGCCGTCCAGTATCTAGAAATTTAGGTAGCGTCTCTTGAAAATGCGATTGGCGCGGACACAGCTTTATATGGCAGATTTTTATATCTGCTGCCATTAAAACTTCTGTATATACGCATATTGTTTACTTTATTTCTACCTCTTCAACAATAACTACTACCAGAAGTGTTGGACGTATCTGAAAGAGAACCGAAAAGAAAATAAATTTTCGTAACACCAAAATTGAAAATCGAGCCCGGATTCCAGGAAAAAGTTACCAAAGAGCTATCCGTGATTACTAATGTATGAAGGAATGCAATTTATTTTCTTTATTCATCAATTAAGTAATTATTTAAAAAAATCAGGTTAGATTTGACTCTTTCCAAACATATATCGTTCACTTCTATTAAAGCCTTATGTACGATCGATCAATAATAGAAGTTTTTAGACCTCATTTTTTCAAGCATAAAGCTAGTTTTTTCGCCCTTGGACGATAAATGACGTCAGCGGGAGTAAAATAATTTTATTTTCTACTGATCTATTATTTGTTGTTTATATCTATGATACGATGTATATAAAGCAGTTCATAACGCCCGGGAGTTATGAGCTCATTATGCCCTAACATACCCTCTCGAGAGGGCATAATGAGCTGGCGTTATCGTTTGGTCAGCTGGTAACGCCCTAGGGACTGATGTACAAAGTTTTCAAGTTTATTTAGCGTATGGGGGTATTAAAATACGTAGTTAACTAAGTAGTACGCATTTGATATAATATACAGGGTGTCCCAAAAAGAATGGGACACCGATTAGTCATAGATTCCTTACTTTATAATTAATCAATTAAACCTAATATACCTTAGTACAAAGTCCCTTCAGTAAGAAGTTATAGGGCCTTGAAGTTTAATCTTTTATTTTTTATTTTTTTGTTAATTTCCAGAAATGTAGAGATATCGATTTGAATTTTGGTATACGTGCGCACTATTATGTACTATTTTTAGCTCTAACTTCGTTATCTGTAACATTTTTTAAAATCTTAGGTTATTACCTAAAAGAGAATTAAAATACACAAAAATAATGTACTCTTAGTTTATAAGAGTAAGAGCAACCGTTTACCTTAAAATGCCCATCAAAGATTTTTGGTTGTCATTAAGACGTGCAATTATCAAGTAGCCATGATCACAAAAACAATGGTCCTCTAGTAAAAAATAATGATAAATCAATTAATGACATTAGTGACACAAGAATTTGTTCTTTTATGTTTAAGAAAATACCGCTACATAACGAATTCTCCAATACTGAAAGGTTCGTTATGTCGCAGCATTTTCGTAAGCACAAAAGACAAAAAATTGATGTCACCAACGTCATTAATTGATTTCTTTGTTGTTGTTTACTAGATTATAGTCATTACCCATTGTTTTTGTGATCATGACTACTTTATAATTGCACGTCTTAATGGCAACCAAAAACCTTTGATGGGCATTTTAAGATTACATTACTTTTGTGTATTTTAATTCTCTTTTAGATAATAACGTAAATTTTTTTAAAATGTTACCTACAGATAATGAAGTTAAAGCTAAAAAAGGTTTTGAAAGATAGGTAAATTGCCCTTTATAGTCAAGTCTAGTTCATGAAATCTTCCCTATTAGTGCAGTACATAATAGTAAGTACGTATACTAAAATTGAAATTGATATCTCTACATTTCTGGAAATTAAAAAAAATATATATAAAATTGAACTTCAAGGCCCTATAACTTCTTACTGAAGGGACTTTGTACTAAGGTACATTAGGTTTGATCGATTTATTATGACGTAAGGAATCTATGTATAATGTAATATAATAAATTTAATCTATTTATATACAAGGTGATCATTTGAAAACGATCCACCCTGTATATATCGTGAACCACACCAAATATCAAATAAAATTTATAAGTGTTTTTCTATACAGGACATACGAAAGCGTAATCTGCGTCGCGCTAATGCTCATCCCGCCCCACCCCCTCATCCAACCTTGAAAATCTTACATGGCACTATGCCCTTTGTGACACCTCAAATTAAAGGTCTTTTAAAATGCTATCTTTTTAAGCAAAGAAAATTAAAATCGATAGATTTGTTTTAGAAAAATTTAATATAACAATTAGACAAAATAGCACACGCCGTGCAGAAACAATTAAATTTTAACGTAACTGTTCAAACTGTCCTCCATTTTCGGTTAAACACTCATAGAGTCTCTGTTCAAATCCTAATCTAACATTCTGAAATACCTCTAGTAGAATAGACCTACATTTGTGATTTATTCTTTGCCGTAGATCTTGAATATTTTCTGGCTCAGTTTTGTAAACGGTTGACTTTAAACGTCCCCAAAGAAAAAAATCTAGGGGCGTTAAGTCAGGGGATCGTGGTGGACACTCTATCGTTCCTCTTCTAGCGATCAATTTATTCGGAAAATTGTCGTTTAACCACTGCCTGACCGGTAAAACATAATGCGGAGGAGCGCCATCTTGTTGAAAACGAAGTTCCTCTTCTGCTAGAAGTAAGTTTCCTTCTTCATCACGTTGATTTTCTAGAGCCTCTATTATTAAAGGTTCGATTATATTTTCTAGCATATTCAAATAAATCTTGCCATTTAAGTTCTCTGCTATAAATACAGTACTAATTATAGCATCTCCCAATATACCAGCCCACATATTTATTTTTTGCGGCCACTGAGAAGGGCCCTCTCTAAAGATGTGCGGATTTTCATCGCTCCAATAGCGACAGTTATGTTTGTTTACAAATCCACTAAGATAAAAGGTACTTTTATCACTAAAGCAAATGTTTTTTAATACATTTGGATTGATGTTTATCATAGCTGTCATTGTTTCGCAAACTTCAATTCGTCTATCAAAGTCTTCTTCGGCTAATTCATGATAAATCTGCTTCATGTACAACTCTAGGCTGATCTCTTTTTTTATTCGCAACAGATCCACTTTCTCTAAATTTTCCAACCAACTCCAAAACATACTTGTGTGAAACATGATTGTCCGGATGATTTTCGTTGAAAGTAGCAGCGGTTCTTCGGGCACACTGATTTTCGGCACCGTAAATAAAAATAATTTCAATTCTTTCAGCTAACGTGTAAACCATTTTTTAAATTTCACAAAAATCTCCAACCGCAAAGTTATACACACACAAACACTGTAATCACTGTAATATTAAATTTGCACAAAAGTCAAAACATCATTTAATTGTTTCTGCACAGCCTGCTATTTTGTCTAATTTTTATATTTCTTTAAATTTCTCAAAAACAAATCTATAGATGTTAATTTAAACGAACATCAACAATTATAATTGCCAAACACTTTGACAAGTACTGACAATAAAAACATCCAGTAATGCATTATGACAACAGCCTGCTGTGCGTTTTAAATGCTCCCTTTTGTTTTAATAAACTTAAACACTTTTCCCTTAATATCTCAAGAACGAATCAACCGATTTTAAAAAGCAAAACGTCAAAATGTAGGTAATACAAAGACCTTTCAAATAAGGTATCACTTAATCCCACTTGCCATTTAAAATTTTTGAGGAGGAGGCTCTGGAGGGTGGGGGGATAAAACGTGTTATGTAACTTTTATGTAAAAATATGTTCCCCTCATTAATATTGTTGGCGTGTCTCGGCGATTTCTATAGAAAGCCTTGTGCACCGAGATATTGGGGGTGGATCGTTTTCAAATGATCACCCTGTATATATAAAGGAAAGTCACAACCCTGACTAATCAACGCAGAGCCGAAACCACTGGTACTAGAAACTTGAAATTTGGGTGAAAGGTTAAATTTTTTACGTAAGGTAGTGCTAAGAATGAATTTTTTGATATTCGACCCCTAAGGGGGTGAAAGGAGGTAAAATGTGTTTTTACGAATTCCTCAATATCTCTTACATCCGACAAGATATCGATTTGGTGTTTGCTTGCAAAGATTATCAATTGAAATACCTAGAAACGTTTTTAAGATTTTGCCCTAATCAACCCTAAAGGTGCAAATCTGGATTGGGGGTGGATTAAAGAACCCTTCGTATCTTCTATGTTGATTGAGTTAGAACATTCTTTTTTAGCATATAGATGTATTTTTAAAATATTTAGAAAGGGATTTGGGAAATTGAAAAATGTTAACCCTAAAGGGGTAAAAGGAGGAAAAACTGAAAAGAGGTAGAGTGGTTAAAATTACTAAATTTTTCGCTGTGAGTTCCATTTCGCAACAAAATGGGTTAAAAAGAATTTTTTGAAATTTTACCCCTGAGGGGGTGAAAAGGAGTAAAATGTGTTATCACGGGTTCTTCAATATCTCTTAGACCCAATGAGATAGCCACTTGGTGTTTAGTTGCAAAGATTGTCAATGCAAATGCCTAGAAACGTATTTTCAGAATTTTGCCGTAATCAACTCCTAAAGGTGAATTAAAGAACCCTTTGTATCTTCTAGGTTTATTGAATTAGAGCATTCTCTTTTTGGCATATAGATGTATTCTTAAAATATTTAGAAAGAGCTTTAAGGGATTTTAAAATATTACCCCTCAGGGAGTGAAAAGAGGTAAACAGTGTTCTCAGAAATTCCGCAATATCTCTTAGACCCGATGAGATATCGACTTGGTGTTTACTTGCATACGTATCCAATATAAGTATTTAAAAACACATTTCAGGATTTTGCCCTAATCAACCCCTAAAAGTGCAAATCTAGATTCGGGGTGAATTAAAGACCCTTTCGTATCACCTATGTTTATTGAGCTAGAGCATTCTTTTTTGGCATATAGATGTATTCTTAAAAAATTTAACCCTTAAAGGGGTGGAAAGGGGTAAACTGTGTTTTCACGAATTCTTCAATATCTCTTAAGCCCTATAAGTTATCGACTTGGCCTTTGCTTGCATAGGTATCCAATATAAGTGTTTAAAATACATTTCAGGATTTTGCCCTAATCAACCCCTGTTGGGGAGCCTTCCAGTTTTCCGTTATGTTTGTAAAATTCCTGGTTGCTAGCTCGCCTTGGACGTTAATGGACTGTATTGACTTTCTTTACTAAATTATGCACTCGTTGAAAGCAAAGTAAGTAATTTATTGCCATAAATTAACACACAAACATTTGAACATTTAAACAAAGGATTAGCTTTCGCGGAGCGGACCCCTTCGCATGCAGTCTCGTTGACAGATGGAAGTTAAGTGAAGCGGCCCGACGAGGACCGCTCAAGTTCTGGAATGCGCATAGTAAATACGCCACTGCAAGCGAGTCGGCACAATTTTATGGAACGCTTAACAACCCCTAAAAATGTAAATTTAGATTCGGGGGAATTAAAAAACCCTTCGTATCTCTTATGTTTATTGAGCTAGAGCATTCTTTTTTGTGCATATAGATGCATTCTTAAAATATTTAGAAAGCGGTTTAAGGAAACTTAAAATTTTACCCCTGACGGGGTAAAAATGGGTAAACTGTGTTTTCACGAATTCTTCAATATCTCTTAAACCCATATATCTAATACTTACTATATTGCTAGCGGCTATGAGTGGGAAACTTACCAAGGAAGTGAGACAGACAACCAACTCTTCAATGTATAATGGTGAGCTGTGTGCAAGCGCGGCGGCGTCGTCCGGCCAATGGGGAAGTGGTCAAGTTTAAAATTCGCTTCTAAAGGCGGAGTTCGAATTCTCAAGCATGCGCACGAGACGCGTTATACTCTAAGTGAGACTATGTCGGCGCCGTAATGTTTTCTGACGTTTCCAGGCCCTACTAGCAATATATGTGTATTATATATATGCTTAAACCCGATAAGATATAGGCTTGTTGTTTGCTCGCATAGGTCTCTAAGGCAAGTGTTTAAAAGCACATTTCAGGATTTTTCTCTGATCAACCCCTAAAGATGCAAATGTGGATTCGGGTTGAATTAAAGAACCCTTCTTACCTCTTATGTTTATTGAGTTATACCATTGTTTTTTGGCAAATAGATGTATTCTTAAAATATTTAGAAAGTGATTTAATGGATTTTAAAATTAATCCCCAAAGCGGCAAAAAGGGAAAACTGAAAAGGGGTAGGGTGTTAAATTTATTAATTATTTTTCGCTGTGGGTTTATTTCAGCATAATATGGGCTAAAATAATGTTTCAAAATTCCACCCCTAAGGGGTGAAAAAGGAATAAACTGTGTTTTTACGAATTACTCAATATCACTTAGAATGAATAAGAGAATTTCCGAAATTCCACCAATTTATGAATACAACATTTAGTTCGTATATATACAGTGTGTCCCCGGATTGAGTTCACTATAGGTATAATCGACAACAAATTTTACAATTTTATTTTAATGTTTTGGGATCCCGCCCTGCTTGTCTGAAAACAATTTTAAGCAGAGTTTTAATTTTTAGAAATTAAGTCGGCCATGAAAAATGTGCAAAAACTATTTTCTATTTAGGTAAACTACCCTTTTTGTTCATGATACGGCAAAATTTTGTTAAGAAAAGTTGTTTAGAATCATAAATTACGGCCCTATGCAAAATTTTAGAAAGATCTGTTGACTTAGAAAACACCGTTATTTTTTAGATAATTGTATTTTATTTTCAGGTAAACTACTTTTTTTGTTTATGATACGGAAAAAATGTATTAAAAAAAGTTGTTCAGAATGAAAAATTATGGCCCTGTACGAAATTTCAAAAAGATCTGTCGACTTAGACTAAACCGTTATTTTTTAGATTAAACAAATTGCATTTATTAAAAATGACGGTTTCATCTAAGTCAACAGATCTTTCTGAAATTTTGTATAGGGTCACAACTTCTCATTCTTAACAACTTTTTTTAATACAATTTTTCCTTATCATGAACAAAAAAAGTAGTTTACCTGAAAATAAAATACAATTATCTAAAAAATAATGGTGTTTTCTAAGTCAACAGATCTTTCTGGAATTTTGCATAGGGCCGTAATTTATCATTCTAAACAACTTTTCTTAATAAAATTTTGCCGTATCATAAACAAAAAGCGTAGTTTACCTGAAAATAAAATCGTTTTCGCTTCCCTGCCAAGGCCTACTTGTTTTTCAAAAACTGAAAATATTCTTAAAATTTTTTTCAAACCAAGCAGGACCGAATCCCAGAACCTTAAAATAAAATTCTAAAATTTTTAGGTATCTCACCTCTTGTAACATCAATCCTGGGACACACTATTGTATTTTCTTTTCAGGTAAACTACCTTTTTTGTTTATAATACGGCAAAATTTTACTAAAAAGAATTGTTCAGAATGGGAAATTATGGCCCCATACAAAATTTCAGGAAGTTCTACTTACTTAAATCAAACCGTAATTTTTTATAAATAGGTACAATTTTAACGGTTTAATTTAAGTAGGTAGATCTTCCTGAAATTTTGTATAGAGCCATAATTTATCATTCTGAACAACTTTTCTTGGTAAAATTTTGCCGTATCATGGACAGAAAGGGTAGTTTACCTGAAAAGAAAATAGTTTTTGCTTCACTGTCAAGGCCAACTTATGTTTTCAAAAACTGTAAATAATCTTAAAATTCTCTTCAGACCAAGCAGGGCGGAATCCCAAAACATTAAAATAAAATTGTAAATATTTTTTTGTCAATTATACCTATAGTGAACTCAATCCGGGGACACACTGTACTATATATATTTTAATTTCATCTCATTGTGTACAACAGTTTTATCAATATATACAAGGGGAATTACAATTACGTACACATTTCCAGGGGGTACGTGAAGCATAAAAGAGTTGCGGAGGCATTTTTTCGGAAGAATACTGTGTCCTTTTTACCAAGAATATAGTTTTGCGTCGTTTGTTAGTTTAGCGTATTGAATGAAGGGTAGGGGTGCGCCATGGAATTTATTTGAGATTTAAAAGAAAAAAATTTGTAGCCCGTACGAAGAACGGGCATCTTGCTAGTAAATGATAATAAGATTCAAAATGTAAGTATGTATCTAACTTTTCAAGTTATTTGCTTATTCAAAGTGGAAAATAAAACGTTGTATGCACTACGGGCATTACTTGGTGTTTATTGCCCTCGGGAGACTGATAAACCCTCGGGCCAGAGCATCTCAGGCTTGTAAACTTGTCGCTCTCGAAAGGGCATAAACATCTTCATAATGCCCTTGGTACATAAATAACTATTATCGCCCGCTGCTGTCATTTTAATTATTATTTATAACCACGTATTAATGAAAACCATACC
>OW679203.1:71418380-71716003 GCA_940337035.1 Agriotes lineatus
ACACGTGAGTTATTTAGTGTTAATAACCTCGCGCAGCTTACAATCCCTCGGGCCTGACGGCCGTCTGGATTGCAATCGCATTGCTCTCGGTAATTAACATCTTTATAACTCCCTTGATACATATTTTTACTTCCTTTTACGATAAAGGAAGTATTGGATTCACCCCAAAAATTCGAAATTGAGTTTTCAACAGATCTTCACGTTTTAGAGTCCCCTGATCCCAAAAAACATATTTTTTTCATTGGTCTGTGTGTCTGTCTGTCTGTGTGTCTGTCTGTGTGTCTGTCTGTGAACAGAATATCTCAAAAACGAAAAGAGGTATGGCGTTGAAACTTCATATATAAGTTTTGTGTACTATGTAGATAAGACAGCAAGCTTTTGAAGAAAATCGCATAACCGGAAGTAGGTGTTTACTCTTGTGATTTTTCAGTTTTTTTCGATTTTTTCAAAAACGGCTCTAACGATTTTTTTCAAACTTCACATTTTTATTACATTTTTAATGTGCATTGACGTGAGATAGGTGATTTTCCAGTTGAATACTTCTAAAGTGGGTTTCTTTTGTTTTTTTTTTTCTATTTTTTTTATTAACTCCTATTTTAAATAGAACACCCGGTATATTATTACATTTTTGAATTCTGATTAAGATTTTAGAGAAAATTTGTCTCTTCAACTAACGCTCTATTTTGTACCGTTTTTGTAGAATTCGTAATTTTTGAAAATTTTTGACAAATGCTTAAAAATTAAAAATTAAATTTTTGACTAATTATAAGATCACTGTAAAAGGAAGTTGTGTGAGTGTATCACACCAGATTTTTTATTTAACGTTTATAATATAACATTCATTACATATATTGTTGGAATTATTTGCAGAACAACATATATTAATGTTTTATTTTATTTATCTTTGGCATTTGCACTCCTTATAGAAATATCCGGGTACCAATGGAAGATCTAGGGTAGTGTTGCGCTACCGATTTGAATTGAAACTCTGTGGTTTTCCAATTTGACTATTTCTCTTTTATGGCAATTAATTATTGTATGATAATTTATTGTTAGGAAATAAACACATTATTATTATTATTATTATTATTAAATATCTATTACAAACGCAGTCTCATTATTATTAGGGCTAAAGTACGGTTAGGAATTTTTGTCTCTTTGTTCAGGGTGGCAAGCTACAGTAAATTCAGTATGTACTACAGTTCTCTATTAGGTTTTAAAGAAGCTCCATCTATGTAAAGTTTGTTCTATTACGAAGCAGCTACAAGTTGGTGTTCGATGTGGCGGCCATTTTGAATTGGTATGGGTGTTGCAGAGAAAGCTGTTGTCTTTATTTACTAAGTAATAAATGGATTGTTTTTAATTTATATTAGTTGCATACTTTTAAATGCGCATGGAGATGAGGCTAATATAGTCAATTTTGTATTCAAATTTAAAATGAGCAGTATACATTATGAAGTAGTAGGGTTACCGTTCTTTTTTTTGTTAGGCTTTCTAATCACTTTTCAAAATGAAATGTATATCAATTTCATCACTTATCTTTACTTAAAGCTTGTTTAAAGTCGCAGCCCAAAATGTGAATAGGTTTGGTAACTGATCAGGACATTTTAAAGTACTGCGTTTTGTCTCCAAATTCACCAGCCGTCATGCTGCTCATCGCCATGCTGGAGATACCGGTGTCGGGATTCACCTGCTTCCTTCAGCACCTTGTAGATGTATTTAGATGAGTTTCTCTTGTTTCTCCTGCCTTTCAAGATGTTCTTGGGCCTTTGTCCCTGGTCTTGGCTTCTCGATTATTTTTGCGACTTGACTGTAGCTGCCGTTTGGTGTGCTTGCGACTCGAATAGGACCGTGAAGAAGCCAAGAAGCCAAAACACTTTAACCTCATCCAACTGGAGTTTTTCCAAATATTCTAGGGAAACTGTTTGTGTTTTTGCGTTTGAACCATTCTCATTACGAACAAGCTGTTTAATTTTTAAGGACATGGATAAACTATGGATCTTCAAAAATGTCTTCAGTACGTAAGACGGCTAATTTTGAAATAACAAATATGGTTTGGGGGGTTGAAGTAATTTGCAAGTCTGTGGAACAAGATTAAGTAAGCGTTGATAATGAATTCTGATGTAGCCACAAAATTGTTTTAGAGCTTCAGATCTCATTGTGTAAATAGAAAATAAAAAATTTCATGGCAATTGGCTCCTCATGTACGCTCATTAAGTCGGCACACGATTAAGACTATTGTGAATAATGTGGGCAGGACAAACAATTCCGATAAGGTTGTTTATTCATGAGATTTTTCTTTTAGAGGAGTATAAATATTATGGCTGGGAGTTTTATTGATCCCCAAAATTAACATTTCGAAGATAGTCAGTGCTTTTCCACAGTTGTGTCCAATATGTCATTTGGTATACTCCACAAATCAAGAATTTTATTTTCAATTCCGTGGCCAACCCAGATTTGAGATGTGTGTAAAGCAGTGTAACCCACTTTCATTTGAACCTATGCTGGTGGCTTCCAAACATGCGGTGCTAAAATAGCTTCAGTTCTGGAGGTGCAGCTTGCCTAAAGCTCCGGAGTCGATGGTGCGGGAAAAGATATTTACGCAAAGGAATAACGAATAAAGTCATGGGGATGTTCAATTTTTTGCGGCGATAAATTATCGCCAGTGATAATCAACGGTTGCCTGCGAAAGGGGGTTTGTAGATTTTCTGCACCTACCTTAAACTTAAAGCCTGTTTTACACCGCAATATTGTTGCATAGAAATAGTTCCCAATTTTGGCACGCTTTAAATTAAATTGAGGGAATGTCGCGTTATTGAAAACAAATAGTTATTTGTATATCAAGGCACTGTAAGTTCACTTTTTTTTTTATCTCGAATGAGTATTTAGTTGCAGAGGGTTGAGGTAAATAGACCACATGATTTTTTTAAATCCAGAAATCGTGAAATTACATTTTAATCAACTTTTGTAGGTTATGTTGACGTCGTTTGACGTTTATCTGTTGCCCCGCCACCTACAAAAAGTTGTAAAACAATGGTTTACTTCACTGCCTATTTCTCGTATTTTAATGACGATTGCGATTATTGAATAAATAATCTGGTATTCAAAACCGATCGGCGTTGTAAAATCTTATTTATTTTCAATATCCCGTAAATAAATGGCAAAAGGTCATCATTTTTTGTGTTCCGTTACAAAAGCAGCTGTAAAGACAGGCCTGGAGTTACTATTAGTTTTCCGAACGCGCATATTCTCAAGAAAAAATCTATATAATACGATTATTTATCTAAATCCGCTCGCGGAGTCTTCAGAGAGAGCATAGAAACCTGCCCACACAGTCACCCACACGTTGACATTTTTAATGCTACATATTTATGATTTCTCAGCCTTCACAATATGTTTTTTAGTTGCAATTATTTTGTATAAGAGCGGTCTTACGTAGTTAAGTTATAAAGTTGCAGGAGGTATCATCATCAACTTGTAGCAAGGCGTCAATATAACGCGTTTAGTACAAAGTGTTGGTAAATGTTAAGCAGATTATCTAATTTCAATACTATTTTCCTAGTATCCTAAGAAAGTAGAAAGAGCTCCAAGAAATTTTGAAAAAAATGGTTTAGCGATAAGTAGAAGGGCCGTTACGGCTTGACTTTTTCTCTTTTTCATCTGTTTTTATTGTAGTAATAATAATAATAATAATAATAATAATAATAATAATAATAATAATAATAATAATAATAATAAATGTCTTTATTTTCTGTATTTACATATAGAAAAAAATATTAATGTAAGTATTAATATGGGGCGGAGTTCAGTGCGTTTAATGCACTGCTCTTCCACTCAACCCCACGGTTTCATCGAAAGTAAAAATATATTTAAAAAATATATATAGCGGAGATGCGCGTGTTATTAAAGAAATTCTCAATAGTCAAAGAAAAAGGTGATTAATTCAATATGGTAGGTATGAGTTTCTAATTGTTATATGTATTATTAGTGTTTAATATAATTTGAATTTTGTTTTTCTAAAAGGATGGAGAACATGGCTGATTTAAATTTTAACTTGCTTAACTGTGTCAATTTCGTCGATATACAGTTTATATAGGAAGATATAACATATGAGAAGGATCTCTTAAACATACTTGTTCGATGCGGGGGGAGTGAGATTAATCCCTTGAGTCTTAAATTTAGGTGATGCACATCGGTTCTAAATGTAATTTTTTGATATAAATAACTTGGACATTTTGTCGATAGTAGGTTATAAAACATAGTAACTGCATGCAGGTATCGTCTGTTCGACATGTTAAGCCACTTTGCAGCTTCCAATTGATTCGAAATTTGATGGGTTGTTCGTGGAACACCATATATCAAGCGCAGACACGAATTTTGTATATGTTGTATTCGTCTAGCATCATTACTGTCAATACAGGGTCCATATAATATGTCACAGTAATTAAAATGCGATAAAACTAGTGTTTCGCAAAGCATTTTCTTTGTTTGTATGTTTAAAACTTCCCGATTTTGATATATACCTCTTAGATTGAAGAAGGCCCTCTTTATGCAGTTTCTTACATGTGATCTAAATCTTAAATTATAATCTATTGTAACTCCTAAATTTTTAACTTCTGTTTCAAGCTCAATCTTTACACCATCTATTTCTAAATTAACTTGATTATAGACAAAGTCGTAATGGTATGTGTTGCAGAATAATATTGCTTTGGTTTTCTTGGGATTTAACTTTAAATTGTGTAATCTTGATATATTTACCAGAGCTTGTAGATCATGATTTAGTTTTTTACAGGCTTGTGCAGTTTCAGATGGTGGAAAGGAGAGGTATATTTGAGTATCGTCTGCATAGAAATGAGAGGTACTATAACTTAATTCTGAGTAAAAACTTGATGTGTAAATTGCAAAAAGCGTCGGACTGAGAATGGATCCTTGAGGTACTCCTGTATCTATTGGCAAGTAATTAGATTTCTGATTTTGATAGACAACTGCTTGCTTTCTGCCTGTTAAATAATTTTTTTTAAATGTCAAAGATTTATCCGTGAAACCATAATAGTGTAACTGGGATAGTAATATTTCATGATCAACCGTATCGAAGGCCTTCGAAAAATCAAGAAGTATAAGAATTGTTGGGAATTTCCGGTCTAAACCATGGAAAATATCGTCCGTTATTTTTAACAAGGCACTCGTACAGCTGTATCCAGCTCGGAAACCTGACTGCATATCTGGTAACAAATTGTTGTTATTCAAAAAAGTCTTTAATTGTGTATCAATTATTCTTTCTAGTACTTTTGACAAAGTTGGAAGTATTGAAATTGGTCTGAGATCTTTGAATTCTTTGGGATTTGAAATTTTATTTAGAGGTATAATATGAGCGATTTTCCAGCTATTTGGATATACACATTTCTCTATACAAAAGTTAACGATATGGGTGATAAAAGGTAAAATAAAAGGTATACAGAGCTTAAGCATGTACAAGGTGATTCCATCATGACCAGCAGCGTTAGATTTGATACTTTTGATAACACGTAAAACTTCTGATTCAGAAACATAATTAAAATTCAAAGACTGCTGTGTTTTTCGGTTATCATTATAATATTGCTTCAGATCGTTATTGGCTGCCTTGATTTCTGGAATTGCTTGTAGAAAGGCATTATTTATTTGGTTGACATCTGTTAAATTTTGAGGTAAGTTTACCGAATTGTTTTTAGTATTTATAATATTATTATATTTTAAGTGTTTCCATAATAATTTTATTTCGTTATTATTGGTTAAGTTGTCAAAAAACCTTTTCTTTTCCTTTCGACACATACTAGTTACCTGGTTACGTATTTGTTTATACTGATTTCTATTCAGGTCTGATTTATTGTTTTTGAAAATCTTATATGCTTCTGCTCTCATTTTCATAAGAAATTTTATATCATCTGTGATCCAGGGGGCAGCAGGTTTCGAGATGCGAATAGTTTTTATAGGTGCGTGTACATTGAATAATGTAATTAAATTATTATTTACAAATTCTACTTTGGTATCAATATCTGAACAATCAAAAATGTTTCTCCAAGGAATAGAGCGAAGTTCCGAATCAAAATTCCCATAATTAAAATTTTTAAAAGAACGGTAAGTTTTAAAAAATTGTGCAGATTTATGATGTTCCACGAGAAACCTGCAGTAAATCATTTCATAGTCAGAAAAATTGTGGGACAGAATTACACCTGCTTCAGATAGTTTAACAGATTTACTAGAGAAAATTAAATCAATTATTGCATCGTTTCTTGTTGGTTCATTAATGTTTTGTGAAAGTTCGAAATTATTACAGAATGATATCAGCTCAGAAGTAGCTCTTTCGGTAACTGAATTATAATTAATATTAAAATCTTCTACTAAAATAATATTTTCAGATAAGCAATTCATATCCAGCATAGAAATGTGAAGATTATTTATAAATTCTTGGTAATTTTTTCGATGTGGGTTATAAACTGTACCAATGATATATATCTTATTTTTTATATTCACTTTTAACCATAATTGTTCAATAGTGGTCTCGGAAATAATTGTTTCATTATTTATATTGTTTTTGTTTTTGTTTTTATTGTAAGACTAGAGCATGCAAATATTGATTGTTGTAATGGTTTCCACATTTTGTTTTTCACATACATTTCCTCGTATTCAGATTCGACAAATTTAACAACCTTTAAAATCGATTTGAAATGCTGAATTTTCAACTGATTCGAAATTGGAGGTGAAATGTATCTATCAATTCCGATTTAAAAATACTATTTATCATTGTACAGAGTACGAAATAAGAAATACTTAAGAGTTAGGTTTTCCGTCAGCTTTGACACAGACTGACTCAAAACCTAAACTGCTAACCTCGAATTTGACATAGACTTATAGTGCCACCAACATATTTTTCATACAAGAAATATTTCAAAGGTAACTTGATGGAAAGGCATTTATAATCACCCGGTATAATGCAAAGTAATTATTCGATTAATTAGTATGCATGGCCAAAGCTTATGCAAATGAAGTATGTGATTTCGTTAACTGTTTGTCTATGCGTTTCTTCGGAATTTTTTAGTTTGGATTTTTCGGATTGAATATGAAAAAGTAGAATATAAATGTCTGAAGAACCAACCCCCTCTCTATCTTGTAAGGAACATGAATAAAATCGCGGTTGAATTTTAAAAAATGTGTGTGTAGCGGGCACACACAGTATATTTCTGACCGTCTTATACCAGCAGGAGGTTCGCTTGGACAAGCTTTGTAAACGCAATATGAAGAGGGTCGCGAGTGATTGACGATGCTTGGTGACGGAGTGTTAGTCAACGCAAGCACGACAAAGTACCGCACTTTGCAACATTCTGACACCACAGGAGCGTAAAAAACGCGTTGCAGAGACACCCATCTCATAGACGAATGTGTATAGTTTGAATTTTATATAAATCAGAGCAGGCTGTGATAATGCATTTTTTTAACAGTGTAAACATTAAGTTGAGATTTCTCCAAAATGTAAGGTTAACATTTTCATATCATTTCTGTTTTACGTGAGTTTGGTAATTTTTTTTATTTCACTTTGAAAGAATTTATAAATTGTTTTCGTTTCCCCCGGCAAAAAACCTGAAATATTTAGGAAATGTCAAGTTTGATTAGTAACTAAATTTGTACACTGTAAAAAAGCATTATCGCAGCCGAATCTGAATCATGTGAAAATCAGATAGACACCTAAAAAGGGCCAAGACCATAAAACCCCCGAAGACACAATGGCTTTGTTGGTGCAATCAAAAGGATGAGGCGCAAGGCTGGAATACCCCTGGGTAGATGAGTCGGAGGGCCATAAGTTCCTTCGCTGACGCAAAACCCATGGACACACAATGGAAGATTATGGGAATTTCCAAACCAGCAAATAGAACACGCGGGGGTAACTCTTCTACTGACGGAATCAGATAGAGTAAATACAAACACGATCCGGGACAAGACACTAGGTATTCTCTACTCGGCATTCTTTACGTGGTCGTTCACCGAGCTCTGTCTTGACAACCGAAACGTTTGACTGTTAGCACGCTAGCTCTTAATTGCGTACTATATTTGTTTTTCCACGTAGTTGTGCATTGATTTGTATATTTGCGAATTATATTAAATTTTGTGAAACTGTTGTTATCTTAACGTATTTATTATTTCTATGTACGTAAGTGTAAATCAGTAACTAAACTTTGTTTGTCCGCTGTGTTGTCTTTGTGAGTTTTTTCAAAATGTTTAAATTTTGGCTTCATATTCGGTAGAAGATGAAAACGCAGAATAGAAATCCGGAGAAATCTATAAGTTTGGGGTATGAAAAGCAACCTCCTATCTGGAACATGTACAAACTGGCGGACATAATTTATTGTGTTTGTCGGTCTGTGAGTTTTTTCGAAATGTTTAAATTTTGACTTTTGACTTGGATGTGATGACAGTAAGATCATGAGTTCTCAACTCTTGTCGGAAAGATTTTTATTATATGAGCATAGTTGCTTAGCAATTAACAGAAAACAAATTGACGAAAATGTATGAGCTGGTAGAGTGAGTGTTCTTTTCGTACAAATTTGGTCGATTTTAATTGCCTTCTAGCAATCAATGGGATTACAAAAATTAAAATCTTCCTAGAAGAGTATTGTATGAATGATCTTCGGTGGGAGAATTAAACGAATAAATTATTGAGAAACGTGAAATGATACGTCAAATTTGACAATTGTCAAAATGACAAACAATGACGTAACTTGCTTTTCTTTTCAGTGTAAGAATTCCGTTATTACTTGTGATTGGTGTTATGAGTCTGTTCTTAAAACATGATTGGCCTACAATACGGCAGGCAAGAAGCCTCGGCTTCGCCTTGGCTTGTACTTGCCTACTTCAAATGTTAATAGGTCCTTGCATTCCTTGTTACTTAAATAGCTAATATTTCGCGTTTAGTAACTGGCGTGCTAACTGTGAAAGGGCGCCAAGTTAGAGCTTGGTGAAGGGCCGCGTAAAGAATCATCGGGTTCTTGTCCCAATCGTGTTTCTCTTTTCTTCAGTCCTATTGCGCCAGCGATAGGATTTATAACCCCCAATTCATGTGCCCGGCTGATCTATAATCCTCTGTCTTCGGATGCGTCAACAGGATTTATGGCCACCGACTCGTTTTCCCGGGTGGTCAGGAATGGTCTCATTCTTCTGGTAGCGCCAATGTAGTCATTATGTCTCATGGTCAACGTCGACCCTCTTGAGTAAATAGTCCGTCTGCGAGTCGCGATTCTCCGCAGCTCGCGGGTGACGCCTTTGCGGTTTAGCAAGGCGTGCTTGCGTTAATTGCATCTTCATAGCTTGTCAATTACTTGCAACCCTCTTCACTTTGCATGTTCAGAGCTGGTCAATCACTCGCGCCTCTTGTCGATTTCAAGTGAACCTCCTGCTGTAATATGACGGTCATGTCTTCACCTGAAGCTGTTCACCCACCATTTATGCGCTTTATTCTTCAACCTTTTTTGCGGGGGTTATTTATTGCCGCTTTGCGTGGCCGTTTGTGCCCGCTGCAGTATAATCTGTTCGGCACTATTATTTTTGCTAGTATGGTTCTGTAGCTTTCATTCCTGTTTGACGGCCACTGTCTTGAAATGGTTTCGATCAATTCGCACTCATTTTCTCATATTAACAGAATATATCAGTACGCTCTACGCTAAACGTTGATTCTCATCATAACATTGCCACAAAATAGTTTCTTAATTTATAAATACAGTGTGTCCCCGGATTGAGTTCACTATAGGTATAATCGACAAAAAATATTACAATTTTATTTTAATGTTTTGGGATCCCGCCCTGCTTGGTCTGAAAACAATTTTAAGCAGAGTTTTAATTTTTAGAAATTAAGTCGGCCATGAAAAATGTGAAAAAACTATTTTCTATTTAAGTAAACTACCCTTTTTGTTTATGATACGGCAAAATTTTGTTGAGAAAAGTTGTTCAAAATGAGAAGTTGTGGTCCTATACAAAATTTCAGAAAGATCTGTCGACTTAGAAAAAACCGTTATAATTTTAGATAATTGTATTTAATTTTCAGGTAAACTATCCTTTTTGTTCATCATACGGCAAAATTTTATTAAGAAAAGTTGTTCAGAATGAAAAATTATGGCCCTGTACAAAATTTCAAAAAGATCAGTCGACTTGGATTAAACCGTTATTTTTTAGATTAAACAAATTGCATTTATTAAAAATGACGGTTTCATCTAAGTCAACAGATCTTTCTGAAATTTTGTATAGGGCCACAACTTCTCATTTTAAACAACTTTTCTTAATACAATTTTTCCGTATCATAAACAAAAAAAGTAGTTTACCTGAAAATAAAATACAATTATCTAAAAAATGACGGTGTTTTCTAAGTCAACAGATCTTTCTGAAATTTGGATAGGGTCGTAATTTATCATTCGAACCAACTTTTCTTAATACAATTTTGCCGTATCATAAACAAAAAGGTTAGTTGACCTGAAAATAAAATAGTTTTTGCTTCCCTGCCAAGGCCTACTTGTTTTTCAAAAACTGAAAATATTCTTAAAATTCTTTTCAAACCAAACAGGACCGAATCCCAGAACCTTAAAATAAAATTCAAAAATTTTTAGTCCATCTCACCACTTGTAACATCAATCCTGGGACACACTATTGTATTTTCTTTTCAGGTAAACTACCTTTTTTGTTTATAATACGGCAAAATTTTACTAACAAGAGTTGTTCAGAATGGGAAATTATGGCCCCATACAAAATTTCAGGAAGTTCTACCTACTTCAATCAAACCGTAATATTTAATAAATAGGTATAATTTTAACGGTTTAATGTAAGTAGGTAAATCTTCGTGAAATTTTGTATAGGGCCATAATTTATCATTCTGAACAACTTTTCTTGGTAAAATTTTGCCGTATCATGAACAGAAAGGGTAGTTTACCTGAAAAGAAAATAGTTTTTGCTTCACTGTTAAGGCCAACTTGTGTTTTCAAAAACTGTAAATATTTTAAAATTTTCTTCAGACCAAGCAGGACGGAATCCCAAAACATTAAAATAAAATTGGAAATTTTTTTGTCAGTTATACCTATAGTGAACTCAATCCGGGGACACACTGTATATAATTCCAAAAATTATTTTATATTTTTTAGGTAGCATATGAAATACGGATTTTTTACCCCTCCGTGAAGACATTAAATTTGAACAAGACGTCTCGGACTTCTTAATATTTAAATAATTATTTGCTCTTTGTATCCTTTATTTAGCTGAGTTAACATTAAATTCTCTTAATATGTCAGTTAGTGACTTGTGAAATATCACTATCTGCCAAAGCAGGTTTCCCTAGTAGTGCTGGTCGGATTGAAACTTAAGTTTAAACAATGGACAAGAATTTATTCACGTCAAAAACAAATAAAAACATAAAAACACAAAGAAAACACATAGAAACACAAAAGAAATAAAAGAAAATAGAATGAAATTCTAAAACTACCTACGTGCGATGTAGCTTGAGGCTACTCGCAGGCGTGTTGCCAACTTGAACAACGTATAACATCATCAAAAATAACGTCATAATTGTGTTTAAAAGAACGCAAATGTCAAAATGTTTAACAAAAAAACAATGTTAAAATTGCCTGAAGTCGATAATTATTTATGTCCGGCCCTGTTTCAATTGAAGTGCAAGCCACACACATTTCTCTAATAATAGTATACATACTATTATACTTGTATACAGTGTGTCCAAGATAAGGAGGGCCAGTATGGGGATCTCGGTAATGGTAAGAGATACAAATTTGGTTAAATGGGAAGAAAGTTGCGCAACTAAAGGACTAAAAAAATGACGTCTAGAAATCCTTGATATGATTTTTCGTTTTTGAATTATCTCAAAAAAACCGAATTTTTGGATTTTCTTTTTTATTTTTTTCTGGCGTTAATATTAAAGTTAGAGCGAAACTGATTAAACTTCTTTATAGCAACTTTTAGTGGACTTAATGATTACGTTATCAATTTTTTTATCCGACGTTTCGTCTTCGAGAAACCATCATCAACTTCATTTTTTTAAATACGGTCCTGGTTTTTTGATGCCAAATTTGCAAAGCCCTTGTTACTCTGAATTCAACAATGTGCCACATATTATGGTTTAATTACCTTTCGAGCTTTTTTCTGATCATCATCAGAAATTTTTTTAGATACGGACCTGCATTTCTCATAATTTTGTAAAAATAAGTTCATACAGTAAGTTAGGCCTTTTTACATGCCGTTAAAATATTAAAATGCACATCATAATGTCATAATTCTGATACATTAATTTAATAAGCAACCAATAACTATTAACAATAAACAACAAATAAATGAACAAAAGATAGGCAGAAATAATGAGAAAACGAGCATCGAAACAATGTAATAGGTATTTAACGTTTTGAATTAGAAGAAGAACTTAGAAGATTGGTTCTTGAAGCCTTTCAAAGTATAACGCAAGTATTGCTGAATAATGTTTTAGATTCTACAGTTAAATGTTATTTATGCATAGAAAATGATGGTAACCTTTTTGAATACCTTCTGTAAATTTAATACCTATTAAATGGTTTCGGTGTTCGTTTTGTTATTCTTTCTGTCTATCTTTTGTTCATTTATTTGTTGTTTATTGTTAATAGTTATTGGTTGGTTATTAAATTAATGTATCAGAATTATGACATTATGATGTGCATTTTAATATTTTAACGGCATGTAAAAAGGTCTAACTTACTGTATGAGCTTATTTTTACAAAATTATGAGAAATGCAGGTCCGTATCTAAAAAAAATTCTGATGATGATCAGAAAAAAGCTCAAAACGTAATTAAACCATAATATGTGGCACATTGTTGAATTCAGAGTAACAAGGGCTTTGCAAATTTGGCATCAAAAAACCAGGACCGTATTTAAAAAAATGAAGTTGATGATGGTTTCTCGAAGACGAAACGTCGGATAAAAAAATTGATAACGTAATCATTAAGTCCACTAAAAGTTGCTATAAAGAAGTTTAATCAGTTTCGCTCTAACTTTAATATTAACGTCAGAAAAAAATAAAAAAGAAAATCCAAAAATTCGGTTTTTTTGAGATAATTCAAAAAGGAAAAATCATATCAAGGATTTCTAGAAGTCATTTTTTTAGTCCTTTAATTGCGCAACTTTCTTCCCATTTAACCAAATTTGTATCTCTTACCATTACCGAGATCCCCATACTGGCCCTCCTTATCTTGGACACACTGTATAAGTACGCCTTTAAAGCACGTGCGACGACTTTAAGAGCACGCCGCAAAGCGGAGTGCTTTTAACTTCGCTAGTGCTTTATTGGCACTTATACACGTGTATCATAAGCTACTTTTTCTACGATAACAGAAATATAAAAACTTAGTTCGGTGACACTTTTTCCGTCACATTGTGTTAGACATTTGAGGTTATGTTGACATTCAAATTTACGGCACAGCGTATTTTAATATAGTATTAAAACACGCCACCAATGACAACGTGCAAAAAAGACGTAATTCGGGCGCTAATATTAAGAGTGCTACAAAAGTCACTTTTGACAACAGAAACTGTGCAAAAAGTTGTCATTTTGACACGATCGTAGAAAAAATTCATTCCTTAGCGTTTGCAAAAGCTTGCAGTTAAATGTAACCTTATCACGCCGACCTAAAAACATTTTATCTGGAACTGGGTGCTGCATACCCTTAGAAACGGCACGCTTCGATTGCATCACTCGCTTCTCGCGGACATTATGCTGGAAACCCCCAATTGCTTGCAGGCCTCAAAAGGGCAGTTGAGTTGGTGCCTCTCAAAATTGACGCTTCAAATCAGCCTTTAAATATAGCACTAATGCATTTTCATAATTTATAAACGCTGATTTGCTGCACTTTAACCCTGTTTGCAGTAAACGCTGGCTGCCAGGCTCTCGAGTGAATTCACGTACTATACTTTCGGGTCGAACAAGGCCATGCAGCTATCAGAAGAGGCTGTGTGCGAATGCCGTCTTCTTTGTTAAATTTGTATGAGTTGAAAATCCCCACATCCCGCGTACAACGTGTTTCTTGCTGCACTCGCGAAAACTAAAATTCACGATACACATCCAGCGCAGGACCCACATTGCGAACATTTGCTTACATAAAATACAATATTAGATCTAATAATAGAACATAGGAAATACAAGTTGGTTTCTACATTCAAGCATGAAAATAAACATCGTGAGGGATGCAACTGGCGCATTACACATAGCATAATTTTCGGCCTTTGTAAATGATAGGAATAAAGAACAAAACTATTCTTTACATTCCATTAAATACAATTTAAAAAATATATCTTAGAAGTTAAGTGAACTACATATCACGAAACTACATTTTTCTGAAAAAATTGAAAATGTTTTCTAAAATTGTATTTTCGTCTCTTTGGCCACTCTCTACCAATGACTTCTGCTCTGGAGCTTTTAAATAGGAGTAAAAAATTTTGCAATCCATGTATGTATGAACCTTTAGTTAACCCGAAGAATTTTATTGAAAACCCGAAGCTCGAAGAATGATTGCCAATCCCGAAGTCTTCGGGTCAAAATGGCAGTGTTGGCAACCCTAGCAGAACCTCAACAATGTTGTTTTACCCTGTATACCTATAAATAACGGCAGTAGACGCGCATTTCCAGGGAGTTACCTAATACAACCACCCTTTGAATTTGTAGGTTTAATAACAGGGAAAAACAGACTGGACAGACAAAGAAAACGTCACAAAGCTCGTTTCTGTTTTAATCGATTTTAACACCGGAAGATAATTTAATCCCAAACTCTATATTGGGCGAACAAGGCAACAACAGAAGGGAAAAATTAAAGGGGGAGCAATCCTTGATATCCGTGACCTGCTGTAAAACAAACATTATTTTCTTGCGGGCCGAGCATGCAGATTTATTATAATATCGTTTTTAAATATTGATTTTCTCCCCCGCCCGGCCGGCAATCATAATGCCATTAGGGAAACAATTTAACAAGCACTGCCACTCGAATTAGTTAAATTAAAGTTTAAATTAGAGCCTGTTCTTGTTCGCTCATTTTCCTAAGGATTATTGGATTTTTTATTGTTATTACTATCGGAAGGCGCACTAAAGAACGCTTTAATTGTATCGCCCTCGCTTATAATTAGCCGCCCCAAAATGTTCGTGCCTCGCTACGTGTAATTAAGAAAGCTAAAAAGCCGGAAAGGGGCTCGGCGCTCTGTAAACTAAACAGCAGCCGCCACTTGAGCCCCAAATCAATTCTTCTGCTAGGTTTTCCCCGAGTTATTGAAAATGTTAGTCGTCCTCTTTTGCATAATACCGGTGTCAAATTGAAGCAAAAAGTTGCTGTTACAGCAACTTTATCGCACACGCTCTGTTTAAATTTGATTTATAACCCGGTAAATAAATATTGATAAGGAAATAATTACACCCCTCGCTGACCTCCCTTCCTGTTGACGTACGAACCAAGAGTGACCTAAACGTTTTTTCAAAATATATGAATGCTCACAACTTTACTAATTCTTGCTCATAGCTAACAAAATAACAAAAATCCTCCCAATAGAACAGTATAACGTTATATATCTTTATCTATTGTGGTGGTTTAATGCGGCTATTAAAGCACTGTTCACTGTTTTAATAGGATCTATTAAAGCATTGTTTTTGCTTTGCTATTTTCATATGAAAAACGCGAAACAGCCTCCTTTATTTAAGGCAACTGACAGATTGTCACATTTATGAAATGTCTGCATTCAAAGTTGCTGAGTTGCTCGACCTTCGGCCTCGTTTGACAAAACACGTCGCGTGCCTAAAACACTTCAATTTTGCAACTTTTATCATAACTAGCTATTATTTCATTTTGAACCATAATATTGTTTATTGGCCCTCGATAGAGGGCGTAAAATTGCTTTTACGGCCCTAGGGCCTATAAAGTTGCTAAGCAGTATAACAAGCACCAACACTGTAATACAGCTACATCCACAATCTGCATAGTAACCATAGCACACCAAAAATTCACAATGCCAGCACATGATGACGCAGTAGTCTGTAGCCAAAGTACCGAATCCTTGAACTTTGATCATTTTGAGAACCAAGTAAAATAAAAAGTATATGCCACGTGCCTAATAACGATTATCGGGAAATGTTACGCTCTCCGCTTCGCGTCGCGCTTTAAACATTTCCCCGTCCTATAATCTATGGATTATGCTCTTAATACATAAATAATTATCCCAGAAGCTTATATAATTAGAACAGACCAACTGGAAAAATGTTCAGAACGAGAAGTGTAAATTAAAATAAGGAAACAGAGAGGGTTTTAAATATTCGGAAAATATTGTATCTTTAAGCTGCATGTTTTATAACGTCACTGGAATCATTTTTGAGGTCGGTCTCTATGCAGCTTATTCAGTTTTCCTTCGTTCTTCCTTTCTCCTTTGTCTTGCCATTCTGTGTATTCCTTCTAATTATTTCAATCTGGATTTGCCTCGCCTTCTTGTCTTGTCTTGCCTCAAGCACCTGTTTGGTTATTCTTTCTGCATCTGTCCTGAGCATGTGTCCATACCAACCGTCTGTTTTCTATTCTTCCAACTGCGAGTGTTTGTTCGTTCATGCGGCTCCATCGTTGTCCAGTCTGGTTCGTATGTCAGAATATTGTAATAGTACCCTAGCTTAAAATGGGGTTTTAAATAAATTATAAAATTTATAATTAGGGCAAGGGATACTCCACTTTATGAAATGAAAGTTTCAATTGAGAATTGCCTGTCAAACTCAGGGCAAATTAAAAGAATGTAATAATAATTAGCAAAAATAAATGGTTTATTGGGCTTTCCTTATTTTACTTATTTGCAATAAATTAAGGCTTAGCTCCGGTAAACACGAAACAATTCTTAACTCGGGGTCGGTTCATAAAATTAAGTAGAAAAATTTGTATGACAAATAATTCGTTGTATGACAATTACTTTCTGATATTAGGGAAAATGTTCTGTTCCCAACTAACAGTTAAATAACCAGTAAATTTAGTGCAGTAAACAAGATGATCCGTCAGTGTAAAAATGGCGTAAAATTGAATTTTAAACACCAAAATGGCAAGAATGCATTAGGTAAATACGATTAATTCTGTGACGTAGCAACGGCTAACCTCGTTTTGTTTTTAGTGTGACGTAAACCCACGCGAGATTCGCTTATGTGCAATTTCCGGGAAAAAAACTGCAACTGCCGTCTCAATTCGCACTTTTTAGGGACGCCAGCTAAATTATTCGAAGCTCGATGGATCTGGGACTCTGAAAACACGTTTAACTTCTAGGCAAAGGTCTATTCTTGACGAACCACAGTTTCTGTGAGGCTACTGCTCCTAGTTATTATGGAATCCTACCTTTTTTGAAGAGGTGCTCCGCTGTTGGTTGGCACACTGGAATGACGCCACGGCAAATACTCTCTTGGAAATGGCTTGCTGGTTCTAATTCTTCTACCCAAGGATAGCTGTAGGCTTCCTCTCCATGTAGTACAAATAGATCTGCCTTCCGATGTCTGGAACTGCCTCAAAATCTTCACCGACGTAAGCTCGCACTCAACGACATACCAGGTGGAAACTTGCTGGCCTAATTGCACTATCTTGGGAGCTCCTACACTTGGGAAAATTATACCTACAGATGCGTAGCAACTTTGTGAATAACTTTAACACGAAACTGGTATCACAAATGACTTTTTATTCACAATTTAATACACTAAATGTGGAGCTCAATTTGCCCCGAACATGAGATATTTAAGCTTGTTTGATTCATTTTCGACAATTGACTGTCTCGTAACTAAGCAACTAGATTTACAATTGTTTAAAAGAAATTAGGTTTGAATACACGTTTGAACTTATGGACTACAGTTTTGATGTTGTCTTTGCATTTTCACTAAATTGTTCTTTTCTTGGGATAAATGTTACCACACCTTGCTCTGATTTTAATTTTCACTTTGGTTTATAATGCTCTGATACACTTGAGTTCCTTTAGTATCTCACAAATTGTCTTTCGATCTGTTGCTTTACATTTTTCCATTGCTCTATTGCAATTATTGCTTTGCTAGCACTGTTTTTCGTTTACCTTTCAGTTAACTTGCCGTTTGCTGGCTTATAAACTTTTAATACATAACGCTCATACAATTCCTGTACTTAACAAATCATTCTGTATTATTTTATCTACATTATGCTTGACGTTACAATGCTCACATCCGTCAGTTACAAATTAAATTGCATTAACCCTCCCGAACATTTATCATATCTGCAACTCTGAACGTAACCCTTCTGAAACCTGCCTTTCTCATGCTAACTTATCCCTCAAATTATTGGTTACTGATGCTCACATCAAGTGCATTTATTAATGTAAAGTACTGATCTTGCAATGAATAAAATATTTAATTCTTTGCTCATTTTGACCTTATTCATTTAGTTACTTAGGTAATCAGAGTTGCTGTGGGCAGTAAACCATTACAATAATTATTGCATTATAGATAGATCTGTTTTTTGGTTTGTTTTGAATTTTGCTTTTTGTTTTTGTCGTGTTATTCATTCAATATACGTTTGTTGCTTTTTTATTCTGTTAATTACCTTACCATTTGTTCCTTTCTTGAATATAATTGCACCTAAATGATTTGCTCTTAATTTTTGTCGATTGTTATGAAAATTAACTGCTTGTGACATTTTATCCCAAGCAATAATAAAAAAATGTCACTCTGGAAATGATCAAAAAGTGCAACGAACTGAAACAATACAAGAGGAAAATTATGTCTGCTATTTGATATGATCATAATAATTGTTTTATAACATTTCACTTTATTTGCGACTGTGTCATATTGATTTTGACGTTAGCATCTATTTTTGGTTATTTTCTAACGTTAGTCTTAATGATTTACTTCACTTGCAATTCCTCTAGGAACTACTTAATTGCTGCACTAATTTAAACGGATATTGGTGATTTTATCTGCTACAGTTAACATTGAGATTGGCGGGCAGTTTTGCGTCTGATTTGGATTCTCGAAATCTCATTCCCCGAGTTGTGTGATGTTTCGTTCCTGAAGCACAATAAGGTCATCTGGCTGCGATTTTTCTTTTTTTGCCACAGACGTGTAATCTACCCGTTGCGGAAATACTGTCGACAATCCAATTTTTGACTATCTCCACGTTTTCTCAGTGATCAAACCAATTTCGAGTATACCCCATTCACTCCATATGTGATTCTGAATGTTTGAATGTGACATTTTTACCAGTGTGCCAAATATTTACATAATTACAAAAAGTTACCCATGTGAAAATGGCATTGGCATTAATTCACTTGAATGATAGTTCAATATTTACTTATTTTAAATTAAGTGTCTGACGTTTTGTAGGTTAGGTATATGTGTGTATTGTAAAGGGGCGGTGTCTCTTGTCCCTCGGGGGTGACACTATTTGAAAGTTAATTTCCGCTAATGAAGTGTTTGGCGGATTTAGTCGAATCCGCGCGTGACATCTCGTGCAGTATTAGTTGATCAGACGCGTTCTGTTGGGTTTTGGCGTATTGCTTGCTCTATTTCTCGAATTTATCGTATTCCCACCGTGAATGATAGCGCGGTCGCTGAGAAATTTCCTTCTACGGTCAGATTCTCTAGTAATATTTCGTCCCAATGTGGTGATAAAATAACAGTTTTCTTTTCCCTTTCAGTTTAGAAGCGATCTGTGATCTATTAGTTACTGTATCCCTGTTATTTTACCAATCCTTACGATGTTTTGTTAGATAGAATTTGGGAAAAACACCGTTATGGTGGATTTATTGGCAAAAGCAGTTTTTATATTGAGTTATGTCGTTTAACAATTTGCTATTGTGTAATACATTTTCACCCCATTTTTTAAGATAGTTTTTTAGTCTGCACCTCCGGAAGACTGTTTAGGACTGGGGATAGAAAACTGAGCCGATTTACACCTGAAGTTAGTTTTTCTACGCTGTAAGCTAATTGCGTCTTATTCTTGCAGGGCTTTTAGGGTGTTAGTGTTTTCATAGTGAAGATTTTAGTGTTTTAGTATTGAGAGATTTCCAGATTTTTGCATTGTCGTATATTTGAGTTGATGGATTGGACTTCTAGATTTGGATTTCTACTTGTTGGATTGGCCTTCTAGATTTATATCTCGGATTATGGTTGCTAGATTGACGTTTGTTATTGCAACTTTGACTCTTTGGACGTCGTTTTCGTAGGACGCGGGATACTACAAATAAGTCATAACTTTGCAAATCTAAGGGTATTGACATAAATCAGTTTTAGAATGTATGATATTGAAATTTTGTTGTTTATAACTGAAGTGTATTGTCAGGCTGTGTCTCAAATTCGAGGTTGGTAGGTTAGGTTTTGTTTGTTATTAGACACAGACTGACGCAAATCTTAACGTGCTAATCTCGAATTTGACATATTTTGGGAGCGAGGAAAATGGGTAGGCAAAAGTTTTTACCTCACTGCTTTCACCTACGTTGTCATAGCAAATAACGTGAGTGAGCAAAACAAACTCTTTCTCCTTCTGTATCCATGTTTCAACGGTAAGATTGAACAAAGTAATCTTTACATAGGAAAAACACTGCCGTATCAATTATTTGTCTCACAATGGTATGTTGTCTTTAAATACATACCGTAGATACAATATTTTATTTGGTTTGAGGAATTATCCTCTTATATTATGTATTTGTCTGGACATATTGGAAATAAATATCACTTTAATTGCGCCTTATTTGTGCCATTTCCTTTCAACAACAGAGTATAGCTTATCAAAGAGCATGCTTCTGATAGATATAATTTTGAGTTATCTCTCTTCAGTGAAAGGTGCGATTACCATATCATCGGGGAATCTTCCAACTTAGATTCGCGAGTTGTTGAACAATCAAGTTGGTGGCGCCCGTATTTGATTTTGATCATTTTAGTGCTAACTCACCCCACCCACTGGAGTAGCTCAGCTGGCCTGTTGAATGCTATTGGTTACGGGACTGTTTTGGGTATTCACAGCTTCCTGCTTTTATTGAAGTGTTACAAGATTATCAGTAGTTTATTCTAGTGCCATTGCATATTAGAGCGTTAAGGTATCACAACTGTACAGGTACATTAATAAATTGTGTGACAATTTGTATGACATGAAACCTTTACTGACTTTCGGAACATAATGAAAGCAAGCAGAGATGGATATTTAGTTGTTATTCACAACAAGGAAAGTACAGTTGTAGTAGTAGGTGTTCTATCCATTCATCTTCTTCTGTTCCGTGATTTCTTCTGTCAGTTCTGTGTTGTCCTACTAGCTTCCCTTGTACGATGAGGTGTAATAATCTGTACTTGTTGTTCTCATGATATGCTCAAGGAATTACACCTTCCTACTCTTCGTGATGATCATTAACTCGATACTCTGGTCTATTCGTCAGAGTACATCATCGTTCCTGATACTGTCGACGGATGATGTGCGAAGCTTGCGCCGGTGCACTCACTTCTCCAATGCGTTGATCTACCTCCCTTGTGTAAGGAGCCATCCTTCCATGCCATAAAGAAGAATTTACACATTTGGAATTCTAGTCGAAGTTCAATTTCATGAGGGCATTCTAAGTTTGCATGGTGCGGTTCTTGATATCATAGTCATACCTCAGTTCTCATTTGTCAAGCACACACGGTACTCGTAATGCGTAACTCGTTCCAGCTTGTCAACGTTGAGTGCAAACTTGGTGTCTATGTTGTACTTTGTAATAACAACGAACTTGGTGTTCTTGGATCTTGATACGTGTCATTCATGTATCTGATTATATTGATGAACTGTCCATTGACGATGATGCTTTGAGTTGCTTCTGCCATCTCCTGAGACATGATCCACTGAGTAGAGGTTGAACTAGATGGACTGTGGTGTGGCAGAGCTTTGTTTCTGCAATACATTGGATGAAGTTTGGTGTTTTGAATCCATTTGAAGATAGAACTTGATGGATTGGGCATTTGAATGATCTGTTAATTTTATCAGTTGCTATTTTGCCAGACCTTTTTTGCAGTCATAGATATAGCAGATGGTCGATGCGTGTGGTTTTCTTCCAATCGAATTTTTATGCGCACAACTTGATTCACTTCGAAAAAGTATTTAGTGGGGGGAGGGGCACTATTAAAAATAGTACTCTGAGGTTTCTTAACTTTTTCCATCAACAATCAAACACTGTATAAACCTTTTTTATATTTCTAGAGATTCTGTCTGAGATTTTCTCGGGTTTTTGCCATCTGGATTTATTTTCTACACTATGACTAACAGTTCTTGTCAAACAAAAGGTTTTTTACAGTTTACTAATTGTAATGCGGCCTCTTACTCTGAGCCCTACACCTACTGATGAATCATTACTTTAAAATGCCCTGGGTTCGCTAGCTTAATCAGTCGGTGTGCTATGAGACCCTTTTTTCATTCCCAGAGTGGCTAAGGGAAGCTAATATTGTTTAAGGCCACGCACGTGGTCACCTGAAATGCTGTGCTCACCAATGCAAACCTTAATGGCAATAAAAAACCCAACAATTTACAATGAATACACATAATCTGTAAATAAACAGGAACACACAAAGAAAAAGGTACATGGAAACAAATACACAAAGTAGTTATACACTACGCATAAGAGTACCTTATTAAATTACGAGCGTTTAATAGCGCCGGCAAAGTTAATTTTACGCACCCAAAAGGGTTTGTATTCATGTTTTCTTGGGGACGCGTCGCGATTTATTGCCTCCAATTACACACGCAGCAAAATGACGTCAAGCCGTCCGGTAGTTGACCCTTATCAGTCAGCGACACATTCGCTGACAATTGCGCAATTCTCACATAGGACTAACCTGGTGCCCTTTATTGTTCCTCTCGTAGCCCAGGAAACGCTGCAAGGCTGCTGTCGAAACGGCCTTTGAACCTGTCGATTCGGCAGTCGTTAGCGTCTTCAAGGAGCTGCTATTCTTCCTGGTTGGCCCCTGGCGGAGGTCTACAGTTAGACCGTGAAGGTATCACGTACCATTTCACTTGGTTCGCTATTTGCGAATCCAATTAACCCGCACTGTTCAGGTTGTACAGTGAGTCGCTTGATTCGCCGAGCTTGCTGGCTTGGGCGCGAATGTCTCCTCTTGCAGGCCTCGAGCGTTGATTCACATACCAATCGGTTATTCCCTGAACTAAACGGCACTCTCGACGCATTCTTTCACGTAATCGCGGCGCGTTACACTCTATTGTCATTGACTGCGTATACTTCAATTATTACTCTATAGTGCTAAACTAAATAAATAAACACAAGAACACTTACTGCCAGGCTTTATAGCTAATTAGCATATAATGAAAAGATGTCAAATAAGTAAAGACAGGTGGCACGAATTGACCCGTTTCATAATGCACCATACCAACGAAGAAAACCAATGAAAATTTAACACTGGTAAACGATGTCAGTAAAGTGATGTAGATTATCATTGATTCACGGGAGGTGAACATTTTTCGCGTGTTTTCGTTTTAGTGTCGATGCAGGTGTGCCTTCATTTGCTTTTCCTGCAACCCTAATTTTGTTTCTGCTATAGGTATTTATATTTAACCTTCCTTATTGGTATATATATTCAACTTTTTAAAGATATCGGGTGATCAAATAAATTTTACCTCCATTGTGCTGTGATTTCTGGTATACATTTGGCAGCACTCAAGTGGATTGTTAGTCTATGTCATATTCGAGATTTTCAGGTTAAGTTTTGATTCACTTTGTGTCAAAAAACAAACAAAACCTAACCT
Source organism: Agriotes lineatus (assembly GCA_940337035.1). Taxonomy (NCBI): domain Eukaryota; kingdom Metazoa; phylum Arthropoda; class Insecta; order Coleoptera; family Elateridae; genus Agriotes; species Agriotes lineatus. The sequence goes on from OW679203.1 coordinate 71,442,159, forward strand.
ACTAATCTCGAATTTGACATAGACTGACAATACACTTCAGTGCTGCCAAATGTATACCAGGAGTCACAGCACAATGGAGGTGAAATTTATTCAATCACCCGATATTTATATTTAACCTTTCTTATCTATACATTCAACTTTCCAAATATTTGAAGTGGTTTACTCTCAGTATGTGATTATCTTTTAGTGATGATTCAGGTGTGTCTGCATTTGTTTTTCCTGCTACCATTTTGTTTCTGTAGTTAAGATTACCAGTCCACTTCAATAATGTCAATAGGTCCTTCTAGCTCTCAGCGTATGGAATTATATCCTAACCTCTTAACTTCTTGTCAATTATTAAAGACTTCTTCAATTGTGGTCTATTCGCCAAAACCTTCTTAAGGGTGTCTTAAAAGAAACTGGTAAAGAGTGCTTTGACTAAATTTTTTTTTTTGCATTCCTTAGAGCATAGCTTGTAACACTTGGAGCTGTCGAAGTGTCAAATTTAACCTCCAATTTGTGATTAAGTGACATAATTCAATTATTGCGAGGTTTTATTTATTTTCTACCGAGTGAAAACCAAATCATCTTTTTACATTTAACTGTGGTTTGTTGCTCAGCTACATGTAAAAAACATTTTTAAAGCACTTTTGACTCGGTTTTTTTTTAGAAATCGGTTAGAATATTGAGAGACTATTAAAACTTTTACAGCATTTTCTTGATTAGTTATGTAATCACGTTATTGAAAGTTTTTACTTAGTTCTTTGACTATAAGGAAAATATCTTTTAATCAGACCTACCTATTAAATTTACAACTTGATTTAAAGTGTAGTATTTGTTCTTTCCAATGTGCTCGTGACGATTAGTATTGATTTTATCTGTTATCATCAATCTACTAATATTGTTATTTGTGGACACTTTTTCACCATTCAGTGCATACGTAAACTGTACTTAGTTTTTATATGTTACTAATAACATTCCATTTTCTATTACAGGTAGGATGATATGGATTGTGGTGTGCAGAACGCAATGCTGAGCGTTGCACCCGGGAACGATGCGGCAGCTCAGCAGTCTGTGTCTGCTGCATCCTTGTTCCCTCCCTCAGACACCGACCAGGCCCAGTTTGAGGCCGACAAACGTGCTGTATATAAGTAAGCAGTTCACTCTGTCAGTTTAACGAAAAGCTAACTGTTTGAACTTTCAGACACCCCCTCTTTCCCCTACTAGCGCTCTTATTCGAACGCTGTGAATTAGCCACGCAGTCATCCGACCCCCAGTCTAGCGATGCGTTTAACTTGGATATCCAAGCTTTCGTCCAGCACCAGGAACGTGATCGTAAACCATTCCTTGCTAACGAACCCGAGATTGATGGACTGGTGAGTTGTACTACGCCGAAGCTTGGTCGAGTATTTAGTGCATCCTTCGGTTTGCAGATGATAAAAGCAATACAGGTGTTAAGGATCCACTTGCTGGAACTCGAAAAGGTGCAGGAGCTCTGCAAAGACTTCTGCAACCGTTATATTACGTGCTTGAAGGGGAAGATGCAATCTGAGAACTTATTACGTTCTGATTATCCACAAGGTTAGTTTATTTTTGTGAATCGTGATTAAATAGTAAGATTATGGGAAGTTTCATATACTACTACAAAAAATAGAGTTTGTGGAAGTTAACTTTTAACCGCTTAACGTTCTATGAGTTTTGTAAGCAAGCGAAAGCTAATATCTTTCTAATAGAAATTCAGAAGTAAAATTGCAATTGATTTTTGAGGAATATTTGTCAAAACAGGTGTTACTTTTTTTTATAATATTGCATGTTTTCATTTAATATATGTCATAAAATATATAGTCAGGAAACTTTTCTCTGACATCATGCGCACATGAAGCAAATGCACAGATGATCTAAAATATTTTCTTCTACTAAAAAGGGGAAGTAGTAGCAAACACAATTTTGAATCATTTCTCTGATTGCTTCGTACACACATGACGTCAGGGAAAAGATTCCTGGGACGAACTGTATATATTAGAGCTGAGCTGATACCGATACTCAGTATCAGTATCAGATATCGACCAATACCAAATTATATTGGCAAGAAGTATTAAAAAATACAGCAAAGCCGTACCCACGCCTAGTGATGTGGGTCGGGTAAATACCCAGTGGGTAGGGTATTTATAAATGGGTATTTACCTGGGTATTTACCCCTGCCTCGGGTAAATACCTAAAAACTGGGTATTTATCAAATTTATAATATTTAGAAAGCTAAACTAACTTTTACTCACATAATCTTATCTTAATAAATAAACTACATATAAAGGAACCGGAATATTTTATGTAAAATAACAATTTGAATGGAACATTGAATAAGCATTCACCCAGGTAAATTAATCATTTATTGGGAAAAAACATTGGCTGCCGAAATTTATGGAAATAAACAGTTAGATGCAATAAATTGCGCCTGTTAGAGTTTACAAACATAATTGTGATGGCTGACTACGAAGATTGGGATAATTTAAATTGTTTGTACATTATTTTCTGACTTGTTTCCATTTTTGAAAAATGAACATAACATTAACTTGTAAAATAATCCTTATATTTATTAACATTAATATTAATATATACTTATAGACACATTATTAAACAATCTTAAATAAGACAAACAATATCACAAAATAATATAAACAACGCTGTATACCGATGGGACCATAAGTCTGCAACAGCAATGAGATAGCATAAACAAAAGCACATAATACTTGAGTAAGAAAGAGATAACTGTACAAAAAAGTTATTTTAGTAGGCATATTTAGTTGACATATGACATAATTAAAATGAGCGTCAAGTCTACTCAAATATTTGTTTCTATGTTCATCTCTTTCTTATTCAATCATTGAATTCTGTTTTTTATTCATTTTATCTCATTGCTGTTACATACAGGTTGCCTAAAATTGTACAGAACATGGCAATTTCATGAGTTGGAAAAGGTTCATAAGACCATAAGAGTAACCAAAATGGAAAATGCATTAAATACTTTGGTAGCTAGGCAACAAGTACCTATTGCACCTACTTGTTGCCTAGCTACCAAAGTATTTATTGCATTTTCCATTTCGGTTACTCTTATCGCAAATAGTATTTGAACCTTTTCCAACTCATGGAATTGCCATGTTCTGTAGAGTTAGGTATGTCCCCACCGGTATTTTGGGCAGTAAATGTTCTCAGTTCAGCTATTTTCTTAAACATTTTTATAAAATTCGCATCTTCACTTACCAATCAATTATACTGATTAGATTAACTTTATAATATTTGTAAATAAGTCTATAAATACCCGCTTAAATACCCATTTTGGGTATTTACCCGGGTAAATACCCCGGGTATTTACCCCTAAAAATAAATACCCGGGTAATTTACATCACTACCCACGCCCCAACAACATCCTAACCCTAACATAAACCATGCAGGAAAATTTGCAAGGCCAAACGCAGTAACGCAGATATTTTTCATGTGGCGGTGGTAGTCTGGCAGTGTGTTTTTGTATGTATTTTTTGGTTTTTGCAAATTAAAACGTGTCTGATGTGTAGAATTACCTTACAAAATCCTCAGGCTGTGGCAGCATTAGATTCGATTTAGATTCCACAACTGCCTTTTGCTGGTATGCGGACATCAGCCCTTTGGGCTTTTTGTACTGTTGGGAGTTTTCAAGTTAGCAGGCCGACATCCGTATCTTTTACTAGACTTGCAATGTCCCCTACTAGCTTGCGGTTGTCAATAGAGTTAAGGCTCCAATCGAGTTGGTGGTTTTTACGCTCTAATGCTGGGCATTCAAAGAGGATATGATAGGCTGTTTCATCATCCTCTTGGCATAGTCTGCAAACAGGTTCATCTCTATAGATATTGATCTTGTGCATAAATTCTCTGAATGCTCCAGTGTCTGTTAGTAGACTGACTAATTGCTTGATTCGACTTCTGTTCAGTCTCAACAGGGTTTTGGTGGTTTGTGGATTCAGAGTTTTTAGCAATCATTTGCAGTGTGTTGCTTGATTGTAGTGTCTCCACCTTAGTTGGTGTGTGGTATTGACCCACTCATTAATGGCTGAGCGGGCTTGGTTTTTCTGAAAGCTTAGACCAGGTTCTGGACTGGTCATTGCATTACGGGCTGCTTCTTTTGCGAGCTTGTCCTTATTTTCGTTTCCTTCAATACCTTGGTGACCTGGAATCCAGCATAATTTTACTATATTTCCCTGGCTCAAGGTTTGAAGTTTGGATTTGCATTCCTTGACCAGTCTCGATGAAGTACTGAAAGTGTTTAACGCTTTCAGTGCTGCCTGACTGTCGGAGAGAATGTGTATGTCTCGTGGCAGCATGGTTGTATGTAATTATCGCAAGAACAAATATTCATGTGGTCACCACCACCAAACAAGTGTTTTCTTAATACTGTGCAATAAAACAGGGAATTGAAGCAAGTCAGTAATTGATTCAGAGCCGGTAGCGGAACGAATTGTCAAAGGGCAACAGATACCTTTAATGCATACCTAACTTTTAAAAAGATTATGCACAGTTTTGTTCAATGTAAAATGCTTTTTCAATAAATGTTGTTCTAATGCAAATAATAATCCTGTTTTGGCAAATGCCAGTAGTAGTAGGTCTTGCTTGAATAATAAAAGTATATTTACAAATGTTCACATTGTAAGCAGTACAAACAAGTATATTGGCATTAAATGTTAAATATCTTCATAAGTATTAGAGATACGAAAAAAGGTTTCATATGAAAGTCACTGTTTTTGATATGACCAATTTAAAATTGGCTTCGAAAGAAAATTCAAGGTGGCTGCTTTTGATGTACTCGTATCAACTTCCCTAAGTTAAACGGGAGCCATATTGGATTTTTAGGTTACTGAATAGAGTTTGTTATTCTCCTTTCAACGATGTATGATTGAATAAAAATTCCAGTAAAATTAATTGTTTTTACATTTTAATCGAGTAGGCTTACATGGATCCAAACAAAAACAAACAACATTTATTTAAAAATAAAACATAATACTGATAATCACTTGAAATGATCAAAATGCTGGCCATTGTTAGCTAAACATAGTTGACATCATTTGACGACACGACGTGTTACTATACGCAAATTTTGTTATTGTTTTTCATCATAGCTACTTGCCTACTTGATCATACATTTAAAAAGTAATATCAGTGTACATACATCAAACAAGTGCCTGGGACAGTTCCTCGGGGGGTATTTTTAAGCTTGACTATCAGATGGCAGCACAAAGTTCTTCCAATCAGAGCCAGTTACTGGCTGTGCTACCAATCATGTGATCAAGTAGTGGCGCCATCTGTTAGTACTATCGGAAAGTCCCCCCCCCCCCCAGGAGCTGTTCAAGGTCATCAAAATCGGTATTTTGACATCAAAGGAACCGACAGTGAGTGTCTCTACTTGTTTGATTTAGGTACGCTGGTAATATCACGATGTTTTTTGTAGTTCAAGTATTTAGTACTGAATTAACATGTTACTAAGTATTATAGGAATTACATACCAAGGTTTTCTAAAATAAATTTCACCTAATTTTCTTTGGATCCATGTTAATTTTACTGGAAGTTTTTCTTCAATCATACGTTATCTTACATTGTTGAAACGAGAATAAAAAATTCTATTCAGTAACCTAACAATCAAATATGGCTCCCATATAACTTAAGGAAGTTGATACGAGTACCTCAAAAGCAGCCATCTTGAATTTTTGTTCGACACCAATTTTAAATTGGTCTCATCGAAAACAGTGACTTTTATATGAAACTTTTTTCCGTATCTCTTATACTTACGAAAATATTTGACATACAATAAAATTAGTTTTCAGTTTTTTTTTAATAACTTTTGACTGGTTCGATGTTTTGAACTTTTTCAAACAGATTTTAAATCACCATATGAAACTGCAAAACATTGCCCTATTTAACCACATCTCCATCTTCAATGATAAGAAAGTTACCCATGCAATCCCACTCGATCTGGGACACACTGTATTTGAATAATATTTGTGACTTATAGTCAAATTTGATCGTAGAGAATACTATATTGCTACTACGTATGAAATCATCAATTATTATTCTTCACAATTAATGGAAATTTAACTCTTAACGTGACTATTTATCGTAGATTATTAATTCAAGTTATTTTTTACTACTTGATATAAACAACCTTTTGGTTGCCCTTTACAACACCACAAGTTAAAACATGCAACTGTTACATCACATGATATACATTAGATATCTGGATATTATTTAGATTAAATGCATCATTCATACGGTATGCTGCATTACATTGGTTCATTCATATTTTTAGTTATTACAAAAAATGAAGGCTAGAAAATTCTCTACAATAAAGGTAAAAAGGTTATATAGGTTTATTAAGTACAACCAACCATTCAGTAAATAACACTGCTAAGTTTTACAGTGCACAACCCATTACGTATATATATCCAGTAGGTACCAGAACCACTACTTTTACAAGCATCAAAAAGTCATGACCAATCAAAAATGTAGTTATTGGAGAGGGTATGCAATACTCTACTCTACTCCCTGTAAAGCGAAGGTAATTGAGAAACTTGGACCAGCTTTATTAGTGAAAGGCTTATTTTTAATAAAATGAACCATCCAAAAGTATTGTCCCACCCACCCGACAAAAAACATCTGTTGCTGCTATTAACTGTAGACAGACTAACAATCTATGGCCATTTCAACGTTGCATCACATTGGACAATGTACACTCGATATAATAAGGGTCTCCCACTTCTCAGTGATTTCGTCACAGAAAATATTACAGAAGCAGAAGAAAATGAAGAAGAAGTTAACGAAGAGAAAAAAGAGAACGAAGAGAAAACAGAACAAAGAGAAACACGTGAAGGGGAAGGGTGAGGACGAGAACAAGGATGAGCTGTAGTACGTACTTAAAACAAGGAAAAACATGGATTAGGCCTACTGAGAAACCGTGTAAAAAAATGAGCTTTGCACCTTACCGCCGTAGGTGTTTGGAAACGGATGCACCGCTGCCTATTATTTCTCTAAAGTATAGCGTGAAAATGGCTGGTTGTACTTAAAAAAACTTATATAACCGTTTTTGTAGAGCATTTTCCAGTTTTCATTTGTTGTAATAACTTAAAAAGATATTTACAAAAAACTTATTTCTGTGGTTGTTGACGTTCTAGGTAAATAGACCGAACTCAATAGACCGAAAGGCAGTTGACCGAACTCAATTGACCGAAAAGCAATAGACCGAAACGTCACTAGACCGAAACAGCAATAGACCGAAAATCACTTGGTCGAAAATATGTTATGGTTAAAGTACACATTCGGTAAATGTGCACATTAAATATCTTGAAAAATTACATTTATTTATTAACAATAGCATCACTAGAAACATTTACTCAAACAGCGTCCCAGACAGATAAGTCTATTAGATAAAGAATGTTATTTGAAATGTTGCTTAGAATTAATAGTAGGTGTCACATATAAGGTCACAGCCACCTGCTCTAAAAAACAATTTCCACTGGTTTTTCTTATTCTTCTACTACCCTGCGAATTACTAAACGCGATACTTCAAAGTTAATTTATTGACGGATACCATAAGAGTGTATCGTCAAAGTTGAGTTTCGGTCACTTAACCTGAAATTTGTGTGGCCCGAAATTGATGCTAAAAATCTCATATTTCTGTCAACAAAGACACGAGTATCTTAAAAAAATTAATAATACGCGATCCAAACATCAATAGCAATTCAAAGCAATTATAATTTTTAATAGAAATGTTATAACAAATATTTCCAAATAACATTATTGCATATTTTGGAAAATAAGGGTACTTTATTCTTGAGCCATTTTCATATTTTCGAACTTTCCCCGTGTACGGAAAGGGATAATTACATTTTGACAAGTGCATTTATAGTTTGAGAACAAGCAGGGTTTTTTTATAAAGAGTGATTTTTTTTGAGAAGTCAAAAATAAACTTTTTTCCCCCCATTGTAACCCAATCCGTGGACATACTGTATAACAATTTTCTATTTTATAATATATTTCGTCTTTTGTTACTTACCTTAAAAGATTTGTTGGCGGTAATTGTACTTAAGAACTTAAGATGGTAGACATAATCCACATGCACTTTAGATAAAAATCTTCAAATTGAAATAGTTCTACGTATTATCTATAAATCTGCATTCCTGTCGATTTGGGAACAGATAAGCACAATACATGTTCAAATACTGCATAATACTGCGCAATGCAGAGATTTTTAAAAATAAAAGGGTAACTTCCAGTTTTTTAAAATTTTGTAAACCTTCTTCGTCCGGTTATTACTTTATTATTTTTTCCCGTCGACACTTTTTTCCGCTGCATTTTTTTCCGTCGGCACTTTTTTCCGCGGAACTTTTTTCCGCGGCACTTTTTTCCATCGGCACTGTTTTCCAGGCACTTTTTTCCGCCACCCCATTTTTTCGTATCTCCTATAGTTATCCAGATTCCCTATGAAAACATCGAAATTGCCTTAACCTGTAACCTTGGAATACAGTTTATGGGCTTCGTATGCGTTAGACGGAAATAGACATATGATTTAAAATCTAGTATCCTAGGATTTAGTGTTTTCTGAAAACGAAACACCTCCATTCTGCGGATACTAGATGTTAATCGCATATAATTATTTCTGTCTAATGCATACAAAGCTCATAAGCTGTATTCCAACTCATTTGATTACCTTTGTTCACATTTTCCGCCACCAATCTGTATAAAGCTAACTAGCAATTTAACCAATTCTGTCATTTCAACCCAACTTGCCTTTCGCGAGAGAACATTAGAGGCATTAAAATTTCGACGGAAAACTCAATGGGTGGAAATTCAGAATACACATTACAAGACTTAGCAAATTCTTAACATTCGGATACCTACAATACCTAATTATCTTTTCTTTTGCTAAGGGAGCTCAAATCTATTTTCGTGAATAAGCTTGGTCTCTGTCGCAGTCTTCAGGTTAAGGCAATTTCTATGTTTTCATAGGGAATCTCGATAACTATAGGAGATATGGAAAAATTGATTCCCATCCTCGAACTCTTTTTTCCAGAAAAGCTTAATGGTTTAAACCAAAATGGGCTACCGTCTTTTGTTTTCGAGTTATAAACAAAAGTTAAATTTTTCGATTTTTCGTTTTTTGACAATATCTCGCTTATTTATAAAAATAGATAAAAGTAATTTGACGTTCTTCTGGCACCTTTTCGATACAAATGCAGTGGGTAGTCAGTTATTCAAAAAAAGTTTTAAAATTCTAGTTATACCATAAAATTGTATTTTTGTAGATGAAATCCATAGTTGTATGTGGTATCATGAGTAAGAGATGTTTTTCCCATTCCAGTGTTATATATCATAATATACAGATTGGTGGCGGAAAATGTGAACATAAGTAATCAAATGTTTGTGAATACAGTTTATGGACTTTGTATGCGTTAGGCATAAACAGACCTATATGCGATTAACATCTAGTATTCGCAGAATCAAAAGGTTTTGTTTTTAGAAAACACCGAATTCTAGGATACTAGATTTTAAATCATATATGTCTACTTCTGTCTAACGCATACAAAGCCCATAAACTGTATTCTAACTCAATGGACTGCCTATATTCACACTATCCACCACCAATCTGTATAATATAACATATACTGTCCCTCATAAATTTGTAACACATGGATTTTTTTTATCATCCATTTATCAGAGTGTTTTATTCCTGATACAAGTTCTACATCTTCTCAAACTAAAAATGCACTTGCCAAAATGTAAATATATTCGTATACAGGGGAGGTTCAAAAATGAAATGAAAATGGTTCAAGAATAAAGTACCGTTATTTTTCAAAATAGACAAAAATGTTATTTAAAGAGGTTAAAAGTAGGTGTCAAACATAAAGTCACAGTTACTTGCTCCGAAAACATTTTTTTCTGGTTTCTCCTATTTTTTTCTTACCACGCTGTGTATTATCAAATGAAATACTTCAAAGTTAACTTATCAACGGATACGATAAACGTGTATTGTCAAACCTGAGTTTCCCTCACTTAGCAACCAGGATATTACGTGATTCAAAATCAGTGCAAACAAATTTCATTTTTGTGTAAAATTTTTAAATAATTTAATAACAAATGGACCAAATAATTTAAAATCAATTATAATTTTTTTCGTTGATCGTTTATTTATGGGTCCATTAATGTAGAGAGAATCGTCTATTAATGACCCTTACTAATGAATATTTTTTATTAATAAACGATTTTAAAAATCTGTTTATGTTGGTGGAACTGTAAGTCTATGTCAAATTCGAGGTTAACAGGTTAGGTTTTGCGTCAGTTTTGACACAAACTGACTCAAAACCTAATCTGCTAACCTCATATTTGACATGACTTACAATGTCACGAACATAAACAGTGCCAACCTAAGAAAAAAATCACAACCATTTATGGTCACCCGGTACCATTAATGTCAAAACTTTAAGTGTCAAATTCTTTTCATGGAATAAAATTAGATTCTCTTCAAATAATATACGATCAACGGAAAAATATTGTAACTAACTCGTATGTTAATCGGCGATTAATAATATCTACAATTAACGCGCTCGCTAGCGCTCGCGCATTAAAATGTCTCGATTATTAATCGCTCTCATTAACATACTTGTTTGTTAAATAACTATTAAGAGATATGATATAACAAATACTTCCAATTAACATTTTTGTGTATTTTAAAAAATAAGAGTACCTTTTTTTTCAATCATTTTATTTTTTTATTCAAGGAAAATCGGTTCTGAAAGATAATTTTTAAATTTAAATATGATTTTTGTAATTTGCTAGAAATATGTTCCTTAAATCTTAATTTATTATCGATGATAAGTCCTAGATTTTTACAAGAATCTTTAATTTCCAATGACATATCCCTTATTTTAATAGATATGTTATTAACATTGGCATCTCTAGTTTTTGCCCTACCAAATAACATCACATAACATTTACTTGCATTAATTTGAAGATTATGTTTTTCCGAATATTCTATAAGATTTTTAAGATCAAAATTAACTTTAGCATTGACATCATCTACTTTATCGGGATTAAATTTGATTAATAGTTGTGTGTCATCTGCATAAAAATGGTAATCACAAAATCTTAGAGATGTTTTTAAATTGAAGGTATAAATGATATATAACAAAGGCCCTATCGTTAACGATGAGATAGGAATGTTAAAGTTGGTTAAATCCTATTGTCAAAAAATCCTCACAAAGATAGATAAGAATATTAAGCACACTAATAGCTTGTAAGGCACATACCTTACTTAATTGCATTGTGCGCTAAGGATTTTCCATGGTATAAATGCAATTTTTCTTATTTTTCGATTTATTCCAAGTCTACAGCTTGCTAAGGAGTGTTGTAGAAAGTTAATATTGAAAATGGTGTTGCAGTACATAGAGAGTGTAAAGGGCCATCGCAAATTGTTATTAGATGGTCATTTGTACATCAAAGACAAACAAATTGATACGAAGATATACTGGAGGTGTGAACGTCATAAAAAATTCAAGTGTAGTGTTCGTGTTGTATCAGTGGACAACGATATTACACAAAAAAATGGCCAACATAACCATGCAGCTGATGCTGCAGAAATAGAGGCAGCTCAAGTAATGCAAAATGTTAGAGAAGGTGCAAGACGTACCCAGGACGCTCCACACTTCATAGTATCGCAAGCATCTTTAGGATTATCACAGGCAGCGTCAGCAAAACTGCCAAAAGTGGACAACATGAAAAGAACTATACGAAACATTCGAACTAAGCATGATGCTGCTCCAGCTATACCTGGTCATCGAAGAGAACTTGTAATCCCAAATAATTACAAAATTACTAAAAATGGAGCAGATTTTCTATTACTTGATTCTGGACCCGCTGACGATCGAATATTAATTTTTTCCACAAGAAGGAACTTGCGGCTTTTAGCTCAGTCCATGCATTGATACGTAGATGGCACGTTTAAAACTGTGCCACATCTATTTTGCCAATTATATACAATCCATGGGTTGCAATATAACAATGCTATACCATTAGTATATGCACTACTGCCAGATAAAACCGAAGAAACCTACACTCGATTGCTTACAAGTTTGAAAGACATTGAACCGACAGTTTCACCAATAAGCATACTTATGGACTTTGAATTAGGGATGATGAATGCAGTGTCTGCAGCATTTCCGCAAACCAGGCAACGGGGATGCTTTTTCCATTTTTCTCAATGTTGTTTCCGTCACATCCAGTCAGAAGGACTTCAGCGTCGATATGAAGCAGAACCTGAATTTGCCCTAACAATGCGATTGTTGCCTGCTCTGGCATTCGTGCCTGCAGCAAATGTAGTAGATATCTTTGAACAGTTGTGCGAAGAAAATGTTATTCCACAAGAAGCTCAAGGTGTGCTAGACTACTTTGAGGATACGTGGATAGGACGCCCTCAACGACGTCACCGTCGCCCGCCGCGTTTTCCTCATGTTATGTGGAATTGTTTTGATGGTGTGAATGAAGATTTACCTAAAACCAACAATTCCGTGGAAGGATGGCATCGAGGCTTTGACCAGCAAGTTACTTCAAACCATCCAAATATTTGGAAATTTATAGAAGCACTGCAGCGAGAGCAGAGTCTTAACGAACTCAAAATAGAGCAATATGTAAGTGGCGAAGAACCACCCAGAAGCCAGAAAAGGTATCGGGATTGTGCTGACAGAATAAAGCGCCTTGTCAGTAACTTCGATATTCAAGAAAACATCGTCGATTATTTACGTGGGATTGCGCATAATTTTAATTTTTAATATTAGTAGATATGTAATTGGGTAGGATATATTTGTTAAGTATTGTTTGATTTACTAGAATAAAGTTAAAATAAAATAAAAAACAAAAAAAACTTCTAAACACGCCAGTCCTAAGCTTGAATAAAGTGTGAAGAAAAGTTGATGCTATTTGTTAAGGACTTTATAAACTTTTGCCGCTTCTCTTGCATTCTGAATTCATACTGTGCGCAGTGGACTGCCAGGCGGGCGTCCGTTTCTAAAAATTCACTTAACTTCCATCTGTCGACGAGACTGCATGCGAAGGAGTCCGCTCTACGAAAGCTAATTCTTGTAAATGTTCAAATGTTCAATGTGTTGTTTATTGCTAATAAAGTAACATATTTCCGGCTTTCAACGAGTGTATTTATTCAGTGAAACCTACAATTCATACAGTCCATTAAATTCCAAGGCGAGCTGGCAATCAGGAATTTTCCAAATAACGGAAAACTGAGAGGCTCCACAACATTGGTCCTACAGAGCCAGGATTAAACCACATTAGGTCATTGCGAGTCCAACAGCGACAGCATTTGACAACATTGGTCATTGGCAAGTACAAAAACATATACAGTTTTGTATTGCATCGCATGTAATCGACCGCAAGGAAGACAGCAGACGGTGCTATCAACGCCAAGTTCGTGCACGTGGGCATTGCAGCTGCAAGCCGGCAGTCTGCGGCGTCTCGTCCAGACCACAGCAACGAGGAAAACCGACAAGGCGGCACATACACCAATATCAATGTAAGCCTAATTTCCTATTCTTGTGATTTCCTATGCATGAATATTTGGTTTTCTATCATCTGTGTTATACATGTGCATAATTTCAGCTGCGTATTATTGCGTAAACAAATGGTTTATGAGTCATATAAACATTTTTAATTGCGTGAAATGCCAAGCTATTACGTTTGTTAGCGATAACCCCTGCATTTTCAAATTGCAGAGCCGTTTGCGTTGTTAAAACAGTCTCGCGTTCGTGGCGCAATTTGGTCTTGCGTAGTACACGGCCATCCGCGTCGTGATTCATTCCGAGTACCGGAGGCGTACCAAATTCGCGCCAGAGGCGTGCGAAAGGTTTTATCATTAAAGAATATTTCAGATTCTGCAAGTAGTAAGGCTACCACGCGTAGCATCTTGCCTGAAATATCACAGATAGTTAACCCGTTGGGTCCGCGTACCAGAAGCGTACAAAATTCACGCCAGTGGCGTACGAACAGTTTTCATCCTTAAGTTGTTTTCATTTCAACAATTATGAATTCGCTTGTTAGGGCACGTGGCTCTATCAAAGGCAAGCTTACGAGTTTCGCAAATTACGTGCAATCTTTGCAAATAGTTCACGATGAAGATCAATTTTTATCTAGCGCTCAGATTGTTTAATTGCAGAAAAGATTGGATGTTATAGCCGCCGTGTTATCAGAATATTATGCAGTTCATGAACAAATTTTAGAAGCCAGTGAGGATGCAGAACGGGAAATGCAACAGCGAGTCGAATTTGAGGACTCTTATTTTTTTGCAATCTCACAAGCTGAATGTTTGATTAATGAATACAACAAACAGTCTGATGTTGCACCAGATCGTTCTGGATCTCCTAATGGTAGCGTAAGATCAACGCATTCAAATTGCAGTTCACATTGCAATAATCAAGCTGTACGCCTTCCTGCCATTTCGATTCCCAAATATTCAGGAAGTTTCAGAATGGTTAGAGTTTCGTGAGATTTTTATTAGTTTAATTCATGAGAATCAAGCGTTAACTAATATTCAAAAGCTTCATTACTTAAAGGCTAGTTTACAGGGCGATGCAAGCCAAATTATAAAAAGTTTAGAGTTTACTGCGAGTAATTATACTCTAGCTTGGGAGGCATTGTGCAATCGATACAATGATCCAAAAATTCTGGTTCATAACCACCTCAAGGCTATTTTTGAACTTGAATCTTGCAGTAAGGAATCTGCAACTAAATTACGTACGATTAGCGATATGTTATTCAAACATTTTGCAGCAATCAAATCATTAGCTACCGAAAGCGAGCTTCTTGATTTTGTTATAATTTATGTAGTTTCTAAAAAACTGGACCCCACTACATTTCGTGAATGGGAGGTCCTTAGAAACCGGTCAAGTTCTGACCTGCCTAATCTTGATGAGTTCAAGGAATTCTTACAAAACACAGCAAATCTTCTAGAAACTCTGGAAGTAAAAAATGTTAAGCTTGTACCCGAAAAGTCTTCCAAGGTACATTCGAAATCATTTGTGTCAGGTACCCCTTCGTGTCCACTTTGTAAAGGATCTCATTCCTTGTACAAATGCGATAAGTTTGTCAAGCTGTCTGTTCTTGACAGAAAGTCAAAGGCAAAAGAGCTCCGCGTATGCTTTAATTGCCTAACTCAGGGTCACCTTGCGAGCCTCTGTAGCTCCAAATATACGTGTAGAATGTGCAAATCAAGGCACAACACACTTCTTCATGAGGATAAGCCTCAGAACGCTTCTTCTAGTCAACCAGGATCTGCGATGTCGGCAGAAACCCCTGTTGAACTAAACCAATCGATTTCGGCATTCTGTTCGAATGCTTTGCAGGTACTCTTACCTACGGCTACCGCTAAACTCATCGCTGATGATGGTACGCCTCATGTTGTGCGAATCCTGCTGGATTCCGGTTCCCAATCGAACTTCATACGTTCAGATCTGTGTAAAAGGTTGAAGCTTCCAACTCGCGAAGTCAACGTTACGGTTTCTGGCTTAAGTAAAGCCACTTCTCAAATCAAGGCTAGGTGTGATATAAAGCTGCAAGCCCCTCACACTTCATACGGCATTGGCCTATCCTGTCTTGTTTTCGATGAGATTACGGGTGTTACCCCAAGTTTTCGCGTCCAGCGAAACAGCTTCAAGGTTCCTGATAACATCAAGTTATCAGATCTGTCCTACGACCAACCGGGCACCATCGACATTCTGATTGGTTCGCCCATTTTCTGGCAGCTCCTTTGTATTGGACAAATTGGTCTAGGCCCAAATCTTCCCATCCTCCAAAAGACTCGTTTTGGTTGGATTGTTTCTGGCCCTACAGGCCCTCCTTCTGCGTACCCTGTACAGTGCAATCTTGGCACGATCGAGGATGCTTCTGACCCCATTGCTAGGTTTTGGCAACTCGAACATTACCCAGAGGAAAAGGTTCGCACAAATGAAGAGAACGCCTGTGAGGCACATTTCGTGCAAAATACTCAACGAGAAGCGAATGGTCGATTCGTTGTCTCTATCCCTCTCAAGGAACCTGTAGAGGTATTGGGTGATTCATTGAAAATCGCTCAGAAAGGATTCTTATCAGTAGAGAATATTTCAGATTCTGCAAGTAGTAAGGCTACCACGCGTAGCATCTTGCCTGAAATATCCGAGATTTCAGATTCTACAAGTAGTAAGGCTACCAATCGTAGCAGCTTGTCTGAAATTTCCCAGATAGTTGACCCGCTGGGTCTGTCAAGCCTTTGGTGGCACGGTCCCACCTGGCTAAGCGAAAGTGAGGCATCTTGGCCTACTTCCATGTTCAATATTTCAGATTCTACAAGTGGTAAGGCTACCAATCGTAGCAGCTTGTCTGAAATATCCCAGATTTCAGATTCTACAAGTAGTAAGGCTACCAATCGTAGCAGCTTGTCTGAAATTTCCCAGATAGTTGACCCGCTGGGTCTGTCAAGCCTTTGGTGGCACGGTCCCACCTGGCTAAGCGAAAGTGAGGCATCTTGGCCTACTTCCATGTTCAATATTTCAGATTCTACAAGTGGTAAGGCTACCAATCGTAGCAGCTTGTCTAAAATATCCCATATTTCAAATTCTACAAGTAGTAAGGCTACCAAGCGTAGCATCTTGTCTGAAAGATCGCAGATATTTGACCCGCTGGGTCTGTTAAGCCTTTGGTGGCATGGTCCTACCTGGCTAAGCGAAGGTGAGGCCTCTTGGCCTACTTCCAAACATGTTCGTGCTGAGCTTCCAGAATTCAAAAAAGAAGTTCAGAGTCTTCCTGTAACCTCTGTTGAACCATTTCCGTTCAATCAGTATTCAAGCTTCGCTCGCTTACAACGAGTTACAGCTTATTGTTTTGTCACAAAGGCAGTGCACCTTGAATTGGTCGCTGATCTTTCTACTGAAGCCTTCTTAATGGCTTTTCGCCGGTTTGTAGCTCG
This sequence comes from Agriotes lineatus, assembly GCA_940337035.1. Classification (NCBI taxonomy): domain Eukaryota; kingdom Metazoa; phylum Arthropoda; class Insecta; order Coleoptera; family Elateridae; genus Agriotes; species Agriotes lineatus. Next base: position 71,459,155 of record OW679203.1, read on the forward strand.
TCGAGGCAAACCGCTACGTGTCTATTCAGACAATGGCACTAACTTTGTCGGCGCTAATTCCGAATTAATCAAATTAGGCAATTTTCTCGCGGAACAAAACCCTTCTATTTCCGAATCAGTCGCGAACGACGGAGTAGCTTGGCATTTTATACCCGCGCACAGTCCCCACTTTGGCGGATTGTGGGAGGCCGGAATCAAGTCCTCCAAACATCACATACGTCGCGTTATAGGTAACGCTAGTCTAAATTATGATGAATTTAGCACTTTGTTGGCACAGGTGGAAGCGACCTTAAACTCCCGACCCCTGTCCCCTTTGTCCTCTGATCCAAACGACCTTCAGCCTTTGACTCCTGCTCATTTCCTGATTGGTCGTCCGTTGGTGTCACTGCCTGATCCCAACGTAACTGAGATAGTCGAGTCTCGGCTGTCTAAATACCAGAGAATACAACAACTTCACCAGAATGTGTGGAAGAGATGGAGTAAAGAGTACATCTCGGAACTCCAACAGCGCACCAAATGGCGCACGCATCTTTCGGACCTCCAGCCTGGTTCCATGGTCCTCATCAAGGATGACAATCTACCCCCTCTGAAGTGGAGGTTAGGCCGGGTCACCGAGCTGCACCCTGGCCTTGACGGCGTTACGCGTGTGGCGTCAGTGAACACTGTGTCAGGAATCGTGAAGCGATCCTTCGCCAAATTGTGCCCGCTACCTAGTGTTGTGAACTAGTGCGTTAGCGTTCAGCGCAGTTTTCGTAAAGCCTTTTGGCTCCCCATTGTTCGGGTTTTCTTGTACTAGATTAAGATCCATGTACTATTATGCTTTGTATATATGTGTGTTCACGTTACATGTTTTACTCTAGCTTTTACATGTCAACTCTGTACTGTTTTATTTGAAAGGTTACCCTTTCCAAGGCGGGCGGTATGTTAAGGACTTTATAAACTTTTGCCGCTTCTCTTGCATTCTGAATTCATACTGTGCGCAGTGGACTGCCAGGCGGGCGTCCGTTTCTAAAAATTCACTTAACTTCCATCTGTCGACGAGACTGCATGCGAAGGAGTCCGCTCTACGAAAGCTAATTCTTGTAAATGTTCAAATGTTCAATGTGTTGTTTATTGCTAATAAAGTAACATATTTCCGGCTTTCAACGAGTGTATTTATTCAGTGAAACCTACAATTCATACAGTCCATTAAATTCCAAGGCGAGCTGGCAATCAGGAATTTTCCAAATAACGGAAAACTGAGAGGCTCCACAACACTATTAATTTTAATAAATGTAACCGTAATATATTTTCGACAGAGTGATTTTCGGTCTATTGCTGCTTCGGTCTAGTGACGTTTCGGTCTATTGCTGCTTCGGTCTAGTGACGTTCGTTCAATTGCTTTCGGCCTATTGAGTTCGGTCTACTCGCTGTGTACCCCTATTTCTAATGTCAAAATAAAGGTGTATGCAAAATTTCAGCTCACTTGGATGTTTTCGGCAGGCGGATCCTAATGAGCCTGGAGTATATCTAGCTCAAGAACATGTAACTGCAAAAATTGTCATTTTAACATGTTAACTGCTCGACGTGGATGCACTCATTATGATATTACACTGTTAATGGAATATTACACCACAATATAAACCAATCCGAAAACTGCATTCACACAACGTTTTTGTAATGCTTTGGCTACATGCTATCCGAGAATGAAACACATTACTTGCTAGCTCAGATGGTACTGAATGCTAAAAGTCTGTTACTCGAGTGACGCGCATCCACGTTGGGCACACATCATAAAACATTCGCAATACACGAATCTGCGTCATGAGCAGTCAACGTGTTTAAAGTAGAAATGCATGACGATTTTGCATACTCAGTCTCTAGTTTAGTTAAATGGTTGCTTGAAATAGATTTTAAATGGGCGCAAGGCGACAACAGAAGCTTTTTTAAGGAACAGTTGCATATTCAGTTAAATCGATTGGCACTTTTAAGAGGGTATATGAAAAATAAACTATCTAATAATTCATTACAACTTGTTATCATTGATGAAACATGGATTTTTAGCAAGGGCTTTAAAAAAAATAGTATGTGGCTAGATGGTATCCCCAGCACTTCTGTTAAAAATACTGGATATGGATACCGTTACATAATTATTCATGCAGGATCATACATTTTATTGGAAAAGACATTTGAAAGCGTTAGAAATAAGAGTGGGGAACTGCAGAAGCTGATACTGCATTACCCTCGATTAGCTGACAATGTTGTCCCAAGCGTATTTCCAAATTTACCAGCATATTTGTCGTCAAAAGCGCCTCAAGAAAGGACAAATCCTGAATGTAGAAGAAGACAAATATTGGAAAGACATGCACAAAAAGTGAAAGTTGTTTAATGATGACATCAGCAATTTTTTTAACTGTATGGAACAATTTTCGTCACACAAATTTAGATTTCAATTAAATTAGTAGCCTAAAACAGCTGTCCATAGGCAGGGGCGCAGGAACAGGGGGGGGGGGCAAGGGGGGCGACTGCCCCTTCATAGAATTTATTGGGGGGGCAAATAGCATAATTTGCCTCCTCCGATGTATACTATGAGGTTTTTAAAAATGTGTAAATAGGGTTTTCACATTAATCTATACGAGATACTAACATTTGTTGTAATTTGTAGATGGCGCAGAAATAAAACACGAGGAATTTGTTACACACGTCATTATTTTTATCTCCACAGTAGAGAATTCGATATAGTCCATTTTTCTTTGATATGGAAGTGCAAATGCCGAAATTCTAGGGAAACCATTGACAACAAGCATTGTCACTAGGCTGCAATGTGTCCATATATAAACTTCTGGTTATTATTTTTGGCTGAGGTTAGCTGTCATGTCGACAGGTTGACATTTCATATATATTTTATACTGCAGCTTTGGCTATTATAAACTTGAAATGTGATTTATAATTTGGTTAGTTAAGTAGCGATTGCACTAAGGTCAATTTCAGTTTATAATAGCCAGAACTACAATTTAAAATAATTAAGGTGTCAACCAGTCAACATGAAACCTAACCTCATTGCAAAAATAATAACCAGAAGTTTCTATCAATCTAGTGCCAATGCTTGTTGTCATTGGTTTCCCTAGAATGCATTTCCATATGAAAACAATGAAGTGTGGTCAACACACGACTTTCTTTTACTACCTGTAAAAATTTCAGTTTGCGATTTTTCTTTATCTATACTAACAAATAACTTTTTTGACAAAAGTTATAGATCATTACGTAATATACAAGAGTTTTAAACATTTTTAATCCCATTCGTTTTCGAGAAACTTTTGCAAAACTGTAATTTTTTCAAAATGTTTTTGAACAAAATATAATTACACAATATATCATCTTGTTCTATGAAATTTAAGTTTTATCAAACAACTATAACATTTTCTGGGAAAACAGAAAAGCATAAGAGGAAAATATCACTTCCGGTTACAGGATTTTAACCAAATTTATATTAAAAACAGAGATATAAATTTTGAGGCCGATCAATTAAACCATCTGGGCTGTAGAGAGGTCACAGACAGACTGACAGACTCACAAAATGAAGGCTTACAAACTGCCAGACAGACAACACTTCAAAAACCACTTTTTCTGAGCGAGAAGACAAGAAAACTGATATTTCCTCAAAAATTTCGAGTTAAAAACAATCATGATTGCTATATTTTACAAAGTAAAAGAAAGTAAAAATGAAGTATATCTTTCAGGTTTTGTATCTTTACGACATTTATATTAGACACATTAGAAAATTCAAGTTGCTATTGAAACATTTGATAGTTTCGAAGTGTGCAATATCAAAAATAACTGTCTATTACCGTAAGGTATTAAAGATGAATTCTTTTTTATTATTTCTAAAGTTTTCAGTTAATATAATCTCCTTTCCTGATTTGAATAAAATGATATTTATTTTGAAAATAACTGTTGGACATTGACAGGCAGCCGTTTTACTTTAATCTACGGACTAAAGTGGCACTTTATGGATGCTAAATAATACTATAACAAAGTGTTTATGGAACAGTCGAACATAAAGCTTAGTTATGTTAAAACACTCAGAAAAATGTTTTGCCCCCCTATAATTACAGTAGTTCCTGCGCCGCTGTCCATAGGTTAGGTTTAAGATGGGTTTGGAAATAAAATAAAACAGCCAAATAAAATAGTGAGTTTGAAACTCACACTTGGACAGTGGTTACATCTTACGCCCTCCGGCCATTATACAAATATCTTTGGTTGTTGTGACCTTTGGGAAAAGGCAATCAGCCTTAATTCAAGGGGTTAGAAAAGAAAGGAGATTTTTTTTTATCCAATTACATGTTCTAAAAAATCTCATATAGACAACTGTAAAAGAACATTTACAGAATTTGTGTAACAGTATAGTATTTTACAGTAGAAGTCCGTTAGGATAGCCTTTACTGCCGAGCCAGAGAATTTGTGAGACGAGCTCGAAGAGCGAGTCGAATAATACTGGCGAGGCAGTAAAGGCCCTAACGGACGTGTATTGTACAATAGTTTTTGTAATACCTACATACAATTCCGTCATATCTATATTTTTCTAATTTATTTTCATCAAAACGCTAGGTTTGTGTAATGACATTTTAGAATGATTGAGAGTGCGTAGAACGTTGCAACTGTCGTTTATAAATGTCAGTTATTTCCAATTTCGTGTATGGTTGTAAGCAGTTTTAAGTTGTAACCAGCTCGTATGACATCTGTAGAAAATGATGAAGATATTTCTAAAGACGTTAAGATTCTGAATGAGCAAGTTATTTTAGCGTATGTTCAGGAGTTATAGCAGTCTTTTGCGCCTTCTTCTATGTGGAGTTGAAGACTTGCTTGCTGCTGGATTTGTGTGACAAACTTCACTTTGACGTTTGGCATACAATTTAGCAGGCCGTGGTCTTTACGGACACTTTTTACGGCCGGGCCGTAAAGAGGTTGCTTACGCAGTAGTAAACAGTCCTTAAAGAAATATTTAACAAGTAGGTATTACAAAAATTCATTAACAGTGCTAGATTCGAGTTTCTTGATGCCATTTAAATAAATATTAATGAAAATTGCAAAATATTTCCCCTAAAAAGCGCCTTGCATAGAAAACCTAAAAATTATGCAAACATGCTACTTTTCGGTAAATAATAAAAAATCTAAAGAAGTAATTAACATTTTATATTATTTTCTCCCATTATAAATCTTTAAAATCTTCACATAAAAAAAATTGAAGTTTAATATTAAGTCTTGATATGTGAAATTTTGAAAAATATTTAAAAAATTGAAAAATTTATTTTTAGCCAAAGTTAAAAAGAATTAGGGGTGTTCTGACCTTGAGATTTTCCAGTTAGTTAAAAATAATACACTCTAAAAAAACCTCATTGAAATCATACTTAATTTCCGAAAAATAGCACTTTTCGGATTTTAACAAGTTTGAAAAACTCCATTTTCTAAGTAAGTAAATAAAAATTACTCGGTATATATGATAGGGGCTAAATAGGTTTTTAGACAAGCACAAATTATTGACGTAACAAGTTTTTTTGAAAAATCAAAAATTAAAAATTTTCCCATATTATGCCAACTTTTTGGCGGACATTGTATATTAAATAAATATTTGCATTATCAAAAATGATATTTCTATTATGCTGTATGTAAAAAATTATACAAGTATTGTATTTATCTAGTAGGCCCTGTTATCAGTAATTATTATTATTATTATTATTAAAAATACACCGACAGGCAGCAAGCTGTTAAGCCATGGTCATAATTACATTGTGCTGTAAATATGGTAAACTAAACAAAATTACAACATAAGTAATACATAAGTATTACTGTTTAAGGGTCAGTTATAAATAAATTATTAAAAAAGAAAATAATAATAGCAAAATATACACTTTCGCAAAGTAAACATTCATACTATATATTTTTTTGACAACCGTCAAAAAAAGGGGACATTCATGCATCGCTATCAATGCGCGAAGTTTGGCATTTTTTAACGTGTTAAAAAATGGGATATTTATTTACGTTACCAAAAATTTTCGCGCACTACATCTCGAAATAATTTTGATATTCTTGTTCGGCGGTTGTAGAAAAAATATTGTTTGTATTAAGTGCGCGAAGTGAGTTTTTTTGTGCGTTCAAATTACTTTTTTGACTCGGCTGGCGCCTCGTCAAAAATGTGGCATTCTCACGGACAAAAAAACTCACTTCGCACACTTAATACAAAAATTACTATTCCAATGCTCGGTCATGTTATATAGTTTATTTTCTGTTGTAGGACCCACTGTGATGAATAATAATCTAGAGAATAGTAATAATAATAATAGTTTGATGTCTCATGCCACTTCAGAGAGTGGCTCCGACTCCAATAGCCCTGTGCAATATACGATAAGTCCTAATCAACAAGTAAGTACTTTACAATGTAACCTTTTTTGCAAGTTAACTAAAAACAATTTAAAAGGTTTAATTTGATTTATAATTTTTTGTCTATGAATTATTATTGGCACCTCCTGCAACCAGATTGTTCAGTTTGTTTATTTTACTTGTCCGACTGTGTGACATAGGTTGTATCGGCCCCAGGCAATGCCATGGAACGACAACTAGAAAACCCAGCTAGTTACGGCGTAGTACAACCCTACGCTGTTTCCACACCTACATTGCCTCCAGTGCAGCCACCACCTTCTTGTGAGAATGTCGTGATACATGGTTCGACGCCTCTCTCCCAAATCGGTGTCAGCGTCTGCCCCCCACCTCCGAGTGACAGTTCGGGGCAAGTGTCACCGGCTCCCACAACTCCCGGCGGTTCCGAGGAATGCGATAGTGACTTTACGTCGCGAGGCCGCAAGCAGAAGCGTGGCGTCCTGCCCAAGCATGCCACAAGTGTTATGCGATCATGGCTGTTCCAGCATCTTGTTGTGAGTAGCATAATATTATCAATTAGTAACTAACCAATTTTCCAATTATGTTAAAATGTGATATTCAATTGATACATAATTTATAACCTTTATAGAAAAAAAAGAACATAACCAAACATTTTGAAAGCTCGAATTCGTGATAGTCTTTTCACAGTAACAAAGTTACAGCTTTGGTTATTTTAGATACTTAAGTACAATTTGTTGTGAATTGATTAAAACTGCTTGTTTGCAGCATCCGTATCCCACGGAAGATGAAAAGCGCCACATCGCAGCACAGACTAACCTCACACTGCTGCAGGTTAATAATTGGTTCATAAATGCACGTCGCCGCATTTTGCAGCCCATGCTGGATGCCAGTGCACCTAATGACAGCAGCGCTGCCAGTTCGCCGGCACATAAAAAGAAAAAAGTGCAAAACAATAATAGGCGGTTCTGGCCCCAGGACTTTGCCAATATGCAACCTCAAATAGACAGTGGTAAGTGTATATAAATTTGAAATCTTATCGGAACATTTACTAAAACGGAGCACTGGACAATGTTGTCGCACGTTTAAAAACAGCGATTCCTGTGAATCGAATTCCAGCAAAAAGAATCCGGCGAATGGAAACGGAGCCAATTATGGCAGTTTTTCTTATCTAATACATACCTAATCGGCCATGATTTATTACATTTATACAATCAGTAATTGATATTACTAGGATTGAAACTCCTTAATTTCGGAAAAATTCTAAGTAGAACTTTTGACCACAGCAGTCGGTGTCTAAGATACCTGGTATTCGGCATCCCTAGGCTTTGTTCATAACATACAAATAAAATAAAAGTGATGGAAAATTATGGGACACCCTCTAATTGGCAGATCTATGCTGCTGACTAGGTGATGCAGATTATCCATAAATACCTTGTAACAGTAAAGCTTTGTCGTCAAGCAATAAATCTAAACACAATTAGGTACAAGTCGGTAATAGTTATTAACATATCCAGGAATGTTATGAGTATCATAACTGTCGCAGATGTTGACGAGCTTGGATTTTTAGACATCTAAAGCTGTTATAATTCATAACATCCATGGTTTGTTCAATAGTTTACTGGTTGCAGTATGGTAATGGTTGCCATGTACAGTAAAGGAATATTACCGACCAACCTACTTTTTATATATGTAAACAAAGGTTTTGTTAGCAAATATTTATATTCTTGGGCAATCTTCTAGAAAATAAATACTGTGTACACTTAGGTGCAATAGCCGGCTGCCAGCTCAGCCGAAGACGGCGTACAGGTCTTTAAGAGATTAGTTGGTAGCCCAGTGCAAAGCGCATTTGTTCCCAAATTCGTGTGGCCGAAAGCTAGTGGCTCTAAGCGATTCGCACCACGACGGCAGGGGCAAATATCAGACCAGGAGAATAGCCTCCATATTGGGTCCTTTCTTGTGCTCTAAATTAGCGTACACAGCAAGAGTTAAAGCAGCTCGAAATCGCATGAAACGGTGGTTGTGGAAGCGATAACAAACAGCTGCAGAAATGCCTCAGATTGGCACTCCAGCACTAGTTGCTGTAAAGGGGAAAAACAAGGGTCCACGATAACATACCAGAAGTATAAGGAGTCTTGAGCGACTAAAATACTCACCCTGGAAAAATTCCAGGCAATGTGTGACGCGACGTGGTCGTATACAGAATCCGCCAAAGGCGTAGGAATCAAATCTTCAAAGTGAGCTCGGGGACATTGAAACCACTCAAAAGTGTAGGCTTACATTTCACAATCAAGGTCACTCAAGTAGGCGGGCCGCAAGCACGCGAAATACAAAACGGCGCGCTCACAGAACAATTGTGCAACTAGATAAATAATAATGTTTATTTAAATCAGAAAGAATCTGGTACATACAGATACAAGATAACAAAAAATAACTTATTCTAGCTCTTAAGAAATTAAATATAAAAATCATTATTAATTTTTTCCTTCAATTTAAGCTTAAATTTACTTAATGTGTTAGATTCCTTAATGCAAGTTGGTAATTTATTGAACTCCACAAAGCCTTTAAAAAACAATGATGACATGGTTTGTTGAAGTTGGGTAGTCGCAATATATATATTATTTCTACCTCTTGTAGGATAATTATGGGTGTCATTCACAAAATTTATATTACAGCTTAGGTATTTTGGCAGCTGGTTGTGCAATATTTTATAAATAAAAATCATAGTAAAGTAATGTAAATGTAGATGCGCCACAGAGCGGACTAAATACCACAGAATGCTAAATTGAAAGGCGGCGCGAATGAAAAGTAACAGTTTAATATCCTGAAACCGGTAAAAATGTAAAGCAACTTGCATGATGCGAATAGTATAGTTACTCCACAACACAAGCTTCTCTTCAAATTTAACGCCTCTTACATACGGCCTAGGTACACAATAAAAAAAGAAGTCGGCAAGAACTCGTAAAAATGCAAATGAAGTTATAGTCAAAATGTAAATAACGTTTTAGACTAGTGATGACCTCAAACAGGCATAGGTGAAAAAATCACTGCTGCTGACAGTTGTGGATTGGAAGCAAAATTTTCAGCGTAGACATGAACCACAACAAAGTCTTCCCATTTAGCTGAATTATCTATAAAAGTTTAGTGATTTGTTAATAACTTTTATCTTCATCCGTGTTGTTATAGCGTCTTAACCAAATTAATTTTAGTATCGTTAAGAGCTTCATTACCGCACTGAGTGCGGTAATGGATATTACCGCACTCAGTGCGGTAATGGACAGATATTACCGCACTCAGTGCGGTAATGAATATTACCGCACTCTTTTTATACAGTGAACCAGAGTTTATTGATGAAGATAAAATATTGAACAATACATGTTTGCTTATGGCACACAACGAAACTCGTTTGATTGCCGCAAAACTTGGCTCACCGCCTCGTTTTGGCAATCAAACTCGTTTCGTTAAGATGCTCATAATCAAACTTGTATCGTTAATATCTATAATTGCATTACTTCAAGATAATATTCCTCCTTCACTGTTTTGCCTTTTGGAAGAAATTCGTGGTGACTGCACTTGTCTTGGTTCTTGGGTCGCGGTGACCTTTTTGACATCCACTATGACGATTGAGTTTTTGCTACATCATAGTCATTATGTCTCGAAATTGGGATTTTCCCAATGTATAAACAAAATTCCACACAAATTTGTTGTTCGTGAAAATCGCTTATTTAAAATGCATTGTCAACTTACCCTAACGCTTGTTGACACAAACAATTGCCATATGATAAGTACTATATCGTGATGCGGCTTTCTCTAGGCTACCCTCGAATGTTTCCGGTAGGTGGCAGCACAGAACACATCCAGCTGGCACGCTATTGCAAAGGTTCGGAAGTTTACCGCGTAGACCTCTTATATAGGCGTAATAGTAGTCTATGGACCTACAGAAAATTCAAATATAGCGATAAAAGACAAGTTTCAACATGACTTTACCACATTTCTCAGTGACATAGGAAAGGAAGTGATATTCATGGGAAATTTCAATGCAAGACTGAAAAAGACAAAGATGACAAAGTGAAAGGACAACCTGTAGCACATATTATAAATGGAAATGAAGGACTGAGAAAAACAAATGAAAATTTACAGCATAAAAATGTCTCTCAAGTAAGGCAGCAATCTCACTGAGCCACCATCACTTACAACCATCAACCGCCATCAATTAAGATAACCCGCTGCAGTCCCACTTAAGCCAGCGGTGAACACCACCAACCGCTATAAATATAAATTTTGCACTTATTGACACTTACAGTGTGCACATTGACCAAATTTGTTATACGTTTAAACGGCTAGTAAAACGCAAAAAGTGAAGTTATGTACGCAAATGTTTGTTTAGTTTGTGATTTGTAAATGTGAGTATCTTCAGATAGTTCTGATTCAGATAGCGAAGAAGCGTTACCGAATTTGGTAGCAACCATAGAACAAAAAACCCTAACAGTTACCTCGCGCTTGTGCGTTGCTAACCAACGGTGTCCACCGTCCACCAAAATTCATGCCGGTTGGAAATTTCAAACTGGTTGGTGGTTGGTTGTGGTTAGCGGTAGTTCAGTGAAACCAGCCGCATATTACGCACGCTGGAATTTTAGTCGCTGGCTAGTGGTGGCTCAGTGGGACTGCGGTCGCAACATGGGCACAAACAATACATTAAGTTGGAACATGGGACAAAATACCAGAACAAAGATAACGAACAGAGTGATGGTACTAATCACATATAGCTTAAATACAGAAAACAACCAAACCAGAAAGTTAGGTACTAATCAGTGAAGTTAGAAACATTTATTCTCGTTATCTACAGAAAGAAATCAATACAATAAATTTGACACCTCGTAATAATTAACCAAACTTAGTGTTTAGGTGACAAGTTTCGACAGATGGTTACATAGTTTCATAGTTAAAAATTGATTAACTCTTAAGATTTGAAGGCTTGCATTTTTCAACAATATAGTATTTCCTGCATTCATAGGGAACATGCAATTCTTTGAGTGTGTGTTTCTTTTTAAGTATCATTTTTCACCATCATAGAGAATATTGTATGGGAAAATAATAATGACAAGTATTTGAAAAGATATTGAAATAGAGGAAGAACAGCAGTACCAAAAAATATAATTTTTCCTAAGATATAAGTGTGAAACCTGAGGGCAACAACCACACCTTTCTCTCTAGCCGTGGATTAAGTGCAGAACTCAAAAGCAATTAACGTAGGCACTAATTTAAATACAGTGGCAAACGTTTTCTCTATATCTGTTTTGATATTCAATTGTTACAATGTTGTAACAATTTTTTTTTAGTGAAAATGAAACCAATAATATTAAATTTTGCTTGAAACTTGGCAAAACGGTCACTGAAGCTTCTGACATGATTAAATTTTTGTATGGAGATCAAGTTTGGTCGTGCTTCAAACTTTTCGAGTGGTTTACTTGGTTCCAGTAATGGCTAGACACTAGAAAATATTGAAGCTGTAAGTGGCCTGAAGAGCTTCACATGAATCCAAAATATGTAGACTGTCGACAGATTTTAACTGTACTATGAATTTATATTGTCCTGGGTTCGCTAGCTTAAACAGTTGTAGAGACATAAAACTCTATTTAAATCGTCAGTGCGGCTAAGGGCAAGCCAATATTGCTCTGGGTTTGCTCATTGTCACCTTGACTGCTGAAATTATGCATACAAACACTACCAGCAATAAAAACCCAACAGGTTACACAAAAAGATATAACCTGTAAGAATAACACAAATACAGGAAAATACATTTACATAAAACAGTGCCAAATCATACAAGTGAAGCTGTCAACAGTATAAGCTCCTTACTGTAATATCTAAGGACCAAAGCTGTTTCTACTCGTGTTGTAACATACATAAAAAATAGATGTAAGAATACATAATGTTCCTATAAAAAGACTGTACACTACATGCATGAAAGCACCTTAAATAGTGCGTTAATGTTCAACTGTCGACGCAAAGTCAAACACTGATAGTGCGAAATGTATTTAAATTCAGCGCACAAATACAATCTAGGCGATGGTGTCTATTCTTCGTTATCAAAAACGCTGCAGTGCGAACACTGCCGTGCCACGTTAGGGTGGTGTAGCTTGAACAAGCGTCCACGTTCGATCAGTAGAGTTAAGCAACCCTATTTCTAGTCAGAACTTGAATGGGAGTTCCACGGCTGCTTCGCTCGGCGCCTTGTGGTACGACTGCCACGGAAATAGTTAGTCTCCGATGTCATAATAACATCATGGCAGTCGTTAGTGGGGTTTGGAAGTCCCCATAAATGCACAGCGATGCCTATAATTGGCCTAACGGCTGTTGGCTGAGTGCGAAATAACGCAATAACTTCGTACTGGTTGCGGGTAAACCCCGTTATCTTAGACCCGAAATGCTTTATTGAAACGATTGCCCAAGATGTTGCTATGATATCTTACTTCATATTGCGATCCTTGCATTCGGTTGCTCCCAAGTGTTCTCGTGGTTGGACAAGAACGGTGCATCTATGGCGTCAAAATAACAGCTTCCTTTTATGGAAGAAGCAGCAGGACCTTGGTGATGCTACCCAGGTAGTTTAATTCCTCCGTAGGCTCTGTTCTCACTCAGGAACCTCTTTGTGTCGGCGGCGATTAATGCAAGCCAACTCCACACCCCCCTGTGCACTTTGGTTGCCTTTATTAGCGTTTTGCGTTCCCTGGGTTAGTTGGGACGACACCCGCACGTGTTGCTTACTCAGGCGCCGACTGCCTTCGCGGTCAATTGCCCACACTGGCTTTGTTCTATTTTTAACTACACGCCTTTGATCTGCTGCATTCGCACATTCCACTTCCGAACCCGCAATACGTATCTACAAAGCACTTCAAATTAATTGGTATATATGAGGAATACGGTTCAGCTTTATTACTAGCAGTATATGAAAAAAAGATATGAAATGTATATTGCTATGGTTTTAAGCCCTACTAATCAACTCTGTTAGCATTGCCAAATTAATGAACATTACATATAAGCTCAGAGTGAGATATTTTATATAACTGCAAAGCTAAAACTTGAATTTGCCAGAATGAATACATTTGTAATGAGATGCCAGTAATTGCAGAATAATTAATTAATGAACGCAATAAGCTCAATTTGAACAGGGATCTAAGTTGAATGTAAGTTCAGTTAATTGATTAGGTTTGTGCTAAAGTAAATGCCAAGCCGAATGAAATTTCATAATTACAAGATGGATCGCAAACGCAAGGGAATGAAGCGTAGAATTCAGGTACAGTTTAATAGTGAAATCCAGTCAGGGTTTTATAAGAAAGGTAATTGAAAGATAGATAAGCTTATGAACATGCAACTAGCAGATAAGAATGAAGGCATTAAAGCATTTGAAGGAAACTGTAAGAATCAAAAGGCAAGGATTATAGAAAGTGCAGAAAAGGAGACAGCATATGAACTTAAAAATGTGTGAAAAATAAAACAGTGAATTCAAAGGAAGCCAGTGCAGGAAATGCGCGAATTAAATACTCTAATCAGTGCAGTGACATGTGAATATTTAAACGCAAATTAAAAAGACGTGCAGTGACATAGACACCCAAAATTAGTATAAATGTAAACAATTATATTAGATGTAATATTAGTGTACAAAATCCTAGTTTTAAGTAGGATTTATTGTTAAAAGTCAGTATTTTGAACCATGTTAACATCCGTAATTAATTTGAAACTAACTAGCTTTTGTTTATAACGAGGGGGAAGACAAATGAATAAATTAATGGCTTGACGTGTGAAATTGTGCTCTGCATTAAAATTAAAATTTCTGATATTAAAAATAAAAATATAAATTGTTTTTATCAAAATCCGCTACCAAAATTTGTTGAGGTGTCCGATGCTGTTTGACATAACCTCGATCCGAAGCAGCCTTAGTTCCGACAGCTACGAGGAGGTCTACCAGTCCAGCCAGCCCATTGGGGAAGACACCAGTGCCATTCAGCAGCCCGTGGGATTCGTGCCTTAACAACACAATCCGGACCATACCAGCCCCATAACGAGGTCAGGGTAGCCTACAAACACTCCGATATAAGATCGGCTAGTGCAGGTACTCTAAATCCTAAAAATAATTAAGTGAGCACCGGGAAATTCATGCATGCATAAGAAGAGCAATACTCAATGCAATCCAGGCCAGTTCCATCGCCGTACGAGTGACTCTAGTCTGCCAGGAAGCTCAAAATCAATTATTTGAGGTTATCCGTTAGTGTGATCCAGACCCACGCCAAAATAAACAATTGGGAGATAGAAGTGGTCCCCATACACAAATGCTAGAAACCAATGAGGATTAATGCCGTGAAAACCAACTAATTTAAATAGTTACCAATAGAACTGTGATCGATTTCACTTGTTTTGTTTATTCAATTTTACGCGATCTTGCAAACGGCGTTCATCTTGGCTTATATTTGACCCAATTTCAGTTTTGATTGTGCGCAGTTAAGCGTATGCGGAGACAGATCCGTATTTAATAATTTTAATAAATTATGCATTCAGGGTGGACCCATCCGAACCGAGATGAGTCTGTGCTTTATCGATTTGAGCTAGCGTATTATTGGATTAATTGCAGATAAATAAAATATTATAACGGGCTTACAACTATTTATTTTTATCTATCAATTTGCAAGTAACTTTTAATCAACCTAAGATTTGATAACACGAATACGAAAAATATTTGCGTGGTACCCTTATTTAAAAATTAAAATAATAACATATTACAACACTAATTAGACATGCCATTGCAATATATACAGGGTGAACGAATTGGCCCATTACAGACTAGAAGAAGCGAAAAGTGTGTGCCACATTTGTGCCACTCAGCTTCCCATATGGTTACTATTATCAAGACTTCTTGGTATAAAGAAAATGTTATTCTTCATATTGCCCAGATATCACCCCTTGCGACTTTTTCCTTTTTTTCCTCTATTAAAGATGAAGTTAAAAGGTCGATATTTTCAAGATGTTCCTGATATTCAACAAACATTGACCATAGACCTCCCCAAGTCGTTTCCGAGCTATTTTGTCCTGTGTGTTCTGGAGCCATCCATTGCCTGCGATCTGCTTTACATCGTCCACCCATCCTTTTACTGGTCTTCCCACTCATCTCTTAGATGTTCTAGGGCGCCATTGTAGGATGTCGTTTGGCCATTCTGATGTTTTTCGACCAAAATGTCCTGCCCAACTCCACTACAATCTCGCTATCGTATCCACAACATCCGATGTCGGTGTTCGTCAGTTTGTCTCCCAGGCTTACTCCTAACAACCTTCTCTGCATAGCTCATTGTGTGACCCTAAATTTTTCTGCTGTTTTTTCTGTTAGTGTTGTTTCCATACCGTAAGTTACGACAGACAGAATGCACATATCAAAAACTTTTCTTTTCAAGTATGTAGGTATGTCCTGATTTTTCAAAATATACGATAGACGTCCAAAAGCCATCCACCGCAGCTAAATTCGTCTCACAGTATGTCTCAGATATGTATATCCTTCCACTTTTCGATGTTTTGGTTGTTTAATGAGTCTGGAAGAGTTAAACTAAACAAAATAAGAAATCAGAATAACATGATTATTGCAGACAAAACCAATATAAAAATCACAATAGAATTATTTTTTTTAAATCTGTACCATTTCACGTAATAATATATTACATACCTAGGTGGAAAGTGTTTTATTCCTATCGAGAGATTAAGTAGTTAACTGAGACGCGTATTACTACTGAAAATACACATCTAACTGGTGCCATCTGTTCTCTAGTTAGTTTTTTAAAATAATTGGACTGAGTCACATGCCTTTCACCTTCAACCGTTGAAGGTGAAAGACCTTCTATTAGTAATGAAAGAGGTTGACCTTTGAGCTTATGCCCACACGGTAGGAATTGTGTGACTCACTGTGAATGTGAATTTAGGGCCGGGCTTCGAGGATTAAAGGAGAGAAATGTCTAGCGTCGACTCGCTGGAGATGCGGCGGTTGACTGCAGGTATATATTGTAATGGTCTTAGGCCCACAACTCGATTCTGCTAGCAGTGCAAATTAATGAACATTTCAATAAGCACAGAGTTGGGGTGTTGTATATAACTGCAATGCTAAACTTAAATTTTAAATAACATGCATTGGTAAAGAGGTGCCAGTAATGATAAAGTAATTAAGTAAGGAACGCAAATGGCAAGCTTGTTTTTCACAGGGGTCGAAGTTGACTTGCAAATAAATGGAATAATAGGTTTGTGCATAATAAATAGCCGAACCGAAAGAAATTAATAGTCACAAAAAGTTTTGCTATGTGCAAGTAAAAGAAACGTAGAATTCAATAAAGCTAGTCAGTGAAATTTGTGAGGATTCTAAAAAGGTAAAGAAGCCAGAATGACAACAATACATTGCAAAAGAGCAATCCGAAAAAGCAGGCATGTGGACATGAGAAAGCAATTAGAAAAGCAGGCAACAGGATATGAAGAAAGCAATTGAGAAGCAAGGAACTCTTAAAATAATCAATGCATTTAACGTGAGTAAACAAGCAGAGCAAATAATAAAACGTGTTTGTGTGGTGGCGCAAAGAGACTATTTTAAATATAAGAAAGCAACAATAAATTTAATTTGTAAGAAATTTGAAGATTTAAAACTGTTATCAAACTTTTTTTTAGAATGTATTTAAATTAACCAAAACTTATTTCCTTTTGTATTGTAACCATAGCAATAGTTTCTATTTTGTTTTAATAACGGAAGAGAACAAATAAATAATTAAATTACGCTTGACATTGTAAATTGTGCTCCACTTCAATCACAATTTTTAATTAATAAACGAGCATTTTACACAATAAAAAGTATACCATTTTATTCTACACGTGTCAGATTTTCGGTGGTATCATTTATGAAAGTTTCCACTACCAAAACAATAAAAAGTTCCACGAGGTGCTGCTCCGAGGATTTTCGCCAGCCGATCTAGCTCGAGATTTCGACAACTACGTCCAGCTAAGATAAGGGTCCAGAGCCAGGGATCTGCACTGCGATACTTAGGACCGGACTGCAGGAGTGCTACCGGCAGCTACAACAGCAAGGAAAGCCGCTCCAGTGCCAGAAACACCTCAGGTATTGGTCTTCGAGCATCGGAGGAGCCGCCGTTAAAAGTACCCCAAAATTTACCTAAAACATAAGAGTAAGCGGTCGGATTTCAACGTGCATATGAGAGGAGGCCTTACTGAGGAGTATTCGAGCATCTCCACGACCCGTAGGCGCAGTTTGAAAAATAAGCGGTTTTACAAATTTGAGGTTATGCGAAGGTAAAACAGTTGCAAGCTCGAGTCGGCGTCTCTTCTGACGTCACGAAATAAATTAGTTCCTGAAACAAAAGCTGATAATTACCGCCAAAGCGCGAAAATTTAAATAAATACCTTTTCGAGTGTTCATAATTTCACTATTATTTAACGTCAACAGCTTAGACTTGCACCTGCGAACCATTTTGTAGGTTTTTTGAGCGTATTGCAAACATTTAGCTACCGTGCATTGGAACTAAATGCGGTAAACAGAGCCGTATCAGAAAATTTGTAATTTATCAATCAACTAGGAACCCACCTGAGTTAAGCTTGTTGTTCTACTTGAGCTAGCGTTTTATTATAATTAATTGCAGGTAAATAAAATATTAAAAGGACATATAACCATTTATTTTGGGCAGTAAATAAGTACAGCTCACATTTTAACCAGCCTAATAAATTGATAACAGGCAAAAGCTCTGTACACAGTAAAATATTAAATCAATGAATTGTGCCTATTGGATTTTGCTATAACTAACAAATTTAGTTAATTAAATAATATTATTAGAGACTCAATTATAGAGCTATCCATTGCAATATAGGGTGGATTTTGTAGTGCAAGCTTTGAGCTGCACTTGTATTATGTCGTGCAGGTCGCCGCTCGTGGTTTTAATAGTGTTTCGACTTGTGGAAATTAGCTATGGACAGAACAGGGCTTTAGGGAATTGTTTTAGGTAATCTGATCGGCAAGATCAGCGGGTTATTTAGCGGGTAACTCGCCGGATAGCACAAGATCACCCTCCGAAATTTTTTTTTTCTTTATATACCCTGGGCTGGCGTAATCAGCGGTTCTAGCTGGTTTATCAGAGTAGGGAGATTCTAGCTTCAAATGCGCGGAGGAATACCTGCGTCTGCCCACGATGACGTCGCTTATAGTCTTTCGCGCGGCTTAAAGATGTAGCGCTCCGATTCTTAACGTGCTTCAAGCCATGGGAGAATGCGTGAAATTATATTTAATTAATAAAAGTCGCGTTCGAGCTGGGCGAAACGTTACAGTAATTGTTAATATTGGTGCAGCACATTATTACTATTATTATTATTACAATTCAGGACAGCAGCATAGCTGATAATGTCCCTGTAGCAATTGACATGTGCAGTTACGGAATGAATATACTTAACGCTTTAGTTTTTCCAATATAAATTTTAAAAAATCAGTAGCATAGTAATAAGTTAAGTTTGACAGGTAGTTGTTCGATTAAAATACCTTGAAGCTATTTAAATGATGAACAAAAAAGAAGAATTATTGAAAGATTGGAGAAAAGACCTCAAAATGTTGTAGTGTTTTCGTTTTTATAGTGTACAAAGTCAGTCTTTAAATTTTGCAAAACAAAAACAAACTGTTACTACGTGCTTAGGTGCTTACACAGTTGAGCACGCATTGAGTATGGTTTTGTGCAGCTTGCACTGAACTATGCAAGCGCCAATCATCGTCCGCGGTCGTCCAACAACAAAATTTTCCAGTCGATGTGAATTTCAAGCTGGACGGTCGAAATGTGACAGTTGACGTTAGAGTAAATGCATTGGAAATGTTAAATAATCGCTACCAATTAACGTAATTTTTCTGTCAGAGTTCTGCTTAAATGTTCCTTTGGTTGCAGGCATGCTGTCAAGTTCCGATGACGAAGGCGACTCTTATAGCAGCGACGGCGAAGAAGGAAGCTTAGTTATCGACTCAACAGCGCAAGGTAACGAAGTTAACCAGAACGGGCACCCTGTCGATCCACTGGCATTCGGCAGCAGCCCCAAATTGGAGCGGCCTTGAGAAATTTTATCTATCTAGACCGCCAAAAATGGTTTGTGTTCAAATTGCTGACGTAAACAAATGGCATCTCTAGATAATGGCAACTGCAAGATACATCCGTCTTTCGGTCCGTTTTAGTTGAAGGTGTTTTCGTAAACTCTCATCAAAATTAATACGGTGCCTTTTGTGTTACAACAGCGACATCCTTCACCATTACCGTTTTCTCGAGTTAAACCACAAATCTAAAACAAGGGGGCGAGCGCGGGCTTGAGACAATGATCAAGTGCTTGAGTTTATTTTATTGTTGTGCGCCTCACTTTATGTTTTGAGTGCTACGGTTTTGTGGTGGTTTTCCAAGTGAGTGCCCTTTTAAAGCTTTCCATTGCGAGTTGATTTGAATATACCAGGCGTTATCTATTTTCCTTTATCGATTTAAGATGTTAAAGTGAAATATAGTGAGTCTTAATATGTTAATTGTGACAACATACAAGTTTCTAGTACTTTTAGAACCTATATTCATTCCAGATTTACAAAATTTTAACAAAATAGATTATCCTGAATTGTAATTGGTAAAAGTAAAACTTTATTGCAGTTATTATCCTTCCCATTAACTTCCTGCAAAGTGGTATTTCGAACATTTTAATGGCTGCCATTTTCAGCAAATTGAAGTCCTTATGCAGGTTCCGTAAGTTCTCTTTCGGGTCTTCTTGAAGACCTTATGCAGGTTCCGTAAGTTCTCTTTCGGGTCTTCTTGAAGACCTTATGCAGGTTCTGTAAGTTCTCTTTCGGGTCTTCTTGAAGACCTTATGCAGGTTCCGTAAGTTCTCTTTCGGGTCTTCTTGAAGACCTTATGCAGGTTCCGTAAGTTCTCTTTCGGGTCTTCTTGAAGACCTTATGCAGGCTCCGTAAGTTCTCTTTCGGGTCTTCTTGAAGACCTTATGCAGGTTCCGTAAGTTCTCTTTCGGGTCTTCTTGAAGACCTTATGCAGGTTCCGTAAGTTCTCTTTCGGGTCTTTTTGAAGACCTTATGCAGGTTCCGTAAGTTCTCTTTCGGGTCTTCTTGAAGACCTTATGCAGGTTCCGTGAGTTCTCTTTCGGGTCTTCTTGAAGACCTTATGCAGGTTCTGTAAGTTCTCTTTCGGGTCTTCATAGACCTTAAAGCACAGAATAAACACCGAACAGACTCAGAAGCGATACTCGCGGTGGCGCCGAGTAGCTGATTTCAGCTATGGCAGTCATATTGAATGATAGTAGATCAAGAATAATATGTTGGTGGTTAATTCAAGGTAAGCAGGTTAGGTTTTACATCAGTCTATGCCAAACCTGACGTAAAACCTAACCTGCTAACCTCGAATTTGGCATAGACTTACAGTGTCAACAACATATTATTCTTGATCTATTCTCTTTAAACATGGAAATTTGAAGTTAAGTTCAACAAATATGAAAACTTCAAAATCAAATGTTAGATTAAATAGTCACTCATATTAACTCTATATTTCACTTTAATATCGTAAAAGTATAATTTAACAATAGAAGCGGCCGAAGTTTCATTGACATCCCATGTCTAGCGAAACTAGTGATTTAGCATAATTGTTTTTACTTATTTTGTTTACTTTTTGTCAGGTATTGTTGTCGCTTTTTTATACGTGCGTTCACTCCGTTAAATTACGTTTTAGGAATAGAATAAACTCAATCAGCGAAGTTGCAAAACTTAAATAAGGCTGAAGTTGAATGTTAAACGTTTTGTTGAGAATAAACTTGTATACGTAAAAAATACCTCACTTTGATTAACGTAACCGGAGCTAAACCAAACGGCGCAGCGGCGCCGAGCCGAGGCACTTTCAAGCGCTCGCCGTGCCGTTTGCGTTAGCTCTTCACATTTACGTTCTTACTAGTATACGCATGAAAACCAAGCTCATTCCAGTATTAAAAGATGTAAATTTTAATTATTATAATATAAATAATGATACGTAATATGCCGCACTTTTTCCTGTATAATGCTGAATCTATCTCTGCGCTGAAGCGGCCGGCGGCACGACGTCTCCGGGCAGCTGCGCCAGTTTTTTACGATGGTTTGTTGGGTGTGCCCTTTGTTTTCTAGATTTGTAAGTGCGGAGACGCCGCTGCCGCCAACCGCTTTTCCAAATTATCGTGTGCAGTATTAGAATAGGATTTTTTATAATTGCGAAAGAAGTCGGAAAGTAGTTGGATGCGACTCCCAAAATTGCTTCTTAGCTCTCACACACTTTTTTAGAGGAAGTAAAGAAGAGCAAACGTGGTTAAAAGAAACTTTTCATGTTGTATAAAATAGAATATCCAAGGATTGATGAAGAATTTAAAAAAATATATAAAATTATGAAACTTGTTTTGAATAATCCATAAAAATGTTAAAATAGAAAATGCAGGAAAATTTTGCATTTACTTTCACTGAAATGTGTTAATTCAAGTATAACCAAACACCTAAATATTTACTATTTTTTAGGTTAGGTATACATTACTTAAAAACACTAAACCTTTGATTACAACACGTCGTGTAATTCTTTCTTAACGAGTAATTTCAAGCTTGTTTTGGTTCACAAATCGCACTGGTTTTGATATTAGCATAGCTTCTGTGCTGTCCTCATTGCTAGAAGTTATTGTAAAACATTGAGTGTCTCAAAAATAGAGATTAGAGTAATCTAATGGTGCGTGCGTTAATTACATGGCGGAGCGGAGCGTGAGCAGATCGAGTTTCAGTCTTATGATTAGTGACCATCGAATATCTGGAAGTATTTGTCAAACGTTTAACTGTCACGTGTCACGAAATGCGCAAGTGTCAAATGAAAACAAATTCATTCATAATAATAACGCCGCCGTTCATGTCATTACTTTTCATGTGCTGATTATCTGTTTGCTTGGTTTAAATACATCGAAGACATCGAGGTACATCAACATCGGTACTTACTGAACGCCGACAGGTCTCCTCGCTTACCTCGCTCCGTATTTCGAGGAAACAGACATGTCAGAGGTACTTTTTATTACTTCACGGCGATTTGAGGTTAAATATGCTTTGAAGTTAATCTTAGCCCACTCAGTTTGAAAAATAAGAACCATAGACGTCCTGGCAAATTTTGACTGAGTTACCTCGGTTTAGATGTTATTAGTAGTATCTAACAGGTGTCAAAAAACAAGTCAAGAGTGCTTTGACAAAAATTTCCGAAGGGCGTAGCTTGTCATAGCACTTGGAGCATTGGAGCTGTCACTTTAACCTCCAATTTGTGGCTCTTTGTCATTCAGTTACTGTGAGATTCTGTTTATATTATAGAGCAGAACCATCTTTTCACGTTAACAGTGGTTCGTTACTCAGCTAAATGTAGTGTATTATGTAGGGCACACGCTAGATAAATTTTTCAAAACACTTCTGATGCTTGTTTTTATTCAGCACAAAAGCTCTATTAATTATTATGAGAGGCATCTATATTTTTTGGCAATATTTTCACACTCAATATTAGTACCATTTCACACCAAATCCAATCAAGTCTGACGCTATAGGATTCGGCATACTGACCAGTCCAATCGCGTCAAGTCTTGACGTGACTGAACGGGATTCAACCGGTCGAATTTTTATGCCAGTCTAGCCCAGTCCGTGGTAGATTTTATAATAATACGCAGTCGCATGCATTCATTTGTTATTACAATGGACATCGAGCATTAGAGAAAGAACTGAAACAAAAGCACAGATTAAGAAGCTTTCTATACAAAAGACACGTTTGGTGTAAAAGCATTGACTGGTTAGACTTGACTCGACTAAACGTGACTGGACGTAATGGGTTTGGTGGCCCTTATTCGTTCGCTTCTTCCAAATAGGAAATGGGTAGGAACATGGCACTTTTTTCATTCAAATTGAGGCTGTGTGTAGGATACATGATACTATTTAGTTTGTTTTGAATGAAGTTATATAAAATGAATGGTTTCTACCTATATATTTAGTTACCATTTATCGTTCACGCATAATGGAGCAGAGTCAATTTGGACAGTAACTTTACAACACTAAATAAATAGAGAACAAGTAGAGGTGCTCATGCCAAATGTTAAAATCTGTCTTAGAGTGCCTGGGACAGCGACTCGGGCGGGTATTTTTAAGCTTGACCACCAGATGGCAAAACGAGTCCTAACCTAAGCTAGTGACCTTATCCCAACGTAGAGTTCTTGCATATTATAAGATAATTTTAATATTATACAAGGACTCTATCCCAACCTTGATGTGGTAAAATAGTGGCACTATCTGTTGGTAATATCAGAAAGTACTCCCCAGGAGCCGTTCAAGGTCATTCAAACCGGTATTTTGACAGGAACTCACAGTGAGTGTCTCTACTTGTTTGATTTATGTACGCTGCCTCGATCCTCTTGCTTCAAAGTCCCTATATTTGGGAATCGGTTTATCATAATGGTGTGGAAATTCCCTTTTCCAGTAGAGTATCTGTCAAAATAAACGTTGAAAAGTTTCCACCAAATGCAGAATCGCCCAACCATCGGCTCCCAACATGAGAGTTTCATCTATCTCCGGCGTTAGTCTTGTGACACCTCGATACACTTGAAGTTCAGCACTTGATTAGAAGCACCTGCTAAGATGTAAACTTTAATTCTTGTTGGATTTTCTCATTGGCTGGGTCTAATTTTCCAGACACAATCAGCGTCACGTTGTTCTTGCCTGACATCGAGATTATTGACCAGGTGAAGATAATTGCCTAATGTAAAGCGATTTCTGTTCATGTTTTGCAGGACTAAGAGATATGCAAAAATTAGCCTGCCAGTACATCGCTATACGGGACTAGCCCAAAATGCTCATTGCCAAAGTACCAGCGTACATAAATAAAACAAGGAGAAACACTCATGTCTAATGTTAAAACTTGTTTAGAGTGTCTGGGACGGTGACTTAGGGGATATTTCTAAGCTTGACTACTAGATGGCGGAACAAAATTCTACCAATCAGAGCCAGTTACTGGCTCTGCTACTAATCATGATGTGGTAAAGTAGTGGCGCCATCTGTTAGTACTATTGGAAAGTACCCCCCAGAAACCATTCAAGGTCATTCAGTGAGTGTCTCAACTTGTTTGATTTAACGTGCGTTAAAAAAGAAACGTTATCGAGAGGCTTTGAACTAGTTTTGTGTTACGACGGCATGTCGGTGATTAGTGTATCGCTCTACCCAGAATTCAGCACGCTGAGTCACTTGAGTTGTCAGTTGTCAAAGTGAAGTTGTGCGCATACGCAATCCATAAAATAAGTTACGACATTACTTTCAAAAATTACTGTTTGGCACAAGGCCACTTGATAACGGTTTTATTTGAACGCACTTTACATGCGTTGAAAGCACAGTACGATCAGCAATAACTGATTGAGTTGGCAATACAAAATTTTGCTTGCAGTTGGCAAGGCTGTAAGTCCTTGTCAAATTTGAGGTTAGCAGGTTAGTTTTGCGTCAGCGTTGGCTAACCTTGAATTTGATGTAGACTTACAGTCTTGCCAACTGCAAGCAAAATTTTAAGATTGCCAACTCGATCAGTTATTGCTGATCATGCTGTAATACCAACGTATTTTACCATCACTCTGGCATTTGCATTTAGTACCCTTCCATTTTGCTGTAAGTAGTGGATGTTTGTCTAACTAACCAACAATGTAAAAAACTGGTGACCCTAATTAACAGGTAAAAAATAATTGCAAAAAATCATGAGGAATATAACATTGTCTTATCTGATAAGAGGTTAGAATAGTTGTTGATCCTAAATAAATAAACACCGTATTTGCGCAGCCACTGCTTGTCACCAGTATCATCTGTTAATGACATTTTTTATAATGACCTTCTGCATAGACCATGAAAGTTCAAAATTTGCGCTAGAATTACCAACGCTAGAGCGCGCTGCTCAGCGATTACAGATATCTGTAATAACAATCGGTGCACAGAAAAAAAAAATTATGTATGGTGGTACCATGTAGGCACTGGAACTTTTTTCCTTGATTGAATGGGGGGGAAAATCTAATCTGGCCGTGTCGGATTCAGCTGGGAAGGTGTCCTAGCCGCCTACCGACTAAAAACCTCTCTTTCGCTTTGCACATCGCTATGGAATTGTTTGTTGATGTTATCTTTGCTAGTCTTCCACCGTTTGCAGTTGAAAATTGTGTATTCCGCTGTATCTGTTTGCCCACAATATACGCAGTTGTCGTCTTCCTTAATACCCATCCTTTTGAGGTAGTAGGCAAAGCATTCGTGGCCGGTCAGAAATTGCGTAAGATGGTACCCTACGTCTCCATGGGTTCTATTCACCCATGGTCTTTACCTGCCTTATCAAGTGTTTTGTCCACCTGCCAGTTTCGGTGTAGTGGAACCACTCTTCTTCCCAGATATTCAGGGATTCTTCTCTTGCCGCCATCTCTTGTGCTCTGGTGTTCCCTTCTAAATTATACGATCTTTCTTGAGCCATTAGGTGAATAGGGATTACCCCCGCTACCACTTGCACCACGAGGGTTGATACCGTTCGATAGGCAGAGGCGATCTTATCGCTGAATGCTCTCTAGCTTCTGTCTGTGTTTATTCACCTGCAGGCAGTGCTGCCATACAGGAGAGCCATATAATATAATTTGGTAGTAGTCTGCTCAGGGCGGCTACAGCTCTCTCCGTCTTATTAACAACTTGCTCGATGTGGTAGTCCATGTTGAGGTTTTTTCAAATAGTGACCCCTAGATATTTGAGGTTCTTATTGCTTCTGATCTGGCGGTGGTCAATTGTCACTTGGATATCTTTCAGTTCCCTCTTTCCAGCTAGTATCACTGCTTCCGTTTTATGCGGCGCGATCCTTAGTCTTCTTCTGTTCAGCCATGCTCCGACCCTATTCGTTGACCACTCTATCTTGTCTTCAATTTCTTGTCGACTCTCTCCTAAGACCAACATGGCAAGGTCGTCCGCGTACCATACCAATGAGACTCCTGTGGGCAGCTCCAGTTCGAAGACTCCATCGTAATATAGGTTCCACGAGGAGGGGCCGACGATTGAGCCTTGTGGGACCCCACTACTTACGTTCATTGTGATGGCTTGTCCTACTTCTAGCTTCCTAAGGCACTGGAACTGGCGAGAATATAGAGTTGTGTTGTTGGGGTATGCGTAAGTTGGGCTGCGTTCTCAAGAAGCAAGATACTATTTATATTTGATCAAGGTGGCGTGCTTCAAAGCATATCTAACCTCAATATTTCTCAATAAATCGCCACGAAATAATGAACGGACTCTACATAGAGTAGCAAATCATAAGAATAATTTCCTAAAAAAATAAATGGACTTTACGATACAGTAACAAAAGTTATAACTATTAATAAATTCAATAACAATCAAATGAGACAATATGATCTTTAGTAATAAAATTAATAAGAAATTGTTTATTATTAATTATAAAACTAAATGCTTAAGTATTCGAATCACTATATTGTATACGACTTGTACTTCCACTGTACTAAAGCAGTATTTTAATATAATATTGTTTAAATTCGTTTTAAAAGAAGCTGTAATTTCATGTACGGATGGGGGTGTTAAGTTGTTGGTTGTTGACGATGTAAATATTATTTGAACGCACAACTTGAACAGTTCGTTAGAAAGAGAAGATTTAATATGAGGTTTACTGTATATTTTGTCGCAGCAGCAGTTAAGTGTTTTTGGTAAAATGCGTTCAAAAAAATTCGTTTTCAAGTGGCCTTGTGTCAAACAGTAATTTTTAAAAGTCATGTCGTAACTTGTACACATAACCTCACTTTGACAACTGACAACTCAAGTGACTCAGCGCGCTGAATTCTGGGTAGACCGATGTAATAATCACCGACATGCAGTCGTAAGAGCTCTCTCGATACCATTTTTCTTTTCAACGCACCTTACTATTTACTACTACTGATACGATATGTTAATCGTGATAACATACAATATGAAAAGTTTCTTTTAATAGTGTGTCTGTAAAATATTTCTGTCATAAAAATATAGACTGTTACGTCAAGACCATTCATATTACTTTCTGATCTTCGTCAAAGTATACATACATGGAACTAATATACGTAATTATACAATAAGTATGTTAAGATAGTCATTTCCATCCATTGTAAGAAATGTTTAATACTTTATTATCGTTGATAACGTCGTAATCAGAGCATATTACTTTGTGCCATCTTAATCTTATTCTAGAATGAAATTGATAAAGAACACGTGACACATTAGCAACCTAAGCAAAAATAAAGTACGATATAAGTTAAAGTTCTAAGTTTTTTAATGTGGTAGGATGTAATAGAGCAAGTACAAATATTAAAACGATAAAACAAAGAAGAGGCATCGTGTTGCAGTTTGTGGTTTAAAGCATAACCTTAAGAAACGAACCCATTTGTCACTTCATGGACTCTTCTTGTATCAATGTCATCTGCTGCACGTATACGTAATTTTTAAGCAATGTACATAATTTTTTTATAGTTGCTATGTAGTCGTGAGGTCAATTAATGCATTGACTACAGCATCCGACAGCCAACCGCAGCAGGCCAGCCGTACGCATACTGCCTGGAAGTTGGTCTTCCGTTTTTGAGCGCTGCCGCGGCATCTGTGAATGGTATACGTCGTGCGTAGGTTGGCCGCTGGCGTTGCCCTTCGGACATGTTATTGATGGTATTATGATTTAGTTGCTATGTCAGTCTGTGATACTTAAACGATTGCTCTAAAAAGTCATTACAAGAAGCGGTAGCCGAATCGCAAAATTATTACTGCAGTTTTCGTAATTTCGCACGATCTTAAATTACAACTACACAACCGAAACCCTCCCCACTTCAAAGTCGCAATAGAAATAGATTAGCCAGTTTCCGAAAATTACCAAAACTGCATGATGCTTAACTTTTGAAAATAGCAAACGAAGCTTCGTGTGACTACGTGTATACGCTAAATACTCAGATAGTTTTAAGATTCCTAAATAGACTTAGGTAAGATTAATGAAAGTTTGCGTTCGCGTTTGCTGGCGTTGCTTAACCCAGTGCTGGCGTCCGCTGTCGATGATTTTGGCGTTGCTGTTTGTTGGTAGTTAAAATTCGGATTTTAGTTGAACGAAGCCGGTACTGTAACTTGTGACCTGCACTGGGTGAACAGTAAAAGCAGTAGTTGTTACTCTTAGTTGTATTTCCGGTACCGCATGTTGATTTTAATATCAATCTTGGAATTTTGTAGCGAAACACTCTTGTTAATTCAATTACAATCTAAACTTTGAGCAATGGTAGCAAATATTGTATTTTTTATGATTGCATAATTGTTGGTAGCCTATGTGTAACTTTGATTGTATCATTAATAAATGAACTGATACAGTTGGTTGTTTTCTTTTGTTGTGTGATAACGATCGATAGTGAGTTTGTTATGAACATTGTGTAGAAGGTCTGAATTTTGGAGGCAAGTGAAGCAAGTTTACAGACATTTTGGCCTCAAAGTGGTTGTGGTACCTTGAAGGTCGCGGGTGGTGTAGCTTGAACAAGCGTTCACGTTCGATCAGTAGTGTTAAGCAACGCTCTTTCTGGTCAGAACTTGGATGGGAGTTCCACGGCTGCATCTCTCGGCGCCTCGTGATACGGCTGCCACGGAAATAGTTGGTACCGGATGTCATAATAACATCATGACAGTCGTTAGTGGGGTTGGAAGTCTCCATAAAATATACAGCGACGCCTATAATTGGCCTAACGGCTGTTGGCTGAGTACTAAAATAAATAAATAGCTGCACCTTTTGTTTGCCTCACTCAAGCCATCCACATCTTTTGGTGAACTTATGGATACTATCCAAAGCAGTGTGATAATTTCGTGCCAAAAATCACCCAACAGGGATTCTCCATCGAGGTAAGTGTAGAATATTCACATCGAAAAAGATTGAAGACCACGTAGTGTAACCCATTTAACACTGTTGTCATCAATTACATACAAGAGTAGTAGAGACATGGCGCATATTAAGGAATTAACATATAGAAACTACTCAAAAGTAAGTTAACTCCAAATAGAACTGTTGTTTACTGATACTAAGAAAATTAGCGCAATCTGAGAATTCAAAACTACACCACGATTGTCAATGCTCAAAAATTTCAACTGGCGCTTGCATGTCACATTAGAACATTAACTTCACTAAATTGCCAAATGTGACTGGTCCCGTGGTGTTAAATCTTCTTTTATGTCTTTGTACAGGGTCCAGCAATATGTATGATATATTTGTATAGGCTGCTTATAAAGGTAAGGTTTGATAAAATAAGTTTTAACATAACAACAGCTTATGTCGTGGGCATTTTTTACAAACCTCGTTCGTTCGATTTTACCCTATCGGGCTAAATATTATGTCCAGCATTTTTTGTTCAAACCTTGTAAGTGTGATATATAAGATACGCATTTATAAAAATCACATATATTACTTGCGTCGGCTGCGTTGATTAACAAAAAGTGCGTCTTAGTGAAGCCTGTCGGCTAGCTGAATGTTGATATTGTAATGGTCTTAGGCCCGAAGACCCGATTCTGCTTGCAGTACAACTTAAGAAACAAGTCAATAAGCACAGAGTTGGGATGTTTTATGTAACTGCAATACTAAGCCTAAATTTCAATCAGTAAATGCATTGGAAAAGAGATGCCAGTATTAATAAATGAATTGAGTAAGGAACGCAAAGGACAAAGCTTGTTTTCACAGGGTTGAAGTCGAAGTACAAATTAATTAAATATTAGGTTTGTGCAGAATGAATAGCCAAGCCAAAAGAAATGAATAGTCACAAAAAGGTTGTGAGCAATCTAAAAAGGTATAAGAAGCCAGAATAAAATAATAATGTCGCAAAGAGCAAATTAGAAGGCTGGCAGAAAGCCAGGAAATAGCAATTGGAAAATCAGGCAGCAAGACATAATAAAGCAAGGGAAAAGCAGACAGCAAGACATGAAAAAAGCAAGTGAAAAGCAGACAGATGGACATCGAAAAGCATTTATGAAGGAAGTGAACTCTTTAAAATGATCAGTGTAATTACACGTGTGGTGGCGCAAAGAGACATTTTAACAATTAAAAATGTGGACAATATTTTGGGTATAAAAAATTGTAAATTTAATAATTTGTAAGTGAACTTATTTCAAAACGTATTTAATTTGAATATGGCTAATTCAATGTTCGCAGGTTAGGTTTTGCGTCATTCTATGTGAAAACTGACGCAAAACCTAACCTGCTAACCTCACATTTGACATAGACTTACAGTTCCACCAACATAAACAGTGCCAACCTAATAAAAAAAATTTCAGTCATTTATAGTCACTCGGTAGTAGCGACATTGTGGGTCAAACCTGATGCAAACATGAAAACATAAAAAGTTACTAAACGATACGAACAACCGCGGGATATTTAAAATTTCAGTGTAAGCAGTGAAAAAATAACAGATTAATCATTACAGTTTTTTTTCAGAAAAACTACTATACAGAGAAAATTCATGAACTGCAAACACGAGTAAATCAAGGTGAATTTACGATTGCCTAAAAAGACGCGAAGACCGTTGGACAGTCGATCTAGGGTACTCTGATATTAATTATATTAAGCCAAGGGTGGTTTGCGTTGATTGTTTAAGTAATTGTTCAACGCAGATGTCGTCTCCACGCATAGTGTAGATACTTTTTGTAATTGAATAATTATATCACAGTTAAGTTGTATGAGATACCTACAACTGTGTTATTCCGTGATTAAATTCAGGTGACAAATTCAGATTTGAGGAACAGGATTTTTAGAGATTAACGGTAAAGTAAAAAAAGGTAGTTTACAAAATACAACGCATTCTGAAGAAATAAACAATTTATTCTGAACAAACTAAATAATAGTAAAAAAGATGCAAACAGAAGTAAAACTATTTGTATTTCAAACAAATTAAAATTAAGTTTTTAAACGATTTCGTGTTCGAAGAGCCAGTTTTCTTGCGCTAAATAATATCCAAAGTGATCTTAAAAACCTCTTCGCACATTGGCCAACATTCTAGGACTAATCCTTTGAAACAACTCTTCAATTTTTAAACGCAATTTCCCCTAATATCTAGTAGATAATGTTATCCGGAAAACCATAAATTTTCGATTCTATGTAGTCCCATACGCAGAAATCATTGGAAGAGGGATTTGGAGAGTTAGCTGGCCACAAACTGGTTCCTCGTCCAGTCAACAGCCTATTTGGTAATGTATTGTTCAGAGAGTCTTGAACTGCAACAGTGTTGTGAGTGTGGCAGCCATGCTGCTGCAACCAAAATTCATTAAATCTCTTATTCGCTATACGTCCAATTTCATACCAGCTTTAAACTTTAAGAACGGGAGATTTACTTATGAAAAATTCTGTAGGTCAAATGACCCCGCTCTT
Source organism: Agriotes lineatus (assembly GCA_940337035.1). Taxonomy (NCBI): domain Eukaryota; kingdom Metazoa; phylum Arthropoda; class Insecta; order Coleoptera; family Elateridae; genus Agriotes; species Agriotes lineatus. Next base: position 71,491,002 of record OW679203.1, read on the forward strand.
GTTGAATGCACTCTTCTTAGCGGCGGGCGCAGTCTCTCATCACACGTTGCAGCATATCCTGCAGTATAGCTTCACTGTTTAATATCTTCTTGAATAAACATTTTAAGCTTTTCCAGATTTCTTATCTTTCTTGTAAATGCACCGCTCTTCAAGTAATCCCAAAGAAAAAGTCCGGAGTTTGATGTTACGCGATCTCGAGGGCCAAGGAAGGTCACCATAGCGAGAAATCAGTTTATTTGGAAACGATTGTCGTAGGACATTCGTACTAATTCCTGCGGTGTAATTGGTAGCACCGTCCTGTTGAAACCAATACTTATTTACTATCTCCTCCTCTATTTGCGACCAAAAGATCTTTGAAGCATGTAATGTCTTTGAGATGTAGCCGTTACCGTTTCACCATTTTTCTCGAAAAAATAAGACCGTCAATCTATGGGTTTTTATTACGTATTCAAACTGACCAATGCTTTTTGGCGCTTACTGTATATGAAGTTTCAACATCATACCTCTTTTCGTTTTTGAGATATTCTGTTCACAGACAGACAGACACACAGACCAATGAACAAAAACATGTTTTTTTGAGTTCAGGGGACTCTAAAACGTGAAGATCTGTTCAAAATAGAGTTACCAACATTGAGTCGATGCTGGCCCGATGAATATAATTTTTGGGGGAGAAAACAACGGGATAAAATTAATAAAAAAGTTCAAGGTGAAATAGTTTTTTACATTATAAAGATTTAATTCCTAAAATTGTTTTATATTTTTTAAGTAGCATATGAAATGCGGAATTTGTTACCTCTCCGCGGATGCATTAAATTTGAACAAGACGTCTCGTACGCTTTATATAATTTATTTTAAATAATTATATGCCTCTTTTATCCCTTAGCTAGTTCAGTGAACATGAAACTTTCTTAATATCTGAGTTAATCGCTTATACATGATCACTACCTCCAAAACTGAAATGTAGTCCCCCCTTATTAGCCCAGTCAAATGTTACACAAAAAATGCGTGAACTAACATTAAATGGGGTATTGATAATTTTTGCAGAGGTGTTTCGGACCATTACTGGGACTACAAATCCAGATTTGCAACCCTCAGAAACCTGTGCTCGCTGAATGGCGGTCGAAAAACAGCAACTTTTTCAGACTTTTTTAGGTTTTTTGACAAGATCTCCTAAACTATGCGTTTGCTGGAAAAAATGTTCCACTGCTTTTTTAAAGTAAATAAAATTTTCTACAAACTAGAATCAAAATCGTTTTTGTAAGTTATATAGTTATCGAGATACAGCTTTTCAAAGATTGACCTTTTTTTCAAAAAGTGAAAATTTTAAGTTTTCTGCATGTTTCGAGTTGGGATACCGTCAAAATGACACGTCTTACAGAAAAGTTAATAGCATAAAAGTTGTAGGGAATTTAATAAGCTTTAATATGAGCTAAGGCTGATTCTTGTACCTCAGATAGTCTCGTCAGAAATTACAAAAAAAAAGATGAAAAATGTCGTTTTTGGTTGAAAGTTAAGTAACATCGTTTCCTTCACCAACACCTTAATTAATGTATTTTTCATAACATGTCGGCCGAAAATGTCGTATAACTAAGTTGAGAAAGTTTACAGTGGTTTTTATAGTCATTGAAGAACTTTTGAAAAGGGCCAGCTCACCAAAAAATCCGACGCAGAGTTGAAAGTCCACTTCAAGTATGAATTGGCCCCTTACCCAATGTCTCTGTTCAACGAAGCTGGAATGAGGAAGGGAACTAAGTCAGCTTTTTATTCGTGTTTCACAAATGTGTGTGGCACTGAAACACTTCAGTGAAGACCATCATTGACGGATACATTAATTTTGCAAAAAACCATTTTGGGACAGATATAACCATTGTCTTCGATGGATACCCGGAGGACGCCTCTCAAAAAAGTACTAAAAGCGCCGAACGTCTCAGACGATACTCCGCCCTCAATTGCAGTGACATTGTCCTATCAGCTTCAACTACTCTTAACGTCATGCAAGAGAAGTTCTTATCGAACGACACTAATAAGCGTAGGTTGATAGAGCTACTGGATTTGAGCAGCACGGTGTTGAGGTTCTGAGAAGGTTGTAATCATCGGGGAAGATGTGGACCTGCTTGTGTTGTTAGTGGGTTTAAGTTCCAAAAAATACACCATCTAGGAGTACCCCCAGAAAGGCAGAAGAGGGGAGCCAGACGTCCAATATTCATCTACATCGTTCACCACCAGAACCTTTAATTACTCTGCTGGGATAATTATGTTTTTTCACGCATTTAGCGGGTGCGACACGACCTCTGTCCCTTTCTGGCAGGGGAAAACCAAATTTGTCAACAAGTTCCTCAAGAATTCAGCACTATTCAGGCAAGCAGAAGTCTTTCTCCGCCCAGATGTGAGTCACGATGAAATAGCTGCAGCTGGGAAGAAGTGCCTCGTCGCAGGATATGAAGGAGACTGACTCCACCCTCAATGACCTGAGATACCTCCAGTTCGTCAGGTCAGGAGCTACAGCCTAAAGTCAACCTCGCCCGTTTGCCACCAACCACAGATGCTGCAAAACATCATGCTTATCGTGTGTATCACCAGTAGCTCTATCAGCCTACGCTTATTAGTGTCATTTGATAAGAACTTCTCTTGCATGACGTTGAGAGTAGTTGAAACTGATAGGACAATGTCACTGCAGTTGAGGGCAGAGTATCGTCTGAGACATTCGTACTTTTTTGAGAGGCGTCCTCCGGGTATCCATCGAAGACAATGGTTACATCTGTCTCAAAATGGTTTTTCACAAAATTAATGTATCCGTCAATGATGGTCTTCACTGAAGTGTTTCAGTACCACACATATTTATGGAACAAGTAGCCACCATCGAGCACGATGTGGGTATAGGCGTCTCGGAAGATGTTGGTAGTGAAAGATGTGAAACACGAATATAGAGCTGACTTAGTTCCCTTCCTCATTTCAGTTTAGTTGAACAGAGACAATGGGTAAGGGGCCAATTCATACTTGAAGTGGACTTTCAACTCTGCGTCGAATTTTTTGGTGAGCTGGCCCTTTTCAAAAGTTCTTCAATGACTATAAAAACCACTGTAAATTTTCTCAACTTAGTCATACGAAATTTTCCACCGACATGTTATAAAAAAACATTAATTAAGGTGTTGGTGAAGGAAACGATGTTACTTAACTTTCAACCAAAAAAGACATTTTTTCATCTTTTTGTTTTTTGTAATTTCTGACAAGACTATCTGAGCTACAAGGATCAGCCTTAGCTCATATTAAAGCTTATTTACTTTCCTACAACTTTCATGCTACTGACTTTTCTGTAAGACGTGTCATTTTTCCGGTATCCCAACTCGAAACATAAAGAAAATTAAAAATTTTCACTTTTTGGAAAAAAGGTCAATCTTTAAAAAGCCGCATCTCGATAACTATATAACTTACAAAAACGATTTTGATGTTATTTTGTAGAACATTTAATTTACTTTAAAAAAGCAGTGAAACATTTTTTCCAACAAACGCATAGTTTAGGAGACCTTGTCAAAAAAACGAAAAAAGTCCGAAAAAGTCGCTGTTTTTCGACCGCCATTCAGCGAGCACAGGTTTCTGAGGGTTGCAAATCTGGATTTGTAGTCCCACTAATGATCCGAAACACCTCTCCAAAAATTATTAATACCCCATTTAATGTAAGTTTCGATGTAACATTTGACTGGGCTATATAGTGTTGGTCGAACTGAAACTTAATTTTAAACAATGCACAAAAAGCAGAATTCTTTACATCATCTATTGACTTCAAAACACATATAAAAACATAAAAAACAAAAACCACGCATAAAAATACAAAAGAAATAAAAGAAAATAGAATTAAGTTCTCAAACAACCTACGTGCGATATAGATTGAGGCTACTCGCAGACGTGTTGCAAACGTACATGAGCAACGTAAAACATCACCAAAAATAGCTTTAAAATAATTATCTTTTAAAATAACGTTAATGTCAAAATGTCTAACAAAACTGGAATGTCAGAATTGCCTGAAACCGGTACTTATTGGAGTCGCTGTAAAACATTCCTGCGCGTTTGCAAAAGCTTGCAGTTAAACGCAATCTTATCACGCTCTGCAAACATTTTACCTAGAACTGGCTACTGCATACCTGCTGGGAACCATTGATTGCGTGCAGGCCCCGTAAGGACAGTTGAATAGGCGCCTCTCAAAATTGGCGCTGCAAATAAGCCTTTAAATATAGCACAATGGGTGTACTTACATTTACACTCGGAAAATGCGTTTTCTGAATTTGCAACCGCTGGCTCGCTGCACTTTAGCACTGTTTGCAGCAACAGTTGGCTGCCAGGCTCTTTTAGGGCTGCTGCAAATTATCTTATATCTCCCTGGGCGAATTCACCTACTATACTTTCTTCTCAGAAGAGGCTGCGTGCGACTGCTGCCTTTTTTGTTAAATTTGCATGAGTTGAAAATCATACTATCCCACGTACAGTGTGTTTCTTGCTGCACTCGGGAAAACCAAAATTCACAATACACGTCCAGCGCAGGACCGGCTTTGCGAGCATTTACTTACATAAAATACAATACTAAATCTAATAATAGAACATAGGAAATACAACTTGGCTTCTACATTTAAGCATGAAAATAAACATTATCGGTAAGGGATCCAGCTGGCCCGTTACACATAATTCTTTGTAAATCATATGAATTAAAGATCAAAATAATTTTTTTACATTCCGTAAAAGAAATTTTCAAAATACATCACAGAAGTTAAGTAAACTACTACGAAACTACATTTTTCTGAAAGAACTTAAGATATTTTCTAAAATTATATTTCTTTCCTCTTTGGCCACTTTCCAACGAATAACTTCTGCTCTGTAGCTTTTAAATACGAGTAAAATTTTTAGCAACCCATGTATGTATGAACCTTTAGTTAACCCGAAGAATTTTATTGAAAACCCGAAGCCCGAAGAATGATTGCCAAGCCCGAAGTCTTCGGGTCAAAAGGACAGTGTTGGCAACCCTAGTTCAAAACGCAATATCGAATTTTTGGGGTGAATCCAATACTTCCTTTATTGTAAAAGTAAGTAAAAATGAGATATCGAGATGACAAACATCATAATTTGATATCTAAAAGGAAACACTATAAATTTTTTCTCAAGATTTTGAGTTTGAGCTTATTTTTGTAACCTAGAATCTGATTTCTACTTCCGGTTGTGGAACTTGTTTTTAGTCGCACCTGTATTCTTATCTAGACACACCTGCTGTTGAGATGGCCAAAGAGGCAAACCCTTTAGTTAAGTCGCACATCTGGAGTAGAAATCTTTACTTTACTAAACTGTAGTTTGTCCACACATTTCTAGGTGAAAGCACAAAAAAAGGAGGGACAATTGTTGCATATTCTTTGTTTCCAAATAACACGGAAATCAGGAAATGGTTCTAAGTGATCTCCCTAAAAGAATTAATACTGGATTACTTGCTCACAATGGAAGTTGTGAGGGCAGTAAAAAAATTTGGAAGGTTCGACAATTAAACCAAAAAGACGATTTGTGAAGACATAGGTCCTGGGTGGTGTAGCTTGAACAAGCGTCCACGTTCGATCAGCAGAGTTAAGCAACGCTCTCTCTGGTCAGAACTTGGATGGGAGTCCTACGGCTGCTTCTCCCGGCACCTCGTGGTACGGCTGCCACGGAAAAAAGTTGGTCCCGGTTGTCATAATAACATCATGATAGTCGTTAGTGGGGTTAGAAGTCCCCATAAAATGTACAGTCACTCCTATCTATAATATAATTTTCCTTAATGTGTGTCTGTGTGTCTGTGGCACAAAATAAAATCTCACGTTCCGGCTTCACAGATGTTTATATTTGTTTAGGTTTTATTTTTGTTATCTTAGCGCTCGGCTCGAAGCTTGACCTTTTGCGTATCCTATTTCACGTGCGCGTAGCGCGCAATTTGCTTGTAATAAATAAAAAATAAAATAAAGCCATGGAAATAAGAAATTAAAAATTTGTGGAAAGCCATAGAATGACGCTGTAGATTCTCGAAAAAATTATGTGTAAAAAATACTGCTTGAAACAGGCATCTAGCCGTCTTTCCTGAATTGTTTATTTCAATATTTACATATATGCGTTCACGGATTGAGTTCGGATAAGGTATATATATGATAAATGATTTTGAGTTAGATACTGATATCCAAGATTTGGAGAAAATCAATCAAATTAATTACCTTTATTTGAAGAGATAAGAAAATAAGTATTAAGAAAGTTGTTTAGAATTAAGAGTTATGGCAAACAAATTGGCTTACTTTGATTGTTTTTTTTTGGGAATGGCGCCAACATCTAGCCACCCAAGTGTCAACCTCACCTGCACGTGGTAGGTACTCTCTGGCGACCCGAATATTGGCGGCATAACCATAAACTTCGGTCTCGCCGAGATGGCAGCCCCATCACCAGACTCGGGCAGTGGGCTAATCACCCGCTAGCCTTAAATCAACCGATTCTTGAAACCTCAACAGATAGCAGCCGGACTGATAAACTGAAGACGACATTTGGCTTAAAGACACTGACACGACTCGGAACATGGAACATAAGAACATTACTAGAAACCACCAGGCTTACCCAAGTTTCCAAAGAGATGGACAGATACAAGATCCAGGTTCTAGGCCTCAGCGAAGTGAGATGGCCGGAACAAGGTGAGATCACCACCGACGATGGCAAAACATGCATCTACTCAGGCACACCAGAAGACAGAGATAGAACAAGCGGAGTAGGTATTCTCCTAGCAAAAGAAGCAAAACGAAGTTTGATAGAATGGAAGCCCATTAAAAACAGAATCGTCCAAGCTAGATTCTTTACAAAAGCCAGAAACCTTACTATTATACAATGCTACGCCCCCACAAATACTTTGGACGTAAAAGAAGTAAAAGCAAGTTTTTACAGCGAACTGGACTCTACTGTGAATAACCAACGCAAAGGGGACGTCCTGATAGTCATGGGGAATCTAAATGCCAAAATAGGTGAGGATAACATAGGGCTAGAACAAATTATGGGCACACATGATATAGGAAACCGAAATGAAAACGGAGAACTTTTCACAGAATTTTGCCTAAACAACGACTTATGCATAGGTGGATCGCTATTTCCCCATAAGACTATACACAAAGTAACATGGGTATCTCCTGATCAAAAAACAAACAATCAAATAGACCACATTACGATAAGTAAGAAATTGAGACGATCCCTTAATGATGTACGCAACAAAAGAGGGGCAGACATATCAAGCGATCACCACTTGGTTGTGAATTACAGATAAAACTTCGAGCAGTAAAACTAGAATATGCAAACACAACTAGAGACAAATATAATTTACAAAAGCTAAAAAATCTATTTATATTTCGGGAATTTAGAAAAGCAATCAGGGAAAACCAGGAACAAACATATCAAAAGAATGAAGACGAAAGCGATACAAAAAGATGGATAGAATACAAAAAGAAACTGCAAGACGTAGGGGATCAACTGCTGGGAAAAGAGAAGAGAGAAAAAGAAACATGGATCTTAGATGAAACATGGGCACTCATAAAAGAAAGAAGAGACATGAAGAACAGGCTAAATGCATATACCGGTAAAGAAACCAAACGACAAATAGCCCAACAGCTGTATGGAATTGATAAACGAGTAAAGCGAACAGCAAGAAGGGATAAAAGAAGATGGGTAGACAGGTTAACAGAGCAGGCGCAGCAAGCAATGCAAAAGAAGAATCTAAGAGAAGTGTACATAATAACAAAGAAATTAGCAAACAGACCACAAAACACCAACAAACCAATGAAAGATTACCGGGGAAACACAATCACCTCAAAAAAAGAACAAATGAGAATATGGGAAGAACACTTTTCTAGTCTGTTATTATATTAAAGCACATCTGGGAAGAAGAATCGATTCCCGCAGAATGGAAGGAAGGCACACTAATTAAACTTCAAAAGAAAGGGGACCTATCGAAGTGCAGTAACTGGAGAGGCATCACACTGCTCAACATGATCAACAAGGGAATAGCTCAGACACTGAACGCAAGAATGACGGAACATGTCGAAATGAAACTTAGAAAAGAACAGGCAGGCGCGTTTGACTCACTGGACCATAAATCACTCTGGGCCATATTAGAACTAACCGGAATCTCACCCAAAATAATAAACCTAATAAAATCACTATTATAAAGATGCACAATGTAACGTACTTCACAGAGGAAAAACCACAAAAACTTCCCGGTCCTGAAGGGCGTCAAACAAGGATGCCCCCTGTCTCCACTATTTTTTAATATAGCACTGGACTGGATCATGAACAACACAAACCACCACCAAAGAGGAATAACATGGGGATTGCAACAGCAACTACTAGACTTGGACTACGCAGACGACGTATGTCTAATGGCGCACACCTGTAACGATATACAGTTACGATTAGACCGACTGACCGAACAGGCTCAAAAAGTAGGCTTAGACATAAATATATCTAAAACAAAATCCCTAAGAATCAAAAATAGTAACCAACGTAGGTTCAACATACAAAACACACTAATAGAGGATGTTCAACAGTTTAGTTACCTAGGGAAAATGATAACTTGCACAGGGGGCACTGAAGAAGATGTAGAAAGAGGCATTGGGAAAGCCAGAGCAGCCTTCGCCATGTTAAAAGAAATATGGAATAGCCCGCATCTAACCATAAACAATAAAACAAGAGTGTTTAATTCCAACGTAAAATACGGCTTACTGTACGGTTGCGGAACGTGGAAAACTTCCATAACCACAGACTCGAGACTACAGGTATTTGTCAATAGGTGCCTTCGTAAAATATTAAAAATCAAATGGTCAGACCGTGTGACAAATGAGGCAGTATGGAGGCGCTCTAAACAAACACAACTAAGATATGAGATCAGATTAAGAAAATGGAACTGGATTGGGCATACGCTACGAAGGGAACCTGACAATATCGCGAGAACAACATTAGAGTGGAACCCCCAAGGCAGCAGAAGGAGATGAAGGCTTAAATCAACATGGCGAAGGACAATATTAGAAGAAATAAAAACAACAGGAAGAGCGTGGCTGGAAGTCAAACTAATAGCACAAAACAGAACAAGATGGCGACCATTTGTGGAGGCCCTATGCTCCAACCCGGGAGCTTGAGGACACTTATATATATAGTTATTTTAAAAGCATTTGTTTACGTCGTTTGTTGACAGGTACTTTCTGCCATTTTGATAGGTGCAAACTTAATTTCAAAATGCTGACAATAGAACAAAAAGTGTTCAGTGTTATGGTTTTTCACACAATTTGGGGTAGCAAGAAAATTTTGTGACAAATGGCTAAACGCTTGCGTATGAGCAAACGTCGTGAAAACAGTTGTTTCTAAATTTATAAATACTGGTAGTGTTCTAAACATAAAAAGGAAAAATCCGTCCTTAATAAAGATGAGAATGCTGCAGCAGCAGTGGTCATGGAGTCTGTTAAGCGTTTCCCACGATTGTCGTTAAGAAAGGCCATCTGAAATTGGAGAAATAAGTAAATGACATTTGTAATAAATTTATAAGGTTAACAGAGTTAAACCATTACCAATATGCATACATCCGACAGGATCATGCCGCATGCTTGTTTAGTGATTTTTGTAACATGACGGAAGTGAGGTTTTTTAACGTGGACACGTATTTTTAGTGACCTTGAACACGAATATCTAGGCATTGGGCATGTTGCCATTGTGGAGCATTGATCGTGCGCCCACTTATGCAATTTCGATGTTTTTCTAGGGAATCTCGGTAACTATAGGAGATACGGAAAATTTGACTCCCCCTCCGTTCTCGCTCTCTTTTTTCTAGAAAAACGTAATGGTAAAAACCAGAATTGGAGGAACTTTTTCTCTTTTCAACAATATACTGTGTGTCCATAGACTCATTCTCAACATGGGACCTTCCTTATTACACGAGATAGAGATTTGGTTAAATGAGATGAAATACTCCTCAGATAAAGTCGACGGTAGGCGGGGCTTAGAAATTAGCACTTTCCACATAGAAGGAAGCGGACAGCCTTCTTTTGGATTGAGATTATTAGGGTGTTTGTAAATCTCAATGGCTTCGTGACTCTTTCTACTAAAGAAGAATGGGAATTTGCAGATAATGGAAGTTTCATCAAAAAGGATATTATGGTCGGTATCGCGTTGGTGTTTGGCGATGGCTGATGATGAAACGAGACCAGACTTGAGATAGCGCTGGTGTTCAGAGATACGAGTTTTTACTGAACGCCCTGTTTCACCAATGTATACAGCATTACAAGCGCAAGGGACTCTATAAAAACCTTTAGGATGACATAGTATTTAATTTATCTTTAGGTGAAGGAAGAACTCGTGAGATTTTGCTCGTGGGTTTGAATACTGATTTAATGTGTTTTCGAAGAAACTTTCTCACGTGATCGGTAACTTAGTGGATATAGAAAAAACACAAAATGAAATAGATTATTTCATAACAGACAGAAGACACATTTTCAAAGCTCACCGTACTAAATAAAATCGTAACAAGCGGCTATCGAATGATGAGAGCGACAATTGAAATACGGGCTAGCCACAAACGGTAGAGTAGGTATATTAGCACATCCCTACACGGCAAACCACCAACCAGCGACATAGACAAGTTGAACGACGTAATAGTAGATACAATAACGGAAGCACAAGAGAGATTCTGTCCAACAAGTATACAGAAAAACAAAAACTAAGCACAGAAATCAAAGTAAAAATGGAAGAAAGAAACAAAGGACATTAAAATGCGACAAAAATACTAATCCACCGATCATAAATAAAATGGAAAGATATAAGAAAGTATAAAAGTGAAAAAACAATACAAACCAGTCAATTATGGAAATAATGAGAAGAAAGTTTTCTCAACGGAAAAAAAAACATCAAACTAAAGATGAAACCGGAAAAATAACAAACAACCGAGAAGAACCATGATGTATAGTGGAAGAGTTTAGGAAACCTTATACAACAACCAATCCACTTTGGATCCAACAGAATATCTCCAACAAAGAGTTGAAATAAAGAATCGAAAGATATTTCTGACATTTCTCTTTTGATGAAATTTATAATGCTGTCAGAAAGATGAAAAATAATCAAGCATAACTATGGAGTTGATAAAAATAGGAGGGAAAAGACTGGTTGAAATTATTCATAGGATTTTCAATTTATGTCTACACCACCAAAAGATTCCTGCCAACTGGAAAAACTCAGTGATTATTCTCTTACATAAAAAGAGTGACAGAACAGATCTCGAAAACTACAGCCTTGCTAAACCTTCTATACAAATTGTATGCTCGAATAATAACATATAGATTGGAAGCCAGATTGGGATTTTTACAACCTCGTGAACAAGCTGCTCCCCGCTCTGAATACGGTAAAAATGACCACCTACAATGTTTGAAAACTTTCAGAGAAAAGATAGTGGAATACTATCGACTCTTGGTTTTAATATTTGTTGACTTCCGGAAGGCGTTTGATACAGTAGGACTGCCTGCAATTATAAAGGCGTTGCGAGAGTGTAGAATCGGCTATAGATACTGCAGCATCGGCCGGAATAAAAAACGCAATAACTGCAAATATTCCTTCTACCACAAAACAAATCTATATCGTCGAAACTGTTCACCACAGCTCTTGAACATCCATTTAAAACGTTCACCTGGGGACACCGAAAGACCCAATCATCTCCGCTTTGCTGAAGATATTGTACATATAGCGGATAATTTAGGAGAAGTTAAAGACATGCCTCAAGAACTGCAACGTGCAGCAAATGAAGTCGGACTGCATATAAACATTGCAAAAACTATGATGATGACGAGCATGGGTCCCAGCGAGCTTATATAAATTCAAAACAAAAGTGTGGATGTAGTGGACAAGTATGTATATTTGGGTTATGAGGTAAGAATGGACAGGGGCAATTAAATATTCGAACTTTTCAGAAGCATTACTCTAATAAGTATAATGCAAAAAATAATGGAAATATCGATGTTTGGTTTAAATCTTAGTGATTGTGTAAAGAAGAGAAGATACCCAGAAGAACTGAAGTAGATGACATCATAGAGCGTATCAGAAGATTAAAATAAAACTGGGCTAGACACGTTGCCAGAATGAGGGATGGCCGGTGGACGAAAATGGTCCTGGAGTAGAGATCAAGAGCCGATAAACGCAGTAGAGGAAGACCACCTACCCGATGAAGTGATAATCTGAAAAGAATTTCGACGAATTGGATTGCAACTGCTTAAAAAAAGGAGAACTGGAAACGTCTCGAAGAGGCCTATGTCCAACAATGGACACAGGTCGCTGTTTGATGATGATGAAATTTATTTCAAATTATTTACGAAAAGTAAATATTTTGCTTGATAATAAAAATATTCCAAGAGTAGGTAGACACGCCTTTGCAAATCGCAATTTGCATATGACAAAAAGCATCCAATAATTCTTGCAATAAATTCAGGCTTAACTGAAATGGTAACTTGGGAGTTTGAAATAATAAATTTACATCCTGGAGCTCAAACATAACAGTAACTATTAAACCAACAGTTTTGAATTTTCTCACCGAACAGATCAATGTGAAATGTAGGTATCTTAATTTCAAAGTGTCAAAGATGTTGACGTCTATTCTTCTACCTTACCAACTTCCTATGGGTGATCTGTCCTCGTTAAGTTCAGTAAATTTTAGGGCGCTTCGTTTCACACATTGGAATATGGCCTGAGATACGGCGGATCAGGGCCGCCGAAATATCTTTTTCCGAAACCCTCTCAATCTGGCACACGTTAACGGCGTAGTGGGTGATGTGCTTAGCATCACGCCTTTGATGACTGCCTTACTTTCCTTACTTTCGCCAGTTGCTTAGATGTGGAGATTGAACCCCATACCGTAGCACAGTAGTCGAGATCCATAACTGCTCGGCCACGCTGGCGCTCGTTTTCTTATTTTTTAAAAATTACACTATGTGTTGGATTAGACTTTGCAGATCCTTTCAAAATAACGCTTGAAAAATATAATAGAGCTGCAAAAACTCACAAGGTTTATATTTTTTTATTTATTTGGTTTGTAATGCTTCCTCCTGAATTAAATTCTTATTATACTTAAAATGTATTAGAATTTAATTCATCGCGCTATCAAGCGTTGAATATATTTGACTCGCAAAAAGAAGATAACAGAATCCCATCCACTATACGCAAAGCGGAGCTGAAGATCCGACGGAGTCTTTCCTTTTCCATTAAAGCGGGGAGCAAATGTAGGGATAACGGTTCACAAGATGTATAAAAGGAAACTACAGGGCCATTCCAATATCTTTAAATTTTCCTTCTCAAACCTTTATTTCTCTCCTTATCTGTCTATTCTGCCCTGACAGCGTTTTGGTCTCGCAGAATAAACCGATTTCTAGTATGTACTAAAGGAGATGACAGCGTTTCTGTTAGCCTAAAGCAGCCTTAACTTCCCTATAGCCCGTCCGACCAGACCGTCTTTAATTATCAGTACCAGCTTAATTACTGAGCGCGAATTTTAGCCCCACCACAAAATTTAACTTTTGTTAACGTTAAAGCACGCAGAGTTTTCCCATCGCCGTTACTACGGACTGGAAACTACAATTACTATACTACTACTAATACTAGAGATTGCTGTATAAAAAACTCACCTGGAGAACCTGTCTCAACCGCCTGTCAAAAAGCTCGCAGTCGTCGCCCTCGTACATTCAGTTCTTCGCCTTCTTCCCTAAATTTCGCTTATCAACGAAAAAACAGGAGCTGTCGATTCGCTGGAACTAAAGCCGCAGCCGCCTCCGGAGTTACATGAAGAACGCCTAGGATATTTACGGATCGCACCGCAGGCTTTAAAACCTAAGGCCCGCTTCAGGTAAATCATAAACCGGCTAATTAATACGGAAAATTGCAGTCGCAGTGCTTTGTCAACAAATACAGCAGCGAAGGCCTAATCAGCGGCTGCAGGAGAGCTACGAGGACCATTTTTCCAAGAAGTGACGTGCTCGCTCTTTACGCGAGGCAAGCGACTTACCTGATCCCATTTCTAGAAGATCCGGCATGCGTAATAGCAGGCCGTCCCCGGCGAGCCAGCATTACACTCCAGCTTCCTGGGTTGCAACACGAGCCAGGAAAACGATCAGCGCTCCTAGAAGTATCAATATTATTTTATAATGTATAATTCATTTTGATTTTATTAATGTACATATTTATAAACATTATATTTATTTCGATTATTATCCAGTGTTTTTATTGATCTATCATATATTTGGGTGAACGTATTTCTCTGATTTGAGCTAACCGAGGTAATTATTTTGGGGTCCTCTACTAAAGGGACTTTTCATAATGTCACATGTAGTAAAGGGGTTGAAACGTCACAGCTTTGCAATCATACCTGTCCAGGTCGTCACTTCTTGACGTAGCAATGCATTTTTGGCCACTTTTAGGCGCTTCAAGTTGCGATTGTGGCACCAATTTAGTAGACGCACATCAAGAAATTTTAGATTTACCCAAAAACGGTGTTGATCTTGAGTCACTTGGTTGGCAATTCAAGCGATTCTTAACTTCTTCTTTTGCAGGATTGGCTGAAATCAGTAGAAACTCATGTTTCATGCGTAATTGGCGAACAGATATTTACAAACGAATAGTTCTTAACTTTGTTTACTCAATTTGCGTCTTTTGTATCCAAAGGCACCAGGTCATTTTTTAACGTTTTAACTGTTTAGTTCACTACCTGATCCAGATTGGTCTCATCTTAGATCTAGCACATTAAACGGCTGGCAACTGTTGTAACGTTTTTACCAAAATATCTGGTCAAGATGGCGTAAAGAATAAATATCTTTACACTCTTCAGCAAAGAAGTAAATGGCTGACTAATTTTGGTTCTCATTATGTTGGTACACTGGCACTCATGAAAATGATCAATCGCCTCGTTATAACACACGATTGTTTCTTGGAATTGGCCACTTTAAGCGCCTGTGTGCTGTGACGTTTCGCTTGCCTTCAAATTGTTTTAGAACATTTTAATTGCCGTTATCAATTTGTAGCCGCTATCACTGTCACAAGAATGCGTGACGCCCGAACATTTGGAGCCACTCGGAGATTAGGAAAAACTTGAAGAGAGATGCTGCTGATAGTTCGATAAGAGTCCAGGTGTAAAACCGACGAGTTGCGCAAGCTTCGCCGGGCCTCTCGATCTGCGCATGTCTACTTCCGTCTGCACCGAAGTTTAGCCTCTCTTATATTTTTCTAAGAAAACGAGGTGGAAGGAGATCCCGAATCATATAAAAGAGCGATGCCCGCTCAGTCCGAGGACAGATCTAAAATTGCTTTCAGAATCCAGATCAGAACCTTAACTCCAACCGGAGGCTTTTGGGTCTAGATACCTGTCAATTAAAACCATAATTCTGTCTCGAACTACCTGTCCTTTCCAGTTCACATAAGTTCGATACCCAGCGTCTAACTGAGAAGTTGAACTGCCTGAGCCACCCTTACCTGACCAGAAAACTCTTTTGCTCCGGTTAGTAAAACTGTCGTAGTAATCCTGTTCATAACCTACTCTGTCCTGGTGAACCTCCATCGCAATAGAAGATCTTGCTGCTTAGAATTAAGCATAAGGTTCTGGTAATCCTCCAGCGCAATGAAAGCTTGCCGCTTAGAATCAACCACCCTGTCCTGGCGATCTTCCAGCGCAATGGAAGATATTGCTGCTTAGACTTGACCTAGATACCTGCGAGCCCGTCAATAAATAATTTCTCCTGACAGCTCCCGCCAAGATCCACCAGAACGAGGTTAAATTCAGTTTAACTAGCAAGGAGCGAACTTGCTTCATATTAGAATTGTAAATCCAGCACGCCCCGCTGCCGGTTTCGCCGTTAACAACCTTGGACCAGAGCTACCCGCGAATTAAAAACGTAAAGTAATTAGAATTTCATCTTGAACATAAAAATAAAGTTGCTAAAAGTGTGTAGCGTTGCAGCGTGAAGCATGTTGTCTATTTTTTGGTTTTGGTTAATGTTTGGGAAATTTTACAATATTCCAATTGGCACATCGTTCGTATTAGGTCCTTGCGCATTTAACTTCAGAGTGCCGGAGAAAAGGATTTCCAGCGTGGTGGTGAAACGCAGATGAAATATGTATTTCCGTTCTTCCAATTGCTTATTGTCACCCCTTTTGGCTGTGTGCAGATTGTTTGCTTATTTGTAAACATTGAGGTCCTTTTACACTACAGGTATGAGATAAGATTAATTATTTTAGGTGGCTTGACAGGAAAAAGTGTAATTATAGGCCTCCTTTCCCCTTGAGCCCCACTCTATTTGGGCATTCTTTGAGAAATCCCGTCTCCGTTTTATGCGTCGTGGGGAAGTGCTATCATCAGGTAGCGGTCTAAAGCTAGGAGCCGTTAGGGAGGGTGATACCATGTGGGGAACGCAAGACCAGGCTTTCTTTTACCAGTTTCATTAATGGTGTCCAGACTGCTGGCTATCAGGACTCCTCAAGGGCGTTCGTTTTAGTTGTAATTCAAATATTTATGTTAAAATGTTTTGCTTATATAGCAATCAAATCATGTCTAGTAGTTTTGGATTTTTAATAACATTAATTAATTGTAAAAAGTAGTAGATGGCTTCAATTCTCTTTTAGCGCTCAACGCCTCCTGGAAAGCCTGTTTTTGATACAGCGACACAAAATCAGAAGTTCTCCAAAGAAGCTTTGGGGGCACTTACCTTTATTTATTATATACCTCCGACATCCCAATAAGCGAAGACACAAATACGTAGTAGAAGCAAATAATCTACAGCATCTAAACATATCGAGTAATTGATTATATAAGTGGAGAATAAAATCAACACAAATTACATTTATATTAAAACGTAGCGATTGCCCACAAACTTTCTACAATCTACAAATCTCATTTATTAGAGATGATAAATGGGATTTGTAAGCGTTAAAAAAATTTGTCTCTGTTTTTATTGAATTTGAAGAGTTATTTAATATTGCTTGTGGACATACGAACACTTACAATTCACTATCACGAAAATTTACTAAACCACGGTAACAGTTTCGTATGACCGCTCCTTGGAGGAGAACATAATATTTTTCAAATGCTCAAACTGAGTGGCCAAGGGACCTGGTTCCAATATAGATAAAGAGGGCTTCTAATTACTGACAGGTAGGTCACCAATGGGAGAATTCTCCATTCAAGTTAAAATCACATTTACTTATTACCTATGTTGTATCGTAGATTGTAAATATGATTTATTAATAAAAAATAGAAATAAAGCGATAAGTTTAATGAATAATAAATGCACTTTGTTTTTGATAGGCATTTGCGATAAGCGTGCGTAACGCCATAAAATTAGCTAATAGCTTTTTGCAAGCGCCTTTTAATGCCCTGACAGTAGCTTTTACGGACGCTTTATAGCTGTAAAGGTATATTAGTAATAACCTTCTGGGTTGTTTTCAACATAACCAGCCCATCTTAGTGTGATTAAGAACTTGAATCTAAACAAACTGTAATATTAATTTCCAAGTTATTATGAATTTGTCTTCATTTATATGTCATAGACAACTGTAATATTTTTATTTGCTCCATGTTGTTGTACCTGGTTAAGATTATATTTCTTAAAGCCTTGGTATTCAAGTTTTGCTTCTGACATTTTTTCCTATTTGATTCTCTGACATCTTCTCATTTATTTTATTAGGGTTGCGTGGGAAAGAAACCCTCAATGGTAAGGAGTATTAGATTAATCTGCTGGTTAATCTCTTATCCCACTCACGACCATAATCGCCAAGAATGCGAGTTAGGCTAGTATGGCACCGCCAACGTAAAACTACAAACATGGCGTTGAAGTCTTCAATAGCCATCGCTTCATTCATTTAAGTTGATTTAGCTCATTGCTATTTACTTTGAATTTCTCTGTCATAGGTATAGGGAAGTCGGTGGTTGGCGGGTAGCTAGTATATTTACTTTCTGCCATAAATATTAATTCATATTCGTATGCATCACTCAGATATGCGTTCTACATCTTTTACCAGCGAGTTTAGTTCCTTGATTATCATTATTGTTACACTAGCTTTTGCTCTTTGTGATTTATGTACACCAAACCATTAGTATACATAATTTTCCAGCTTTCCTTTGTTTTGGCCATACATGTACGTCCATTTTAAGCTATTTCATTTTGGTAAATATGAGAATACTTGTTTTATATTCCAAGTTCCGTTCCTAGACGTAAAGTTGAGGATTTTAGTAAATAAGACTCTGTGAGTGCCGAAAAGCTGGTGAGACGCCTCAGCCTGCAACCTGGAAGACCCTCTCTTGTGATCTGTCCGGCAAGAGACCCTGCCAGTAGCTAGGCTACTACGGCCATATCATCTACTTTAGAAGACACATGCCTTACCACCCGTTAAAAATAGCTTTGACAAGATGGAAATTCGATGAATTACCACTGATGTGGATTTAAATCCGATTTGAATTACCACTGACGTGCAATACCATCTGTTTGGTTTACTACCGACTCGGATTACCAAGGGTGCATATTTCATCACAAAATTGTTTATACTGGAATAAAATGTCAGTCCGGTTTTAAATGGTATATGGAATTGAATTTTTTCAAAACGATAATTTATACGATAATGTATGCTCAGCATACAACGTATTATGACCAAGGGACCCAAGAACGGCTTGAGCATCGGTAAAAATTATTTTGGTAAAATTCTGCAGTCGCTGCACAATACACCTATCGTCGTGTTCACAGATAAAAGGTCTTACATTTGCGATTATGCTCTACTTACTAGCAAGTGCTAATGCCTATCGTTTAGGTAGAGGCGGACTTACAACAGTTCAGCAGTGCTGTATTTTAAGAGCAGCAGGTTACATTACTGTAAAGCTGTACACACGGTTCGTGAGCCACTCCAGCGCAGGCGAAACACTTTTTAGGGGGGTTCAAGGTCGTTGTAATTTTGAAAAACCCCAAAAATTTCTATAATGCTACACAAACTTAGAGTAGATCATTATCGGAACTTGTACAATACCTTACTTACTGTAATAAATTAATGTATTAAATAAATTCTATTTTTCTACTGTTTGATTACGTTTGTCTTTGTATGTAATTTTCGATTTATATTCGCGTCACTAGTAATAGCCGTCAAGCGGTCCTCAACTACTCTATCAGACTGGTGTAGCGTGAACACTTGTAGACTGTCAAGTCCGAGGTCGAGAGTTCGAATCTCGGTCGAGGTAAGTTTTTTTTAAAACTATGCAGGTGCGACTGCAAATTTCGATTTCGTCTCACCTTTAAATCAGAAATTCCACGTTATTGGCGCTATCTACGCTATTCGTACTCTTCGTTAACGGTATTGATAAACCGCCGACTCAATTTTAAACCGATTTCCTCTGTCCAGGTTCAGCAATTATTAGATCCCGTCTCTTTTGAGAATTATCTTTAGCCCAGGTCGTCGCACATATAGCGAGATAATGTATATCACATAATATGACAACGGCCATACCCCATTAAAATCATCGTTGCAATAGATTACGACGGCAAAAACCGTTTAATTCCAACAGTGTGCATACAGAAAAAAAGATATGGATATAGATAGTTACATTTTCAGAGAATTCTTACAGCAATAGGTATTAAGTATAAACATTTTGGTACATATTTTGTACGGCCAGCGACGTAATGTTGGAGCGGGCCATCGTTAATCGCTCCGGTATCCCGGTGGACACCCCTGCGCTAAGGCAACTTGTAATGTAATTCACACGGATTGGTCGTTTAATCCTTTCGGTCGTGTTTCAGTAGTAAAACCACTTGGTGGCATTTCATGCCGTGGAATTTAACATCGTTTTTTATACTTGGGTGCACCAAATTATAAATTAAAATCGGTTCTCATTTTTGAAAAATGTTAAAGTAACTGCAAAAAATGTAAACAGCATTTATAAGAATTTTTGCCTTATTTTCTAACGTGGAATCCACAACTCTCGTTTGTTGATGATTGATGATATTAAAATACACATACAAGTACGAAATTTAATTGAAATTTGTTTATAAAAAAATTGTGTATATTCTAGTGGAGCGTATTAATAAAATACTTTTGATTATACAGGGTGGCTCGAAAAGGTGTGGTGAGCCGAACATGCTTTTTTTAAATACAGAAACTTAAGAGACTAAAATTGTTTTTGATGTTTGAATTAAATATCTGAATAACGGTTGAATGTAGGGGTATGAATTATCAGAAAATCACATTAAAAAGGTTTTTTTCTACGATTACCACTAAAAGTAGGCCTTTTAGCGCTAGCTTTTTTCATTAAAAGTGACGTTTTATAATTTAGCGTGTTTAAAGAAATCAGCTGTTTACTATTAGCACATGTGTTATAAAATGAAGTGGGGTTATAGAACTACAATTACGAACTGGAAGTGAGATTGTAAAGTTATTCTAGTTACTTCTTGCGTTAGAGGTAAAGTTTTTTTAAAATAATTAAATCGTTATGTAATGAATAAAGTCAGATGTGTAGTATTAATAATTACATTTGATAACTGATTTTGACAGTAATGGCTCCACAAACATTCACCTGCGCGTCAAGGCCATCTCTTTATTATGACATAAATTATAACTGTCATAAATGCAAACCTTTTTTAAATCGACATTTATGGATTAATAACAGAAAATTTAAGGTCGTAGAAAAAATATTGTATGCAAACTCGTGCTAAAAGTGGTTTTGCACTCGACATGATATGAAACTCAACCTTCGGCTTCGTTTCATAATTTTCATGTCTCGTGCATAAATATCAACTTTTAGCACTTGTTGCATAAATAGCTATTTAATAATATAGAGATATACAAAGTGTTCCATTTCAAAAAAATCTAATTACTAAATTTTCCAATTTTAAGCAGCAGGTATAACATTAATACTCAGTAGTTTATACAAACATAATTTGTTGGTACCGTTTTCTTGTATTAAACTGCTTTCCGTTATTTATAGCAGCCGTCTGAAATTAAGTATTTTTTGCATTAAATCATTAATAACTCCAAAATAGTTAGCTTTAGACTTTAGACCGATACAATTTCAGTTCATTTAAATATGACGTCTTTACATACTTCAACGATCAGAGGATTCCAATGCTTTGCACTCTGTGTAAATGAGCAATAAACGTTGTATATATTCATAACAATTTATGGCTTGTTTACTACTGTTCTTCTTTTTGTGACGGTTATAATGAACCGTAATTTGAACCAAGTACGAAAGTTTTAACAAAGAATTATTTAGCGTTCCCCGATAACCCACTTCGACCTCTGTATAATGTCCGATAGTTTGAATATGCATGTTGGTAATCATCATTAATGCGATAAGCTTAGTCGCTGGCGACGCTGCCAATTCAGTGCATTGTGTGATAGCAAAGACTTGTGTGATAGTGCAAAAGCTCTCTTGCAGATGTTTGGAGATTTGACGGAAGGGCCACATGGCCCTCAGAATGTGCTGCACTCTTTTAAGGATCGTGTAAGTAAGATTGCTTTATTTCCAATTGCAACGAAAAAGCAAAAAAATTGCCTAAATCAAAGTAAATTTGGAAAAAGCCAATTATGTTTGGTTTTTGCAGTTTTTTAAAAGGGCGGGGAATCCCAGCAATGACATCGAGCTGCAGCAGCCAACTAAAACTAAATTCGAGTCGTCGACGTCTCAGCCCCAAAAGGAGTATGCAGTGTGTGTGAGGAATGGGCATAAGAGCTATGGCACCATAAATCCCTTCGTGGTTCTCGATGGACTTGATATGAGCGTTCCCAAAGGGGCCATGTGAGTATTTGCTCTCGACCTTCAAAATTTGAATAATTTGGTGCGCTATTAATAGTTCTGGCGGAAGGCCAAGCTTTAAATTCAACTCTGTCAATTGGTTGGTTTGTGGGTGGTTTTAAATACCTTATCCGCATTTGATATAGATTTATATAGGGCATTTCGATAAAAACATAAGAGTAAATAAGAGGTTAAAATGAAATTATGTTTCCAAACAATATGGAGATTCGACATAAAAAAAATACTGTAAAATCTTTTGATGTTTGGTATACGAGTTATTGCAGTAAAGATCTAATTTGATACGTTATGGCTGTTAAAGCGATTTTTAACAGTATAATCAGAGTGTTTGCTGTCTAACCTAACGGCTGAGATTGATGAGTAGAGAACTTGGTAACATGGTCGCCAAGAATATCAATAGTAGAATAAATTAAGAGCTTTGTATGCTAAATAGTAGGGTAGTATACCATATTAGCTATTTATGGTACACGATACACGCAACGTGTTTTGACAAACGAGACCGAAGGTCGAGTTTGACATTGCGTGAAGTACCTAAAAACTTCTTTATAACGCGATTTTATCTACTGTATATAAACATCATCAGAACTTGGAATTTTGTCATTTAATAAATGTGACATTGACAGCAGTTTCGCAGTTTCCGTAATCGAAAGAATGGTGAGTATCATCGGCATATACGTATGTGCTCTACAAATTCTAATAATTTTACAAGCAGATCGCGTGTTAATTATAAACAACAGAGGCTCCAGATTGGATCCCTGGGGAACACACATTGTGAACCTCGCCATTTAAAGTCTTAACTGCGAATTCATTAATTTTTCTAAAATTTTAGCATAGGAAATCTACTAACTGTATACAAGTTTTTCAGTTCCGATAAATTTGGTTCCTTTAGTATCAAAACAATTGTCTGTTCCAACAGTTATGAAAGGCGTTACTTAACAAGCAATAGTTAATTATATGTGTTATGTACGGCAGTGCCTTCGTACAGCATAACTTTATGACGTTAATAATAATTACAATACTATGAAATCTCACAGAATCACGCTTTACTTTATTATTTAAAATTGAAGAACCAACAGTGAACTATTACTGTTTTTATTACTGTAACTATGATCAAAGCGGAAATAAAAACTATGAAATTGTACATTATACACCAAGGGAGTCTTCGAATATTTTCGCGCCCCAAGAGATATTTTAGTTTCGATAGCGGTGGCCACTTGCAAATGCGCTACAGCGTCGGCCATACGATCTTGAGGCAACAGGCTGCTTGTTAGCCCGCCCGGGTCTCGCAATGGCGCGTTATTTCGTAGTGTTCGACATTTAGAAGACCATTCGGGTAGTAAAGCCGGCCATGTGCGATTGGTCGAGGGGTTCTACTTTTATATGATATTGTCATGATAAGCAGAAGTTGGTAAAATTACGGTATTAAAACATCCTCGTGCTGAATCTATTTTTCGATGAAGAGTTTGTACCGTCAAATAAACTATCTGGATTTCGCCATTATTCATATCCATGGCTTAAAATCATCTAGATTACATCATTGGACCCTTCCTTAGCCGCTAGTACTAGTTTTCAAGGAAGTAGGAGTCCGCTCTGAACCATCTTCCACAGCTGCAAATGCACACCTCGCTTCCATGTTGGTATTGTGAAAACTTCAGGTTGTTTATAAATAGTTCCTACAGCGCTGTAGATCCTTCTACTTAAAGCTTACCTGTTTTAATATTTAAGATTGTTGTGGTCTTGTCTCCGTCATTAAAGCAAGGCACGAATTTGTCAGTAATACAGGCTGGATTGTGTCTAGCCTAAACAAGTTTGGTCAGCAATAGGTTGTAGTTGCGTGACGTCACCGTTAGTATCATTTTACATGCAATATTTTTATCTGTAGCTTGCGACTTAAAAATATATTGTTCTACATACTGTGTTTAAAGAAATTAGTACAACAGCATTCAGGTGATTTCATGAGTACATTAAGCGTTTATAGATGGAAGCAACGTAGGTACGCAGCTGCCATATTCTACGTCGAGTTTTCTCTCTTTTGGGTTAGAGAACATGATTTTTTCTTTAGGCAACAGCTGGTACCCAAAAATTTATTATTACTGCATTTCTATGTTTCTCTCGAATTGGATTATACAGAAGCACTTACCTTCCTCAGAATAGACTCTCTCGATGGCCCATTGACGTAGATGTATCTTTTTCGTTTGGTAAGAAGTATTAATTAGCGTTTCCACCAGTAACAATTTTTGGCGCCCAACTTAAGGCCTTTTCTGTTATTTTCGTTTTTATATGTTACAAGAGAAAACGCAAGATCTTTAAAAATACGAGTTTGAAGCGCGAGAGCAAAGTCTAAGAGTTACAAATACGGCAAGGGAAAAATAGAGATCTCTCCCGTCGTGTCCACATACAATGTAAAAATAACACAAAAAGTTCCTATAAATATAAGTCCGACCATGCGTTTTACGGGAGCTACAGCCGTGAGAAAGATAATAAAAGACACGGATTTTATTTAATTAAAATAATACGAATGAAACAAATTTGGTGAAATTTGGCATATCTACAAGATTTTATATGCTGAATTAGATGGAGTTGAAAAAACTTGGTCTGAGGTGTAGAGGAAGTTGTTTATGGTGTGAAGATGTTTTTTCGTAACTTTTTACGGTCAAAGTTTTAATAATTTCTGGTTAGATATTTAAGTAGGTTTTCTACATACAAAACTAGTCTCGTTTAGAATCGCACAGAGCAATAGTTTTCGAGAAAATTGAATTTAAAGATGTAATTGGTTACTTCAGGTGCACAATCTGCTCATAGCAATTTGTTTTTACCTGCACCTTTCTCAGGGCTGTAGCTCTTATAAAACGCATTTTCGGACTTATGTCGATACTTTTTGTCTTATTTTGATGACATCATCTACGTATCCAGAAAGTTTCCGACACATTTTCTGACACACCCTGTATACAATTTTTTCCATTATCTCAAACATAACGACGAGAAATAATAACTTTTCTAAATAAAGCACTACAATAAATCGTAATATTTTGCAACCTTATTTTGTTGATATAATGAATACCGCGCTTTATTTTTGTCATAATTTTTGTAACCTGGAAACTGATTTTGACTTCTGGTCGTCGAAAAACATTCTTTATTGATTCAACTGTGGTTAAAGATGGTTGGTAAAAGGTTGATACTGTTTCTTTTGGTCGTTTAATAGTAATATAATTGTCTTTGTTGTATATAGTATCCTGCTTTGATATTTGCATGTACGTTAAACATTAATTCAATTAAAGGCGATTAAGTTACTGACAAAGTTGATTTGTCGAAGGTTTTCCACAGCACAAACAGACATTTTTTCCGCAGGAAATAGTAAAACTTAGAGCATAGGGTAGTTTAAAACGCAAAATTTAGGAGATTGTTTTATTAATGAGCTTTTAACTTTAATAATTTAAGATAAATACAAGCAAATTGCACCACACCTAACATTCAATTGTTCTTCGGGAAGAATGTGAGGTTGTATTTGGCAATATGAATCTACATTATGCTTGCAATCACATTTTCTACCATACAAAGAACCCGCATGTGGGACACTAATGTTAGTCTGAAGGAGCACATATAACACATTTGGACAAAGTTTTGTGCGAGACAGTGCTGTTAAGTGTTTTATAAAAAGAAACGTAACATACGTTATCATTTCGAGTTAAAACGTGCATAAAACCGGGTCATATCACCACAAAAGACACCCTCCAAGTACTGGAAACAAGTTTGGGGCCATCACCGCACGTGGCGGCTGAATTCAGAATTAGTTCGAGCTCCGCTGGAACCCAATCATTGACAACGCAAGATTTTGGGCCACAACTGTGAAAGTCGAAGCCGATAGCTAAGGAGCAGGCGTTATTTCCTTAATTGAGTGACTAGAATCATACAAAATTAAGTTTGGCACATATGAAAGCTACTGGTTTACTTACCGAGGAAGCTGGAACTGCTACAAGTTATATTGGGCAGTAGAATGCTATCTGGAGATACCTAAGGAAGTTGTAGCTCAGAGACACGTTGGAAAGAGGTGTTCATGGACATCCTTGAGGCTTTCTGGCGGAATGGTCGGATCCCGTGGTATCGATCAAAGGATGCAAGGCGTTGTAGGATACACAGTGTTGACTCACAACTTCGTGCAAAAAATAGCCTCTTGAAGATAACGTTTGCTTACGTACAACAAAGGTGTACGAACAATTTTCCGGCGTTACTTTTGAGTTAAGGCCTGGGGCAGAGTCCCGGTGGTACAAAAAACGGTTGACACAACCCGGTTTCAGATCGATATGTAACATGGTGCACTTGTAGTTCAAATTACGCTAAAAACAGTGGGCCTTGTAGTTTTACTATTAGATTTAAGAATTTTATACAATTAATTAATCCATTTTTAATATTGCGATGTTCTTTGGTTTATAAAAAAATAACGTATCATTAACAATTGTTGCTAGAACTGATTTCAATTTAAATCAATCACTGCGGGAAGATTCATTTGTTTGAACAAGGTTATAAATACAACCCGCTCTGAAAATTGAAGGACTTCTGCAATTAATTCGACGCGAAACATTTGTTCTTCACGGGTCAAATTTTGAGGTTAAATTTAGTTTTTTTGATTTTAAAGTTGCGTTTGTAAAATACTTCTGTGGTGTAACTGTCACTTACGTGTTAATAAACGTTTACTAGTTGTTAGTACTGTTTAATATCGAAGTGTGGTGCTGATATCTTGTTATTTGGATTCATTTAAGTAGCAATTTGTTCCTGAGGCGAATTTTTAAACGGCGGACATCTTATATCTTCCAGACGCGTGCTATTCCAGTTTGCTGCAGGTCATCACTATGGGCGAGTAGAGTGAAAAAGCTTAGAGTACTTACCTTGTTTATGTGTTCACTCTAGTTCGAGAATTATTTCATTGTAATTGTGGAGCTCTATAAGCATAAAAATTGGCAACAATGGGAAGTAGAAATATTAATTATTTTAACAAAGTTTTTTTCGCTCTCGATACTCATTTAATGCAACTAATAAGCTTCCAAGAACTCACGAAATTGAATTAATGTTATGTCCAATATTTTATCACAAACCCTGCGTTGCTTATACGCATAAAACAAGAGTCTCATTAAAGATGTATTCTTTTGAAAGCTTTGCTGTGTGTGCCCATTAGCAAATCATACGTATATTAATGTTTAAGGCAGGTATCGAAAATAAATTCTGTAGAAGGTAAGGTGTATTTGTTAGAGCAAATCAAGTAATTAAATAAATACACATAGCAAGCCAATTTCAGAGCAATACATATGCGCCTGCCGTTGCCTTCAGTAATTATGTTTAGTTTGTTGTGTTGCGGTACACTCAGCAAGCATTTGCTTGAAGGCTCCATTGACTCATTAAAAATACCGTTTAGGATTTGTCCGGATGCGATTTAAAGTGGTCCAGCATCTTTTTTCGAAGTTGAATGTAGCCATTGCCTTTATTGGATTCTAAATGAGGCGTTTGTTTGGAGCCGGGAACGGATTCATATCTTCTTCCAGAGTGCTACTTTGTCAAATCTCTGTTGTAGCTTATGTACCATGATCATTAGAGATTATTGTTTGAAGGCTCCAATAAATCTCATTTATGGGAAGGTCTCGATTAATTTCAGAGTCGCTGCAGCGCATCTAGTACTACGGGCCAGAGATTCCGGTTAATATGTTTTCAGCGTGTTTGAGGTATCAATGTTGGGCTCTGGCCGGGTTATATCGTCAGCATAGGTGACTTACAAGATGTGGTAATCGGCAGGTCTCGGGTGTATATATTAACATGGGGTCCAACACTGACCCCTACGGCCGACAGTCCGATATTATTCTTATTTTTAATTTTTTGACCACACAGGTTTACTTGAAGAAATAGACGATTGCTAAGTACGGTGTAGATGAAGTTGATAAATTTCTTGCATAAAATTATCCTGCATAGTTGGACTAGAAGTCTTGGTTTCCATACGGTATCATATGCCAGTACACAGCGGTACTTTTTGGCCTAAATGCTGCTTGTTCTGGTGGGGTGTCTATATTTGCAATTTTAGATATACGATTATAAATAAGTGTAACGCCCCATTTCATTCTACATTACGATTTAAATAGTTCCTCGAGGCAGTTTTCGAATATGATTTTCGTGCGCCCCGCTTTTGGCGTTGCGTAAATTACATTTTGCCTAAAGAACACTCAATCTTCGAGTGGACACCTGCGGAGAATTTCTCGTTGCGATCGTTCTTTCGATAGCGAGCCGTAGTCAAATGAGGCTAGGCTTGATCGATAGTATTTTAGAAGCCCCATCCTGGAATTTGGTATTGTTTTATTTAGTAGGCTTGAAAGCTTTAGTTTTGTAACAATTGACGAATGAACAGCGGCGTTCTTCATGCACGGTCAGGCCTCTTTGGCCGAATTCCTCGCTGCAAACGGCTTTTACAGCCTATCTGTATACGCTTCAAGGCCCAATCTAAATCGCTAGGCCGAGGCTGGCAAGACCTACGTGAGATCGCAAAATAGTGCCTGTTAAGCACCCCGTAAATACATGCACTTTAGCTTGCTGTTTAAATTATCGGTAATAGGCTTTTGCATAGGAAATAACGGTTTAACGAAGGCGTTCGATTAACAACTGTACTCGATAACAATTCATCTTTTTGTGCAACGCTTGATGCGTTGGTAATTCATTTCTTCTTATTGCTGAAGTTTTGTATGTACATTATGCGTATATCCGCAAGCGTCCTTCAAGCGCTCCGCATGACCCTTGCGATCGACGGAAACTTCAAGAAAAAATCTTGTCGGGCGTTTGCATTGCCTCCAAATTTCAATTTTTGCACCTTATGCTGGCGTGAGCTTTTTAATTTTAATTTGGTGTATCCTGCGGTGTATGTCGAATTTTAATAATTCTTATTATTTGTGTGTGATATCTTGGGCGACTCTATATTTAATATTGTTGTTAATTATTCATTTCGGGCCTAGTTGAGCCTCCAGCTCTTTTATAATGGATATTTGTAACCTTCTTGTTGAATATTAAGTCTATTTCATGTTACTGGTTTATATTTTATTTGCGTATTTATGCCACGACCCTACATAAACCTGGCTTGTTTCTTTTCATTTAGGTTGAAGTGCGATACTTACAAGGTAGGTGGTGATTTGATCGGTAGCTATATATGTTTTTTGTTGTGTTTAACGACAGGCGCCCTAAATTTTGTTGCTTCATAAATTGTCTTCAACCTTAAGGATCGCTGCCTAGTCCTTACTCACACCATATTTTCTGCCAAGAGTTAGAGCTAACTAGAGCTGTGCTGATCCTTCGTTTAAGGGTGGTATATAAGCTTATTCAGTATTTTATAACCGACGCAAAGAAGTGCTATAGGTCGGTAGCTATCAGGAAGTGTCAGAGGTTTAGCTAGTTTTAATATAGTTATGATTGTGGTTTGTCTAAAATTTTCTAGAAGCATGTTACCGTTCACAATGCTTTGTAAAAGCTTTGTAACCATGTTTTAGTTTTAGACCCACATTTTTTTACATCTGGGCCAGCAGATTTTTTGTTTTGTATTGCGTTTATAGCAGTTTCGATTTCCTCCAATTTGAAAGGGCCTAGGTATATCAAAGTTGGTTGATGGGATTTTCTAATTTTTTATAGCTCTTTTCTCACTTCTGTGGCTTTCTCTTCATCTACTTTGGTTTTGGATAGGTTTACATTGGTTTTTGGATAGCATCCCATAGTCGCTCTAGGCAGACAACCCTTAACCAACCGCCCTTAAAACGGGCCGATCGAACTTCTGTTTTAAGGTCATTAAATAAACAGTCCGCTATATTTGCGTGCACATTTTTAGTTACAGAGAACCGCCACCGTACTCAGGGGCTTTCGTCATATCAGCCGTCCTGCTAGCTGAAGTCACGCCTGCTGCGCAACCGAGACGCGTGATTCTGGGATTAATTTAATCCACCTCGTCGTCCAGTTGTTTCTTAAAGTTGTCCTAATCAGCTATCTGCAAGTTCCATTAAGGAAGTGGGGTATTTCAATTTCAACTGTGATCAGGACAGGCTTGTACGGTTATTCAGAATGTATTTGAATGTTCAGCAGAAGTTGCAATGGTCAGATCCGGGATGCAATTTCGGGACCAGCGGGCGGAATGTAAGGGTAGCCTCTCTTTGGAATTGTATAGGAGTGGTTTGTTTGTTATGGACAAAGTTGGAGATTATTTTGTTCCATTCAGTCGGCGAGTGTATTTCTTTTTCTATAGTTATCCCATTTTCCCCATAGTGTGCTATGGCTGTTTAAGTCTCCAATAGCTGGGTGTTGACGTTTAGCTACTTATGCCGTTGGTATTGTCTTAGATCTAGGTAGCCAGTGTATATGCATGGCGGTTGATGGCTGCCGTAAGTTTATATCCCTCTTTGCGATAGATCTACGTTAGTTTTGCACGGGTCTCTTGTAGCGCTACTAAATCGACGTTATTTTCCATAATGATTGTTCTTAGGTAGTCAGATTCTTTCTGTTAATCACTTCGATGTTAAGATGGCAAATTTGGACAGAAGGTCCAATATTTCTTGTCGTTGGCTAATCCTCGACAGAACCTTTGTTAGACGAGACACATTGATGTCGGTGATCAGTTCGTTCCCCATTTTATGAAAAGCACGGGAAAGCTGTTAGCGGAATCTTGTAATACCAATGGACAGAATTATTAATTTTTCAAAATTTTGAATATAACTATTCCCTTTAGATTTTTAGTGTTTTCAGTTATCCACGCTCTGGTATCAATTTTCTCAAATATTAAATTGCAGTAGAACGGTAGATTATTTCATGGTCTGCAAACTTCATTTCTGCATCTGATATTATATTTAAACAAGTAGTTCTTATAAAATCTAACAGATTGTTTTTGTCAGTTTGGGTAAATTTTGTTGATTAGACGCAAGTGTAAAAATTCAAGCCATAGATTAAAGTAAATTTATATTGAAATATTCTATTATGCCCCCCCCCCCCACCTCACCCCGCATACAATATTTTAATTGTGCTATTTAGACAGTTAAGTCATGGTCCTCATCATCAGATCTGCCGTAAGTAACATTTAAACCTGACGATTATTGCAAATGTCCACACATCAAACTGCACTAGAGTCTAGCCAGTACTGTCTTAAATACAAAGGCCTTTTCGGTGACGTTAGCACAGAAGGCTGAACGTCGGTTAAATTGCATAGACGTTGTGTTTTTACAACTTTAACTTCTGTGGAAACGGGGTTACCAGTCGTGAACTGACTCCATATTCGTACCCCATTCGATTTTTTGTAATGGGAAACGAATTCTGCAAAAACTCTAGTGTAGGCAGGGCTATATTATTATTATCTATTCATTTCGAGTATATAGCCGATGCTGATTATGTTTTAATTGGTGTATTCCATAGTAATAATTACATACTATTCTTAGTTATATGTACTTATAAATAGATTAAATACAAAACATCTGATTATGTGTACAATTTGTCGTATTCTACTCAAGATTAACTACACATAAATATATCTTTATGTAAAT
Organism: Agriotes lineatus; assembly: GCA_940337035.1. NCBI lineage: Eukaryota > Metazoa > Arthropoda > Insecta > Coleoptera > Elateridae > Agriotes > Agriotes lineatus. The sequence continues at coordinate 71,522,367 of OW679203.1, forward strand.
GCTTTTTAAAACTATTCAAGGTTATTGAAGACATAGTGTTATTTGACAGTTTGTTCCAGATGTTACCTATCCGAACTGACCAATAAAAATACAAGATTTGGCGTCTTTGAGCCAACAAAAATGAATTACGAATTGACAATTTTCACTAGTGAAATAATCGACAATTTTCACTAGTGGTTTTAATCAACAATTTTTTGAAGTAATTAAAAGTTACAATACCGGGTGAGTCATTTTAATCTTTGGACGCGTTTATCCAGTGAGGGAAGCAAGATGGTGAAAAATACTCCGGAACAAAATTGTTCGGGGTGAAGGGGGACCACTTTTGGCACCAAAATCCACTCCCCCCTCGTACTTCCCCCGCTGGGGGGGGGGGGGGTCAACTTTCACATTTCAAATGAAACCTCCCATTTTTTTTCATGGATTCGGGTTCCTGATAAAAAAATATGAAATTTTTGTCCGAACAATTTTTCATGAAAATGCTTTCTTCGGTCAGTTTTAGCGCATCTCACAATCCCACCCTTGGCGTTACCCAGGAACAACGACGTGGACGTGGTGGGATTTTGTTCCCATCGGGGTGCTTTTTTCGCGTGAGTCCCCTTGTCTCTCACGTACGGGGTGTTCTCATTAAATTCGGCGGGAGTCAGTGTCTCTCCCCCGCGCTCTGGTCATGACCGTACATCACGAGCGTAGGTCCAATCTAACGTCCTGGAACCTCAATTCTGGAAATTTTTGTCATTTTGGTGAAACATTGACACTTTTGGCCCTGATGACAGCTACCTGACAGCTGTGATGACATCGTGTGGGGACAATTTTATGGCTGTAGATCTGGTAACTTCATATCGAGCGCTAACAATCATATGTTTGTTTGTTTGTTTGTGCTGTTTCGGGAAAATGTCCATTCACTGTAGTTCTTAAATAGGGCGGAAGGTCATAATTCTGAACGAAGAAAGCATTTTCATTTTTTATCAGAAACCCGAATCCATGGAAAAAATGGGGGGTTCCATTTGAAATTTGAAAGTTAACCCCCCCCCCCCCCCGCGGGGGGAGTACGAGGGGAGGTGGATTTTGGTGCTAAAAGTTGTCCCCCTTCACCCCGAACAATTTTGTCCCTGGGTATTTTTCAGCACCTTGCTTCCCTCACTGGATAAACGCTTCCAAAGATTAAAATGACTCACCCTGTGTATACTAATAACAACACTTAATAACGCGCATAACTCAATTTCAGGATAAACAAATTTTTAAAAAAGGTTTTAGTTCGATAAATGGTTCCTCGATTACCATTCTTAGTCAAAGTTAAGTAGATTATTTGTGCGCTGGTATCACTACTCATGTACATTGCGCTTCGCTAAGGCACTCGTCCTAATCGTATCGAAGCGCAATGAACATTCGTGGTACCACCACAAAAGTAGTCGTTTGACTACTCATTGTGACAATTTTTTAAACGTTTCTTTGTATAGCTTGAATGCTTGACCGTGTTTCGTGTTATCTTCAATTAACGTGAACATTTAGCGAATATCACTTCAAGAATAGTATCCATTCAGTACCTTAAAAGTTTCCATAAGTTCATCTGCCGCCTGTGTTAGCGTTAGTGTTAGTATAGTTATCCTAAGTGGTTTAGTCTTTCTTCATAAGAGGAATTTCGAATGACAGGCGATAGTTTTGTGGTTTTGTGAAAAGGCTTTTCTAGCAGAGCAATGTCTTCCTCAAGGTATGATGCCCATACTACAATACTGGACTCTAACAGGGCCGCCATCTAGGTTTTTATTATTTTAGTGTTGGATGTAAACGTTTTGCAAATTAAGTAGGTTAAGGAGTTCACCTTTTTACACAGCCCAATTCTATGAGTCTCCCATATTAAGCTTTCGGTTATGGAAATCCCCAGGTCTACCTGAGAGCTAGCCCTCTTGATCTTCACTTCTCCAATGTAGTATGTTAGTCAGGGGTTGTTAGCATCTACATGAAAGACACGGCAGTTGGATGGGTTTAGAGTTAATAGCCAGATATCACACCACTTAGCTATAGTAGAAATGTCATTTTGTATGCACTCATCCATCCAGTAGATCACATATATAGGTATAAGACAAATAATATAGGTCAAAGAACAGATCCCTGAGGAACTTATAACACTTATAACTTCTCTGGCTTCAGACAAAGAATACCAAACTCGCACCCGAAATGTTCTGCCACGAGGGAAAGTTGATATCCAAGAAGGTAAGTTACCGCGTATACCGTGGATTTCTAATTTATAAATGAGCCTTTGTAGTGGTACGCGGTCAGATGCCTTAGCAAAGTTTAGATAAATAACATCAATTGGTTTACGATTATCAATACATTTTGTCCAATCATTGACATACATTCACATTTTTTTTGTGACCGATCGTGACCGTGTTGTCGATTACTAATAACGGAATTATTCAGGATAAAATTAATTAGTTTATCTGTGTTTATTATTTCCCTTACTTTACAAATAACAGAGGTTACACTTACTGGCGTGTAATTTTCTACCAAGAGTTTGTCCCTTTTTTTGTATATGGTTGTAATAGTGACAGTTTTCCAGTCTTTTCGCAAGGTTTCTGTAAAAAATGGCTTTTTCATGATGTTGCAAAGAGGTTCGGCTAAAGTGGAAACGTACTGATTTAAGAAATGTGAGTGGAGACTAAAGTTTTTCTTTAATCCTTTCAAACTTAAACTCTCTACTTGATAATAGTGATTGTTTATTTCAGCCTGTGTTCGGCAAGAAGGAACTATTTTCTTCGGGCGTTTTGAATCCGAAAATTTAATAAACCACAATAATCTTTAAGAAAGTGTTGGTTATAGAGTTAATTATAATATTCCCTATTCTTTCCTCGATATGATAATGGCACCCACGGAAATGAACTAAATAACCCTCTTCTGTAAGGAATTTTAAAACCAGTTGCGACACAAACTTTCGTTTGTTGAATGAGTACTAAAAAATTGCTCTTTAAGTCGATCAAGTAATTTATTGAAGATAACATAATGAAGCTCCCACGGCTTAATTTTTTAATTAAACTGTAATTACCTTCTATCACTACCATAATTGCATCAAAGGAACCTCCCAGCTGACAATATTTCCCAAACCTGTCTTCAAGTGGATCTGTCTGCAATTACCCAATAATACGTAATTTATTTTGAGTTTATTGAAACATTTTATAAATTGTAGGCTGTATGTGTTTGCGGTATCAACTTTTGTGAAAATTTTCCAGTTTTTCAAAGATCAAGTCAATTTATCATTTTGTTCAAAAACACCAATTTAGGATTTATTAAATTTGTTGCTACAATTTGTTCGTAATATATGCCATTTAATTGTTTATCTTTAAGAGGTGTTTTACATTAATAATTTTCTATTGTGTCAATATAATTTCAATAAAATTTGAGGTATCTTTAAATCTTCCAATGTTTAATCCAATATTTAGTAAGTCCGGCTGGACTAATTCAGGGAGATGGAGTGCCGTTCTTTAAGTACTTATGGTTAAATTAAAAAGCCAAAATGAGCGCCAACAAATCTTTCAATTAACGACAAGTGTATCCAGGTATCATAGAGAATTGGTAAACTCAACGTTGCACAATAATCTGAACGGAAGCATACGAATCGAGATAGCAGTAACAAAGAGCAAGACCAAATTCTAGTATCACAGTATAATAATCACAAATTCAGTATCATATCGTACAAAATAAGGTAATTATGTGATAAACAAAGGTTATTGTAAGGTAATAAATCTGGGATCAAATTTAAGGTGCACCTCAAATTAGCTTAAAACACAGATTGAATATCTGGTGTGATACACGCACACAACTGCCTTTTACGGTGATCTTATAATTAGTCAAAACTTTGTTTTTTAATTTATAAGCATTTGTCAAACATTTTCAAAAACTATAAATTCTACAGAAACCGTACAAAATAGATAGTTGAAAAGACACATTTTCTCTAAAATTTTAAGCATAATTCAAAAAAGTAATAGTATACCAGGCGTTCTATTTAAAATAACAAAATTGATAGCGACTTTCGGTAAAACCGGAAGTGATATCAAAGTCAAAATATTGTAGTTGTAGTCGCTCTTGCACATAAAATCCAAAGTTTCAGATTTTTAATTTTATTAGTTCTCTATCATGCCGTATAAAATGGGAGTTCATCAAAAAAGAAAAAAAAAGATTTTTAGAGGTATTCAACTGGAAAATTACCCTATCTCACTTCAATAGAAATTAAAAATGTAATAAAAATGTAACGTTTGAAAAAAATCGTTAGAGCCGTTTTTGAGAAAATCGAAAAAAGCTGAAAAATCATAAGAGTAAACACCATACTTTCGGTTATGCGATTTTCTTCAAAAAGTTGCCGCATCTAGATAGTACACAAAACTTATATATGAAGTTTCAACGTCATATCTCTTTTCGTTTTTGAGATATTCTGATCACCCACAGACACACAGACCAATGAACAAAAACATGTTTTTTGGCTTTAGGAGACTCTAAAACGTGAAGATCTGTTGAAAACTCAATTTCAAATTTTTGGGGTGAATCCAATACTTCCTTTATCGTAAAAGGAAGTAAAAAGTACAAATATAAATTATATTAAACACTACAACAAAGGTGTAATGGAGGTTAAACTAGGCTGCGTGGAAGAATAAACCGAGGGACTTCAAGTACTTAGTTTGTGAACCAAGCTGTACATAACAGCGAAAGTCTCAAACTAAAGCCTCCAGAATTTTGACGGAATTCGACAGGTAACTGTAGCAATCAAATGAGGTATACAGCACCGGCTTACGGCCCACAGTATTAAATGGTTTTAAATAAAGGGAAATCAAAACATGTTAAACAACTCCTTTGTTGAGCCCCTTTCTGCCCACTAAGAAACTAGCGTAGCACAGAATCGTGTGAGGTAAACCCCGTACAGAGTCAAGGTCAACGCCCTCGATGCGAGAATGGCGATTAAGGAGAGCTGCAAACCTGCGGCTATAAAGAAAAAGAAAAGCTTAAAATATAATTACGGATGTCTTAAATCACAGCACGAAAAGCAATCGATTTACCCAAGATCAATTTGAGGTACGTGTAGAAATGAGTCAGCTAAGCACTTTAATCCGCCAGAATTGGCGCGAGAAGAAATTTCTCAGCAAATCGCTAGAGTTGCAAAAGCCGCCAACATCAGCAAGGGCAAATCCCACCAAACACAAATTGCATGCTCGCCAAACCATTGGAAAATGTAAAAGACGCTAAAGCTGTTCGCCATCATAGCATCAAAACGGAAAAGGACGACGGGAACAAAAGCCAAGTTCATGCCGCTGCCCGTGCCGATAAACAAAACCCAAACCGGCAGGGAGCGCGCGAAATTCAAATTCTGTACTACAGACATCGGAAAACATAGAGGGCGCACACAGAACTGCGAAACTGTAGAGGCGCAATCCAAACCCAACAACTAAAAGGAGTAGAAATTTTCAGTGCTAAGTCTTTTTAAATTTATAGGATATAAAGCTTTTATATTTAAGTAATAATTAAATTTAAGTAATTATTATGTTTCCTCCTGTGAAGCGATTTTAATGATTGAAACCGAAAATTTTTTGTTCTTAATATTTGACCATGTTTTAAATGTAACCAGTTGTTCCTTATATATTTTAATAAATACAAATAAATATAATAACGGCTAACTGTTATTAACAGAATGAAAACAGACGATACTTAGCTTCTTGTTTGGTATAAAATGTCTATTGCAGTCTTAGTAATAAAAAACCTTATGAGTTAGTTTTAAGGCAGGTGATATTTGCATTATTTTCTTAAATTTGACTTTATCTTTGTGATACAGATGTTTTCTAAAGTCTACTATTGATTGCATAAAAATTCTTGAACTATTGTAAATGAGGAATCGCCACCATATTGAAAAACGTGAACACTTTTTTCGCAAATATCTAGTAAATCGTCTTCTTTATAAAAAAAAGTTTAGTCAAAAATTAAAGAGATAAATTTCCTATAAAAACATCTTATCCGTTTTTGTCCTAAATGCCATAGTTTTGAAGTAAATGATTGCCAAACATCGTTCAGTGTGACTAATAGCTCTAATAACGCTTCTCTACGCCCGTATCAATACATTTACTTAACACTGGAAAAATCTGTTAAATCGTCTAGTAAATCCGGACTATTTACATGTGATGATGATCTTGAATCCGTGATTGTCCATTATTCGTCTTCGTCACCATCGGCCTCATTGTCACTGTACTTAACCCATTTAGGCAGTCTCCGTGGCAATTACTGCACATTTTTGTAAAAACTATCCTCTATTTTCCATATCTGCATATACCTAAAATCCACATTCGTAAAATGACACATGGTTATGGCGAGAGAAAGCTATCTCATTGCTGAAATATTTCTCTTTTACATGCATAATTGTTTTTTCTTAACTATGTGTTTTAATTTTTTCGAGCAACACGTCCCGCCCAACTCCACTTCAAGCTAGCAATCCGGTGTACTTTTACTTTTGTTCGTGGATGAATAACGTTTCCTGTTTTGTCTCTGATACTTACACCAAGCCTTCACCTCTCCATCTGTCTCTGGGTTACCATTAATATTTTGAAACTTTTATTGGTTAGATAGTGCTGTGATAATCTCTAGCCCTGACCCCGCGCTCCTTCCTACGGTCGGGATGCAAACGATCACTCGGTGTAGCCAATTCTATTTTCTATGTTTATTATATAAATAACTATCTTTAAATATTTTATTGAAATTGTGAATTGTCGATGATTTGACAGTTGTAAATTCTGAAGTCCTGTTCGTCTAAATTAATAGTTTGTCATCAACCATCAAACACATAAAAAAGTATCACTTTTATCGCTAGGTGTCATAAATGTATCATAGCCAACAACCAGTTTATTAAAGTAGCATTTCGTAAAATAGGAGGTTAGTTAACTTTAGACGTTTATTGTTGTTATATGCCAGACACGAGTATTTCTTTTTTTTTAAGAGGAACGGATACTAAGCAAGTATCTATACTGCCACATGTACGTACATCTCCATCTAAACCAAAAGGTGCAAAATATTTAGAGAAAAAAAAATCAGAAAGGCTCTTAACACAGTACTTAGTTTTTTCATATAGGTTCTTTATTTAACCTTCAGTTTTTGTATCAAACTAGGGCTTTTCATAGTGGTACTCGAAGGGACATTGGGGCTTACTGGCTCGCTTCTACGTCGCTCACACTGCAAATTATCCGGCTCATCATAAAGGCTAATTGGAAGTGAGCCGCGTACAACGTTTTATTTCCTCTTGTTGAAAATAGTAAAAATTAATATTAGTGATTAATAAAGGATGTTTTTATTTAAAAAAAGCTGCTTGTAAAGTCGTCACGGCAACATTTTACAGCCACCGTGCCTTAAAGACTCATTTACCGAGTCAGTTCAGACGACAGTAACATTTTACAGGCACCGTGCCTGTAAAGACTCATTTACCGAGTTAGTTCAGGCAACAGTAAACTACCTTTTAACAATTCCAGAGGAAATAAATGCATTTTTTTAATCATATGTAACAAATATATTCAAAAACTTTACTGAAAAGCTTGTTACACATTAAATTAGCTTTGATTACTTTCAATTTGTATCTACTGCAATTTTTAAAATTTTATGGCTATGGCTTTGCTTAAAAAATAAGAAAATAATAAAAGACTGAACCCACGTGACCACATAATATTGCGTATTTTATGTGATCATTGATGCAGTGACCACAAAAAACTACGACGCCACACCACAGAGGCGTAAACCTTAAAAGGGTTGCTTCTAAGGTACTACAGAAGGTGCAAAAAATCAAGACATTTTTACTTCCGTCGTCTAAAAGACGAGGGAATTACTATAATCGTGAAAAAATCACCTTCCGAGATTTCTTCAGATCTTCTCGTTTCAGGGTCCCTAGATGACGAAACATATGTTCTCTCAATTCCGTTTGTTTGTCTGTCTGGCTATTGGAGTCTGTTGGAGGTATAACTAAAAAACTATTTGTTAGTGGAAGACGAAATTTTGTATGCAGATTATGTATGTACCTGGCATGAAACTGAAAAAAATTTGGAAAAATATATAGATACAGACAGGGTGAGCACCTAAAAAAAAATATAATGTTGTTAATTTTTGCTTTAACGTAGAAATAGATAAAAGTAGCAATTTGCACATACCTCAGGCATTACCCTTGACGAAAATGGGAACCAACAGACACACAATAAATGTTCTAAAGAATAAATCACGGGTTAACAACAAATTGCGTTCTAATTAAGGCAGCCGCATCTCACCGATCTGAGGCGTTCTTGGTGGGCAAGGCAGCAAACGCGTGCCTTACTTTGGTACGCGCAGATCATTGAAATTGCATTCGTTGGCCTGTTCGCAGGCGCTGAAGGTCGAATCCCATCGTCGGTAATGTTTTTTTTATTTGAAAATTTATATAATTTGCATTACCTTGTGTTTTATTAGGTTGTTTCAGTATTATTACAAATGTGAAGATATTTTTATCTCTATTTTCTTTTAATTTTTAACCATTTGCGAGGGAAGTTTTGAGTAAAACCCTTCACAGATTTTTTGTTGGGATGGATACCTATTATGCGGTTATTTAGGTACAGAAAGAGCGAATTCTGCTTTTAAACATTAATGCACGGGTAATGACATAATAATGTAAACACGCTGGTATTATCTCACTAGCATTTCCGACGTAAATAAATTAATCATTATTAATATTTATCAAACCGGAAAGATTCAGAATAATATCGAAGTTATATTTTAGGTTTTGGTTCTGATGACCTGAGGAATGTAATGTAGGACCTTTTGAAAAACTGTTGCAAATTAGAATATAATTCACATACTTGTACGCAATAAGAAATGCAGTGGTTGCGTTAGTCCTGATTATTCCTAACGACGCTTCCTATGTGTTAGCGGCAATAAAATGTGATATCTGTAAATATTTGACCTAATGTTGGTCAATAGTGTAGTCTAATAATTGAACTCAAACAAGTTACACAATGTGTTAATTCCAACTATTGGCCATGTCCTCCTGATGTTGAAGGTCGATAAGTAGCACGTTTCACCATATTTATATATTTTTTTGCATAGTGATCACAAAAGTCGTCTTCTTTATTGAAAAATCGTAAAGAAAGTAATACACTTTAAAATTATTTTATTGAAATTGTGAATTATCAGTTTAAATGTAAATTGTAAATTCTGAAGCCCTTTAAACCAAATTTCGAGTTACAAGGGATCACTATGCAAAGAAAACGTGTACAACACATATGAAAGCAACGTTTTGTTACTCATTTGTTTGATAATCTCGGGCTAATCTCTAGTTAATCATAATCAAACTGCAAATTCGTGAAAAAATATGACTTTCATTACTAGTGTTACAATAAAATAAATATGTATACTTTATTTCTGAGAAACATGCCACGACTTACGTTTTTACATATTGAAACGTCGAATGAACGCTTATAATAATTAATATAACTAGTCTAGTAAATTGTACCTACATTTCATTTATTATTATTATTATTAGTATTATTACTTTCTATCACTCCGTTTTAGTAGTACATATTTGAGCACAGCTGTTGGTTTAAATTTTTTAAAATGCCAACATATACGTAACAAACAACTTCCGGGATTAGACCGTGTCATTATTGATGTCGAAGAACTTAACGTTTCGCCCACTTTCATAAGGGGCTTCATCAGGAGAAAAAGCAAAAGAGCACCGTAACTCAACGTGTAAACCACGCCAGAGGCGAAACTCTCCTAACGATCGGAAGGAGAAAGGCGAGAATTTATAGGCAAGTGCCGTCGCGGTTCAGTGACGATGGACGGGGCTTAGAAATTAGCACTTTCCACATAGGATGGAGAAACCTTAGTCGCAATTATTAGGGTGTTTGTAAATCTCAATGGCTTCGCGAATCTTTCGGCCAAAGAAGAATAGGGATTTGCAGAATGGAAGTTTCATCAAAAAAGATGTTATGGCCGGTATCGCGTTAGTGTTCGGTGATGGCTGATGATGAAACGAGACCCGACTTCAGACAGAGTTGGAGTTTTTTACTGAACGTCCTATTTCACCGATGTATACCGCATTACAAGAGCAAGGGACTCTATAAACACCTTTAGATGAAAAACCTCCAAAAACCGATCCTCCTGCAGCAATGTTCTTTCTTATATCAACCAAGTCACCGATCGCGTAGGAAAGTTTTTTCTTCAGCTGAAGATATATTAAACAATATGCCATCTAAAGATGTTTATACAGCCCCTTGCTCTTGTAATGCTGCATACATTGGTAAAACAGGACGTTCAGTAAAAGCTCGTATTTTTGAACACCAGCGCTGTCTAAAGTCGGGCCTCGTTTCATCATCAGCCATCGCCGAACACCAACGCAATAGCGGCCATAAGATCCTTTTTGATAAAACTTCTATTATCTGCAAATCCCCATTTTTCTTGGGCAGAAAGATTTGCGAAGTCATGGAGATTTACAAACACCCTAATAATCTCCATCGGGGCGAAGGCTTTCCCCTTCCTTTTATGTGAAAAGTGCTAATTTTCTCCTTCCGATGGTTAGAAGAGTTTTGCCTCTGGCGTGGTTTACACTTTGAGTTACCGTTTTCTTTTGCATTTCCTACTGATGGAGCTTCTTACGAAAGTGGGAGAAACGTTAAGTTCTTCGATCTCAATAAGGACACGGTCTAATCTCGGGAATCGTTTGTTACGTAATGACAATGGGCGTGAAAGCATCCGAAATCGTGACAACATATATACTTGACAATTACATTGTTACTTAAAAAAACATCATCATTGCCTTAAGTCGATTTTCAAGTATGATATCACACTTGGTTTTGAAATTGCACTATTGACGTGTATGTCTATGGCTGAATATTCCGACGGACGAGTCTATAAGTGGATTACAATCGGAACATATAAGTTGCCTCGGAGGCACTACATAAGGGCTTCTATTTTGAAAAAACAAGGAGGGCTACCCTGAGTTGCCCTAACCGGAAAGTAACCTTTCTTTAACTTGCGATTGGTGCTTTTCCTTCTCTTTAATTTGTTCTTTCGTGGCTCACTTGTCCCGACTCTTGTTCTTTGCCGGCCCTGATACTATTTGATTAAGCTAGGGCTACGGGTCTCTACTTTCTATACTTTTATCTGCTTCTTGACTTGATACTGCCTGCAACATCATGGCACTTCCACCATGAACCAGAGGTACTCCCGGGTAGTAGATGTCGGCGTTCTACTTAGATTTAATACTTACGGCAGAGAACTTCCCTGGGCCGTCATCCAGCGTCTGTGCAGTTCGCTCGGTGGAGGACCAGGTCAAAGAGTTTGAAAGAATTACTAGAATATTTTCACTAGAAGAGACTCTATAGATCCGGCGGAAATATACAACCGCACGTAGTGGCCATGCACGAAGATGAGGTTTCTGAAGTTAAAAACTTGACAGCATGTGACACCCTTGGAGGAAGCCAGAGAGACCCAATGAGGAAACGTATATAAACCCCACCACAAGTAGAGCATGGAAGACGACTTAAGAAAATACTGAAAAGAAGCAAGAAGGAAAATGATTTACATAATCTACTAGGTATTACTGACGATTATTAATGACGTAGGAAAATTGGCCGGCAATGTAAGAAAATTAGAAATACAAGGCACTCCCGAAATCGCAAATATAATAGAAGAACTAAAAACCATACCAAGCGACAGGTACAGCTGCGTTAAACGAGGGGCTAAAGTAATGAGCACAAAAACCACAACCTGCCAAGTATTGGAAGAACAAATAACAAACAGCAAAGAAACGAGTACACAAACTATCAGTTAGAATGGGAGGGTATGGCACTACCGGATACAGGCACTAACGGGCCATGGATGGTTTGGCTCATACTACCTACTACCGCATGACTATCGTTGACAGTGCAGAATACGTATATTGTGGAGAAAAGGACACCATATTCAATTGTAACAGATGAGAAATAGAAAGGAGACTAGCGGAGGCTACAAAAGAAGCTGAGGAGAGAAGGAAGTAAAAGGCTTGAGTAGAAAGAGAGTGTCCACCGCAACGAAGAAATGCTGTGAGAGAGTCCCGTTGTAGTTCGCGTAACAAAGGGGAGTTTTTAGTCGGTGGCGACTGGGTCTTCTTTCCAATTGAATCCGACACACCTTAGAGAGATCCTGAGGTGTCTTTTGAAGATGTTCTCGTCTTTCAATCAAGGAAGAAATTTCCTCAAAGGGGGTGTTTCCCTTCTGGACGATTCATGGCGATGTCTTCTCATCTTTGTGGGGTATTGATACTCTTCAACCATTCATGAAATACGTTTTTATATTTTCGTCGTTGTCCTCCCTGACCCCATCTGCCTTGGCATAGTTCTCTCTATGAAAGATTTTTCACGATGCGTCTCTCATCCATGTCAACAACATGTTTCCAAATTGCGCTTTAGTTAATATGTTTTGATTTGATATTCGATGGTAACATTGTATCCGCTGCATAGTTTGATCAAGTGCTCTGATGTGTCTAGCATTCCGATCCATACAATTGCGTAGGCATCACCACAGCACAATACACAGCTAACTTGATCCAAGAATAAGATCGTGATTTCTAAAGATCCGTTTGCGTAGTTTTGAGTACGCCCCAAAAGCTGAGCTGATACAATTTCATATTTCTGTGTCAATGATGGTGTTACAGTCGAGTTTGCTACTAAGGTAATTGAAACACTCCACGTTCTCTAGAGGTATGCCTTACATTTGCCATGATCTTTGTGATATTACAGTTGAGCCGTGGAGACCCGGTGCTTCCGAGGGCCATTGGTAGGTACCGAGGATTGTTTGTATTCCACTAGGTCACGCGCGTGCATTAACTCGGTGATATATTGTACGCGTGTTCGAAATTTGGCCTTGATACAGCCCACCACCGTGTCCTTCTAAGTGATGAGAATGCTTCTTTCTGTTGATCTGTCCACACGGATGGATGGAGCGGCTACAAATATGTTAAATAACAGGGCTGCTAAGATATATTCCCGTCGTACTAGTGTGCGAGTAACTTAAAAGACACTTTAGCCAAGTTATTTTCTTGGAGACCGATTGATATAAATTGTTGAGGCATACTGTGATATTGTTTTCCATAAAGCTATTCTATCGACATTGACAAATGCTTTTGTTTTGTCTATCAAGCAACATACAAGTTATGTTGCTGTTCTGTAACCTTCTCTGGAAGTTGACGAAGAGGAATCATATCTGTCGTGGATTGATCTGATATAAATTCACTTTGCGTTTGTGGTAGGAGTTACATCTGTATATCAAAACAGTCTGTTAGCCATTAGTCTTGTAGGTACCTTACCTGCGACTGCTCTTTATGCACTTTCTCTTGTAAATATTGATTATCAGGTTATCACGCAGGTCGTGCGTGTGGTCTTATAGTACTATTTCCGGAGAAGCTTATTTTAATATTTCTGCCAGAATTACTTCGTTTCTTAGAAATGTATGATTTTTTAATTGTTTAAGAGCATTTGAGGTTTCTTTGTTGGTAAGCGGTTTATACAACTAAAGTTCTTTTTCGTATTGTGGTATTGAGTCGATTACGTTGTAGTCTTGTAACGCCCCATTTTATTTTGCGTTACTACCGGGTGGGCCACGAAACTTGTAGCCCCTAATTTTGTATTTTGCGCTATATTACAAAAAGCAATATAAGTACATACAGCAAATATTGTTTAGTTTGATATTTACCAACCATGATTTGTTTTTAATGCATAAAAAACATAATGATTTATTCTGTTTTTATATGGGTTGCAGTAGAAAATCTTTAGGGGCTACAAGTTTCGTGGCCCACCCGGTATATTAAATAGTTTCTCGAGGCAGTTTGTTTTTTAATATGGTTTTTCCGTGCGCCCCGCTCTTGGAATTGCGTGAATTAGATTTTACCCAAGGAACGCTCGACTTTCGAGATTGCCATCTGCGAAGAATTTTTCTTTGCGAGCTTTCTTTCCATAGTGACTCGTGCTCAAAGCAGGCTAGGCTTGAAACAATTTATTTAGAAGCCACCTCCGGGGATTTGGCATAGTTTTAACTAGCGGGCTATTTAAGCTTCTAGTTTTTGTATCACTTGAAGTCGGCACAGCGGCGTCTTTTCAAGCACGTTCAGGCCTATTTCCAGCTGTAGTGTGATTTTATTTCTCAGTTTTTTTGCGAGTTCTAATTTCGTGATAATTAGGCCTGCTTTCATGCGTAATGCTTCCATGCCTACTGCTTCCAAGCCCTTACTACAAGCCCCGGCCCCTTAACATGAAACTTATATGATTGCGGTTCCCTTGTGATCTGCTCCTGTTGCGGGATTTTATCGTAGCAAACTTATGCTTATGCGGAGTGTGTCCCAGATGCGAGCAGTTTTGGCGACGGTTTGTATCCACTTCGGGGCCCAATCGAACATTTACATACAGAGACTGGAAAGACCCCCCTTAAGATTGCAAGATTGTGCTTCCAGCTACGTCTCGTAAGTACATGCATTGATTTTCAAATTGCTTGTTTAATTTATCGGCTATTGCCTAAGAATAAACAGTTCTACGAAGGCTTTCGATTATAAAACTGTACGCGATAAATACTAGCTTGTATGCAACGCTTGAAGCGTTAGTATTTCGTCAGTTAAGGGTGTTGACATTTTGTATGTCCTTGAGGCGCCTAGTACTAGCGGATGGCATCCAGATGTCAATTTTTGCCACGTTATGCTGGCGCGAGCCTTTAAATTTGTTGTATTCTACAGTGTGTTTCGAATTTTAATAATTCTTAATATTGGTGTGTTATGATTTGGGTGACTCCAAATTCAATTATTTGTTAATTAGTCATTCTGGGCTTAGTTGAACCTCCAGCTTTATTTATGTTAGATATTTGTTACACTGTTGTTGAATATTAAATTTTATTAACTGTTGCTGTTTTATATTTTCTTTGAGCTGTACTACGATCCCTCATGAACCTGCCAATGTTCTTTTTTAAGATTTAGGTTGAAGTAAGAGGCTTACAAGGTAAGTGGTGATTTGTTTTGGTAGCTAGATTTGTTTTTTTTGTGTTTAACGACAAGCACCCAAAATTTTGATGCTTCATAAAGATTGTATTTAACCATAAGCGTCGCTGCCTAGTCCTTACTCAGACCATATTTTCTGCCGAGAGTTAGAGCTGTGCCTACCCCTAGCTTAAGAGTGCGGTACAGTCTACACAGTTCGATCTTGATTTAGTATTGCACAGTAATGATCTTCCCATCTTAAAGAAGAATTGACCTGAACGTAGAAGAAACTGTCATATAAATGCAAACCTTGCTTTTGATCAAACTTACATTCCACCCTCCTCAGCATTTATTATAATCGAAGTAGTTTATTAAGCAACAGCTATTTTAAATGAAACAATTTATTGAGAAACTAACCTAAACGTTCAACCTGCGATACATTTCAGTTGTAGCAAACGTTTCATCATAACACGTATAGGAAAACAACTATCTAAAAACATTCCATTTCATAACTACTGCAGATTTAATTACGTTGCGAATTTTTTTCGTCTCTAAATATAGATACCCCAGCTATAACATATTAATCTTGCCTCTAGAGATGAGAGGTGGCGTTTCTCATTCTTTTTCATAACCTAACTCAACATGAATCATAACGAGATAGAAGTAGTTGCGTGATTATCTTATTTGCAATTAAGCGATTTTACAGGACACGATTTATGCATGCATGGTTATCAGAATTTGCAGTCGAGGCACATAATACGAGAAGAATCAGTAAAAGATCTAAAAATATATTTAATGTTCTTATTTGTACTTGGTTCTGTAATTATTTTGCTGTCGTTATTATCATATCTGTGTGTGTCATTTGTGGGTTGACCCTTCCATTTATATTTTTATCGATATACAGGGTGGGCATGCCAAGAGCTTATAAAATATTTTAAGTTTGATTAGAAATCCGCATGAAAATGAGCTTTAATAACGTCAACACCGCTGATATCGTTGCTAAACACTAAATTGAAAATGAAACAAAAATTCTTGGATTTGGACGTGGATCACTTGGGATGGTGTATATTTATTTTTGGAAATGTAACCAAGTTTCCATCTCTTCTCATTAACCAGATCCTATTCAGCGTTTTTCGAAAATAGACGTTCGATTGTGTGCAAGATACAAGGTCACTCAATAACTTTATAAGAATGTAGATTGTATAGTTTAACGCATTAACTTCTTCTGGACTTTTGGTCTCCAGTAATTAACTCAGGTTCCATTCGTTGTCATCATTTTTGAAAATATATATTCTTCAGTTTTTTTAAAGACAGCGGCATCTCGTATCTACATTTTCTTCTAATTCTGTCATGTGTTAGGCCTCAAGATTCAATACATTAGCGTTTTTCAGTCATCATATTTGATTTTTCTTTTCTTTCGTATCGGGGTTTCTATTTAACAATAACAGTTCAAGATTCTTATTAAGAGCTTTTACAACAAAGGAAATAATGAAGTTTTAGTAAAATGTCTTTATTTAAATAGATATGGTCTACTAGGTGCAAGTGGCTGTGGAAAAACTACAATTCTTGGGTGCATAGTGGGCCGTAAGAGACTAGATTCTGGAGACGTGTGGGTCCTGGGAGGGACACCTGGTTCAAAGGGCAGTGGCGTTCCTGGGCCGCGAGTTGGCTACATGCCTCAGGTAAGAAATGCAAAAATTGAAATAAGGGTGAAAAAATAATCTCCGCGAAAATATTCAACGCAAATTATTAACAGGGAGGTGATTTTAATGTACGTGGAGAAGACTACTGCGTTTTATTGCTTCCGCAAATTATTGGTAAATACAAATTAACTTCTTCCGTTTATTGCATATTTTTCTTTTTCTCCCGTACATAGCTATTATTTTTTACCACAAAAAGAACAGTTGTCACCATAGTAACTAATTCAGCAACGATTCCCAACAGGAAACTGGTTTGTACGGCCAATTCAGCATCCGCGAGACCTTCATGTTCTTTGGACGCATAGCAGGAATGACCTCGAAGAAAGTCCAGGAGAGATACGAGTTTCTCACGAAGCTGCTGATGCTGCCAGAGTCTGGGGTAAGGTTGGAGAATCTCAGCGGGGGCCAGCAACGGCGCGTGTCTTTGGCGACGGCTCTTTTGCACGAGCCCGAGCTGCTTATTTTGGATGAACCTACTGTCGGAGTGGGGCCTGATCTGCGACAGCTCATTTGGGATCACTTGGTGGACATCACCAAGGAAGAGCGCACCACGGTTATCATTACCACCCATTATATCGAAGAGACCCGCAAAGCACATTTGGTAGGTTGGGTGATTTTTTTGTGGACAAATCATTCCATAAAGAAATTAGTACTCAGACGGATGCATACACGGGTAATGCAAACAAGAGTAGAAAATTATTTACAAGCAAAACCAATTTCAGCCTAAAAGTAATCAAATAAATAAACTAGCAGAACACAACATATAAGGGTAACAAAACAATTCCTAAGAATTCTACCTGGTCGTGATGTCACGTTGCGCAATAAGCAAAAATCCTAGCAGATGTTCGCCGCAGTGATTTTTTCCATAGGAAAAATTCATATTGATGAACTAGCGCACAGCTCTGGTAGCTTTATTGCACTTCGAACGGGAATGCGCCCCAAAGCTTAATTTGCAGATTTGGCGGGATTTGTTACGTTCATTTTGACGTTAACATCAATTTTAGGTTTATCAGCAACGTTATCCTAGTGCTCTAAATTACCTTGTTTCTGCTGAAAGTTACTTAATTTAAAACGATATATGTGATTTTACCTTCCACCGTTAACGTTGGGTGGTAGATATAGACATACGTTTGGTTTGAATTTCTCGCAATATCTCTTCGAGTTATGTGGTGTTTTCCAGTTTTGTTAGCCCCTTTGAAAGTGATATGTCAGTCAGTTAAGTAGCTCGGGTAACTACATACATACATATTTGGTAAACGAAGTGTCTGTTTTGAGATTTGGAGGTTAATTCCCGATTTCTGATTTATTTATCAAATTTTGAACCTGCAGCAGATTTTAAAAAGGCTGTGTTTCGTGTCCCCATGAGTGTGACTGTAGTTGACAGTTCGTTTCCGCTATTGAATTGTTTGGCGTATTGAGTCGAATCTACCCTTCTTGGTCTTGGCTTATCTAAAATTTTTGAAAACTCCTGTCTTGCGTCTCTTGATTAGTTGTTAAATCTGGGAAATACACAGTGTCGGTAGATTTATATGGAAACAGCAGTTTCTTGTGAGTCATGCCGTGAAAGTCCATGTTGGAAATTTGTCTTTACGCATTTTAATTGCATTATAGATAGTTTTCAATAAGTCAGTACTTTCTCTGGAGATTGCAGCGCTATTTTTGTATTTACACCTGAAGGTTTTTCTTTGGCTTGAATTTTGGATTTTAGTGTTTTCGTATTTATAGACTTGGGTATCTGGATTTGCCAGTTTATGGACTTGGTTGCAAATATTGTCCTACTTTGACTTCACTTTCATAGTCTGATTTGCTACATTGGTACCGTTCTATTCAGCACCTATGCGGATTGAAGCAACATCAGTCTTCTCGATCTAGGTTGCATTCAACAGATGTACCTTAACTAAATAGTTTTGCCGCAATTCAAAATGTATTGGATTGGAGTGAATATGTTTACGAAGTGACAATATTGAAATTTTCCTGTTTATGTCTTATTACTATTTATCAATGTATTAATGCATTAGTGATTTATATGCGTATTTTCTACGTTCCTTGCGCTGTGTTTATTTGTGCGTTAAACTTACATTTGAAATTAAAAATTACTTACATTATGCTGTGAACGCATTGTGTACACGTCGCGGGTTTGGTATTGAGTTTGGTTCAATTACTTACGTACCTTGTCTGGCGATAACATAAATTCATAATTACTTCGGTACGAGGAACTGTCCTTATGTTATTTTTTTGCATGTATTGGAAATAAATATAATTTTAATTGCGTTGTATTTGTGACCTTTTTTTCTATAATCAAATGCAGTGCCAGCATTAATTTTCAAGCCAACCTAACATACTATCTCTTCAATTATCACATGTTTTACGTAAGATACATATAAGTTCCAAATCTCAAGAAATCAGGTATATGTTGGTTTGCCCTTACTTGGGATTTATTTGACAAGGATACATTTTTAAAAAGGTAGATAAGGTGGTCACGTATTTCCATTTTGGTCCTAATATTTTATGGTCAAAAGTATTTCTCTGAGATTTTCAATTCTTTTTTCGTAACATTTGGTGTTTTCTACCACGGCTAAATCTTACTTGTCCTTAGGTTATTCGTGGGAATATATAGTTTCCGTTTTGGATTTTTTATATAGACTGAGGTAAAGTGATCCCATTTCTGCGGCAGCTTTTCTCATTTCTGAGACGATACCATATAGCATGCCAATTTGTTGGGTTATAAGACAGCTTCAACTTCGGAGATCATTATATCAGGTTTGCATTACCGTTCTGAATCCTCTAGATCTCGATTAGGACCACCTTCTATTAAGGATTCGCAGCTAGTATTTATGTTGTTGGTATGAGGACTATCCTTGTTATTTTCTCTTCGTCTATTCTCCAAGTTTACATGTGTTGTCTGATTTGTATTGTGAACAATCTTCCGCAGCTTTACCTATTCCCAACTGTATTTTCTCCACAGCTAACCTTCTGTTATCTGCTTCTTTTTTTTAACGTTCTGATGGTGTTCTTAGTGCCGTAGTATAAACTTTTCATACTTTGGTATATAACGGGGCGTTTTCTGCGCCGCTTTGTTTTTCTTAGTTGCCTTTTCTTTTTCTTATTCCCAACCAGCTCAATAGCAATGAGATCTCTCTTACCTGATTTGCCTCAGTCGTGATAATGGAAAGCTTTTATTTAATGAGCCAGAGGTTGACCTGTACTCGTTCTAGAATGAAAATATTAGCAAAAATGTACTTAAGTAGAAAACCAATTTCCTTTCAGGCAAATAAATAACAACTAGCCATGTTTTTCTGTAAAAGACAACGCTAACTGACACTAAACCTAAATACTAAACTAGGACGCAAATAACTGTATCTACCACGCATTTCTTTTAGCAATATTGTAAATCTACTAGCAAAAAGCTGTTTCCACTACGCATTTGTATTCGCGCATTCGTCACCACGCTGGTCACCAAACAATAACATTGAATTACTCTGACAGCTGTTTGAACTGTTTTAACATCTATACTGCGCATATATTCAGGTGCAGTAGATAAGCATCTATTATTCAGCCACTGCTCCGGCATAATGGCGGCTGGGAATGACCTAATTTGGTCTGATTCACCCACTGAATGATATTTTCCAAATGCCGATTGCACAGTTGTGAGTTCCCGGAGTTCTCCATAACGATGCTTTCGCTATCGTATCACTCAACGACTCCGACGCTGTCATTTTCTTTGTCGACGTACTGGCTCCAATTCTCCAAACTGCACTGTCTGCAGGACAGTTTTGTGCAGCTCACAGGGTTCTATTACAACACTTCTCTGCCTTCTCATTTCCTTCACCACACGTAGGGACTTCAATTGGGGCTGTGACCTGCTTTAAAAGGGCCACACGGATTTCACCTATGCCCACGAATAGGCCACCTTTTTCGCCGAGGGCAAGCCATCCCCTGATGCACTCTACCAAACCAACGCTGGCAACCGGCACTACATTTTGGCACAAAATCCTCACAACACATTGGCTTGCATTTAAAACTTATAATGGGCCACTTAAAGCTAATTATAATAACTCTGCTAAATACACTCAGGCGAGCCAGATCAAATTTTCCATGGGGTACTGCCTAGGGCTGCTTTAAACTTTCGTCTTAGTTATACTACAAAGAGTTAGTGATCGAATTCATATTCTGTAACAGGTAAATGGGTAAAATCTCTATGTATTTAAACGACGTGGATAGTGTTTATACGTCGTGTTATTTTAGCTTTAAAATTCTTCAACACTTACTTGGCTGTCAATTATGTTTGCAGAATAGCTGTTGTCACTAAACTAAATGTTAATGTTTAATATTTTTGCTGTGTACTTACTTGAATTACATTTTACAGGTTGGTTTAATGCGAGGTGGCTATTTCTTAGCAGAAGAGTCGCCAGACAAACTCATACTCCAATACAACGCAGACACACTAGAAGAGGTATTTCTGAAATTATGCCTTGCGCAGAACGTGGACTACCAGCGCCATCACCATGAACTGAAAGACTCCGACAAAGTGCCTTCATATGAGATAGTTGCCACTTCGTCAGCAGCAAATTCCACCAACACCTGCAGCCCAAAATCTGATGATGCGAAAGATGCCAGCCACGAACCTCCAAGCGAAATTTCTAGTCCAGGATCACTTCACAGCCGCAAATTCGAACTTCTTATTAACGTGTTGTGCTCGTTGTGGGTGTTCCATACAAGCCACATGAGGGCGCTTGTGTGGAAAAACGTGCTGTGGTTGAATAGAAACAAGCCTGTGGTATTGTTCATCACGTTTCTGCCGGTCTTCATCGTGGTTTTGTTTTGCAGTTTTGTTGGGCAGGATCCCATTAATCTACCCGTAGCAATTGTAAATTATGAGATGAATAGTACATCTACATGCGATAGAAATTTGACGTGTGGAAGTGCTCAGCTTAGCTGTATTTACCTCGAGTATTTGAAGAAACGAGCTTTAATTCTGGTAAGTTTTTTTTATGGGAATGCTTAGCTCTAAGTTGGGTATTAAAAGAGTATCCTATATTTTTCGCAGATTATAGCTAATATTTTTTAAAAATCAAGTCAGTAAGACTATTCAAGTGCCTTCTCAAATAGATAGTTTGGACATAAAACGATCACTGGCTAGTCAATTCGAGTACAATTTTCTACTAATGGATTATTCATCCATTGCCTAATATTGCGCTTCCCATAACAGTCATGGCAAGGAAGCTGTTCTGGCGGAAAATAGAATCATGAAGGAAATTATTCTCTCAATTAAAACCGAATGATCTTTACCATGACAACAAATTGTCGAAGGTATAAATGTGGGGACCGTAAGAAAAGTTTTAAACACAAAAATTAATACGCACGTTACGAAGCGCGACAACAGGAGGACTATTTGACTAGAATAATATCAGATGCATGAACATGTTGGGAAAACATGTTAAAATGGCAACTGAGGATGGCAACTATCAGAAATATTGTATTTTGATGCAATTATGTTACAACTTAATGTTAAAACCAGTGTAACTACCACCTGCCACAGGTTTACAAGGTTGCCACGGCTAACTAATAGGATGGGATGGGCCTTAAACTAGAAGAACAGACGTTGTTCTCGAAAGTCAAATCAGTCAGTATGGGAAAATATGCTTTTGATATTGTTTAGGGCACTATCATGATGGGTGATCAGTCGGTGATATAATGAGACGGTTCCACCATGGAAAACACTTCTGGGAATATGTGCAGTGCTCAGCTCCAGGATTTGGACCTTACATTAATTTTGTACCTTTGAAAATGCTTACTTGGCTGCAAAACGCGTTTTACAAATGAAAATCATACAGCAAAATCCAAAGACTTTAGTAAAATAACATTTATTACATTACATCTACGCTTTTAAGAATTGTAGCTGTGACCGCAACAAAGGGTATCCAAAACAATTCCTAAGAATTCTACCTGTTTGTCGTGATAATTGGGCGGAGGAGAAATTCCACAGGGGGAAATGGTATTGAAACAGAGCACAGAGCACTGAAGGCGTTACTACACTACGAACAGAAATATGCCCCAAAACCTATTATACAACAGCAACTATATATAGACAGTACAATACAACAGGTTCAACTTTTGCTAGTACGTTATGACATACTTAAAATTGAGGGTAAAACATGCAATATGAGATAATAAATCATAAGTGGATTGAAAATGAAAACGAATTGGGGAGCTTCTCTAGAGTTTGTCTTCTTGCTTGTAGGGATCTTTATACCTTAGAGGGCTCCGAATGGAAGGCAATAAGAAAAATAAATATAGATTATACATGAAGGACAGCCTTCAAACGAAAGGGTACTATAGAATCTATCGTGGAAATCTATGAGGATCTATATCTATAAATGAAGAAGGTACCACCAGTGAGCCCAATAGAGAAAAGAGCAGCTCTATCGAGACATCGCCCAGAAAAGCTTTACCCGATAAGTAGTTATATACGAAAAAGCAATGTGATCTTTTTAAACTTCTCTCAGTCATTTTATATTTTTCTTGTCTCCTACCTTATGTGAGTTTGTGAAAGTTCTTCTTGGAAATCCATTTTCCAGTTTTTTCAACAACTGGATACAAATAGGTTGGTTCTTCAAATTCTCTAAGATACTGTAATATTTTCCAGCTTCACGAATTATCTTAGCGGTTTGATCTCAAGACACGCTAAGCCGACCTACCTGGTTTCTATATTCTCTAGCTTCTCTGAAAACGCGTACTGCATTTTGCTTCACACGAAATCAAACAGTATGAAATTCAGTACGGCCATATTAGAATCAAGACAAGGACAATTCTCATCGGGTGATGTTACGTCGCAATACAAGTAGAAGAAGAAAGTATTGATAGCCTGACGACAAGTTTTAAAATGTCGGCGATTGAAACACAATATATCTTCAAACTTATATAAAAACACATTACTTTACTGTGTTTCCATTTTCTTTTTATCTGATATAACCTTTTTCAAAGGTACGTATTTAATCAAACATATTTTTCTGTATTTTATTGTTATTATAGAACTATTACGATTCAGAAAAAGATGCAATGCAGTCGGTCCTTAAGGGAAATACTTTCGCATCGATTGTTATAAGACACAACTATTCTGCAGCCTTACGAGCTCGCGTCAACGACTGGCAAGGCTCCGAACCCTGGGACATAGCCTACTCTGACATCGACGTCTTCAGAGACGTAGCAAGTGAGTGTTTGTACAGCTGGTTGTTTGCAAATTACGTTTTATATCTTACAGATAAACACATTGCGAATTATTTGAAGATATATCTATACGAAACCTTTCAAACATTTATACAGGATTATTTGGAAACCTGCTCCATCCCGAAGAAAGTGCTAACTGTACCAATAAAGGTAAGCCAGTAGTACTGTAAGCTGCTATTGCTAAATCAGATTTAATTCCAGTGGGAGACTCCAGTCTACGGAACGATACATCCCAATTTTACTGACTTTGCAATTCCGGGTATATTGCTCTCGTTAGTATTTTCAATAAAATATATTCGTGCATTGAATTTAGAATATATACAGTAATACTTCAGTTAACCGAACCTCTGTTAACCAAAGCTTTGGAGCCTCGATGGGCGAGCGTTTTCGCCGCTTGCAGTCAAAGTCACAGTGAAAACTCGAGCGCTCGGAAGAGAGTTCGACTGCCGGCCGAGGCGCTCTGGTTTTTACTTAGTTAAGGCATGATAGCTTAAGTGACGCCCGCACCCCCTGAGGTAATGCAAAAGTGGTTCCAGGAGGGGTGTGGAACGGTAGAAGAGCTTAGGGAAAAAACCCGAATATTTAAAAAATGCTGACGTCATGATTTTGGCACAAACGTTGGACCATGCGGTATGGAGCGTAGGAAAAAGCATTATCGTGAATTCCTTTACAATCTCTTGTCCATGATTATTGTGTTACAGGTAAAACGATAATTACTACCTGTTAACAAGCGAAAAGGGCACAGCTAGCTCAAGTGTGACATAGGGATGAGTTGATTTTGTAAAACTCTATTTGGGAGGGACGTAGAAGGTCAATAAGTTGATGGGCGCCACTGGATTCTTGTTCTAACCCAGAAGCGAAAGACCTCGTCGTTAGAATTGGGCAGCTGCGTATCCATCTTGCTACTATCTATAGACGCTTAATGTATTCAGTCATCTGCATGTCGTTTTATAAATTCGTTTAAACACAGAGTGTGTTAATTTAAAAATATAAATTAAACTCACACTCTACAGAAGAAACGGTTGTACTGGAAATGGCCCTAACGACAATACCACGAAATTACAAGTTATAACTGACAAAACCTATTAGGCTGGTAACAATCCAACCGGTATTCCTTAAAAGTACGGCCTTCACTTATTGGGGGGAGGCTTAACCACAATGAGATCTATGTAATCTTAAATATTAAAATAGGTAAACTTTAACTACAGAAAGAAAGAGATATACGCGTGCAGTAAATAAACATAAATAAACGTCACGTAGCGTCACAATACATATTGGAAGCGATGTGTGAGACTATCAAGGGCAAAACTTTGGCAGTTTTCAGGCAATAAGGCGATAAAGAACCGGCCTGAGCAGTTTTAAGGCGCTGCGAATGCGAGATTTAATTCTACGGAACCATCGAATGCTATTTTTACCCCAACGGAGCTTCGAGGACGCTTTAGGCGAACACGGCAACTCCACCAAGGTTGTCGGCTTCTTTGCACATCACGACTCCTTACTGGCTTGCCCGGACCGTTCCCAACTTGAACATCGACGAGCGCTCCCTTCACACAGCGCTTCCTCTACTCCCAGGGCGAGTACATAGGCGTACGCATAAAATTCTATGGGGACAAAAATAACATAAAATTGGGATATGTTCCTTTTATTTCGGTTAACAGAGGTTTTGTTGGCGACAGCTTCAGTGAGTTGACTGCGTTTAATTTAAGATTACGGCGTTCCATTAATTATCTACATTCAATGATGATATCAGGCTATGATTCGTTTTATTTCAGTATTGAATTTTTCGTGGCACTGGCGCTGACTGCGGGTGCAATGCTGATCGAACGCAACGAAGGCAGCTTGGAGAGAGCTTTCGTCATCGGCGTCAACGAAGTAGAGCTTCTGACGGCGCACATCATATGCGAATTCTTCATAATGGTGGCCCAGTCTGCTTTAGCTTTGATATGTGCTTTTAGCATCTTTGAAATGACTCTAAAAGGATCGCTAGTGCTAGTAATAATTCTAATGATGCTAACTGGATTTTGCGGGATGTGCTATGGTTTGTAAAATTTTCCACAAAGACGTGTCTAATAAGAGGTATACATGAAACTGTTTCAGGTTTACTTATTTCCTGCATTTGTAACACTGACATCGCCTCGAATCTTATGGCTATTGGCAGCTTCATCCCAATGCTAATGATGTGTGGCATTATTTGGCCCATCGAGGCTATGCATCCCTTGCTGCAACCATTTGCCACGATATTTCCTCTAACGCAACCTACGGCGAGCTTGAGGAATATTTTGCAGAGAAATTGGGGCTTCGCCATCCAATCTGTGTACATGGGTTACGTCTCTATTAGTGTTTGGATAATTGTATTTCTAATCGTTAGTGTAATATTTCTAAAAATTAAGAGAGATTAAGTGTTGGTTTTATTTGTCGATACGTCTGCAAAGCCTTACATTTAAGGATTATGAACACGACTCCTTCTTGCTACGTATTATTAAGTCTACTCCGTTTTTATAATTACCGTATACAACACAAGACAATTCTTTGCATCCCATAGATCGACGAAGAAGTGCTACGAAGGGTGGAATCCGAACAACTACTGATCATATAGTGCCGAAAAATCTCTTATTTAGACCACGCTTTGAAGGGTGAGAAGTACCGACTATCACAGCTTATAAAGTGCCTTCAGAAATGATCGAACGTTTTTAAATGGTCATGGTTATACAACGTATAAATAATATGTTGATGGCACTGTAAATCTATGTCACATTCGAGGTTATCAGGTTAGGTTTTGCGTCAGTTTTGACAGAGACTGAATATCAATATTTTAATGGCACCACTCATTCAGAATTTTTAATTTAAGGAAGTGCAAATACTATTATGAAAGAAATTATTTCAAAGACAGCTCGGCGCTATAACCTCGTAACAAGAAAAATCTAATTTTCACACCTCTCGCCATAAACCAATTTTTACGCCCTTGGCACATAAGTAACTATTGTGTGATAGTTTGATTAATGTCATAGAATGGTTTAATGTTAATTATAAAGTAAAAAACAAAACTAAGTTATGTTCTTTACTTTATTTATCTGATAAATTTATGAGACACGAAAAATAAATACAAGTGGTTACTGTCAAGCTGATCCTACGTTAGGATCTTTGATTCATAAAATTAAATTTTTAAAATATTATCAAGTTGACTAGTATAATTGAATGATGGGTTGCATAACCTTGTCCGCAGCATTAAGAATTGAGTAATGGCATAGTAGTAATCAAATCAATAGAGATCTAAAAGTTAAATAATTATTTTTCATAGTACCGACATGTTATTGCACTATATCAGTACTGTCTACTTGATCGAAATGTATAACAGTCAATGCCATTAAAATTTAACAGCCATGGCCGTTATAACCGTTCCTATACTACCAAATTACGTGCGAAACTAATTAATTTAATTATATTAAAATCACGTACCTTGAAATTAGCCACTTTTAGTAGATACTACGAAAACTGTTGAACAATATACGGCCGATATTACTTACTAGTGAGTCACCCAAACTATGCTTCGGTTCGCTAAATTAAGAGAGATTCATTAATGTAAATTTAAAAAAAGTATGCTTCGGCCGGGAATCGAACTCGGGCCGCCCGCGTGGTAGGCGGGCATTCTACCGCCAGACCAACTATGCTTGGTTGAATGAACAGCTGCTGTAATAGCATATGAACATAGTAAATCAGCCGAGGCAACAGCTTCCGCAGCACAGCCCACGCCCATAGACGCGATTTAATTGAATTAACACCTCTTCGCTCTTTTTTTTGAAAATAAAAACCGGCCTAAGTTCTAAGTCTAAAAATTAGCAAAATTTTAAACCATCATACGACGTAATCAGGCCAGTATCTTCGGAGGAGATAGCAAACAAACATACACGCAAACAAATACGCAAACATACAAGCAAACATACAAAGAGAGCACCGATTTTATGTTATAAGATAACTGACTCGAATAATTTATTAGCCTCGGGCTAATCGGTTTCGGTCACAAACTATATCCTTGTCCGTTATATGCTCAATATTGGTCTAATACCGTTAAGTACTATTTCTTCATTAGCATTTAAATCCATTTTTGGATGTATGTCTCTTCTAAATCCCTCCATTTCTGTCTATCTCTTGCTTTCATCATCCAATTCAGATTTGCAGTCAGTTTCAAATCATTCACCCATCTCATTGGTGGTCGTCCTCAAGGTCTTGTAAATTTATATGGTCTCCATTCCAATATCTTTCTATGCCATTTTCCATATGTGTCTCTGACTACGTGTCCTGCAAATCTCCACTTAAGTTGTGCTGCTCTTCCAACTACATCTGTTACCTTTGTTCTTTCTCTTATATATATGTTTGATTTTCGGTCTTTCAGTGAGAAGTCCATCATAATACGCTCCATAGCTTTTTGCGCTACTTGCAGACTATTTCGATTTCTTTTCGTCATGGTCCAGTTTTCAGCGCCATAGCACATTACTGGTATTACGCAAGTGTTAAAAGTTTTTGTTTTAGATATAGTGGTATATTTTTATTTTTAAAAATAGCTCTGACTTTCCCAAAAGCTCTCCATGATTGTCTTATTCGTCTTTTTATTTCTACGTATTGATTTTCTGTTCCTATTGTTGTTTGTTGTCCCATATATAAGTAGTTTTCTACTTTTTCAATGCTTTTGTTTTCTATTGTTACTGCTCTATCCTCGTTAAACATTACCTTTGCTTTTGTTAGGTTTATTGATAATCCCACTTCTTTTGATTTTGCATTCAAATCAATCATCATCTCTTTAAGTTCCTGTAAGTTAGATGCGGTTATGATGATGTCATCTGCATATCTAAGGTGACTAAGAGATTCGCCATTAATGTTGATGGCTTTACCTGACCGTTCTACTTTTTTACATACGTCTTCTATGGCAAGCGTAAAGAGCTTCGGTGACATGCTTTCCCCTTGTCTCACTCCTCTTTGTAGACTATCGTATCGACTATCTATTCTGCTGTTTTTAGTGCTCGTTGTGTACGCTGTAGCCCATGTTTCTATCGTGTCGAACTCTTTTTCGTAATCTACAAACCCCATGTATATAGGAATAATGTATTTATTGGACTTTTCGATCAATAGTTTTATAGTTAATAAGTGATGAGAACCCTGTATTGAAACCAGCCTGTTCTGTCGGTTGATATTCATCCAACTTTGTTGTTAAGCGAGTTGTAATAATGCGGGTTAAAAGCTTATACATATGTGAGAGAATGCTTATAGGTCTATAGTTCTCCAGTTTCCGTTTATCGCCTTTCTTATATAGCAATACTACTTTGGCACTGTTCCATGTTTCCGGTATTTTATCTTGGTGTAGGCATTCATTCAATAATTTCGCTATTATTGCAATGTCCGTCGAACTTGGTCTTCTCCTGGGGCTTTGTTTGCTTTTAAGGCTTTTTCTACTTCCTCCTTAGTGATACAAGGCATTTCTTTTGATCTCACATTTCTTATGATGTTTTCGTGGATATCATTTTGATGTATCTCTTGCACTTTGGATTCGTATATGTTTGTATAAATGTCTTCTACCACTTCTAACATTTGATCTGTATTTGTTACTACTTGATTATTTTTATCTAATAGACAATTTATTTTTGTTTTCTTCGTGGGGTGGGTCTTAGACTCTTCATGGTTTTTTTTTTATTGTTTCTCGTACTAGGCTTTCATATTTGTTTCTCCTGCAGTTTTTAATGTTTCTTCTAATTAATTTATTTATCTCGGTATATTCTATCGTTTCTTTCTTGTTTTTCATATTCATTTGTCTTCTTCTATTTATGAGTTGCTTTGTCGTTTCTTTAATTTCAAGTTTAGATTTCTTTTTTATCTTTTTACTAATTTTTTTACTACTTTCCTGTATTAATTCTGTCACTTGTTTGTTAATTTATTCTTGTCTTCTATATTTGGTTTTCTATATGAATAAGTTCTAGTTTTTCTTCTGTTATTTGTCTATATGCAGGGCCTATTTCTTTTAACTCCTCTCGTTTTATATTTATTTTCTTGGTATGCAGCTTCTGCCTTTCAAGTTTCTTATTTATGACCACCCTTGCTCTGACCATTCTGCGGTCGCTTCCAACGTCGAATGTATTTAGCACTGTCACGTCTTGAAAGATATGTTTCCTGTTTGTTAAAATATAGTCTAATTCGTTCTTCGTCAATCTGTTTGGGGATATCCATGTCAATTTTCTTTGTATTTTCGTCTTGAAGGGAAAGTTCATCATATACAGTCTTCGTTCTTCTTTTTAGTAGCTTATCGCCGCTACCATTTCTGTCTCCATATCCGTATGAGCCTATATGTACTTCATTTTCTTCTTGTCTTTTCCCTAATTTTGCGTTGAAGTCGCCCATTATGATTTGATCTTTGGTTGACTCTTGTTTTATTGCTTTTCTTATATCGTCGTAAAACTAATCCATTCCGTCTTCGTCATGTGCACTGGTTGGTGCGTGCACCTGTATTACCTTTAACTTTATTGTTTTATTAATCTTCATATTGATATATGCTACTCTATCTGATATAGCTCTAAATGAGTCAATATGAGTAGCAATATTTTGTTTTACTACAAAAGCTATACCGCTGTATTTGTTGCCTCTGTACATTAAATGGTTGCCTGATTTTAAAATAAGGTGATCTTCTCCTTCTCTTCTAAGTTCACTTAGACTTATAATATCTCATTTTACTTTTGTTAATTCATTTTCGAGTTCAATTATTTTGTCATCTGCTAGTGTTCTTATATTATAAGTATCTATCCATAGCGTAGTAGTCGAGTCTTTATGGTAGCCTCGTTCTCTCCAGCAATTCTTAGCACTCTTTGATTTTCCGGCCGCTACCTTGGTTGGAATCGCCAGAAGTGCTGGAGACTGAGGGCCTTCTATTTCGTTCGTGATTCATTTGGGATTTATGAAGGTTTCAAGCCCTACTATTCCGCGCTGGCCTAATGCAGGTTGGAATGGGGGAGGAGGGGGTTCTTGATAATTTTGGTTGTTATGTGGGTAGGATTTAAGATGCGACATGGTTTCTCTCCGTCTTAGGAGTTAAGAGAAAATCAAGACTCGCGTGGGCAGGGATGTATACCTGAAGCAGACCTGTTTTCGTCGGGATCACGAAGGGTATCTACCCGCTACCACTACTATTTATAAAGTTTAATTAAATTAAAAACATTTACAAACGCTATTTGATACGTTTGCATTGGTTTGAATATAACACCAAAAGTACGAAAATTCTAATGTACGAAATTATTCGAAGGCGTCTCGCAGTGCCACATACATCTTGCAAATTAGATATAAACACATTAGTAACATCTACAAACGCTATTTGATACGTTTGAATTGGTTTGAATATGACACCAAAAGTACAAAAATTCTAATGTGCAAAATAATTCGGAGGCGTCGCGCAGTGTCACATACAGCTTGAAAATTAAATATAAACGCATTAGCAACATCTAAAAACGCTATTTGTTGGAGGAAAACGATATTTCACATACACATTGCATCTTAAAAAAATGTTTATTTTTGCTTTAACTGAGAAATAGATGAAAGTAATAATTTGTACATATCGCAGGCTTTATCCTTGACACAAATGGGACCCTACAGATACAGGATAAATGTCGTACGAGACAAAAAAGAGCAAAGAATAAGTACGTTATGTTGATCTTTTTAGGCCAGGAGCCGCATAAATGCGCAAATCGCAAAACGTCCAAATACAGGGAAAACGCATATTTTCGCGAGGCTGCGCTTCGCATTATGGTCAGGAATCAAGGGCCTTAAATTAGATAATAGTTTAAAAAATGTACACTATTTAGAATTACTTTGCAGATCGAAATGTGCAGGGCTTCATCCTTTTTGCGATTGCAAAAAACCAGAAAACATATTTTCTAATTTTTTTATTACTGAAATCTGATTAATTTTATGTATACTTCGCATTTACAAGCTTAATTTTGAATATTTCTCAATGATTCTTAAACTAGTGAAAAGCTTAATCTGCCTAGATTCGGATGATACCAAATTAATCACAAAATGATTTTTAACAAATGCTACAGAAACTGTTTAAACAAAGCGCACGGGGAATGTGTGGTACAAAATTTCAGCATTGAGTGTATACATCTAGCTTATGAAATGTGTAAAAAAAGTGAAGATATTTATTGTTGTAAAAAATATAATTTATTTTCCACTGCGTGATTTGATTGAAACTCGTGTCGCAACTTGCTTCGCCACGAAAGTTAAATCCATGCCTGGTGCGAACAGGTTGAGCCAACTGCAACGCTAGTATGTGAGAGGTGCTCGGTGAGCTTGCAAGATATTGCTAACGTTTTTATAGCATTGGCAGGTTCAAATTCCACCGGTAATGGTTTTTTATTTTAAAATTGATACAGTTAGCATGCAAGTGTTTTCTTTTATTGTTTCCGTATTATTTGGAACTTCAAGATATGTTTGCACCTAGTTTCCTTTGATTTTAAAAATTATTTAGTGTCACAACGTCCACTTGTGAGGGAAGTTCTGAGTAAAGCCCTTTATAGATTTTTTTAGTGATGGAAGCCTAACCGACCTTAAATACCTTGAACTACTACAACAGCAAATAATTCCAGAAATTCGACTTACATCGGCTGAGATATTTAATGAACTTTGGTTCCAGCAGAATGGCTGCCCCGCTCATAACTTAAAATCGAAAAATTATGGTTATCCGGATAACAGAGGTGTTTCAGAGTATTAGATGCGGCGAAATATTTATTATATTTATGATCGCTTAGGTTATTGCTTAGCACAAGAAAAACATTCTTTAATTTTGTTGTTTTAAGTAAAAATATTTTTACTTTTGCTTGCATCTTGCATCATCAATAATTACTTCTTCAGAATGCGTTTTACTTTGTAAACTATATTCTTTTACTTTACTCTTAATCTCAAATCTCTATAAATTCTGTTCTTCAAATCTGAATTTATCATTTAAATTTAATCACAGAATAACACAGTACCGCATACAACCTATCTGTGATATAATAATTAATTTTCAAAAATTACGCTATGCGTGGATACTTCGTCTGCGTTGAAAAATTACTTTAAAATATCAATGCAGACGACCCGTCGATTAATATCAGAATACCCTAGATGCCTAGATCGACTGCTCATTGCTCTTAGCGTCATTTTAGACAATCGTAAATTTGCCTTGATTTAGTCGTGTTCGCAGTTTATGAACTTTTTCTGTAAAACTATCAGAGCCGTTAAATTTAATATACTGCTATAATCACATTTCAGTGTCAAATAATAATTATTAATAATTTATAACAAAACAGATATTTAGCATAAGAATGTCCAGTAAAAGTAATAATTTAAAGTTCAGATTTGTTATAAAATAGCGTAGGCCTAGTAAATAATTGATAGTATGATGTTTTCAGAATAGCTTTGTCTTTGTTCAAAATCAAATTAAAATCAGAGTAGGCTTGGCATTTCATGCAACTAAAACAAAAACTGCAAACAAGGCAATTAGGGTAGCTTCTTCAAGAGAGTTAGTTGTTTTTGCCAAGCTCCCCCAAAATAAGTAATGTTTAAGGTGCTATTAAATACAAGTTGATTAGAAGTTGTTTTTTATTGAGAGAGTGTCCTGGGTGATTTGTGGAAATTTTCCTTTGAAATTGAGCTTCCGCCGGGTAGATACAAGCCAGAAATTTGAACCAGTATAAGTCAGTAAATTTCGATGTGATTTTACGGAGGTCCAGGTAGTTTATAAGTGCGTGTACAAGTGTATAAGCGGGAAGTGTACGTGTGGCGCAACGGAGCCCTACAATAAGGCCCCTAGCTTGAGTGAACGCGATTCAAAAGGCCATCGAGATTGCAGCCGAAATCTAGGTGAATTGTGCCTATCTAACAGCAGCCCGGCAACGACATCTTGTCTAGAGCGTCGTGGGACCTGGATGGTCGGTGCAGGTAGACCGAGATTTATCTTAGAAGTCATATAAAGGTCAGATTTGCCATCGAAAACGTGTCTTTTGTGATTGTATTCGATTGGCGTTGGTTAGCGTCACTTTCGGTAGTGGCGTGGTTAGAAATGTTTTGTTTTGTGAAGCGGTGTACATATGTTCAATTATTATTGCATAGTAACAGCGTTTGCTGCGTGGACATCAACGATTTAAATTAAAATTCGAAGCTGTTTACGTACTTTCTAGGCCAGGGGACCATCTTGAAATTAATCCCATTCCTATTAGTTAGAAATACTACACTCTTAATATCCCATCGGTTAAATAGAGTGCATACTAATAAATGTGTAATCAGATTTTTAAATAGTTGTTAATAGCCAATTACTAGCGATTTAATTCGGATGTAGCCACCTAACTCTGTAGATAGAGCCATTTTATATATAATAAGTAGTATAAACAAATATTATCCGGGAAAATCACAATAGTGCATAAAATTAGGGCCGTTTTAAGAATAAGTGGTAAAGAGTAATTTAATTATTAAACCCTCAGTAAGGGCATCACAACACATAAGTTGCCTCTGGTTTGTCCTATGCGGGGTATAAAATTGTCCATTTAGATTATCCTCACATAAATAGAATAAAAATATGTTATTCCGGAGCACATCTTCGATGTTGCTAAAATTAGTGAAAATGTTTAGGTCGTTAAAAACAATCTCACCCATATACAAATTATTCATCTAATTATAAAGATCATACCGATGTGTAGATCTTGTTATTAACATTCCCAGTACAGGGGATCAGCTCTCTTCTTTGAGGTTTTAGGGAATTAAACCTCAGGATTGCCAAAACCAGATTGAGAAATAGCAGTGAACTCAGCGTTTAATTTTTGTGACCATTGAAGTGTGTGGGAATCAAACCCACAATTTCTACTTCTGAGACATCTCCACCAAAATTTACCTTTTCTATGCTACTTTAATTAAACATAACGTGTTTTTCTACTTTCTTTTTTAGTGATGTAACATCCTTAAGACTCAATTTGGATTCATATTTATAAGAATTATTCTGTTGAGTACTACGGGGTCTTGAAGTTTGCAACAGATTATTTTACACACTGTATTTCCTTGTATGTAATATATTGTTGTAGCACAATCCCTCCAAATCGAATCGGAATCATTGAGAAAGCGGATGAAGCACTTGTGAATAGTTTTATGGGTGATTGCAGCAGTCCTGTAAAGTGTAAACTGTAAATTTCATGTTTCGGTTGCACTTTTTTTCTAGTTTGAAAACTTTCACATTCACTCATTCCCGTTCCATTTTTGCCAAAAGACTGCAAAACTTAGGTTCACAAACACTGTATTTTTTATCACACATATTCTTGCTTCCTCAATCTCTTATTGTTCAAGTAGGACCTTGTTCCTGAAAATTTAATTTTAGTTTTGAACTTTGGCCCCGTGAAGTAATTTGCCTTAAGATAATTTCTGGTATTTTTAATTACCTTGTATATACAGATTGGAAGGTTTTTATAACCTTTTTAAGATACTTTCCAGTTTTTACCTTAATCTTAAAACAACCTTGATGCTGATACTGAAACGTCAAAACTGGTTCGGTCGATAAAATTATTCAAACCTCTTACTCACTGCTTGATAGCCTATGGCGTAAGCGGCAATAAGTAACTCGGTTTAGCATTTAGATAATAGTTTATCTCGTTCCAAGTTAGACTAAAATAATAGTTCAAGTTCGGGTGCTGAAATGAAGGCGATAAATAACGACTCGCAGAACGTATGTACTTATCACTGTCAAGTAGATTTATATTTACTTACATTTTTTTCTCACAAGCAACATGGTGGGTTAAAGTTTTCCATTACAAATTAAAGGTGTCATGTCGTTTACTGTAAAAAATGTTTAGATGCATCCAGCGATGATTAAAACATGTATAACTTTTTCTTAGGTTTCCGTTGGAAACGAGGGATCTATTAACTTAGAATTACGCGATGATGGTTATGTGTTGGAGGCACCCCAAATCGAAAAAGGGGAAGTGGTGTGTATAAGAAACGCATATAAGTACTATGGCAATAAGAAAAACCCTTTAGTGGTTTTAAATGGACTTAACATGACCGTTTCCAAAGGAACTATGTAAGCGTCTCTTTGCCTATAACAATATCGTTTATATGAAAAGAAGTATTACTAACTATCCCATTATAAATAAATCTTTTTTAAAGCGGCATTAAAAAAATTCCTATTTTCAGATATACATTACTGGGCGCCAGTGGATGTGGGAAAACAACCCTTTTAAGTTGCATTTTAGGACAGCGACAGCTGAATTCTGGAGAAGTACGGGTTTTTGGAAAAGCTGCAAGCACGAGAGATAGTGGACCACGAATAGGGTATATGCCACAGGTACATAACAGTTTATTTCAGACAATCTGCTCTAATTGATTTTTTAAAATATTAACTCCTAAAAGCGTTTGTGAGACCTTTAAACATCTATCTGTTACTTAACATTCTTATAATGATTTCATTTGGCTTTATCTTGCTAAAGTGCATCTGCATAATTTAATATTCATCTTGTTAATAGATCGTTTACAGCTTTAGGTAAATACGTCTGTATTAATAGTCAGGGATACTTGCAGTGTTTTTAATTTTTTGGTAATTATTTGAATTTAGTTATGAAAATGTTTGAAGGTATTACCAGTAATGGTTCTAAAAACGGCTGAACTATTTTAAACCAGAGGCGACTCGTTATAGGTTTCTTCAAAATGAAAAATCGCTATAACTTCCTTAAAGATAGATTAAAAGAAAGCTCGACGACTCAGTAGATATTTTTCTGGTTTTGCACAAAAGAATTTCATCTTGATTACGAAGAAATTGAGAAAACTGGGATGTAGTTCGTTGTTTAGCCGCTAGAGGGCCAAGTTTTTATTAGTCAAGTCGACTGATGTTGGAAATTGAAAGAGGTATTGAAATAAATGATCAGAAGATTTTTTAGGCAGTGTATAACGTTGCACCAGATTATTTAAATTGAATAGCAAATTAAAAATAACTTTCAAAAACTTGAGCCAAAGTTAAACCAAATCGAAGAAAATATATGACAGGAAATAGCAAAATAAGCATGATCGCGTAATTTACACTGGGCGATCTCTAATTCAAAATAAAATCACGGCATTAAGTCTTTGACTTCGTTGGTCGATTAAGGTAATTTCATATATCGGAACAAACTTTTGAGGAGGCTTATCGTAACAATGCTAGTATGAAGTAGGTATACGGTTTACTCGAACAGGGATAGTGCTGTTGTAAACCAGACGAGCATCGAAATACGAAATATTTTCTTAACACCAAAATTCGTCTAAATCTAAACCATATTTTTAAAGCACCAAGCAATATAATCTGTTATCTTTCGTCATCGATTAAGGAATTGTTATAAAAAAGGGCTTAGATTGGCAACCGTTTGAGTTTCTCTAAATATTGTAATGGTTTACTGCCCATAGAAATTCTGATTACTTAATTAGCTAAATTAATAAGGTCAACATGTGCACAGAATTAAATATTTTATCTATTGCAAAATAATCAATTGCACTTGATGTGAGCAGCAGTAACTAATAATTTGAGAGATAGAAGTTAGCATGAAACAAAGCGGGTTTTAGATGGGTTACATTCAGAGTTTCAGCTATGATAAATGTTCGGAAGGGCTAATGCAATTTAATTTGTAACTGACGGAATTAAGCTTATTAATGTCAGATATAATGTGAATAGAATAATACAAAATGGTTTGTTAAATACGGAAAGAATATGAGCGTTATGTAGTAAAGTGTATATAAGCCAGCAAAAGACAGATTAGCTGAAAGGTAAACGAAACCCTGCTAGCAAAATATTAATAATAATAAAGAGCAATGAAAATGGAAGGCAGCCGATCGTAAGACAATTAGTGAGACGTTAAATGAACTCCAAGTGTATCAGTGCATTATAAACAAAAGTGATGTAAAATCAAAGCAAGTGTAGTAACGATTATTCCAAGAAAAGACAATATTAATGGTTAGGCAACGACATGACATCAAAACTGTAGTCCGTAAGGTTAAACATGTTATCAATCCTAATTTCCTTTATAAACATTTCAATATCTAGTTGCTAGGTGACCTGACTGTCATTTATTATTAAGAACAAAACAAGCTCTAAAATTGTGTTTTGGGGCCACATTGAACTCCTCAATTATCACTCATAATTACACAAGAGCTTTTTTTTGTCGAAGTAAACTTGACATTTTAATGAAAATTTCCTTGCTTGGCAATTTAACGAAAAAAACTGCCTCTGAAAAAATTACGAGTCCGAAGGACGAGTAACTTTTTTTGGCAGTTTTTTGAGTTGAATTGCCTAAAGGCAAAGAAACTCGAATTATAATTGTTAAGTTTACTTCGATAAAAAAAAGATTGAGTGTAATTCGTTACGACAATTTAATGAATACATATTTAATTTACATATTAGGTAATTTAGAAGCCACTAAATTAACAAACAAGGCGAAAGAACTAAGAACCGCATCGTCGTCGGTCCTTAGCAACTCTGCTAGGCTTACTAGAATTAGACCGTTTTAAAAGTTAGGTTCCGTTTTGTCACTAGAAAAGTTAGGGCAAACTTTTGCCGCTGTCATAGTGACAAAAACCCGCTGCTTATGGGATTTTTAGTGTATGCATTAAATTGTCATGTAAAATTGTAAATAAAAAAGTTCTTAGTCATACCAATTGCGGTTAAAGCTATTCACGAGTGTCTTGTGCATCTGTGGGTATAGTTTGCCAGGTGTTAAGAGATCCAGGTGCAGCAGATAAGCGAGCAGAAAAATTCGTCCAAGTGCGATTGACTTCGGGGCCCATTTTCTTATGCAAGCAGCTTCGCCCAACAAGAATAGCTCCTGTTACGTGTAGGGAAGACTTCCAGACACCAGTACGATCAGAAATCTTAACCAAAAAGCCATTCACAATTGGATTATTCCTGTGGCGTCATTTGGGGAACGTACCCAGCGTCCGAGAGGTCTACGATAAAGCTGTCTTCGAGGTGGAGGGCCATATTCCAGTGGTTTAGAGCCGTCCAGTTTTCAGAAATTTAGGAAGCGTCTTTTGAAAATGTGAAATGACACGGCATTTTGCAGTTTTGTGCCGGATAGAAAACAAAAAACTTTCGAGCATCGGTTGCTACGTCACAGCTAGAAACAAAACGAACTTAGCAGTTGTTACATCACAGTAATAAATATTTACCTGACGCGTCTTTGCCATTTTGGTGGTTTTAGAATTCAATTTACGCTGTTTTGTGCTAACAGATCATTTTGTTGCTAAGTCAAATTTAAATTAAATTAAATTAAATGTCAGATGGGAATAGTGCATTTGCCCGAAATATTTGAGAGTATTTGTCATACAACAAGTTATTTGTCATACCAAGTTTTTCCTTAATTGTATAAATCCACACCCCTGAACCAAGATTTTCTCATGTTCTCCGGAGCAAGCCGAATGTTTATTACAAATAGATAAAGTAAAAAAAGGGCAATAAACCATTTATTTGTCTTAATTTTGTATCATACTCTTTTAGTCTGCCTTGAGTTTGGCAGGTTCGTAATTGAATCCAATACATTTGATAAAGTGTAGTTTCCCTTGTCATTAATTATTTTATAGCGACCCATGGGTAAAACTACAAAATAATATAATTTTGCGTCTGGTTACATCGACTAAGTCATTTCCTTAAATAGTTTAAATTGCTCTAAGTATTGGGAATGGAGGGAGGGCGGATGATTGGCGCGGACACAGCTTTATATGGCAGATTTTTATCTCTGCTGCCATTAAAACTTCTGTATATACGCTTATTGTATACTTTATTTCTACCTCTTCAACAATAATTACTACCAGAAGCGTTGGACGTATCTAAAAGAGAACCGAAAAGCAAATAAATTTTCGTAATTCCAAAATTGAAAATCACGCTCGGATTCCAGGAAAAAGTTGCGAAAGATGATTTCTAACGTATCAAGGAATGCAATTTATTTTCTTTATTCATCAATTGAATAACTATTTTTAAAAATCAGGTTAGATTGCCTATCATTTGACTCTTTCCAGACATGTGGGTGACGCACGTTAGCCCGTACCGATTTTTATCGTTCACTTCTATTAAAGCCTTATGTACGATCGATCAATAATAGAAGTTTTTTAGATTTCATTTTTTCAAGCATAAAGCTAGTCTTTTTCGCCCTTGGACAATAAATGACGTCAGCGGGCGTAAACGAACTTTATTTTCCACTGATCTATTATTTGTTGTTTATATCTGTGATACGATGTATATAAAGCAGTTCATAACGCCCGGGAGTTATGAGCGGGCGTAATGATAACGCCCGCTCATTATGCCCTAACATACCCTCTCGAGAGGGCATAATGAGCTGGCGTTAAAGTTTGGCCAGCTCGTAACCCCCTAGGAACTGGTCTGCAAAGTTTTCAAGTTTATTTAGCGTATGGGAGTATTAAAATACGTAGTTAATTAAGTACACATTTGATATGATATATAATGTAATACAATAAATGTAAATAAATGTAGCTAATATAATAACTGATATAAGATTCAAAATGTAAGTATGTATCTAACTTTTCAGGTTATTTGCGTATTTAAAGCCTGATAGACCCTTGGGCCAGAGCCCTCAGGCTTGTAAACTTGTTGTTCTCGAAAGGGCATAAACATGTTTATAATTCTCTTGGTAAATAATAACTATTATTGCCAGCTGATGTCATTTTAGTTATTACTTATAAACACGTATTAATAAAAACCATACCTAGTTACAAAGATACTATTCAATAATCTTCATTTCACGTTTTATATAACCTGGATCTACCTTTTTAAAATTTCGATCGTATATAAAGTTTTGTATGCACCTCAGGCATAACCAACGTCTTTAGCTCTTGTCGTGTTATTGCCCTCGGTGCTAAGCACCTCTGCTTTACACCCTTGATACATACATAACTATTTTATGTGAGTTTATTGTTTATTTCATTTCCGCACTTTGATTATTACTAATAGAGGAAAAGCAATATGGCACCTGTACCTAAACTTATTAAAGTAATATATCTTTTAAACATGAGAGCAGAACAAGCAGCATGACTGAGTCTCAGGCGGGCGGACTGGGGTCGATTCCTAGTGACCACACAGAGATTTTTAAAAATCGTACGCTCTCCGGCTGCCACGCCAATAGTATGGTAGTTAATAATCCCTAACAAAGCAACTTTTTGTCAGTTTCGACGGACAAGGCTAGCCATCTACCCGGGTTACGAGCAGAAAGGGCTAATTTTATAAACGTTCTATAAAAGCCTACATTGAAAGAATTGTCTTGCAAACCATAGCAATGATATGACACTATAAAGAAACAGAAACAACGCTTATATAAGGTATGTTTTACAAAAGAGGTCTTTGTTTACTTCCCTCGTCCAAAAGACGAGGAAGTATTGTAATCGCGTAAAAATCACCTTCCGAGATTTCTTCAGATCTTCACGTTTCAGGGTCTCTAAATGACGAAAAACAGGTTTTCGCATTTACATCTGTCTGTCTGTCTGTCTGATGCCGGTATAACTCAAAAGCTATTTGTTGGAGAAAAACGGATTATATGCCTTTCAGCCATGAAATTGCAATACATTTGGTAAAATATATACAGGGTGAGCACTGTAAAAAAATAAAATTGTGACTATTTTTGCTTTAACTCAAGAACTACTACTTAAATTAAGGTAATATTTTGCACATAGCTGAGGTTTTTACCCTTGACGAAAAAGGGCATATTTTGAACCCAACATATACAGGATAAGCACCTTAACAAATTACAATTTTGTGTATTTTTCCTTTAACTGAGAAGTAGATAAAAATAATATAAGAATTGTTCAATAGAAACACGTTTGAATCGTATAGGGATCAATTGATCATCATGGCACTTCAAAGCAGTTAATGAAATCGTTTATTGACGTATTAATGAGGTGTCTGTCAAATTTGTTTGCGATTCCTTCTTTATGTACATTATAGAGCTCGGAAATGGCGTTTACTATAAAAGATCACCGAACGACCTCAACCACTAAAAATCCTTAAGAAAAAGAAAGCTGTCGATGGTGACTATAGTTGTTCTCATATGACGGTAGTTTAATAGTGCAGAACATTTCGACAAAAAAGAAAATTGACTAAAGACTTGGCTCGTCCAGGTCCAGGGCATATTCGAGTTGCAATTTCGGATAAAAGTGTGAGACGTTTGGAAACTGCTTTACATGCAAATAGACGCATTAAAGTCAAATAGCTGTCAGAAAAGATGAGTATCAATATAGGAAGTGTTCATATCATTATTCACACTCTTATCACAAATTTCATGTCTTTGGTCCATTGAAACAATCACTAAAGGGGCAGCGATTTATTTCGGACTCTGAAATGCAGACGGCGATTAGAGAATAACTTCCTCAACAGCAGCAAGAATTTTACCAGTAGGGAATCTGGAGATTAGTACAACAGTAGGACTCATACCTTAATGTTAATAGAGAATTTTTTTAAATTGAGTTAATAGGAATTATGCTACAGCTTCTAAACGTGTTTCTATTGGACAATCCTCGCAATTTGCACAAAGCTCAGGCTTTATCCTTGCCGAAAATGGGACTCAACAAATATAGGATAAATGTTGTAATACACGAAGAGGGACAGCAAATAAGTACGTTGCGTTTAATAGAGCTTCATCGCAGAAATCTGAAAAGTCCCGGGCGGCAGTTTGGGTTGAGCGTTGAGATTGCAATCGCAGGCGCTGAAGTTCTAATTCCGCCAGTAATGTTTTTTTATTTGAAAATTGATGTATTTTGCATTACCAAGTGTTTTCGTTTTTGTTTCAGTAATATTACCAACGTTAAGATAGTATGATTACCCCTAGTTTTCTTTGATTTTTAAAATTGTTTAGTGTCTGAACGTCTACTTGCGAGGTAAGTAAGTTAATTCTTAATTCCATCTTAAGATATCATCTATTAATGTCATTAAGCATAGTGGTGATTACTATTTTTATCATTTTATTATGTATACGTGACACATTTTCCTGAAACACAGTTTTGCCTTTTTAAATCAAAATTACAAAAACACTCTTTCACTAAGGTTGAGGCTTTGAAGACAAATTAGAATTAAGAGATAATTGAAAGAGTTCGGTTATGCAGGGTGTCATAACATAAGTTGCTAATCAGTTTTCCACTTATAATAAATTTACTAATTATGATTAAGATTAATCAATGTTGCCCAAGAAAAAATCACGAATGTGCATTTGCACTCGATATTTTCGGGAGCAGGCACAGATCAATCGTCCCGGTCTCTTCTCATCTTTAACTGACAACTTATCTCTTTTAAATCATACAATCCAATTTTTCACAGTGCTTCACTGCTTACCCCCTAACACCTTTAAATATCGGTATTTACAATTGATTGACGCTACAGAAATACAGTTGCGTCAGTGCTTCACCTTACGATACTACACCAGCTGGATCGAATAAACAACTTGAAAACTATTGACAAAACTCTAAAAATGACGACAAAAATCCTTAAGAAGTTACTTAAAATTGACCTATGCTAAAATATCTGTACGAAAAATAAAATAAGCTTGCGATGTTGACCATAATATCTGCTTCATGTTTACCTATCTTATCCTAACGCGTTTGTACTGTCTCTCAAACTTGTCCCTACGCCTGCACTTCCCGTTACTGCTTGCGATCAATCTGCAATCGCATCGCCTGCCCACCACGCCGCTTCCTATGAGAGGGCGGCAACCTCCTAGAAATCCGGCGGCCACCTGGACTCAGTCACCTCTCCGCCTCTAGCAGTACTCGAACAAGGCGTGTTACGCCATATCTGAGGCCTCGCCGTAGTCGCAGGGGTCGTAATTGGCCTTGCCAATCTGCATTCGGTAGGAGCTCAAGCCTCTGTAGCCGGTGACCAGCTGGACCGCATGGCGGTCCAGCCGTTCCCCAAACTTTGATCTCGAGACTCGGGATGAATTTCTTGTCAGTGACAACCCATCGACGCTGGGCTCCATCTCGCGTTCCACGGCGCCACAGTCGAGTTATAAATCCTCCTTTTCACCAAGACCTTTGTTATTTCAAAATCTTCAATCCGT
This sequence comes from Agriotes lineatus, assembly GCA_940337035.1. Classification (NCBI taxonomy): domain Eukaryota; kingdom Metazoa; phylum Arthropoda; class Insecta; order Coleoptera; family Elateridae; genus Agriotes; species Agriotes lineatus. The sequence continues at coordinate 71,566,337 of OW679203.1, forward strand.
TGACGGTTGCATTGAGAGAATATTATAGGAGGCTGACATATTTCATTCACGAATCCTTGTGCAGTTTAGTAACTTTTCCTATTCTTACAGGAGACCGGTTTGTACGGAGACTTTACCATTCGTGAAACTTTTACCTACTTTGGATGGATAGCTGGAATGAGCAACGATCAGATCAAGGGAAGATTTAGGAGACTATCAAAACTTCTCCAGTTGCCTAAAGGCAGCCAGTGGATTAGAACTCTCAGTGGTGGCGAGCAACGACGTGTATCTCTGGCTGCTGCTCTTGTACACGAGCCTGAGTTACTGATTCTAGACGAACCGACAGTTGGTACAGACCCAGTTTTAAGGGAGACCATTTGGAATTACTTAAAACAGATTGCTATGGAAGAACAGGCAACAGTTATTTTGACAACTCACTATATCGAAGAGGCACGTCAAGCACATGTTGTGAGTTAGTGTTTTTAACAATGCTTTAAAATCGAATAAATAAGACTAGGTCCTGTAGGTTGCATTAATTCGAGGGGGACAATTATTGGCTGAAGAATCTCCAGAGACCCTTATAGCTCAACAGGGTGTCCCATCGCTGGAAGAAATATTTCTTAAACTGAGCGTTGCCCAAAATTCTAAACTGAATCAAATTTCAAGGTGTCGAGAGCAAGTCAACCCTGCTTCTGTAGCGTTTAATAGGAGTGATGATAAAATTGCTTTCGCAGAAACTTTAGAGGACAAATCTTTCGAATCAAGTACAGATGCAAATAAAAAGTATGCTGGTAAAATGACTGATTACCTGCCAACTTTGAAGAAATGTCACATGCGTGCACTAATTTGGAAGAACGTTTTATGGTGGATGCGAAATATTCCAATCTTGATTTTTATGACTGCACTACCAAGAGTGGTATTAGCAATTTTTTGCCTTGCTGTTGGCGGTGATCCAAAAAATGTGAATTTGGCAATCGTAAATCATGAGACCAATAACACCGATAGGTGCAACAACACCCTAGAGTGTAACAGTAGATACCTCAGTTGTTACTTCGTTAAAAATTTAAAGAAGAATTCCATTGTGATGGTAAGAAAATATTTGTTTTGCCTCTCTGGATAACTTTTAATCCAGTTTGTGTCATATTGCTATACTTACTACTCCTACCATAAGTGCACAACTTGAAATATTCAACTTTTAGGTGGACTACGATTCAGAAGAGGATGCTCAAAGTTCTGCACTTGAAGGAAGAATAGCCGCAGCACTAATTCTGAGGCACAACTATTCTGAGGCCTTAAGGGCTCGACTTAGAGACGCGCAACGTGCAAAGAGCTGGGACATTGAGTTTTCGACAATTTACGTTGTTAGGGATGTCTCCAGTTAGTGCTATAATATACAGGATGTTCTACAATAGATATGCATGGCTCAGAAGAAACTATTTTAAGCCGAAAATTTTCGGAAAATAATCCAAAGAACATCCTGATACGCTACTAACATCCTATTAGGAATATTTGAAAATTCATTTGATTAATTCTGAAATGCTTCCAGATCAACATGTATCAAATTTATTGAAAAAATATTTGCACGAGGCATTCCAACATTTTCTTGAGAATTATTCGGCAGCGTGCGGTATAAATGAAAGAGCTTTCAAAGCACCAGTAAACGTAAGTACACTGTTCTAAATGTTGATAAAGACGTTCAAGAGCGAGTTGTTTAGTGGGCACCACCTATCTACGGCGTTGAGGATCCCAATTACGTCGATTTTGTCCTGCCCGGAATGCTACTGACGTGAGACATAAACAACTTCAACTCCAAAATTCCTAATAATTTATATTGCAGAACTAATTTCATCTTGGCCGTAATACTGTCTTCTAGTGCTATGATAGTCGAGAAAACTGAAGGCAGTTTCGAGAGGACTTTTGCTATAGGAATAAACCAAACAGAGCTGTTAGTGGCGCATGTTGCCTGCGAGTTTCTTATAATTGTGATGCAAGTAGCTGCTGCAGTTATTGGAGCCTTTGCTTTTTTTGATATGATGCAGCGCGGATCACTAGTGCTCGTCGTTGTTTTTGCATTATCAGCTGGATTTAATGGAATGTGTTATGGTAAGTAATTTTGTTCATGAACGGGCAGTTGCTCATGAGATTTTTAGGGATATTCCTGTCCTGCTTCTGCAAGTCTGAACTAATGATCAATATTGCGGGTGGTGCCTCATTTCTACCAACGCTGATGTTCAGTGGCATTATATGGCCAATTGAGGGTGCACAATACTTGCTGAGATGGTTTGTTTAATGGCTGCCATTAACTAAACTAGTTGAGGGTTTGAGGAATGTGTTACAAAAGGATTGGGACATAACTGCCGATATTGTATTTAAGGGATTAATTTGTGTAACTGTATGGACACTAATTTTCTTGCTAATAAGTTTAGTTAGTCTCAAACTCAAACATAGGTAATAATTCGGATTTTTTCACCTGATAGTCTATTAAGTATCTTGTATTAAATTTTACTATGTGCAATATACACTTTTTTGTAGTGCTGGCTTTGCAATTAAAACATTATCCCTGCAACGCACGTATAATGTCTAGTAAAATGTGCTGGGATCATTCGTTGCCTAGCCCGTAAGTGTTGTTAAGCGTGTGAGTGCTACTTTCGCAACCATATCAATAAGGTTACAGTCTACGGGGTTAAAAAACTATTGGTTAAGACATATCACATGTTGTACTTTAAAACTTTAGACCTCTCAAGAAAATACACCAACATAACGTTTAGAATTATTTCCGCATTTTTAATCATACGCCATATATGAAAATTTCAAATGTTTGGTTATATCTTATTGTAAATCCATTGGGCAATCAAAAAGCGTGAGCGATATTTGCAGCCTTTGCATCTGCTTTATTTTAGCGAAGTCTTATCTTTGATTCCTGGTAGTGTTACAAAGGAAAACAAATACTGGAATCAGGTTACGGTCCCAAAGACGGCCACGTGTAAAAATGCGCACCTCGCAGAGACCGAATGCCGTGTCAAGAAGGTATACAGGGATTATGACAGATGACTGTCTAGCAAGCTTGGGTTTAGAAAACTATAAGATAAAATGCTTGGTAAATAAATTTAAAAGTCGGACTAGCAGCGAGAACGGGCGGTGGTCTCAAATTAACAAAAGTCCGGGCTACTTTGCAGCGAGAGGCAGGTGCAGGAGGCTATAACGGCCCCTCGGGGCTTTCAGGTCTCGATGCCGGACTGAAGGTCTCAGAAGCGTGGCAGTTTGCTTATATACTCTCTGCTATCTTCTGGGGTGCTTTGGGGGGGGGGGGAGAATTCTATTGCTGTGATAAAGACGTGGGCCCTACGTGAGCCAACAGAATTTTTTTATTAGAATTTTGCCCTGCCCTCGAAGGCAAAGGTCGTACACGTGTAGAATCAAGCGTTTTACCTTCCTTGGAATCTTACCCTAGAGGCTAGGTTCAAGAAAAACGCCAAATGTAACACCAAAATTATTTATTTTATATGCCACGGCAACTTTGATTCTATAATCATGGCAATTTACTAAACATGGTTTTATTAGTACAAAATACGACGTTAATGGTTAAATGTGAAAGTTAAAACTTATCTGTCCTTGTATCCGATCCTCCCGATAGGTTGTTACGTAGGTGCTCATCGGAACATTCAGTACGTTGGTTTTATTTTTGAATAACTGCCATTAGGACGCCCCTGGATGGGTAGATGCGGTTCAGTTGACTTGCAATGTGGCTTCAAATTTTACCCAAAGAAAGAAACATTGTCGCCACTAATTAGGGTTGTGAAAACCGATAACCTTAAAATTTTACAAATCTCCGGACACGCGCCGTTAGAGTAATTCGCGTATCAAAGTCCTACAATATATCCCCAGCTTTTTTTATGTTACAATATGACGAGAGATTAGCTGCGCGCAAATTCTAAACGTATTAATTCTGTTTTTAATTCATTTTCGCTAGGATAACGTCACAATGTTAAAACTATAATCAGTATAAATACTAAATCTAAGGTTCAGTATTTCTCTTTAAGTATAAATTGGCGTAAAGAAACTTTGACAATCTCAAAATTTAACTACCCTCTTTTCTCTCAGTTTTTATGACCCAAAACCATAAACTCAAAGAAAAAGATATTCGTCATTGTATACGTCGATCAGTTCGTTTGTGCCGATCTCTACTTAAACTTTTGAACTTAAGCTGATTTCGAAGGCATTCACGGCCATTGTCATTAAGTAACAAGCGACTTCCGGGATTGCACCATGCCATTATTGAGGTCAAAAAACTCAAAGTTTCGCCCACTTTCGTCAAGGGCTTCATCAGGAGAAAACGCAAAAGAGCACGGTAACTCAACTTGTAAACTACGCCAGAGGCGAAATTCTTCAGAATAGTGGACAAAACCTTGAGTTCTTCGACCTTATTAATGACACGGTCCAATCCAGAAAGTCGTTTGTTACTGTTTGAACTTACATTTGCTAGCAGTACTTTAATTATACTGTCATATGCTGAAATGCTAAATAATCGTCGATCTGCATCTTGATGGGATAGCCAAATTTATCTAAATCAATCATCCAAACCATTTCAACTGTAAGGTAAGGAAGGTAAGTCCAAGTTTTGAAGTTTAGGAATTCCTTGTCGTCTATATTTTAAAGGTAAAGGATACTATCCCTACAGGGAAACATTGTTATTTATATTTAGTAAACCTAAAAAGGGTGCGAAAAAGAAGATCGAAATGATAAATATTAAAAAACTAACCAGCATAGAGAACCAAAAGTAATATAGAGAAAGAATAACAGAAAAGGTAGAAATTGTAGGACAATAACGTGTAGACGAAAAATGGCATTCCTTAAAGAAAATAATGCTGACAAGGTCCCGGGTGGTGTAGCTTGAACAAGCGTCCACGTTCGATCAGTAGAGTTAAGCAACGCTCTTTCTGGTCAGAATTTGGATGGGAGTTCCACGGCTGCATCTCTCGGCGCCTCGTGGTACGGCTCCCACGAAAATAATTGGTCCCGGATGTCATAATAACATCATGGCAGTCGTTAGTGGGGTTGGAAGCCCCCATAAAATGTACAGCGACGCCTATAATTGGCCTAAAGGCTGTTAGCTGAGTACCAAAATAAAAATTACAAAAAAAACTGCAACAGAAGTATGTGGTATAAGTAAAATAGATACAGGTTGAAAAGAACAAAGTTATGAAATGAAACGGTCAAAAAGCAAATAGGAGAAATAAAAAAGCATGGAAAAACATATGGCATAAAATAAAGTTTCTTAATTAGTATATTAATTTAGTAATTTGACGAAATATCCAGAAAAACAGTTTAAATAATTTTGTTTTTATTCATTTCAACGTGCCAGATCGGTAGCTCAGAGCCAGATTTCGTACGGAACGCCTAGCCGCGCCGCAACTTTGGTTAGAGCACAGTAGGGTTCTTTGATGTCAATTTGACGGATTTGTCCTTTAGCAAGGTACGGACAGATCGTTGTCCCTTCTCACTCTAAAGTACAGCCTTGGTTTTTTCAAAAGTAAGATCGCTGAGCTCGTCACGTGATAACTCTAGACGCACTAAACTCAGAAGTGAGCTTTATTAAAAAGGATATCTGGACTGTTAGATACACTAGGCAATTTTGCTAACTCAGATACTACAAAAAAGGTTCGGGACTGGCAAGTGTTCTAATCAGATTTATTTCCCAGGGAGAAGCTGTATTCAGAACCTCTCTGGCGAGAACTCATTTCGCAGGATGCAACAACTTACGTTGTCTCTTCGAGGATTTGCCGGTAAGATAACAAAGGCCTTATCATCGACGCCTATCATAAATGTTTGCGCTAAGTGTGATAGGTATGCGTTAGCTTTGTCTTTTTCGAACGAGAGCATATTGTTATTATAATTTACTGGGTGTACAGCAGCTTCTTGTCTTAAAATCCTTCTTGTGCTTGCACATTATAGGATCTCCAAGTTGATGTTCTGCTATATATTTTTCATGCGTAGATATTCTGTACTTATCTAGTTATAGGTTTCGTAAAATTCAAGGGAACTACAATATCAAGAATGTTCGGTTGATGATCTGAGGAATACGGATAGTGCATGAATTCATCTGGAGCTGCAACATGCAGAGCCGATTTTGTTGAGAAATTGTATAGCGTAATACCATCTAGGTTATTCGTATGACACCCCCATATTGTATTCTTACGGTTAAGATCGCCCAGTAATAGAAAAAATTCGGAATTGCATAAAATATGTTAAAGATTATACTGTAGTCACTTTTTGTTCGGATTTTTGTGACTGTCACAATTCTGATATTATAGTTGCTTAACATTACTTTTACTGCAAATATTGCTACTCTTACTAAACTAATTGGTGCAATTTTGTTGGTTCTGCATGTCCTAAAATCTATATTTTTTATAATAAAAATTCTAACTAGATTTGTTAAGGCTCGCCTTTGCTCGGAAACTACTAGCGGCTTACGTGACGCGTTAGCTATTAAGCCGTGGCGGCTTCGGGATTTAGTCAGAGACAAGAAGTGCCTTTACTACGAAGACGAAAACGGCAAGATTGCTCCAAAGAGCTGTAGAGACGTGCGGCTTCAGCTTGAGCCACCCGGTATATTTCTCGTTGAAGAGGCAGCGGAGCCGCTTCCCAAGGGCTGTCTAGGTGAGCGGGTAGATACTACAGAAAGGGTCATCACCGATAACAGGTAGGCAAATGTTGTAGAGGCGGCAGGCTAGGTGATCGCCGACTAGAGACTTGGTGAGCGACTAAGTCTTACAACGGATGGAGGCTTGGTGAGAGGGTAGTTATTTAGAGGGCAAGCTCATCACCAGAACTTCGGGCTGTTCTTGCAGGTGTCGGGACTGCAGTTCCCCTTTGGGCCTCAAGAGCTGGTAATGCTGGAGCGCTTAACTCAACTTAATCCTTTCGGGCTAAGCATCTCGCTTATATACCACTTTTTGGCGGAGTATCGATTGGGCTTATCTTTTACTGCTGCCTGGTGGGAATGCGTCGTAGCGATATATACAGGCGTACGTGCCCAGAGTTACACCTATGTTTATACGTTTTTACCATGTTATTGAGTACTATTAGCTCCCTAAATCTTGCCCTTATTTTTCGAACACCCTCTATATAGTCAAAAAATAGGGTATGTTTTATTCTTCTGGTATATTTTGTCTATTTCTACAATCTTGAAAGAGTTTAAGCATCACTTTCCACTTCCGCTTTTTATCAATTCTCCGGATATCACCGGAACCTACCGTTTCCTTTTACAAGGTGATGCATTGCTTCTTTACTTCTTCTATTGTGAGTCTTATAGGCAAACCTATCTTTCTTATATTATGGGTCGCAATGTTTTATTCGGATTCTCTACGCCGTTCTGTTATACGTTCTTTAAAGTATTTCTCTCATTTCAGTGGTTTTCTGGTGGTTATAATCTCTTTTATTTTCTGCTTTTTTTATTATTTTCCAACTCTCTGTGTTTCTTCGTCCTTCTGGGTATGTACTTGTCCTTCCGCAGCATCGTTCCCATGACTCATTCTTTTTCTGACATATTTTTCTACATACTTATGCATGTGCTTCCTTGTATATTAGTTTATGGTCCACACTTCTGTTGCTGGTATTTGTTTCTGTTGTCTTCTATTTTTTCATATTTCTTCATCTCACCAATATAGTTTCTGTTGTTTTACATTCCTACCTTTATATCTACCTAGTGCTTCTAGAGTTACATTATGTACACATTTCTTTATATGGTTATAATGTTCTTTCGTATTATTAATTCTCGTTTCTTGTAGTTTTTTATCTAACCTGGTTCTGTAAAGCATTCTTACACTTTCTTCTTTTCAACATACATTTGTTATGTTATTTTCAAGTTCAGCATACTATAGCAAAGTTTCATCGTACTCTAATGCCAACGTGGTTGAATTTAGTTCTGTCCACTCAGGTAGCCGCCGGCGCCGTTTGTTATATGCTTATGGTTTAACTTCGCCTCGCGCGAGCTGGTAAAACGCGGCTGCAGGTTGCTATTGATACTGAATTCGCAGAATCTTTATAAATCGGTGGTGGTGGGCGTTCAAATTTGTAGAGAATAGTTATGTACCGTGGAAATCTTTATCTTCAGAATTACGCGGGATAATTTTGTTGCGACTAAAGACGGATCTAAAAAGCGATTTCCTTAAGTACTTACCAGATAACGGGGTGTACTTTTGCAGTGTTGCATTCTTTTGTGACCATTTCCTGGTTCCCAACCCTGCCACACCGTCATTCTCCATTGCCGCTCAAATATATTGAATGTCGACCTGGACACCAGCTCCAAGAAGCCGCTTTATGTTTTTGCTTTAGTGTGTGATGACGTAGACATTCTTACCAACAACTGCGCTCTGCAAGTGGTTAAAGGTAAATCTAACTGTTAATTACATGTAACCTAGTGCGTGCAAGAAAAGTGCTTTCATACTACGAAAGTGATTCGGTCATTTAAGTTGCCTTTTATACGCTAGGATATAGCTAAATAATAGCCTCATTAGGGCACAAATTTATTAAATAATTAACTCGGCATTGGTTCAAGTTAGCTTGTACTTTGCGCTATCAATTTATTTTTCTTTCTTCTATCTCTCTCTTGAACTTCCAGCTTATGATTTTAATTTCTAACTGAGCTCTTTTATTTTTCCATGTTTTCCTTCTCTGGTAATTCTGTTGATTCCTTAATCTCAATTTACCACTTTATAATAACGCCAAAAATAACATATTGTGACGTTTCACCCCTTTTACTAAAAGCGCCAAAATTATTACCTCGGGTTAACTCAATCGGAGAAATACGTTCGCTTAAATATATATTAGATTAGTAAAACCACTATATAATTATTAGAATACGTATAATGTTTATAGATATGTACATTAATAAGTAAAGAATGAGTTATATATTATTAAGCTCCTGGGACTGTGTTTGATTTCCTGGCTCGTGCCGCAACCCAGGATGCCGGAACGTAATGCGGGCTCGTCTGGGACGATCAGCTATGACGTACGTCGAATCTTCCAGAGAAGGGCTCAGGTAGGTCGTTTGACTCGGGCAATCAGCACGCACGTATCTTTTCAAGAAAATGGTCTTCGTAGCTCTCTTGCGCCCGCTGATTTGGCCTTCGGCGTTGTATTGTTGGCAAAGCACGGCGACTGTAATTTGCCGTATTAATTAGCAAGTTTAGAGTTTACCTGACGCCTTCTGGATAAGGGTTGAGGGTATTCGGCGAGACAGTAAGCGCTGCCAAGACGGAAAGGGGAGGTATGCAAGAAGAGGAATTGGGAACAGGACGGGTCAGGTAATCTCATCTATGTTGAAATGGCCATGTCGTTTCCTTTTATACATTCTTGTGCGCCGGTATCTGTACATTTGCTCCCCGCTTTAAGTAGAGAATTAACGACTCCGTCGTTCATTTGCTGAAGCGCTGCGCAGAGCGACACGAATCCCTTATCGTCTTTTCTCCCAGCGAATAGATTCAACGCTTGATAGCGCGATGTATTAAATTCAAATACATTTTAAGTATAATAAGAATTTAATTCAGGAGCAAACGTTACAATATTTACAGCAGCAGTAAACTGATCCGTCGGGGTCGTTTGCGGTTATCACGCCATACTAAATGATAATAATACATAATAAAAATAAATTGGGCGACACACAGGCTTATTATTTATTAAAACACATTATTCTTCCTACATTTACGTACTATTTTTTGTTATAAAATCAAACAAAGCAAACTTCTATAGGTAATGGAAAATAACGAACAACAAAAGTGACCCATAATTACTATATAGATTATAACTTTTAAATTGTTCATTCATAAAAATAAAACGATTTCGCACAGTTTAGGGTGGAATTTCTATCCAAGTAATTATCCGCTAGCATCACTATTTAATTATTACAAAAATTAAAAACTGTAATTTCATTAACTGAAGTGTAAGTTACTATTTTTCCTAAAAGCTAAAATGGACGTTTAAATTCCCATGACTTTAAATACAGTTTTAAATAACAACATTATTGGTGGAGCCATTGCTTAATGTATTCTGCAATTTGTTTTCTAGCAGCTTTTAACTGTGGCAAGTCGTCTTTACTTTCCGGTATCATATCTGCTACATGGGCTGTACCTAAAATGCGAAGCTGTAAAAAATGTTTGAACTGGTAATACCTTTACCCTCAATGTATATGACGGACGGTCCATTAGTAACATTTTTTAAAATTCCAGCCAGATGCCATGGGTCAAGAGAACCATGAACGAACACAGCGTTTGTGATGTTGATATTCAGACCACCGTATTCGATTGTTTTCATTTCTATTCTTTCATTAATGTAAGTGGCATTGAATTCAGGTCCAAACACATCCATACATGCATGGATATAAAACTCCACTGGAAATTTATTGCTAAAAGTTCCAAGTTTGAAAGAAGATGTTGGAAAGGTTGCGAGTCCTGTGCAGAGTAGATGCCACCATCTTCGATCATCTGCAGAAACAGGTACTAATAAAAACTAAGATTTATTAATTTATTAATAATAGGGACATATTATTTTGAAATGGCAGCATAAGTTTAAATTGTGCAACTAATTTACCCACCCACGTGAGTATTGGAAGAGATTATGTACACCTCAATAGTTATTTACCAAAGTTTCCATCGTACCAGCTGGTGTTCCTTGCAACACTAATCAAATTTTTATATTTATAGTCCAAACATGTTTTATTCTCTGCACGCAACATTAAGAAGTTGACATCAGCAAGGCGCTCCATAGCTGATTTCTGACCATTGTTAGTCATAATATCGCAAACCATCTCCACTGTTATGTTTGAAGTTCCGGTGTCACCTCCAATGAAACTCCAGTCTTCTTTATACAACTGGATAAAATCAAAATTACAAGCTAACCGACGATTTAAGTTAGCTATATCCTTTTCAGCTAAAGATACATCTGCAGGATCGCACAAATTAAATTTCTCAGTCAAAATTTGACCTTTGTTTTGTTGGATCAAATCATTAACTTCCAGAGTTCCATCTCTAATTGCCTTTTCACATTCGTCGTTATAGGCTTTTAAGACTCCAGCAATTACTTGAAAATAGCCTATTATCACTAGATATGACTGTTTCTAAATTAAAGAATCTTACCACTATAATCCATCGTTGGTAAAAGGAGACTACTGCTGGATACGACACCATATACTAAATGTGGATATTTTAGGCGTAACCATGCCGCGAGCATGCCTGGATACGATCCACCAAAGGCAATCCATCTGTTGTTGGCTTTTAATTCATACTTGTTGTTCATTGCAGCAATAAATGTTGCCAAATCTGACAATGCTTGTTCAACAGTTAGATATTGCAAGTCACTTGTATCCCTAAAACATGAATGAACTTGTTTTCGATATCAATCATGTTTGATAATAGATTTTTCAGCAGAAAAGTCTTAAAGCATATGAATTGTGTCTGACATTTTCAAACTTCTAAGTATGTTTTGTCCATGCTCCTTTCGGCTCTTATAATTACCAAGTTGAAAAAAACCCTACTGTACTATAATTCTGTCTTGAGACAGATGAAATTGCAATAGTGTACGGAGTCCTTAAAATAGTGGAGTACTTTGTACTTACTCAGTTGGACGGCTTTGTCCATAAAATCGATGTTCAAGCATAAAACATAGTGCTCCAAACCGTTTTGCATAATCAATCCAAGTGCCATTAGTCATCCACCCCACCGCAGCTTCGTCTTCGCCCCCTACCATCAAAAATACTGGCCCTCCCTGCTTGTAATATTGGACGTTTACAAAGTAACGCTAATAAAAACAATGTGTTATATGCCAATTATAGAATTATTAAGGAAATTATATTACTTGCTGCCAGCTTCTCAGATCATTAGGATTGAAATTGTCCAACTTTTGAATAACCCATTCTTCCTTGACTGCGGTATCTGTTGGTTGCCCTGCTGCAGCACTTACTTTTGTAGATTGATATTCCTGACAAAATGTGCCAGAAATTAATACTTTAGAAATAATTACAATTCCAGAAAAAAACATTAAGTTTTGTCGAATCATATTTGTAAGTAAATATAAAACTATGGGTGACTGACTATTCTACACTAGTTGTTTTTAGTTTAACCCACAGCACGTTTTGCCATCTTTTATGTAGTCGAACAGGGTCGTTATCTCATTCACGATGTTGTTATATAAATCGAATGGTTTTCGTTATGCACGCATTGTCATTGTTTGCTATAATTATGCTATAATAAAATAACGTAGATATTTCCGATATAAACTCGATTATCCACAAATCCAACACTAAAATGTTTGCTACTTGTTTGTCAATAAAACGGTATAATATATCTAACCTAGTAACATCTATCTACAGATAGATACAAAATTCAAGCTAATTACTTGTTTTATGCTGACACCATTTACTAGGTTCTGTGCTCAGTACTATAATTACTGTTTTTGTGGTGGGGTTACTGCGCTGCTGTATTAAAGCGATGCAATATGCTTTGAAGGTTATCCTCAGTTTCTGCCATTAATACATCGTCTACATAAGAAATAATTCTTAGTTGTTTGTGATATTATTTCATTTATTATTATATTATATCAACTGGTAGGGGACTCAAACGGTCTTCTTATCATATTTTTTAAATTTATATTTTTTAAGTTTCTGCTTCTTATTGTGTAGATCCTGTTTGTGTACAACTGGTTGATGATGCTAGGCATGAGCGTAACTTGGGGCATAACTTTGGGGGGGGGGGGTGCAAAATCAAGACTTCACAACATTTTTAAACCTAAATTGCAAAAAAATGCTGCACCTACACTTTAAAATCAAAATTTTGGGGGGTTATTGCCCCCCTTGCCCCTCCCAAGTTACGCCTATGGTGCTAGGTAAACCACGTTTGTTTAATAGTTGTAATACTTGTTTCTGTTATACTCCGATAAAAGGCCCTTCCAGGTCTACGTATAGCCGATTACGGTATTCTTGGGCATGATAAATTAAAAGTTCTATGCGTTGTGTAACTGTTAAATGAGCCATAGCAGATTTATTAAGCTGATGTTAATTATTACGAGTAAACGATGTGTCAACTAACATTTCTGAATAATTGATAACTTGCGGGCATTTGTTTAGATTACGGGCATTTGTTTCTTATTACCTTTGATTCTCTTTTCTCGATACTGATACCATTAAACATCATGTTTCAACATTTGTTAAGAATGTGTTTATTAAATATTAAATAATTTATTTCTCGAAAATTTTCTTATGTAAGGTATCAACAATTGAATGACCTATCAAAAACTTTTAAAAAAATGGGGGTTGACATTTAACAAAAAATACTGATGACGTCATCACTTACAAACAAATCAATTTCGGAAAATGATTTTGACATTCCAATGTGTATTTTTAAACAAGAAAATTGACGTGTTTCGGGATTTTTACAAAAAAACATTTATTTCAGTTTTATTTGGTATGTTCCATACTTTTGGTGCGCACTGTATATAAAGGAAAGTCACAACCCTGACTAATCAACGCAGAGCTGTAACCACTGGTACTACGAAGTTGAAATGTGGGTGGAAGATTCAATTTGTTACGTAAGGTCGTACTAAGAAGAGATTTTTTGAAATTCTACCCCTAATGGGGTGAAAAGGGGTAAAATGTGTTTTTACGAATTTCTCAATATCTCTTACACCCGATGAGATATAGACTTGGTGTTTACTTGCAAAGATTTTCAATGCAAATGCCTAGAAACGTATTTCAGGATTTTACCCTAATCAACCCCTGAAGGTTCAAATATGGAATCGGGGTGAATTAAAGAACCCTTCGTATCTCCTATGTTTCTTCAGTTAAAACATTCTTTTTTCTCATATAGACGTATTTTTAAAATATTTAAAAAGTGGTTTAAGGGATTTGGAAAAATTTGCCCATAAGAGGATGAAAAGGGGTAAACCGTGTTTTCACGAATTCCTCAATATGTCCTAGACCCGATAAGATATTGACTTGCTGTTTGATTGCAAGGTAAATGTCTAAAAACACATTTCAGGATTTTGCCCTAATCAGCCCTTAAAGGTGCGGATCTGCATTCGGGGTGAATTATAGAACCTCTTGTATGTCTTGTGTTTGTTAGGTTAGAGCATTCTTTTTTGTCATATAGATGTGTTTTTCGAATCTTTAGAAAGGGTTTTTTTAAATTTCACCCCTAAAGCGGTAAAAAGGGAAAACTGAAAAGGGGTAGGGGGTTAAAATTATAAATTATTTCCCCTCTGGGTTAATTTCAGGATAAAACGGGCTGAAAGAATTTTTAGAAATTTTACTCCTAAGGGGTGAAAAGGGATAAACTGTGTTGGCAGAAATTTGTCAATATCTCTTAGAAATTATAGCAGGATACCTGTTTCCACCACAGGGGAATGGAATTTTAGAAATAGGAGAATTTCTAAAATTCCATTCCCCTGTGGTGGAAACAGGTATCCTGCTATAATTTATGAATACATTTACTAAGTACATATATTTTTGATGATATCTTATTGTTATACTAAAACTGTAGTTTTATCAATCTATACAAAGGTAAGGACAATTACATACACATTATTTCCAGGGGGTACGTGAAGAATAAAAGAATCAAGGAAAACTTTTTTCGGACGAATATTGTTTTCTTTTTATTTACAATATTGTTTTGCAGCCTTTTTTAGTTCAGTGTATTGAATGAGGGGCCGGGGGGGGGGGGGGGCAGAATTCATTTAAAATTTAGCATCTTGCTAGTATAAAAATAATAATATAGGCCATTCAGTAAACACAAAAACATTTAAATTTTCTTGGAGTTGGCATGTACGTAACATTTGTGTGCTAGGGATCCTGTATTTTATTTTGCAAAGGTTTCCACACCTGGATAAAGACAACTTAGAATTTAAAAATGACAATTAATAAATCTCATTATTTCAGTGTCAAATTACATATTATTCTGGAAATTCTTGCCTGAACTTTTATAAAATGTAATAAAAACACCTAGTAATAAATTCTTCATCATTAGTATCCAACACCGTATTTGTTTAACATCCTTAAAAGTAGTTATGACAGATGCTAATTAAATGTCACACTCTTAACCTATTTGTTTTAGTAACTTTTTGTAAGTACATTCCTAGACAAAAGATGAATTTTGGAAGTACACTCTTGAAATTTTAGAAATCAAAGGCCACTTTGTGTTTTTATGTTTAGTGAACAGACTATACGTCTATTCATTGCGCAGATGAGATTCTACTCAGAGCTAAAAGGAAAATTGAAATGTAAAGAGGTGAGATAATATCCATAAGCACGACAGAATAAATAATACTGAAGAAATATAAATATACATGTAAATGGCAAGAGACTATAGAAATAGTAAGTAGGCTTGAATACCTAGGAACCATACGCGCGCCGAATGGAACGATAGACAGGGGCATACAAAATGGAATACAGAAACTAAGCAGTATTTATTAACAAAATTAATAATACGTACATTGGTAAAAAACAATTCCAAAATAAAACAAAAATGAAAGCGTGCCATCTCCACACCTAGACTAACAGATGAGGCTAAAGTATGGGCAATTCTAAACAAATATAAAAAATCCTTAAGTAATAAACGTAAGGAGTTGACACATTGGTTCTCCGATTGTTACAAAACAAAAAATTAAAAAAGTATAAAGAAATCAACAGGGTGAAAAATAAAGTAACAATAGTAAAGCAAAAAACTGGAGAAAGCTCTCGAATAACCTACAGCACGACTTTTATGAAATACATGAACATACATGGAGAACCTTAAGAGATAAATAAATAAATACATAAGCTTGACAATAATAAACATCAATCAATGGGAAAGTTACTTTAAAACATTGTGTACTCTTAACACCGCAAAAATAATGTTACAGGTAAAAACAGACGTATTTTGTGCATAGTATTTGAATTATCTGCGCGCCTTTTGTCATTCTGCGTAGTAGCAAACGCGCTTTGGTGTATTTTCTGGTCGCTGGCGAATTTCGGCTTATTTGATTCCGATTTCTGCCAGCGCGAAGATGTCAGCCCAATTGCGATTTCCGAGGTGGTCATTCTAGCCTGCTTTTTTATTCCTGCCGAACTGGTTAAATTTTCGGGTTATTTCTAGCTGTTCTGATTCCGTAACCTGCTGTTACGATCCCGTATCTAGGTGTTTTTCTCCCGTATAGTGCACGTGCTATTCTGATCCAGTGTAGCTGCTCCCGTAAGCTGCCTTTTGAACGGATTTGCTGCCCGATGTCTTCTTAATAAGGGATTTGTAACTTTGTATTACGTGGCTTTGATCAGCTGCAGGCGTTCATTGCTGCCGAAGCCAAAAGCCGTCAAAGCATCGCTATTTAGTCGAGCACGTAGCTATGCTAGTATTTTGCAATCTTGTGAGTAGTGCTACTGTTCCTCGTTAGAATTCTTCAAATTCTCTCGATGCTTCTTTTATTGAGAATGTATTGCTGTGCCAAGTGTCAACGTATTCGATTGAAATTCTTCAGGCTTCCTCAAACGTCACTCTTTTGCTTACAAAATGTGGTTTCGTACGTTTTATTTTGAATTTTCCCAACGCCTCTGATGAGCACCCTTAAGGTTTTATTGCCACTTTGCTTGTCATACTATTGGCTCTAATTTACATTTGTCTCTTTTATGTGTTTGCGATGCTGCTGGCCGCTTTAAGCTAGGAAACCTGTGTCAGTAAATATTAATAGTTCGACCTTTGAGTGCACCCTGCTTAATAAATGTTTTAATGATGTTAAAGTTGACTTTATCGTATTGATATGGTGTTGACTATTAAGCTTTACTATGAATATGTGTTACTGCAAGCTGAGTTATGGCCTGGTTATATTTATTGCATTACAGATTGTCGATAATTTGGTTAAGCTTTGAGTGTCTAAGTGCTCGTGTCTATCTGAGCACATTTGTTGTATAAAGACTCATTGGCGCTTTTTTGTAAAAATGAATAAATTTAAGCTTTTGCAACAAACTCGTCTTCATTGTTTATTAGTCGCCCTTCAAATGTGCCCATATAGTCACGATGGTTTTATTTTGACATAAATTTGGTATTAATAATTGGGAGCAAATTAAAATTCAGAAAAGTAAAATCAAGAAATGTATTAAGAACCTACGAAATAGAAAATCTGAAGGTATAGATCAAATAAGTAACGAAATGTGAAACTATGGTTAAATACATGTAACAGAGGAATTGAACAAACTGTTTAATGCCATACTAGTTAAGCATAGAAAAGTACCTAAAGATTAAAAGAATGTGCAACAATTCCGATGTCCAAGAAAGGAAACAAAAAATTATTTCGGAATAAATTCGTTACACATAATAGCAAGAATGTTTGAGTTGTTAGGAAAAATAGTATCCAATATCCAAGCAGAACAACAAGATAGCGATCTTGTACTAAATGCAGTATTTATTATAAAACAAAGTGCAATAAAAGCATTAAAGTACACTAATCTTCTATCTAAGCAGAACAACTAAGAATTATTTCCTTATGTGAATGATTAATAGAGAAACTGAGGATAACGTCCAAAGCACACTATATCACTTTAACACGCCAACGCAGAAGCTCCAACACCAAAACTGAAATTATAGTATTTAGTAAGGAACCTAGGAGATGCAAGTTAGAAGTAAATGGTGTTAGCATAAGACCAGTAACGAGTTTTAATTATGTTGGTACTATTATGGATATATATTAGGTTAGATATTGCTATGATTACACACCAATTTAAGCACTACAAAGATAAACTCTGTAAAAGCTTTTTGCAATAAAAAAATTACTGTAAGGATCAACAAACTAAGCACAATTTTTGATAGATAAGGGCTTATATATTCAACAACAGCAGTACACACACAATTCGTACAAGGCAACTTTGTAGACTATGGTAATAAAACAAAATTTTGTATTTTTAAGACTATTTGATCTTGGATACGGCTTCCAAGAATTCTGTTTCACATTTTTTTTAAGTTTGTCAAAGTGTTTTTGGCAGGGAACGTTACACCGTAAGAAAACTTATTAATGTGGTTTGTAAACACCTTAGCAACTCATACGTTTAATTAAAAGTGTAAAAAAATTACAATATTTTAAACGATATCAACAAGAATGTGAGGTTATGACAACAACAAATAGTGAAAATTACAATTGAGCAAGTGGTAACGCAAAGGATTAAATTGGGTTAATAAAATAGATTTATACTATGTTCATTGTTATATGTTTAAGTATAAGAATGCCTGGGAATATGTAAATATTAAAATTTCACGACGTTCTCCAATTTAATTGTTTGTTTGTACTGTGGGTGAATTGATTTCCATTGGGCTGAAAATTTAGATAATTGTAGTTTTCTAGCCAACAGTTGTATTTCTTGGGAGAGCTCTGGGTTTTGGAACTGTTTTTTGTTCGCTGTGTCTGCTAAAAAGGGAGCACCTAAAATATAATTTTCTATTAAAAAGCTGTATTATACCACAGAAATTACGTTATTAGATGCAAATCCAAAGCTATAAATCGATTTTAATGTTTATTTAGGCCTACGGAGTGTTTAAATGTGATTATATTGTTGTTATTTCTCAATCAGAAAAAAGTTTGTTATTTGAGCAGTTCATGTTAGAGTCGCATGAAACTTAGGTTAGATATTAAAATAGGGTGTATATTGGGATATGATAATGTAATTATTAAAATAGGAGCTAATAGACGAGTAAAAAACAAATAAGGTACAAATTCTTATGAAACTACAAAGCCACTAGTATGACACTAATTAGACAATAATTTTTTCCGGTACAGTTAAACAAATAATTTTAGTAGTAGGGGTAAATTTATTATACAATCAAAGTTATGCGAGAGCGTTTTTTTTTAGGAATAATTAAATGTATTATATAAGCATTTGCAGATTTGCTCCCTGTATCTTGATCTATACGGCTGATGCCCGGTAAAGTGCTAATCTATGTATTTGAACACCAAAAGAAAGAGCTGTTATAAACAACCGCCAACTTTTAATGTAAAAAAATGGGTTATAAAGCGTAAGTTTAAATAAAAATTTGGTTAAACGCTTACCTGTATTTAATTTATACGGAAGCTGTCAATAAAAAGGAAGTAGGTTAAAATCCGCAATTGCAACAAGCTGGGGCGGTCTGTGAGTTGACCCAATATTCTTAGCTTACCTGCAACATACAGACAATTAGAAGCAATGAAATAATTTGGTGAGCTACGATTTTGCGAACCTGGTATCCGACGAAGATGTTAAAGGGCTGATAAGCAGTTGGCCAGCGAAGACTTAAGATTCCAAGTAGGCGAACAAGAGGTTTTTATGCTGATATTTTGCAACGTTGAACTCTATAGAGCCATTTTTGCCTAGAGGCCAAAGATTCGTGCGTGTTAAATAGTGGCGAAAATGATGCAAACGGAGTAATAAGATAAGATAGGATTTTACGTGTACTTTTCCATTTGTTAATGAGTTGTTTGCGTTGAATTTGTGTGTTGGAAATTATCCAAAAGGGTTTTTTTTTTTGGAGAGGCCACATAGTATATGATGATATAAGTACTACGCCTTTAAAGCACGTGCGACGAGTTTAAGAACACGACGCAAAGCGGAGTGCATTTTTTCTACGATCGTAACAGAAATATAAAAACTTAGTTGACACTTTTTCCGTCACATTGTGTTAGATATTCTAGGTTATGTTGACATTCAAATATACGGCAAAGCGTGTTTTAATTTATATAGTATTCAAACACGCCACCAATGCAACGTGCGAATAAGACGTATTTCATAAGGCCACTAAATCACGTTAGCTACGCTAACACAGGTAGGGAAACACCATTTGACAGGTTCAAAAAACGAGTTTGTCAATGTCAAATTTACCATAGACGCTACTAGTAAGGGTATAATTTTTCTTATTATTAATAGGTATATCCTTCGAATGCGATGCCATAATCCTTTCTCTAGGTTGTAAGTTAGGCAGATGATCGTTTTTAACCTCAATTTGAAATGTTTTTCGTCTACTGACCCTGAAACTTGAAGATCTGAAGAAATATCAAAGGTAATTTTTCACGATTACAAATCATTTGCCTAAATTATGACCTAAAGAGATGATTGTGATCTCGGATTCCCTAGTTCTCCCGACGAATTTTGTCAAAACGTATTTGTATTTAATGGCATTATGGTTTTCATTTGCTGCGTTAAAGGTTGCCTGAACAACAGCATAAAAAGGTACACGCTGTTTCAAGTTCCTGAAGGTAATTTAAACTGCAAGAAATAGCATAAAACGGCAGAAGTGGTTGAAAGAAATAAATAGACCACTAGACGACATGCATCATTTACGTGTATGTGAGGTGCCGAAGTATTGGAATGCGGCGAGCGGTAGATACACAATATTCGCTAAAGCTTTATATTAGTGAAAATTATTTTTTTATGCTGGAAAACGTTTACAAATAATTTGTTAAGTAATATTTATTTATTGCGTTCACGTTACACAAACTTCCATTTATTTCTATTATAACCTATACACTGATTGGGTACGCCACTGACAAAAACGAGTTTGGTTTGACATAAATAACTCCGAGTTCCCCTACCTGTGTTAGCGTAGCTAACGTGTGACCTTAGTATTTCAGGCGCTAATATTAAGAGTGCTACAAACGCCGCTTTTGACACAAGAAATTGTGCAAAATGTCATTTTGACACGATCGTAGAAAAAAATATTATCGCTTCATCATCAACGCATCGTATTAATGTATTATACTGCTTTATTGGCAGATCGGTAGCGAGCATTTTAGTGTTAGATTTATAGAGATGCCGAGTTTTTATCGGAAACATATAAGTAATCTTATTATAGCGTAATTACAGCAAACCATGATACTGCGTGCATAACGAAAACCATTCCATTTCTGGAACAACCTTGTGAATGAGATACGAACCTTATTCGACTGCCTAAAAGTGGTCACTTGTAACTCAAACCCAAAGCAACTAGCATAAAATATTCACCTACAGTTTTACATCAACATTATGATTCAACTAAACTCAATGTTTCTTTTTGGAACTTTAATTACTTGTGCAGTATTCGATTGTGGCAATTTTTCCCAGAAAATTCAATTAGCAAAGGTACGTGTCAAAGAAGAATGGTTTATTCAAAAGTTGGACAATTTCAATCCTAATGATATGCCAACCTGGGAGCAAGTAATATAATTTCCTTAATAATTATATGATTGGCATATAACACATTATTTTTATTAGCGTTACTTTGTAAACGTACAATATTACAAGCACGGAGGGCCAGTATTTTTAATGGTAGGGGGCGACGAAGAAGCTGCGGTGGGGTGGATGACTAAGGGCACTTGGATTGATTATGCAAAACGGTTTGGAGCACTATGTTTTATGCTTGAACATCGATTTTATGGACAAAGCCGTCCAATTGAGTAAGTACAAAGTACTCTACTATTTTAAGGACACCGTACACTATTGCAATTTCACCTGTCTCAAGACAGAATTATAGTACAGTAAGGGTTAACTTGGTAATTACAAGAGCCGAAAGGAGCATGGACAAAACATACTTAGAAAATTGGAAATGTCAGATACAATGCATATGCTTTAAAAAATTTCTGCTGAAAAATCTATTATCAAACATGATTGCTATCGAAAACAAGTTCATTCATGTTTTAGGGATACAAGTGACTTGCAATATCTAACTGTTGAACAAGCATTGTCAGATTTGGCAACATTTATTGCTGCAATGAACAACAAGTATCAATTAGAAGCTAACAACAGATGGATTGCCTTTGGTGGATCGTATTCAGGCATGCTCGCGGCATGGTTACGCCTAAAATATCCACATTTAGTGTACGGTGTCGTATCCAGCAGTAGTATTCTTTTACCAACGATGGATTATAGTGGTAAGATCTTTTAATTTAGAAACAGTCATATCTAGTGATAATAGGCTACTTTCAAGTAATTGCTGGAGTCTTAAAAGCCTATAACGACGAATGTGAAGAGGCAATTAAAGATGGAACTTTGGACGTTAATGATTTGATCCAACAAAACAAAGGTCGAATTTTGACTGAAAATTTTAATTTGTGCGACCCTGCCGATGTACCTTTAGATGAAAAGGATATAGCTAACTTAAATCGTCGGTTAGCTTATAATTTTGGTTTTATCCAGTTGTATAAAGAAGATTGGAGTTTCGTTGGAGGTGGCACCGGAACTTCAAACATAACAGTGGATATGGTTTGCAATATTATGACTAACAATGATCAGAAATCAGCTATGGAGCGCCTTGCTGATGTCAACTCTTTAATGTTGCGTACAAATAGTTTAAAATGTTTGGACTATAAATATAAAAATCTGATTAATGTTGCAAGGAACACCAGCTGGCATGACGGAAACATTGGTAAATAACTATTGAGGTGTACATAATCTCTTCTAATGCTGACGTGGGTGGATAAATTAGTTGCACAATTTGAACTAATGCTTCCATTCTAAAATAATGTAATAAATTAATGAATCTCTCAGTTTTCATTATTACCTTTTTCTGCAGATGATCGAAGATGGTGGCATCTACTCTGCACAGGATTCGCAACCTTTCCAACATCTTCTTTTGAAATTGGAACGTTTGGCAATAAATTTCCAGTGGAGTTTTATATCCATGCATGTATGGATGTGTTTGGACCTGAATACAATGCCACTTACATAAATGAAAGAATAGAAATGAAAACAATCGAATACGGCGGTCTGAATATCAATATCACAAATACTGTATTCGTTCATGGTTCTCTTGACCCATGGCATCTGGCTGGAGTTTTAAAAAATTCCACTAATGGACCGTCCGTCATATATATTGAGGGTAAACGTATTATAATTTCAAATATTTTTATATTGATTTATATTTTAGGCACGGCTCATGTGGCTGACATGCTACCAGAAACTAAAGACGACTTGCCACAGTTAAAGACTGCTAGAAAACAAATTGCAGAGCACATCAATAAATGGCTACACCAGTAATTGTGTTCTTTAAAATTGTATTTAGTAACATGCAAAACTAGTAATATACACAATTTTATATTGTTTTAGAAAAATAATAATGTAAATATAAATTTTAGTTTATGAGTTCAATGTGTTAAAATATAATTTTGGAACTAAATATTCCTGTTATTGGATAATCGCATAAATAAATATTCAAACATAAAGTTAATAATAAGTAACTACAATTACAAAATACTTATTTATGTACCAAGAGCGTAAGAAGGCGTTTATGACCCGCGGCGTGAAAATTAGAGCCAAATGCGTAGCCGCGACGACAAAGCAGACACTAAGCGGATCTAAACTACTTTACGGCCCGTTTAGTGTCGCTTAGCGGGCTTTATGACCCTTGGGCTGTAAAGTGACATATTCAGAATGTTCAGGACACTTTATTCCACACGTAGGAATATGGCCTGAAACACGGCGAGTCAGCGTCGCCGTAATATCTCTTTCCGAAACCCAGTCAATCTGGCATACCGTTAACGCCGTACTGGGTGATGTGGTTAGCATCGCGCCTTCGACGAATACCTTACTTTCTCTACTTTCACAACGGTGGTTTCGGTACCCAATTTTTAAAGCGCACACTAGTCACATTCGATGTCAACAATGCGTTTAATTATGCCCCTAGAGCCGAGAATATAACGGATTTGGAAAGAACGCAAATCTCACCCTACATAAGGAGGATGATATGTACCTAAAGGATAGGATGATAATAGTGGGGGAAACTCGAAGTATGAGTATGACTTGTGGTATCGGGGTTGGGACCGCCCCTGTGGAACGTCTACTATAACTCCCTATTGGAAAAAAAAATGGCGACGATCTGGCTCTAGTAACTAGCAGATCAACAATACTAATGGAAGCCAAAAGAAATATTGAGATCACTGCAGACATGGTATAAATTTGGATGGGCAGGAAGGGACTCGAACTCGCCCTAAACAAGACGGATATGGTCGTTTTGGTGGGACGAAACAAGGCAGAAAACTGAGAGCCAGAATAGACCTAAGAAATATGACAATGGCGTAGCACATTAAGTATACAGTAGAGAAGACAGAAAACACGTGAGGGGGCCAAACACTAGCCGAAGAAAATTATTGGGATTAGTCGTGAATTCCGTCGTACTATACGGGGCCCCAATATGGACACAGAGGATAAGCATGGAAAGTTATAAAAAGAAACTAGAAGGGGTGCAGAGAAGGATCATCACACCCATAGCAAGAGTCCAGGTGGTGGAAGGCGATACACCTACTAGTGAGAGAACGAGCCAGAACAACGGGCAACAACACAAGGGCAAGGCTAAAGGAAGAGAGAAAAGCCACATTGAACAGCTGGCAGCAAGAATATGATAAAGACAAAGAGCAAGAAAGATGGACCAAACTACTAATCCCACGAATACACCCATGGCTCACCAGAAGCCACGGTTTTATTGCATACCACTTATCCCAAGTCTTGACGGGACATGGCTGTTTCGAAAGCTTTCTACACAGAATCGGGAAGAGACGCGACAATCACTGCACGTACTGTGATGAGGTGGATACACCAGAGCACAACATTTTTGGTTGCACAAGATGGAATCTCCAAAGAACGATTTGCTCAAACAAATAAACGTAATGTTAACGCGGGACAACACAGTAGACCAAATATTGGTAAGCGAAGAAAACTGGACAGAGATAAACCAAATGATCTGTGAAATTATCGCACAAAAGGAGATAAATGAAAGAATGACACAGCAACAGGGATAACTTAAGGTTCATAAAAGAAATAACGAGAACAGAATGACGTGGATAAAGAATGTTTCCGGTTTGCATGAAGGTATACCGAAAAATGGTACCTACTAGCAGATCGATAGTATTTACGAAGGGGTTTTTTGGTCGGTAAGCGGAAATCACCGCGCTTTTCTGAATTAAGTAATCTTCCAGCAATCAAGCAGTGAACAGATAAAACAATAGCAAATGCGTTTACGGCACCGCATGCCGCCTTGGGGGCAGCTCTCATATGTGTCCGGTAGTTTCTAGCGCTTTTAATTGTAGTACAGTTGCAGATCATAAAAATTATTTTTGGTTATGTTTCGAATGAATTTAATTTGTGGTGACAAGTGGCCATCGATTCCCGCATCTGACAATACGGGGGAAGGGCTAGTTTTCGGACGACGCTAAAGTACAGCAAGCCGAGAATTCGTACCGGAGGTTTTGCAGGCCTCAATTAACGCGTAAGTGGACTTTTCTGTGTCTCATTTGGGCTAGATTTTCCGAAGAAGTTTAGCCGGTGGAAACCGCAAGTTAGTGAGCGTCTTCCAGTTACCCTCGTTGGGGATATAGCTGGCTGCACCAACGTCAGCAAATTCGTTGAACGTCAAGCAATTGAACGTCAACCATTTAAGTAGGAATACTAACCCTTTTGTCTTGTGTTTATTTTTGTTATATATTTTTCATGCATATTTTAAAGTTAATACATTTAAATTTTAAATTAGTCGTGTGTTTTAATCTTAGTTAGGATGCGGCATGCAATTTTTATGCTGTGCTGTGTTTCTATGTAAGGGGTTTAGCAGCTGCTTTCAATAAAGGTAGGTTTACCAAAGCTGTAAGCTGACTGCGGAGCCGAGCACTGCCGAAGTCGAATTTGACAAGTTTGTTCACTATTTCCACTTTTAAGAGACGTTCCTGCATTTACCGATTTAAATCGTGGTAGCGTTTAAGGCAATTAATATCACTATTCAGATTAACAGGTCGTTGCCCTAATTAATAGAATCGTAATACCCGTAATACAATTAACGTCGCCTCCTCTGAAGATGAGGTAGAGTAACAATACTACACACAACACATATACACACACGTGACTTGAAGGTCGCATAATAGGCCCATTGAGGCTCAAGTGCGCGTGAACCAGGTTCACCCTCCAACAAAAAAAGAACTGAAATGAGGCCGGCCGCGCATCGATAGAACTTCCATATATGTGTATAACATCGAAGTGGTTCAAGAATTTACCTCTTTAGAGACAATAATAAATAGAAAGTATAACACTAAAACAGAAATAGAAAGAAAAATCACGCTGGCCAACATATGCTACAATGGGCTTCAAACATATAAAAACTGTCTCAATACATTCCGGAAAACTAAGTACACGATCTATAAAACGCTCATAAGACCAGTGTTATTATACGGATCAGAGACCTGGACACTTAGCAAAAAAATGACCTGTTAGGTTGATTTGAAAGGAAAGTCCTAAGGAGAGATGTGTGGCCCGATCGACGATAACAAATTTAAGGCGCAGAAGATACAACCATGAGCTATACCAATTATACAAGGATACCGATATCATTAAGACCATCAAGATCGGGCGACTTCAGTGGATAGACCATATCATAAGATTGAAAGATGATGATCCGACTAAGAGAATAACCTTCAATAAAGCCGAAGGCAAAATATCAGTAAGGCGCCCACGAACAAGATACTTAAATTCACTGGAGAAGGGCCTTAGAACGATGAGAGTGCGTAACTGGAAGGCGAAAGCACGAATACGTTCAAAATTAAGATGAACCCTAGAGTTTGTGGAGGCATGTAATGTGCTGTAGCTTAAATAATGATGACATACTAATAATGAGTATGGTGGCAATGATGATGAAAAACAGTTGAATAACTATTTAATCTGTCTTTTTTGTTGTTGTTGTATGGTGTAGCAGGCGACTAGTGTCTGACCTGATCAAGTGCCCATACCAAAAGGGATCATTTCCCCCGAAACCGCAGAGCATTACTACAGGGGAGATGATTACTGTCACATGAGTTGTAAAGGTAGCTTAACCGCTTTATTGGTGTATTAGTCGTTTTGAGATTGTCTTATTTTTTCATTTCATTCTTTGATCTTCATGATCTTTTTGATGATTCTATGTATAGCCAACCAATTTTGAGGATATTCCAATATATGCTGAATTAGGTTCCTATGAGTAGATGGTTCTCCCATAATAATTTCCATTTGTATCCTCTCTAGTCTAAATCGGTGACACACAAATATTATGTGTCTTGGCGCATCTGTTAGGCCATAATAATGGCAGTTATCCTCCTTATGAATCTTCATTCTTTTAAGGTAGGTGCCGAAATTACCATGACCTGTCAGTACCTGAATAAGATAATACTCTACTTCTCCATGAGTTCTGTTAACCCATGCTTCCACTACCAGTTTAGGGATTTAGTCCAGGCTGAGGTATCGGAGTGATCATCCGATCTAGTCTCCTGCCTTGCGAATCTTCTGTTGGCTGGATTGTTGCCATGTGTCATACACCTTTCTTCAACTAACAGTTGAATGGGCGGTATGCTTGATATGACATGCAGCGCTTCCGTCGCTGCAATTCGGTAAGCTGAGCACACACCAACTAACGTTTTCCTTTGAGATTTTTCTAGCATTTGTACGTACTTCTTTTTCTTCATCGATTTCTGCCATATCGGGGCAGCATATAGTATTATTGAACTGGTCACTGTTGCAAGGATTTTTCTTCTACCAAATTTTGGTACGTATGTATTGCCCATGGGCCTGGAGAGACTTGCTACTGTCTTTTCCGCTTTATGTGACGTTCTTATAATATGAGCCGTCATGGTAGAGTTTCTGTTAAACTCAACTCCTAAGTATTGGATCGAGTTTGTCACCTCTATTACACTTTCCCCCACCTCGAGGCTTAGGTTGTGTAATTTTCTCCTCCTTCTAATATAACCGCCTGGGTTTTTTCTGGAGCTATTTCCAGCTGGTTATCTTTCATCCAGTTCTTGATCCTATAATAATGGCAATGTTGAGTTTCGTCTTAAGAGATGTACTGTCTTTTCCCATCCAACAATGATAAGATCGTCAGCATAAGCAATTGTAGTTATGCCTCTTGGGACTTCAATGTTAAGCACTGGATCGTAGAAAACGTTCCACAGAAGTGGATTTATCTAACGATTGGTGGAAAGTTGAATGTTGATCACAAGCACGCAAACCATTACCGTTACGTCGGAAATGGTTTTCAGCAAGGATGGCAGCGTAATAACTGAAAGTGGCACCTTGCTCACTACAGAATATTCTGGACAATTAAAATTTTTATCTCTGAATAAAATTTATGTTTCTATAGGCAGAGCTGTGAGCAGCAATTAATTACTTTGTGATTAAATTACTAATTAAATTTCTTTTTGCTGATTTGTCTTGGAATTGAATTACTTTTCAAACGGTAATTGTAATTGGTAATTGCCGTTTTTATTAAAAAAGTATGTGACAATTACTTTTGCTTGCGTAACAAATCTCCAGAACGCCATAAATAAGATAAGGTTTATTAAAAGTTACATGCTAGGCAAATCACAGTACGGCATTTCTGGATCAATATAAGTATAATTTATGATTTCTTATTTATAGTCGGATAACAGCTAGTTTTCTGCACTAGCAAAGATATATTTGCTGCAGGCCCTTATGTTTCTAGATGGGATGTGCATGTGTCGTATCTTGTGTAGTGTAGGCTGTAGTTTGCTAATAGTTGCTGTGTAAGAAGCAAAAAATAGGTGTGCGGTAAAGTACATATTACAGATAATAATTGACAACTAGCTTTGTTAGACAATATTGGTTTATAATAATTATTTGTAAATTTTAATTTGCTTGTTTAAAATGATGTACTAGTACAGGGCTATCTATCTAAATACTACTAAATACAAATATCGACAACAGTCTCTATCCAGTAAAAGTAATGGAAAAAGTTATTTATGTTGCGTATTGCAATTACCAAGTTATTTAGTTACTGCATTGTGCAGTAATTGGTACTTAATTACATTTTTAAAGTAATTTGCTCAGCTCTGTTTCTAGATAATATTTTTCTATTCATTTTTTCCTCTTGTCAGTTATGTTTCGATTATTAGAATATTCTTACTTGTTCTGACTAGTTTAATTTTTTATTTGGGTGTAATAAAATGTGTCAAAACAATTTATATTTATGTACGAAGCACCAGCCTCTACACCGCAAGGTAAATGAGGTTACAGATAATACATACATACATACATACTTTTATATAAAAATATTTTTTAAACAATACATTTTGATAAAGAATATCGAAGAATATTCAAAACGTTAATGTAATAGTACGTATAATATATTTTAATATAATAAACTAGTCGGTGAAAAGTAAGAATATTCTATCTTTATCGGCAAAAATTCATTTTCGTCTATGTATGCATTGTATTGAAAGCCCTACCTGAGTGTTATTTATTATTAGATCAAATTTAATAAGTTAAATTACGCCAAATTCTAAAAACACAATTCTCAGTTTAATAATTTTTATACTGCTGTTTTTACTTTACCTGTCAGTCAATTATGGCTGATTAAAATTAAAATGTAATAATTAATTACACCAATAAAATGGTTGAATAGTTTATTTAATTGCAATATTTATTTACGCTAGCTCTCGGCAAAGCACAAGCTCTATTCTCAGGGTGAGTTCAAAATTTAACTATCGCCATAAATGTTAGGTTATTTGACTTGAGTAGCTCATTTGCTCGCTCTCAGCAGATAATATTAATAATCTCTATTTGACAGATGACACAAAATGTCGCCAGTGCTTTAGCGATTCTTTAACGTTCTAAACTTGAAATTACTGTGAAAAACGCGTCAGGTAAGTTATTTCAATTTTTCCACTTGGAAACTAATAAAAACACATCCCCTTGCTTGTTTTTTAGAATGACGTCACCGTCTCTTGCTTGTTCTTATGTAGAATAGACGCCGATCGTTCAATTGTTTTTTGGTCGCTTGGATTCTCGCCAAATTTGGACAATTTACCCACGCCACGCATTTTTTCAATTATTACGGCGCAGCTGAACCGTTGGAAACGTACAACGTTTGTTCTCGTAGTTTGATGCGTTTCCCAAACTCTAACATTTAAATCGCAGCTAATTTCCTACCTCAAAAAAATCTCGCAGAGCTGTAACGAAGCTGGTCGGAGATGCTGTTCAATTTTCTCGGCTGGAGATGCTCCCCCAGGTGCAGACGTTGGTTGGGACGTTCTTGCAGACTCCGTTGATCACTTGCAATGCCGATCTTTGGCTCTGCATACTTTCTTAAGCCGGAAACGATGCTCGCAAAATTCAGCTGATCGGCTGCCGTTTTCCCTCGAAGGTAGGATAGGAAATTTTATATTTTACTTCGTGGAACCTCTCACAAACACTCCCACCTATGCACTAGGATGGGCACAATAAAATGCAATACTTTTAGAATGGTATAATGCTCGTTTATTAATATAAAATTGTATTCAAATGTGGAGCACAAATTCGACAAACTTCAAATAAAAATTAATTCAATTGTTCTCCTGTTTTAAACAAAATAGCACCAGGTTGCTAAGTTAGTTACTGTTGATTTTCTTATGTTAATGAAAATTAATTCTAATAATAAAAGGTTACAAATGGAAGTAAATTTGAGTATGTAATTAATATTTACAATTTTTTTAAATCTAAATTATTGTCTTTAACCTTATAATTAAAATTGTTGGATAGCATTGCACACACAAACGTTATTTATTTATTATTGTCACTGCTCTGCTCTGCACTATTGCACTTTATTTTTAATTACACTGATTTTTGAGTTCACCATTTTCGTGTCACTACCTTTTCTCTTCTGTTGCCTTCTTCTAGCATTGCTCTTTGCAACTTTCTATATTATATTATGCTTCATCTTGCTTTACCTTTCTGCTTTGCTCACTATTTTCACGATCCTTTGCTTTTACTTAACAACTATGCTCCTTTTAAAATGCAGCTAACAAACCTTTTGTGTCAAATAAATTTTATGTGGTCTGGCTTTACCTGTGCACAAACCTTTCATTTTAATTATTTTAATTTATTCACAACCCAATTCAAACCCTCTGAAATAACCTTTGCCTTTGCGTGTCTTTCTCCGTCTAAATTCTGCTTTTCGCATCTCATTATCAATGCATTTAACATTTTATTTTAGTTTAAAATTGCAATTATATAAAATATCCCAACTCTGTGCTTGACTGAATCGGTTAATTATCTTGCACTGCAAACAGAGCCAAGTTGTGGACTTAATACCATCTCAGTAAGTGCCTACGTATGCAGTATATGTATGTTCCAGACATAGAGGCAAAGGTTAAGGATGGATTTTCATGAAAATAGACATGTTATCTGAAGCTTCGGAACGATGGTACCAGACGTTGGTTCCACTGCGTTGCACCGTTCGTTTCCAGAAGGTCGAAATACCTCAAAGAATGTCGAAACAACAAATAGCTCAACGATTTTAATCAATTTTAGGACATTTCCATTTTACTAATAAGCGATACCCCATAGTCAGTATCTACCCAAAAATTCCAGGGACACAAATTTCTTTTCAGTATTTGACTTTACAGCAAGTCATCTGTATGTGGCGAATACCATTTAATTGAGCTCATTGTGGAATGTATTGTGGAGTTTGAAAAAAAATGGATGTGGCTGTTAAAGCACATTCTGCATTTATTAATGGTTGCAAAACAATCTTTGTCTAGCATGGGAAAAGTCTCCCTGAAGTGACTAACAATGCTAACAGTAGCTCAAGGTAAGCTATGTTTTCTTCTGCTGAATATTTATCTATGCCGTACGTATGTACCTACCTGTGTATGTGCTATGAAGCGCTTTAGAATGATTGTACCAGAGTTTGGTTTCACAACGTTGAACCGTTTGGTGTTAGGAGACCCAAATATCCTAAAAAATATCGAAAAAAGAAAACTTTTCCCAAAAAGTAGTTCTAACGATTTTAATCATTTTCACAGACATTTCCTTCTTACTCGTAAGTGATATACCATATTATCTACTCAAAAATTCCAAGAAGAGAGGTAGGTATCTGGAAGAAAATTTGTTCTTAATTATATAAAAAAGGAAAGTGGGAGAGCAGTTGCGCGAGGTCCGCTGATCACAGAAATACTAGTCTATGTAAGTGCCATCATTTCGTTTTTTATCTGTTAAACAATAAGCATAATATTATACTGTATTAGTTTTAGATTTTATTATATTATTATAGCAAATTGTCAAGTAGGTACTTAATTTATGTTCTTATTATTAATTCAAATGTAGTTTTTGGTAAAAAAAGATATAAAAACATACGTTTTCTCTTATAGTTTTTCCATTTAGTTAACTAAAATACTGGAACAAACATCGAATGCCAGTTCTAACGTTAATGTACAACAAGAACAAACAGTTCTTGTGAACATGTGCTTGAAAATGTTTCATTATAAAGTAACGGCTAATGACTAATAGCACTAAGGGCGTACCTTAATTACAGCTTAAAAACTGGGTAATCAACTGCTCAGATTACTACCAGGACTACTACTCAGCAGATTTTATAAAAACTTAACTTTTCATCAAATTCAATATTTGAAGCCTTTATTACGAATTAAATTTTGTGAATGGTAGGATGGCAATTTCACAAAAAATATTACTGGTATTTTTTAAATTTAATATCGTTCTTGGATCTCGTCTTGGATATATCGATAAACATTTTCCAGACCTAACCACCAGCTAACATTTAGTTCCCTATCTTGGCTATCACTGCAAAGTCTCGCCAGATAAACCTTATAGGGACCCAAATCCATTAAAAAAGATGAATACATGACAACCTCCAAACAAACGGCAATTAAAATTTGTTGCAATGAAAGTAGGGTTGCCATAAGTTTCGATTTCGGGATTTGGAGCTACTAGTCCCGCTACGAAATGATGTCCCGAAATGTCCCGAATTTCCACAAAAATTTTACAATTTACCGATTTCGGGCGATTTCTGCAGATTCTGCTATTCTGGAATCTGACGGCTTTTATGAAATAGGCGTTTAATTATGGGTTTATGCGAGTAGTAACACCTTTGACCTTTAATCTTTTTCCCTCGCCCACCATCATTCACCCGGTCGTTATTATAACGAACGTGTTTATTATGAAAAAATGTACAATTCACAGTTATATAGTGGGCTAAATATGTCATTTTAACCTAAAAATTGCTGATAATATGTCATTTTAACCTAAAAACTATTGAAAGTATGTCATTTTGACCTAAAAATTACGGACAATCTGCAAAAATGTGTATTTTTTCTTCCGTGAGAGAAGTAGCGTACATAACTCGCTCGAAAGTGTATCGTACGTCCGTCACTCGGCTTCGCTATGCTTCGCCTCTTTTCTTAAACATACTCGCACGATATACGCCACTTTCGCAGCTTGTTATGTAATATAGTATATCCACATTTAATGTGGGTGGGTACCTGGGATAGACAGAATACTTCAGCTGTTTGAGGCTTTGAAGTCTTATTTTATTTCCTCGGAAAATGCTCCAAAAATATTGAATTTTTCTTTTGAGAATCCTTTGGGAGAAATTTATGTTTGATTTGTTCATTCCCGAATGAATTCTAAAATTGAACAAGAAAAATATTAATCATGGAAGTTTATAAAATATTAATCGATATCAGGAATACTCTAAAGAAAGAAAAAATGAAACTTTTCTTAGTCTCAAGGTAAAAGGTTTACTTAAAAATGTTGATAGCAAAACGAACCGAAGAAAATTTAAACATAAAGTTTCTCATTTTTATGGCATTTGCATTGCCTATCTATACAAGTTGATACAGCAATTTAAGGAACTTGACAGTTTTTTCATGGATGACCCTTGAATTTTGTCCTACATGAAGTGATATAAAAAACAATTCAGGGACTACAAAATATGAAGTATGACGTCTTAGCTTTTGACCAGTTTGTGTGTTTAAAAAAATTGGTAAAGAATTTGAAAGCTATAGTGTGCAAGTGACTGATGGGTGATATTTTAAATTCCTGTAAAACTGAAAAACAATATTCAGAACTTCTAAAAATTGCGGAATATTATTTTTGTATACCGGAGTCACAATGCAAATATTGAGAGAATATTTTCGTTAATGAACATTTAATGGAGTGAAGAGAAATCGATTAAAAATATCATTTGAGAAGCCATCTTGTTAGTACAAGACAATTTTAAAGAAATGACGTGCAACGAATTTTGCGATTACACAGTAACAAAACAGAGTTTGTTAAAAGAAATTTCGAGTTCCAACAAATATACTTCGCATAAGAATCCAAAGGAAACTACTCCTGCTACTGCAGAAACATATGTAAATTGATGGTAGAGATAGTGTAGGGGAGAGTGGGTAGGAATGGGTCATTTTTTGCATTTCAGTATACCTATACCTTTATTTTAAATTGAAATACGCTTCCATGGCAGAAGTCTAGGCTTTTCTCAGAGCTTAGATTAATAATTACTAATAAGAAAACATTGAATTTGCGAACAGTTTCTGAACAAGTTGGTGTTTTGTGTGACATCTGAAATATGACCCAAACCTCCTACTAGCAGGTGGAATGAGTCACAATCGGTTTTGCATGCAGGAGGCATGGGTCAGTACAAATAATATGAGATTAGAAATAGATCGGAGTAATTCACAAAATATAAACACATTAAATCATTAAAGCGCTTTTATTTAGCTGTAGGTAATGAAGTAAGTAGGTATTAATGACAAAATATAAATGCTGTTACATGAAGCAGTATGAAAGACACTAACGAATATTTGTAAACGAACTAAAGTCAATTTCAAATGAATAGAGAGAAAATACTCTGTCACTTCCACCTGATTTAGATGGTGGTGGCAATTTTAAAACAATGTCATTTTTAGGCACTATACCACGGTGTAAGATATTCTCTTACACCGTGCACTATACTAATGTCAAGCACATTGGGAAAAATAAAACCGCGTCCTCTTTTTCGAACAAAGTTAATTTCATATTCGTCTTCAATTTCTGATTCAAGACGACCCACATAATGAACTACTGAAGACTTTGTTTCAAATTTAACAAGCAAAAAGTCTCCTGGTGTTAAATTCTCTAAACTAAAGTCATAATCATCTTTATTAGGATCTTCTGGTTCAATGTTTTCATCATCAGAACTGTCACATTTTGGCTCATCTTCCTCACTGGTGGAACTTTCCTGTACCACTTTGCGTTGTTTCTTTTGTGTGTGCTTCTTGGCTTTTCCGAGTAAGTTTTCATTTTTTGACCCAAGTTTTAATTTTGAGACTTTTTGATTCCATATCTCTTCTATCTCCATTTTTTCCGGTGTGTAGGTCAATATTCTTGTTCGACCGGGCTTCCGTCCTCTTATATTTAGAACCTTTCTTGGAGGTGCTTTGGGATAAGGTACGACATGTTCTGGTAAAACCTGAAAATCAAAAGCATCAGATCTATTTCATAAAATATTCATCAATAAAAAATCATACTTCACTACTTGTTAAAGCTACTGGAGTCGACGGGCGCGAAACCATTGATGTTCGTTGAACTGAGTCATCATATCTCATCATTCGGTCTTCCTCAGTAGTCGTCTGCTTCTGCCTCTGGAATTTCTTGATTCTCCAATAAAACTTGTGGGCGGTCTGTTACCGACGACACGAGAAAATCATCTTCGCAGAATACGTTTCGATTGCCAAATGCCAGTTTTTTCAAAGCCTTTGATGATATTTTGTTTCGAGAATGCTAGAATGTAGGTTTTAAGTTCTGCAACATTGTAAAGAGTAATAGGTCTGCCAGCATTACTAGTCATCCACTCATCGCATGCCTGATTATATCGTGCTCTTAAAGGCCCA
Source organism: Agriotes lineatus (assembly GCA_940337035.1). Taxonomy (NCBI): domain Eukaryota; kingdom Metazoa; phylum Arthropoda; class Insecta; order Coleoptera; family Elateridae; genus Agriotes; species Agriotes lineatus. Next base: position 71,601,938 of record OW679203.1, read on the forward strand.
TAAACACTTACATCAAGTGGTTGCAGCGGTGGCTACAGTGCGGTGGAAATGTAACCAAAAATACCCCAGATTTCTTGGCTTCTCTCAACTACAGGAGTTTTTTTTAGAGCATCGCACATGTTTTTTAAAGTGTTTGAACACCAATAAAAAAATATACGCCCCTCCCCCCCAAGAAAAGCGCCCTTCCGTGCTTTCTAAGAATACTTCGATACTCAGCATCACTCCGTTTCGTTAATACAATGAAATGCTATGAACCAGTTATTTATCAAAAAAATACAAAAAAAAATACAAAAAAAAAATTTTTTTGCCGACAACCATAGCTCAAAAGTTGATGTTGCCTTCATTTTCGGAGGACCTATCGTATGAAAACGATCCAAGACTGCAGGAAGGTTCCTGGCGACCGGAATCGTGTACACATACGAACATACATCCTCCGCACAGCACGTTTAGGCACCCCCCAATCTAGTGGGCTGGGATCTTCACCAAAAGATCCGCACCGCCGAGACGGAGATTTGATATAGTGGGTTCATTAGTCGGTTGGCTCGAATTTTAGAGATATTTGACTCAGAGTGGTTTTCGATATGAGGGAATTTCAATACTTCGTACACTTCGTGTCGAAGTAATTGGTCGCTGTCGTCCAACCAGATGGATAGCCAAGAATCAAGCTTCCACTAGGAGCACCATTTCCCAAAACATCTAGATTTCTTTAGCGTGGAAAGATAAGTGCCGGTGGAACGGTATTGCCTGCCGCATTCACAAAACCACACATGGTCACTAATTGGCCTTTTTCCCCAGACGTCACTTGACCAACTTGCTTTAGACCATTTTGTGCAATTACTTTGGGTGGATTATGCACAGTCGTTAAGCCAATTTCATAGCAATTCCAAACATCATTTGCAGTAAAAGTGTGACGCTTAAAGACATCTTCAGCATTATCAAAGAATTTAGAAACATTACATTTATTAAAACTTGTTGATCTGTTAGATTATTTTCGACCTCGTTAATTTCTGAAGCCGGTTCTGCCTTAAAACCGGCCCTGCCTTAAAACCGATCGTGTAATTTAAAGTCGCAATTCGAATTCATTGGAATTAGGCTCTGATATGCAAGCGATTGCTGAAAATCCTCTTCGTAAGCAGTCCAGTGCTGCACCGGCCTTATCTGTTTCGCAACCCTGGGCGCCTCCAGCTTAAAATTCTTAGAATTCACATGCGTCCAACGTATTCTAAATAACTCTTTTGTTTCATGCAACAAAGAAAATTGGTTTTAAAAGACTATCCTTGTTTGGCAATAATTTATAACCAGCCGTCGGGGAATTTTTGTAGCAACCCGATACCCTGAAACTCGCTGTAACAACAGAATTCTTTCTCGAAGCCTCGCGCTTGTTTAAAGCATACTTAGTATTTTCTGGTTTCACAACTCGTTGAGAAATAGTGCAAGGTTGGTAAATTCTTTATTCGAAAGGAATGAGATCATACCGCGCGGGGGGGAGGGGTGAATCGCTTGAACCCGCGAGTTTCTGAATCAGTCAGTCACCAGCAGCCAGCTCGCGTGCAAGAAAAACGTGGTGATCGTTGCAGCCCGTCTCGCGCTCTATGTTGCCGCGAGCCGGGGTGCTTTCTTTTATAAACTTGTGATTTCGATTTCACCGTGTCGTTTTTTACGGTATTAAAACAACTTTAAGACACCCACCCAAGGTGAGCATCGCACCACGGAATCAGTCCTGGAAAACTGGCACACTTGCCCTGAGTCGGGCGTGAGTCACACGATACGTTCTGGGCAAGCGTGTTGAGGCATATATATATGGTACGTCAAAATTATGAGGGCGCCACCAAGCCTGTCTTAACTCGAATAACCGGGCCTGGGCGGTTAAACGGGAGCGAAGCATTCAAGACACTCCGTCGATAAGAATTCTCATGAGCTGCAAGCTCAAATAACAATTTCGTACTGGAATGGTAATATTGGGACTCTTTGGCCGAGACTGCACAATCACTGGACCTACCTGCACGCTCTGATCTCTCACGTCTCGCCGTACACCAATCTTTACACTGTAAAAGGCGCTATCTGAAACAAAGCATGCACAGGTCGAATAGGAATAATACGTCCCTTAACTAAAATATGCGTCTATTGATCGCTAATTACATCTGGGCAGCAAATCGTGCCGCCAAGCTTATGTTACTGCTTACGTTAAGCACCAGCTGATGGACGCGCTATGCTAATGAACAACACGCTATGGGTGGCCGGCCGCAGTAGGCTCGACCCTTTACATATTAGAGTACAGTTTAGAAATACGCACTCCGGAAAAAGGGCGCGTTAGTGCGCGATAACAGTGCTACAATATAGTGAAGCTCGCGCACCCAACGTTACTGAATTAAAAGCTAGCACAAACGTAACACCAAGACATGGGCACAGAGTTCTCCAGCTATCCAGGCGATGAAACGCGAAACCCGCGCACACGAACCCACCAGCAGGCTACCAAAGTAGCGTCTTGCAGCATGGTGGCCTCAAACCGGCATTAAAAGCCGCGACAAGCAAGCAAGGGGCATGCATCCGCCCACATAAAGTTGAGCACAAAGCACCAACGCTCGCACAAGTGACAGTTACTACGTTTAAATGGTTGCAATTACAAATACCTTAGTCCGCAGACGGTCCATGAGAGTGGCGTGCAGTCAGTTGGTAGAAGGCGGCAGTCTGTGGCAGCTCAATCACCAAAACACGGCATTAGGGGTAAACGGGCTGGAATCCGCCAAGATGGCGGCGTTAGGACGCTCTCCTGAGAGCACACTACAGCGGCAAAGAGGCCTACTTCGTCCTGCCTAGAAAGATCCTTGAAACAGCGAGTTGCAAAGGGAAAGCCCCCTTTCTCACCAACGCAAGAAGCCCTTCACACACCTACGCCTTGGCGTAAAGACGTGCCACTCACACAACCACACGCGACCTCTTAAAGGATGGCATATTCGACAACATTCGCTGAAACAGCACGAGACGGGAAAAACAGGCTGGCGTCCCCGCAAATAGCGGGAACGCCGCGAAACGGCACACTCTGCGACTTCTTCGATCCACGGCCTGACTTGAACTCCCCAAGCAAGCCGTGTTAGGGCCCCTGCAGTGGCGTGAGCCAAACGGCCTTGCCACGTGACTCTCGGCAGCCAATGGCGATGCGCTCCACAAAACAAATTAATTCCGGTATCAAAGACAACCAATGGCGAAGCGCCTCAACGGAGTGATTTCTAGAAGTTTCGGAATTCTTGCGAGCGATAACACCCGGCTGCCAAAGTAGCAGCAAAGGGGTGCTCCAACTGACGAGAAATACTGCGTTTGGGGCCAAATATGTGCAAAATCATTATTATAGAATTAGGCGATGAAGCCAAATAAGTAACTAAAAGGGTTTAGCATACGGGCACGCTGCCCTAAAGCCTAGGTGGCTACTTAAAATACCAAAATGACCTGAATCAAATGTGCGGAAGATGAGATTGTACTTGTGCGCAAAAATTGAAAATGGTTTTAACATAGCAACAAGTTGCCCTAAAGGCGTGCAATGCAATTAAGCATCTACAACAGCAAAATGACTTAACACGTTAACTAATTGTGTGTGGAGTTCTGCTTAAGCCCTCGAAGTAGCGAACTCGATAAGTCAAAGGCCCGCGTAGCGGGCGTAGTGTGGAAAATTCGGGCGGACGCAAACAAAGAAGGCGTTACGTTTCTGGTAGTTTGAGTTCCCCTGTTGAGAAGTCTTTCGCCATTGTGCACATTTGTTAGAAAACGTTTTCGCCGAACCCTAGTGAATCTCCGCGTTGTTCGTACGAGATTGTTGCATTTTGCAAATCCTGTGTTAGCGTCGTGCTCATCATTGAAGATTCTGCCCGCCGCTGGCCACCGCATTTTGTTTGAATGCCACCGTTAGCTGCTGTTCTTATTTTGTGAGGGTGCAATAGCCCTTCGACTCTTCCGTATCAACCCCTGTCTATACTGTGGAACCTGCCCTGTCTCTCTCTCGCCTCTGCAAGCGACTCCAGGGGGCGAACTTCCAACACCTCTCCGACGACATGCTTTGGTAGCTACAAGGTAAATTATTTGTATTTTGTTGCGCCCAACTGAAGTGATCGGGAAGTGTCGAAAGAAGCGACGCGTCCGGCGCAATATTAACTAAGGAACATTGCGTACGACCATTTTATTTGATCATTTTGTACAGGGGCTTGACTCCTGTCTTGTTTTTCTTTTGTGTACTAATGCTTACTATTTAAATGTAACGTAGATGCTAAGGTAACTTTTTTCTGGGGTCTCCGATATTTCATGTAGGATTTACCTTTTGTATACCATTTAAATTCACCTCTAAGTGATCATCTTCAACGTAAACTGTTTTGTAATCGTAATTCTTTCAAATAATAAAATTGTTAAAGTCAGTTTGCCCTTTCAGTGAATTCTGAACCTTTCTTTTTTGTTTGGGTCTTAAACCAAGTTAACAGGGCAAAGGCCTGATGTATTTGAATTGTAAAGCTGAAAGCATGTCCCTTTGATAAGTGAACCCTAAGATTTGGGGCCAGTGTCAGTTATTTTTGTGCCAATTTAGGAGGGTGGCCATCTCAGGTAAGACATTTGCTTCACGGTCACCCTGTGCTTACACCAGCCGCTTGGAGGAAGCTTGGGGAGCGTCGAGGAGCAGGCAGTTGCGACTAACCCAGTACACCGTGGGTAAAGCTCTGTGGCATTTCTCGTTTTGGGCCACGAGGGCTGTTAATTTCATCAAAACGAGGGGCGTCCTTCGGCAATTCTTTTGAGCAAAGCATAGGGTAAGTGCTGTCGGTTTTAACTAAGCTTTCGAACCACGCCTTCTCGACTAAGCTAGACCGAGGGTAACTGGAGCGCCGTCATCTCCTCCGACACATCAAGATCTGTGTTCTTTTTAGTAAAGCCGGCAAACCCTGTACTTTTTCCCCGATTTTTGACAGTGCTTGTGATCGCTGTCGATTTGAGTAATTAAAACTGTAACAGATCGGCTTAAACTTGTAGCCTCAGGAGTTCTCAGTTTTAATGTTGATTTTCGCCTTAAGAAACCAAACAACCACTCTCGTCCTAGTTTTTCTTATTCTCTTTGCTTTTCTGTTAGAACGAGGTTTAATGCTTTTGCATACCTATTTCTATCCCATCTGTCTGGTTTGAAAAGAGGAAAGCCCGTAATGCATCTTAGAACAGAGTATTAAATAATGAGCAAGATTTGACTCTTGTTCAGAGGAAAAAAATTTGCCTGACAACCAGGTTCGGATTAAAACGAAATTCTTCCCCCTCCGGCATAGATCTAGCTTTTCGCACATGCCTCTGAAGAGCAGAAAATGATATTCTATGTGCCTTAGCGACGCTTCTAATTGACGATCCTTGCAGAACTTCCTTAACTGCACTTTCTATTTCATTGCTGCTCCTTCTATCCCTATCTGTTTTTCTACACCAAATTCGTGGCATTATTATCACCTAAAAGGAAAAATATTCTGATTTTTTAAAACTTGCATAAGTGCAGGAAGATTGGGTCATGACCAGAGACCGTCAAATGCCATTTTGCCAAGATTTCGTATTTAAGCGTTTCACGTAGTAAGGGGTGGAGTGAACCACATTTGTTGGTGCCATAAATGGTATAAAATGCCTCTTTTTGTGATAAATGCTATATTTTGAATAAATGCCATATTTTAATGCTATATTTCAATCAAAATTAATATTATGTGGCTAATTCACAACAAAAGGATACAAATTTTAAAATAAACATGCAGAAGTTTTGGTGAGTGCCAGGTACTAAGGTCGATGACCTGGGGCGACAGGTAAGTAGTGTAGCTTCTTATTTCATAATATTTTTCAATTCAAAATGAAATGTTTGTTTGCTGTTCTGTCCTTTAATCTTTATTTTTATTTATTAATTTAAATGTAGAACCTGCTCCTGTTAAATAGATATAATCTGAATAAATGGTACCTACACTGAAGCTATTAATGAGTGCAACTTTTTGAAATAAATACTTACCACTTTTATGCTTTATTTTGAAATAAATGCCATTTTATATGCCATATTTTGAAAAAATAAATGCCATTTTGCTATGTTATATTTTGAAAAAATACGGGAATATTTTGACGGACTCTAGTCATGACCCATTCCTCCTAAGTGTATATGACTCGTTCCTCCTGCCAGCGAAATAAATTTTAAAATCGCCGCCATAACGGCGGCGTCAAAACAAACAACAAACTAACCTAGGTATTGAAGATGTAACATGTAGGGCCGGTTGCAGAAAGCAACGTTAAGTCTGGTGTTAGCTAACGCGACGTCAAAGTGAGCAAAAACGAATCAAATCTCAAATGTTTATGGTAACTAATACAGTAGTAAACAACATTTGATGCGATTTTGTTCACTTTGACGCGACGTTAGCTAACACCAGACTTAACATTGCTTTCTGCAACCGGCCCCTAGTGTTTTAACATAATGCAGTAAATGAAATATGATGTGTACCCCTTACCTTACAATTCAAGTTTAGAAATAAGGTAAAAATTCTGCAAACTCACTGCAAAACAGGAAAAAATATCAACAGAGGACGCATGTGGCATCAATACAGGTTTCGTGACGAACTAAGGACTAAGCATGGATATGGGACTAAGGCGTAATACGTTCCCTCTACCGACGCATCCATGCAACATTATATTCAAAATTGACAGAAATATTTCGCATGACCCATTTCTACCCACTCTCCCCTATAATATTAATAACCACCATTTTGAGAGTGTGAGATTAAGAACAATGTTTTTTCAGTGTTTTGGTTTTATGTTTTCTATTAAGTTTGATTTTATTTTTAATTCCCTTTATTAATGATGGTTTAACATGTTTTTTTAATATTTAATGTCTCGTTTTTGTTAGTTAGGAAGAAATACAATAAATAAAGTAATTAATTGCCTTTTCTAGCAAACATCCCCCCCCCCCCCCGCTGCGCTATAAATGAATTAGGAAAAACAATTTTAAAAAACATTTAAAAAATATCAAGTATGAATTACTTGTTCCAGCAAGCACCTTCCGCCCTCCGCTACCCATTCGTAGCTTGTCCCGAAATTGTTATTTTCAAATATGGCAACCCTAAATGAAAGTTGTTTGAAAAACAGAAGTTGAAATGTTTGCGATACTTTATAAATAAATTACTACAACACAATGTATTTATTCAAACCTTACATTCACAAAGATAACTAAACATTAAATCATTCCTTTCGTTACAGCTCGTACATTGTTAATATCATATACTTTTCCTCTCGACCTACCTAACTTTTAGTTCTTTTTAAATCTAAAACAGTCTACAAGTCACAAATTTTACAGCTATAAAGTTTTTATAATAAACGACTTCCTAGATTGAACCATTTCATTGTTAAAGTAGAACTCATGTTTCGCCCATCTCGAAAATCGTTCGTTACATAATGACAATGGCCGTGGAAGCCTCCGTAATCCTCATATAGTTTTTATGCATACCACAAAAAACCACAACTATCGCACTTTTCTTTACACTTTAAGTTACGTTTTTAGGCGATGGATTGCCAGTTTGCATAGCTAAATGTGTTTTTGTACTTGCAGTGTGTTTACAATGCCGGTTCTTTTTGTCTGTGCACTTAAATACACTATTTTTGTGAAGCTTTACATGTGCAATCAATTTACGCTTATTGTGTGTGCTGTACTGGCAATTTGCACAGCTGAACGACCTTATTTCATGCTCCTGCTTTCCCAGCACATACCCGACCATATGAGTCTTTACATGCTTAACCATGTTGCCCTTAAAACAAGTGCTGAAGTCACAGTTATGGCATTTGAAAGTTCGATTTGCTCTGTGCTCCCAAACATGTTTAAAAAGATTCGATTTACTTGCTGTAGAATATTTGCAGTTTTTGCAGGAATAAATTCCAGTCCTCGTATGGATCAGGATGTGCTTTTGCAAGAGAGCTTTGGTGATAGTTGAGTAGTTACAAGATTTGCATTTGTACGGCCTGCCGTCAACATGTCGCCGTTGGTGGACAGCCAAATATCGTAAAAGAGTAGTGGTGTAGTGACACTTATCACACTTGAACATATCTGGTTTTGAAGTATGCTGAAGCAGGTGCCTTTGGTGGGTAAATTCGTTTTCAGAGGCAAAATCACAGTGACTACATATCAAAGGTTTTTTCCTAATGTATTCTCTACTTTGTTCATGCTTATTTAAGTCTTCTCTACACAAAGAATGAAAATTAAGTATGTCTGACTTCAACTCGTCTTGTTTATGATTTCTCATGTGTTTCTTTAGCACCTTTTTATTTCCAGTGAGAAAATCACATTTGGGGCAACGATGAACCTTCTTTAGTGAGCATTCGAATTTATCATTGCATGGCGGCTTGTGCCTGCACCCAGCACATCGAGGTGGTGGTAATGGAGTGGAAATAGGATGGTAGTCTTTACTGCAACTTTTTATATGAAACGCTAAAACGGTTACGTCGGAGGAGCTGTAGCCACATTTGTAGCACTTGTATGACTTTCCATTGAAATCTGACGATATGTATGTATATGTTATATTTGTGCTTGGCAATACATTTTTTGTAACATCCGGCTTGTCTATAACAGCATTCTCGTCACAATTGTCATCTAAAGGATCCTCTTCTTCTAATTTGATGTGGATTTCGTCTTCTACCTTTATTTTAAGCACATTTGTTGCTAGAGATTCATCAGGTGGTTCAGTTTTTACTTGCACGAGGGAATCAGCTGTCCATTCTTCACTTTCATGCTGAGAGGTGTGATAATCGGGTGAATCACTTGGCCATTGATACATGCAACCGTCATTGGAATCATTTTCCAGAACTTCTTGTTTTATTATAATTTGCTCGGGTAGTGTACTAAGCAAATTGTGTTGGTCATTTTCCAGCTTGGAATGTTGAATTGGTTTCATATTTGAAGAAAAAACAAACTGCCAAATTATTACCCAATTTTTGGTTAGCGTTCTTGTACATTCGAACTACTATCAAAATTTGTTAGTAGTTCTTTTAACTAACAAATACAGACAAAATATTTAATGCAGTGGCGTACTTCATAATTATAATTAATTTTACCAAAACCGTTCTAAAAAATAGAGATTTCTGTAAATAAATGAATGGGAAAACTAGAGATAAAAAGTAAAATATAAAAAAATATCTTTTCTTTAAATTTAAAGTTTACAAAGTTAGTAGTTTGCTTCCAATTTTGACTACTTACTAAATTTATATGAAATCAATGATTATCCAGGGTACTAAAATTAATTAAGGAAACCGGTATTGCAGAATAATTTTCTGTATTTAAAGTATAACTAAAAATTGCAAAATCAATTACCTGCATTTATTTTTCTGCTGTAATGTTATTTGCAACGTTATCTGTTTGAAATTCTACTTGTTCGCTATCCCCACTAGGGCTTACAAAGCAGTCGAAGAAACCCTTGGATCCCAAAGTACCGCAATGGCTGCCATATTGTTTCAAAAATAGCGTCGGTCAGTAAATTATTTCTCAGAATATAAGTAATGTAATTTTGACAAGCTTAGTATTTGAGCTGCATTGTTAGAAGTGGTGGTTGCGTTATCAAATAAATTATTAAAGCCCTACCTAAAAGAATGGTTTACTGCTGTGTTTTTGGTTGTTTCCGTAAATATAACGAAAAAAGTCGAATCACTGCCTCCTACACTTACAAGCCATGGTGTTGGAGATTTGGCAACGCTGCTGGTATGCCAATTTTTGTACTGTTTATTTATAATAATGTCCGTTCAAATGTGACGTGTGAGTAAATGTTGATTTATTGGACAGCTCTAAGTTTGAAGAAATACATTTCTTTATATTACTGTACTGTTCGTGATAAGTGCAAGTAAAATTGCTGCTGGTATTTATGGGTTTTTATAAAGTATTTCACTGAAATACAACCACGGGAAGTAACAATCGAACCGCATTTCTTGTAACTTTTAATTTTATATTTAGAATGCCACGAAGACGCTATGTACCAACCACGACAGTGCCTCAAAAAAAAAATCGTATGCAAACTAAAGTAACATTTTCTTTTCCAATGGACCAGATCCGAAAGAAAGCATGGCTTTGTGCAATACTACGAGAACGTTAAACCCCAACAAAAAGTGCTGTCGTGTGTGAAATACATTTTAATGAAAAGACATTTGAAAGCGTATTTACCAACATATTTGTCGCCAAAAGCGACTCATGAAAGGAAAAAACCTGAATGTAGAAAAAACAAATACTGGAAAACATGCACAAACAGTGAAAGTGTTTTTAAATGACAGCAGTTATTCGAAGTTTATGGAACAATTTACGTCACACAAATTTAGATATTACCGAGCAGATAAGTTTATTATGTCCAAAGTTGTTTTATTTTTATAAATATACTGTTTCATGTTTGTTTTACTTGAGTATGTAAATAAATGTCACAATTACAGAAGTTATCTTTGGTTAATTACAGAGTAACATATGATAAAGAGTAAAACTGTGCTCTTTAAAGCAAAATTATTTCAAATTCAAGTCCTGTAATTTAGGACCACCAACTACCAGAGATACAATGTTGCCAAATCTAACAGCATGGCTTGCAAGTGTAGGAGGCAGTGGTCGAATCTAATAAACTTCCATATTCCGTTAAACGATGCCATTTCTGAAACAATATGACTGCCATTGCGGTACTTTGAGAATGGTTTATTTGACAGCTTTGGGGGCATACTTCATTCAGCGCCATCTAATGGCAATAGCACACACTTTACTGCTATACTGCTATAAGATGACCACGACTATTGATTCATTTTAATGTAGGGACTAATTCAAATAATCAATAAAAACAAACTGACGAACTTGTTAATTTAATACAAGAACTGATCCAAATAATCAATTAATAGCCTAGCTCGTTATTAGTGGTAGTAACAACCCTTAAGCTTCAAACAGCCTATTTCTCTTCCGTTTATGCCTAGCGTGTTAAGATAGCGTGATATATATTTCACGAATTAACCCTCATAATATGGATTTTTTATTGGTGCATTACCACATGTCAGTGACCACCGTTCCACTTTCTAATAATACAGTTTTATTGCAAAATATCAATTTTGTGACGGTCCAAATTGTTTGTCTTTCGTTACGCAATAGCTGTTTCTAATGCCTTTGCAAATGGCCTTTTTGGTGAATTTTTCTCTGAAATATAACAATGCTGCTTTTTTGGATGTAGACTTCTTCCAGTGCCCCTTAATAGAGGGGGTTTCCTATGTTTATTTTGGACGCAGAAGGTTCGTTACCCACGTTTCGTACTACATATTTCGTTCCCGAGATATTTCGTCTCCTCACTTTACGTACCCGGATGCTTCGTTCCCGGGAGAGTTGAAGTTGCCTTCTAAGATACGCCACATATGTAATTATTAGTGACTGTACTACAGGAATTTGTTTAATTTTAGTGGCGCATGTGTTTTTTAATATTTATCAAAATTATTTACAATATTTATTTGCTTTTATTATAAGTTCTAACGTCTTTAAACGCTTGTAATAAAAATTCTCACTTTTTAGTCCATTGTTTTCAACTAAAAACTACGCCTAGTCGTATAGATATTTTTCTAATTTATCGCGCCGTGATTTTCGTCTCGACGGTTAGCAGTGCGGTTTTTGATGCGCCGACTGCCGCTTTCTTTAGCTTTTTTTAGAGCGCGCCTTGTGCATTTGCAATTCGGAATTTCTTTGCACTCACGTTTACATGGATTTTGCGGAAAGAGACGTACATTTTTCGTGTCTTTATGACAAATTAGATTAACGGCGGAAGCCGGAATTGTCTGGAGTTTTATGCAATAGCGTGGCGTGTAGCGTTGCAAGAAAATAATATAAGCAGCAACTACATCAGTATTAAACGACGACGAAATTCAAAATAACAAATAAGTATAACTACTTGTTTGTTATTTCATACAATTCACTTTACATACATTGTGGACAAAAAGTCCGCCCCCTCTAACTTTTGAATGCGTTATATATTTTAGTGCAAGTCCTCAGTTCGAATCCCGCCGTGGTCGGTATTTTTCCGTAGCCTTGGCGATTGGAATCGGGCTCGGTGAGACCATTCACAGTTGGGCACCAAATTAACTGTGCACTACACCAAGACACACACCTTACACAATGGTTGCTGCGTAAGCACCAAGGGCGCGCTCCAACTCTGTATCCCGAATCCGGGACAAGTTGAGCATTGTACCGTCAGATGCCAGCGCATAAAGCACCAGCCTCTACACCGCAAGGTAAGTGAGGTTACAGATTATACATACATACATATATTTTAGTAAAATTTTAGAGTAGTAGATTACGTCAATTTTAAATGTGTTCAAGCCATTTGGGTTAATACAAAATTCAAGATGGCCGTTCGGCGCCATATTGAATACTTTTTTTAAATATAAAAAGGGGTCATAATTATACAATGGGGACAAAAAGTCCGCCCCCTCTCACTTTTGAATGGTTACAATATTTTAGTCAAATTTAAGTGGCGCCATGCTGTAAAGGATAATAAAAAATGTTGCAGTTAAATGTGCATATTCTTCAATAAGACGATCCAAATGGATGCTTCATGACCCCCTTTCTATTTAAGAAAATCAATATGGCGCCGGGCGGTGATTTTGATTGACCTCAAATCGCTTAAAATGATCTAAAGTTGGTGTAATTTCTTACTTAAAACTTGATTAAACTATTTTGACGCACTCAAATGTTACAGGGAGAGGGACTTATGGTCCTCACTGTACGTACTAGTACGTAGTACATACATACTCAATCGCATTTTTTATTTACTAGCAACATGATATGGTTTATTTTCATCATAAATACAAAATAAATATGAAAAGCTAATCATAACTCCCTAGGGAGTTTTCAAATAATTTTTTCCTCAATCCCATGGTAACTCATAGTAACCATGCAACTACAAACAACGTCTTAGCAACCATACATTCAGGCAATCCCGAGTATTGAAATTTCACACTGTTTTTACTAATTGCCAGTAAATAAAATATTGTATGCACCACTGGAGATATTAATGTTACTCGTCCGAGGTCTGCAACCATGTTAATCTCAAGGAAAAAAATATATTCATATCTCCCTTAAATATCGATTACGCACAACCATGCCGAAAGTGAAGGTTTACATCTTATTATGACCGAAAGCGGGTGGTAAAGTAAACACGTTGACGGTCAAGTAACTTTACGGCCCGCAAATTATTTTACGGCCCGGCGGGCTGTAAAAACAAGACGCCCGGAGTGCGCAGATTATAAGATGGTTTTGAGCCCTCCACTTAACTCTGCTTACAGTATAAATAAATAATAAAAAGTACAAAGCACAGAGTTGGGGTAGTTCAAGCAACTGCAATAATTAGCACATAAATGTCAATCGGTAGTCAAATTTGCAAAGATCGCCAGTAGCAATGGAATTATTTGAGTAAGCAGGCAAAGGGCAGAGCTCGCTTTTCATAGATTGAAGTCAATAATGTTAAATTAGTTAATATACGAGGTTTGTGCAAGTTAAGGCCGAATCCAGTTGAATAAAACTGTCTTAAAAAGGTTTATAATATGTGCGTGTTAAATGAAGCGTAGATGTCAGGATAATTAAATAAGGACATGTTTATGAGCTTATTAAATAAAAGATAAGAGCAACAGAATCATTCTAATACGGTGCAAAAAGCATGAACCAGGCATAACGTGACTATTGTATTATTGAACAGCAATATTTGAAAATGGGTGAAAAGCAAACAGTTATTGAAAAGACAAATTTTAGAAATAAGGATTTTTGTACAGAATTGTAATATAAATGAAATTTAGTTTTATAAGTAATTGAATTGTATTTGGTCAATTTCCGTTTTAAAAATGTAGATAGGCATTTTTGTGTCTCTAAATAAATTAAGTTTTTATATACTGAACATAAAAATTTATTAATAAAAAGTACACCATCGTGTTCAGAATTTACCAGTGCATCAGTGAACGTGTGGGTAGCAAAATCCACGTCATAAAATAATTTTTCCTCTGCTACCACCTTTCGAAGACATCGGCAGTAAGAGCGCAGAATCCCGATCATCAGTTGTGGGCATAATTGAGGTCCTGAGCCGAAGATTTGGAGGTCAGCATATCCGCCCTTCGTGTAGGAGGCCTTCACCGTAGTTCCAGCATCGCGGGGGCCCAGCTTCAGGCGCAGAGCATCAGGAGAGGCTGTCCGAACAAGCCACCGTTGCTGCAGAAAAAGGCAGGTTACTTTTGATTAAACTGTCGGCGTTAAAGGCCGGGAAATAATTATACAAGCAAGAATACGACCTAAGGAAGCTGAATCCAGGCAGTTTAAGCATCCGTCGAAAGCCGTTTATCCAGTATTTGCATATAAAAACCCCATTTTGAGGTTAGAGAAAACATTTGCCTGTAGGCGTCTTCAAACAAGCAAGTGGAGGTTTCGCCTAAAACAAAAGACAAAGTGACGCCGTTGAAGGCGCGAGAACTTTAAACTTACGTGATAAATTGCTCATGAGATTTATTTTTGTAAATTACTTTTCACAACGCTAATTGCATTATATTAAAACCGATTTGGGCAGTATTTTGACAGAGAAAGTCGCGTCTGCGCGTTTGTAGTAAATTTCACAACCCAGTGGAATATCACACTAATTTTGATATTAACAATCCAGGGAACCCAACCTTATGAGAGTTGAGTTTTATTGCTTTGCCTAGCTAGCTTTTATAGAATTAATGTGCAGATGAGCGAATTAATTGAATTAATAATTAACGTACCCAGTGCGAACTGAAGTAAATTTTAATCAGTCGAAATTTGACTAATATAAAACAAAATTGTGCAGGGGTTATTTATTTATTAATTACTTGTATTAACATCAAAATTCATTCACATAATCCATTGCAATATATCCAAGAATAAATCATTCCAGCAGCGCATTTAGGCATAGTTATACGTACCTCAGGCTAAAAGCACGTTTACACGCTTGGGCGAATAAAGGCCCTCCGCTACGCGTCGGGCGCCAAACTTCGTAAGCGGGCGTAAACTTTTATTTTCGGCCCTCTATTAGCTACATACTTAAAAACTCGATACAGGGAGACAATCAATGAACGTGTTTCTTATAAATATCTACTTTTCTGGCGAATAAGTGTTCTGATAAACAACATCATCATTATTTTTTATAATATTGTAGAGCTCTTTTCACAAATTTTTAAAATTGTATTTCACAAAAGTACAGATTTAATGTTTCTACTGACAGTTGAAGTTTTTTCTTTTTTTCCATAATTTACACTGAAAGACAAAAAAAGTGGGATACTTAATATTTTCATAATTTTGAAACAGTCTAAGACACTAGGAGTAAATTATTAATTTTATGCAATAATGCGCAGTAACAGTAAAACATAAAAAACAACAAATACAATATTTTAATCAACATAAATAACAATGTGTTAAATTGACCAAATACTCTAAAACTAGCATTAACCAAATTAAACGTAACAATAGAAGATTAATATTCATGCATTTGATATAAACTGACAGATATAACAACGAAAACAATATCTTCACAAAATATGCACATCCGTTAACTAGATGATGTTTAAATTGTTGATACAATTTAAAGCAATTTTGATTTATACATCAAAATGAAGACTAAAACTAGTGTAATTTGTTAAATTAGAGTAGCAACTAAGCATTTTAAGGCACATTATCTATTTATTTTTAAGATAACATAAAAACTAACTGACCACTTTTTGTCTTTCAGTAAATTTATTCCAGAAAAAAATCGCCTTGTGCGAGTATTGGTATTTGGAAGGTGCAAGCAATACTCTACAAGTTCCTTAGTACAAAGCGATCAAAAATTAAATTATTCGTTGGAGCCCATGAAAAATATAACCACACTGCGCTTTATAGTACATTTGAACTACAATTAACTGTATTATTAGTTCATGTGACTTTAATAAGCTAATAAGCAATCAAATATGTAATTTAAACCAAATTTACAGATTAAATTGATAGATAACATTAAAATAACAATAGGATAAACTAAGCAATATGTTCAAAGTAAATTTTAAAGTTAAAAAAAAAATGATTATTCTATGCTAACAAAAAGTATGCTACAAGTTTTATTGTTTTCAATGGCTCCCGCCATCACGTTAATTTTTGATATCCCTATATTAGCACAAAATCTGCCATGAATTATCACTTTAATGAAACAAAATTACTTATGTTACGCCAATGTACACCCCGCACGATGAAACATAACCTATAACTTAGTAGTGTCAAGTTAGTATTTATCGTTATAAAAATTGAAGACGGAGAAAAGTATAAATAGATCTTACTCAAAACTACTTTAGAGTGAGAGGGCACATTACTCTGTCTGTACTCTGGAAAAGGACAACCACGTTAACTTGACATCGAGGCACCCTAATGAAAACAAAAACGTCGTAGCAGTTACAGAGTATCTTTTATTTACTAAATTTTACTTTGGCATTTCGTTTGTGTAGGCAAATTCCTCCATATTGTATTTTAAACCAGTTTGTTTTAATAACCGCGTGATCTACATTCTTAGAGCTACAAGTAAAAATGGTAAATTTTAGCCGTTTGTGGTAGTTCAAATAACTGTCATTAATGTCACCCCTAATATTTCCTAACTTTTACTCTTTTACAGCGGGAAGTAATCTCTGTTCATGTGGGACAAGGCGGGGTGCAAGTTGGCAATGCTTGCTGGGAACTGTACTGTCTCGAACATGGAATTCAACCAGATGGACAAATGCCTTCCGATAAGACCGTAGGAGGGAGCGAGGACAGTTCCAATACTTTCTTCAACGAAACCGGAGCTGGCAAATACGTTCCCAGAGCAGTTTTAATAGATCTAGAACCAACAGTAATCGACGAAATACGTACCGGGACGTACCGCCAGCTTTTTCATCCGGAGCAAATGATAAGTGGTAAGGAAGATGCAGCTAATAATTATGCGCGAGGACACTACACCATTGGCAAGGACATTGTCGATCTGGTGCTCGATCGTATGAGGAAAATGGCTGACCAATGCACCGGTCTACAAGGATTTCTAATTTTCCATTCCTTTGGGGGTGGTACGGGTTCGGGGTTTGCTTCCTTACTCATGGAGCGACTTTCGGTGGATTACGGAAAGAAGTCCAAGCTGGAGGTTGTGATATATCCTTCGCCCCAGTTGTCCACAGCCGTAGTTGAACCGTACAATTCTATTTTAACTACCCACACAACTCTTGAGCATTCAGATTGCGCTTTTATGGTTGACAACGAAGCTATTTATGATGTGTGTCGTCGATGCTTGGATATTGAGCGTCCAACTTATACAAACTTGAATAGGTTACTAGCGCAGGTTGTTAGTTCCATAACGGCCTCTCTTCGATTCGATGGCGCTCTTAACGTCGACCTAACCGAGTTTCAGACCAATTTAGTACCCTATCCTCGCATCCACTTCCCTTTGATCACCTATGCTCCTATAATATCTGCAGAAAAGGCTTACCATGAGCTGCTTTCAGTTCAAGAAATCACTAACGCATGCTTCGAGCCGGCCAATCAGATGATGAAATGTGACCCACGGCATGGAAAGTACATGGCTTGTGTTGTCTTGTATCGAGGCGACGTGGTGCCCAAAGACGTGAATGCTGCAATTGGCACGATCAAAACCAAGCGCAGTATTCAGTTCGTAGATTGGTGCCCAACGGGCTTTAAGGTAGGAATTAATTACCAACCACCCACTGTAGTGCCAGGAGGCGATCTCGCAAAGGTGCAAAGAGCAGTGTGTATGCTTTCTAACACCACAGCTATTGCTGAGGCGTGGGCTCGTTTGGACCACAAGTTCGACCTGATGTATGCTAAGCGGGCATTTGTGCACTGGTACGTGGGCGAAGGAATGGAAGAAGGAGAGTTTTCTGAAGCTCGAGAAGACACGGCAGCTTTAGAGAAGGACTATGAGGAGGTTGGCATGGATTCCGGGATTGGGGGAGGGGAAGGCGAAGAGGATTATTAACGCACCGACATTAGTAACTTTTATTTTTATGTATTTCAGATGAATAAATTATTTAATAGCTATTTGGTTATTAGAATGTGATGTAATAAATTGCCGATTGAGCGACCACGTACCGGGAGCGCAGTCATTTTTCGAAATTTACCATTTCACTTTACGCTTCAAACAAGAAAAAGATTCAAATTTTCAAATAATTTCAAGATAGTGTTCTTTAGGAATATTAGTGTTACCAATATAACCAAATATGACATGCAAATGGCGAAGTTCTAGAGAAACCATTGGCAACGAGCATTGTCACTAGATTGAATTGATTCTGGTTATTATTTTTGCACCGAGGTTAGGTTTTATTTTGACATTTATTTATTTTATATTGTCGACTATTATAAACTTGAAATGTGGATTTATAGTTTGGTTTTAACTAAGCAGGTATTGCACTGAGAACAATTTCACTTTATAATCGCCAAAATTACAATTAAAAATAAATGTTGACTAGTCAACATGAAACCTAACCTCACTCAAAAAAAATAACTAGAAGCGTATGTACCAACACAATACAATCTAGTGAGAATGCTTGTTGCCACTGGTTTTTCATTTCCGTATGAAAAAAAATGGAATATACTGCTTTGTAACGTTTTCGCATAAATATTAATAAAGGTTTAAAACCAACAGCTTCTGCATTAATTTAATTATAAATGGGGTAACTAAAGCAAAAAGCTTACTCCCTGGTGAATATGTAATAATTATGAATTGGCTTCTTATTAGAAAAGAGAATCCGAAACAGAATTATGGCGTGTTAAAAAAAATTGATTTACCTACGCAAAAGTTGTGACATTTTGAATTTAGCAAAGTTAAACGATCAAGCCTTATTGAGCTATTAAAGCTAATAGATTTGTTTAATAAGATGTGTTGTATTCTAATGCACTGCCAAGTGTTAAATTACACTCAGAATTGGGATTCATTGAAAATAGTCGCTGATATCCCAAATCGTCTGAGGAGTGAGTTGCAATCAGTAAAATATAGCAAATAATGTATTGAAATAATTTCACTTACATGAGTTAGGATGGCAGATAGCAATCATTCGAAAACTGTGTGTTATTAGAAAAGTTGGTCATAACCTAAAATAGCAAATTGAAAAGTTACGTTAACAGCAGTTTTTGTTAATTATATGAAAGAGACCTGTTACTTACAAGCGATTGGTCGCTATGGCATTGATTGAGGTTTTTGATAAAAAACGGAGGTTGTAGTCTTAGCTCCTTCGAATTTAATAGTTCATTGGGCGTTAAATACGCACCTATTGTAAAAGTGTTAATTTAGAGCGCCGTATTATTAATTACCACGCATTGTGGAATGATTGACTCGTAAAAATGTAAATTAAAACAGTGTTTGAACGAGTCGTCGAACTGTTTGCATACAAGAGCAATTTAAAATCAGTTTACCAAGAAGCCAAGGTCAACAGTGGGACAGCAGGACCGAACTCATCCCACCAAGCCATCTACAAGCAGCACATAAGAATTGGAGATACGCTAGGAAGCGTACATTTACCGAGAGCAGACGCAAGCAGTTGCGCCGTATCGAATCGTGAGTGTGTTAAAGTTAATTTCTGTACAGAAACGACGGTAAAAGGTAGATCTCAGACATGTTTAAAGAAAAATGCGTATTACTATTAGAACATTTTCCATGTAACAATTGTTTTGTATTACTAAAAGTTAAAAACAAAGTAATTTGATTTGTTGATTAAAAATAAGAATCAACATAGCGGCCAGATTGTTAATGAATTTCAATTATGTTGATGTGACCACTCTGATTGTCTGTTTACCTGACTAATAAATGAATGTTTTTTCCTTGTGGTTGATTTATTTGAGTGTATTCAGACAACTCGTATTGCATTAACTTCAAATTATGACAGTAACCCGAGATGAGAGTCGGATTAACGCAGTTAATTCTAACACGCTCAAAATAATGTTAAGGTAAGTTACAGATTCATTAATAGTAAACGAATATAGCTTTATTGAGTACGAGCGAGCAAGTAACTTAAAAAGCTATATAAGTTCAGTAAAACTACTTTTCTTACGAAGTGTGTATACTATTTTTTCGCATTTTGTATTAGTATTTATAAACAAACATTTATATGAAAGCATTATACCACATGTCCATTAAAAAAGGCAGCTGTGGAAATTCAAACGTATAAATAATATGTTGGTGGCACTGTAAGTCTATGTCTATAGCAGGTTAGGTTTTCCGTCAGTTTTGACACAAAACCTAACCTGCTAACCTCGAATTTGACAGTGACATTACCATATAGCAAAGTGACATTTCTATGCACCAAAGTGCCACTTTATTAATCGATTTTGAATTTAGTAAAATAGCACATAATTATGTATACAAAATGCGAAAAATAGATATAAAAGAACCCTGAGATTAAGTTTGTATTAAATAACAAGCTATTACAGCAAGTATTAGTGACTTACAAGGTTATCGCAGTTAATATTGAAGTAAAACCTTTAACACAGCAATTGGATAATCTCTGAAACTTCTTTGTGGCGTGAATTTATAATATGAAATATAGAGGGATAACACATCCGCGATAGAGTTTTCAAAGCTAGAGAAAATGTTTAACATTAACTAGAGAATTTGTGGTAAACATATTCTGACAGGTTTTCGTTTTCTCCCCCAGTATTTCTATGCAGACTACGATTTTTATTTTGTCCTGAACAATTGGGAGTTCTTGGACATCAGGTAAATCCTAACATGTTGTGAATTCCATTGAGTTTACAAGCTTTTTGTTGCTTTACCTTCATGGTAAATGTAGAAAAATAATATGTTCGTCTTCAAATCATAGAAACAAAACAAGGTCACGATCATTTTTTTAAATATAATAGTTAATTAACGGGTTTGTTAGATTTGCTAACTCAGTGAACATTAAACCCTCTTAATATTCCAGTCTTTGTTGCAAACGGTCATTATTTAAAAAAAAACAGGGAGCTGACCGCCCCTGTAGTGTTCTCGGGCTGAAACTGACTTAAAATAACATACACAAAAAATCCAATTTGCTTACTCAAATATATTGACTTTAAAGCACGAGTAAAAACAAAAGAATATAGGATTAAATTCTAAAACGTGCGAGATAGCTTGGTCTATTCGCATGTACTCGTACGTGTAAATACCTACTATTGCGGAAAAAATATTTCGCACGGTTTGTTTGCCTTGTGTATGTATGGTTTTATCAAGTGGACTAAAGTCACTGAATTGTCAATTGTACAACTGACATTCTGCTATTAAAACTTAAAATGCCGAACCACGTTCTAAGCGAGGCCGAAAAAGGCTTTGTTATCGCAAAGCTAGAAGAGGGACGATCACTGCAACGTGTGGCCGATGAAGTTGGTTGCGGAAAAAGAACCATTTCTTAACATAACCTGAAAAAGCTAGTAATTCGACAACCCCAAAATGTGAAAAATGACAAGTAGTCAGATACACACTAAGCCACTGTGGATAAAATCAAGTAACTAGATTAAGTATCGTGCGAAATATTTTTTCCGCAATAGTACATGAAGCATGAACATTTACTGGAAGTATACGGACTCCTGAGTCACATACTGAGTTGTCCCTCGATTGTTTAATTCAATGTCGAAAGGCGTACACAAAAAATATAGCGTTTACTGTACTGGCAAACGCTGTTTTGATGCACGCTCAACTTGTAGGCAGAAATTATTTACTGCATGCTTCACGCCACTTCTATGTAAGTATTTCGCATTAGGGCAGACTTGCACAGTACACACAGGAGTTGCAGGAACGTGCTGGCCCACGATTAAGGCTGAACTTGAAAATACCAGCGAAAGGTGGTTCGAAAACCTCCTCGTCCCGCGAACAGGCTCTGTAGTCGTGTTTAATGCTGTACCCGCGAAGTCAAGCTTTACAATTCGCTCACAGCATAGACCCGGCTCCGCGCACCTTTGATTATACTGAATATACTGGTTATAACTAATTAACAATAAAAATACCTACAAGTTGGCGTTATCTTTAATCATGAAAATAAACACTACAGGCAAGGATACCAAAGCCCCGTTTTAGACTTCATATTTTATAGCTCACAATTTAAGCTTTAGCATTTATTATTGTGTCATCTTGAGAACATCAAAATTGAAACTTTTGCAAAACATTTTAATGTGTATACTATATTCCACTTTAACAGAAATTCGTGGACAATCTTTACATTAGATTAAACTAAGGTAGGTACTATATTTATACGAGCAAGCTCGTCCGCCATTTTGAGTTACTGAAAGTGGCGGCAAATTCAAATTCTAGTTACTTTCCAAATAGCATACGGTAAGTCGGAAATACAACGATCATGTCATTTAATTTTATCCGTCTTAAAAAAGATTGGTTTTTAAACAAATAAGAAGAAAGCAGAAAAAATCGAAACGAAAACACTGTTAACTAACACGCTCGTGGTTCAAACTAGAGAACTTTAATAGTACCTTAGTTCAAACAACAGTGACGAGTGACAGAACTCAATAGAACTGACAGATACAGTTGACAGCACAGAACAACACCTATACACTGTATATAGATTTAAATAACCACACTTGGAGAAGACTGTAATTATAATTAGCATCGTAATGGAATGCACCAAGATTTAAATCAGCATGCATTGTTCGTCTGGATCAAGCAGTACGTACTCCAACGCTTTCTAGTCTTGCTTGGTTGACAGACGACAGAATGCACGGTTACCGATCAGCGCAGCCAACGGCTTGGCGCTAAAATCCCTGTGACACAAAATCTAGTGGGATAAGCTTGCCTGGTTAATAAAGCACTCTAGATTAAACACTTGTATTCAGTATCTTCATCATCTAATTCGTTATCAGCCTTGTTCTTACATAGCCACTACAGGGGCATCAGCTTCTTCTCTTTGAGGAGCTTTTCGGCATTAAGGCCCCATGGTTGCCATAATCTAATAGTATTTTCTTAATCGATTATTCTGTTGTTATCATAATTATTAACATAATACCAATACCTACTATTGCTATCAATGCTATTTTCTTCACGTTTTTGTCTATTGTTGATTTTTACAACCCCCATCGGCCTATGTAAATACATGCATTGTTTATAAAGGTACATGTTTTCAACTTTTCTGTGCTTTTGTTTTAAGTAGTAGGATTGACCGCCTGGTTCTGTGGTTGTAGCTTGAGATTGGAATGGAGCTATCCTTTGTTAGGGGTTCATACCAAGCTAGTTGCCTTTCTAAGAAAGGGGAAGGGTTACAGTCTTAAAATATTTTCTTCCATACTCGCTTTTACAGTATAGGCGGCAATTTTTGTCGTGTATATCAGGTTGCCTATATAGTTTTTGGTAATTTTGAAATTCGCAATTTTTACTTCTTTTTTATTTTGCGTATACAACTCCCGACTAGAGCTATTTTTGGTTCCCATTTCTATTTGGAAATTTCCTTCCGAAGCTGCGAGGCGTAACTTTGGAGGTCTTTCTGGTGAGGTTTAGTAATAGGAGTTATCCTAAAAAATATCGCCAATTAGCTGGTGCAGAGTTTTATTGATTTCGTGAATTGCTGCACGTGTTTGATTAAATCAGGATTTGATAGTTTTTGGAAGTAAATCACCTGTTAGCTGCTTACAATTTCAGGAATAAAATTGTCTACTTTCACGTTGTCTGATGTTTAGTCCAATTTATTTTCTTTGTTTTTTCTTTCTCGGAATAATTTTAAGATTCGTCTTCGAATGAATTGCTTACCGGTTTCACTTGATTATAATTTTATAACTAGTAAACAACCGTTCTTTTTGTCTTTGTGTAAACGTGCAATCTCGCTGATACATGCGTGCTGTTTGGCGGTTGAGCGAAGAGTTTTTCATACTATAAACGGTACCCGTTTTGTGATTGCATCTGTTCGGTGAGGCGTCATCTTGCGAATGATTTTATTAATTAAAAATTTTGAGCGCCACAAGCTGCTCCTTTCAATTACGGTTTTTATACTTCGCTCGAATCGATTCCAAACGCTCTTATTTAGTCAAATTGCTTTATGCTTGCATAATCCTCATGTACTGTTTATTCATCGAATCTTTTGTGATAATGTATATAATAATAATTTTAAGTCAGAGTTCGTCTTATATCTAACGAACCTGGTGTTATTTATATACTTAATAATAATTTGTAGCTAAATATTTAGTTGAATCGTATTTCTCTATTACCTGTAGTTTTGAATCTTTTCAGTTGTATTTTTATTAGTATTACGTTATTAAAGCTGATTTTTTTACAGTGCTAAGTTTTTGTGTTGTCAGTATACGGCAAGTGGTGCCCATATGTTTAATGGTTACCAGGAATCATTTAGTTAATCACCTACAAAGTCGAACTGTCCAGGATCGTGTGCCCTCTTAAGAATTGTAAACGCCAGGACAATCAGAATGCTGTTTCATATTTTGTAGCTTTGTAACGATGTACCAGACATAGTGTAACTGCTCCATATGCATTTAAAAGACAACGATAAATTAAAGAGCCAAAAACTGTAAAAGGAATGCCTTATAGCTGCTCGAGAAAATAAGTATCCAGATAACAATCAGATGTTGCAAATGAAGTGTTACAGGCTTGACATACAAGATGATTTTCTAATCAGCTGTAATAAACACGTCATATTGGTCCCTTTCTATTCTGAGTGCTTGCTACAAACAGCTAGTTAAGCTGGTTATTAACACAACTATCCACGAAGCTACTGAAGATTTTCAAATGAAACAGGCAGCGTTTTTATGTCTTAATTTTACAGTTTTATTATAATGTGTGGAGGGGCAACATAGACACTCAACAAAAACGATGAAACGCACCACTATCTGAGAGTGAAACAAGAACCTAAAAGATTTTTTGTCTCTGTAATGGAAAATGATAACTGAGAAGCAAGATATAATTTTGTACTAAACCTACTAATAGAGTAGAGTGGCTGAAACATTTGGACATTGAAGACTTGAGGGTAGACCGCAGACACGATGGATAAACAATGGAAAAGACTACTTGGAAGTGGCATAAGTTAGAAAATTGCTGAATCTAACTGAGCACAGTACCTAGTGTATGATAAGAATGTTCTTACAGCACTAGAGGCTGTTTTAAAGGACTTGATCTAGCTTCCCTTAATAAAAACAAAAATATCTCCATGGTTGCATAGGTACTTTATTTAAATATTTTGTTACACTTCATTTTTGTAATCAAATATTTTTTCCTATTTTTTCTTTTGTGTATCTTTTTGTGATATTACATTTCAAACATTTTTTTTATATTAGTGAGATCTATATTATTAAAGCTACAACTAGAAATGGTAAGTTTTCACTATTTATGGTCGTCCTAAATCAAGCAAAAAAACCTGTCACTAATGTCAGCCTGAATAACATTTCACAATTCTACTCTTACAGCGTGAAGTAATTTCTATTCATGTGGGACAAGGCGGGGTGCAAATTGGCAACGCTTGCTGGGAGCTATACTGTCTTGAACATGGAATTCAACCTGATGGACAAATGCCTTCCGATAAAACCGTAGGAGGGGGCGACGACAGCTTCAACACTTTCTTCAGCGAAACCGGAGCTGGCAAACACGTGCCCAGAGCAGTTTTAGTAGATCTAGAACCAACGGTGGTTGACGAAGTACGTAGCGGAACATACCGTCAGCTTTTCCATCCGGAACAAATGATAAGTGGTAAGGAAGACGCAGCCAACAACTATGCACGAGGGCACTACACCATCGGCAAGGAAATTGTTGATTTGGTGCTGGATCGTCTGAGGAAATTAGCTGACCAATGCACCGGTCTCCAAGGATTTCTAATATTCCACTCCTTCGGAGGTGGCACAGGCGCAGGGTTTACTTCCCTACTCATGGAACGGCTTTCTGTGGATTATGGAAAGAAGTCCAAACTGGAGGTCTCGATATATCCTTCACCCCAGATATCCACAGCCGTGGTCGAACCATACAACGCCATTTTAACCACTCACACAACTCTTGAACATTCAGATTGTTCCTTTATGGTCGACAACGAAGCCATTTACGATGTGTGTCGTCGAAGCTTGGACATCGAACGCCCAACTTATACAAACTTGAACAGGTTACTAGCGCAAATCGTTAGCTCTGTAACAGCTTCTCTTCGCTTCGACGGTGCTCTTAATGTCGACTTGACTGAATTTCAGACCAACCTAGTACCCTATCCTCGCATTCATTTTCCCTTGATCACATATGCTCCTGTTGTATCTGCAGAAAAGGCCTACCACGAGCAACTCTCAGTTCCAGAAATCACTAACGCATGCTTCGAGCCGGCCAATCAGATGGTGAAATGTGACCCACGACATGGAAAGTACATGGCTTGTGTTGTTTTATATCGAGGCGACGTGGTGCCCAAAGACGTGAATGCTGCAATTGGCACGATCAAAACCAAGCGCACCATCCAGTTTGTAGATTGGTGCCCAACGGGTTTTAAGGTAGGAATTAATTACCAACCACCCACTGTAGTGCCAGGAGGCGATCTCGCAAAGGTGCAAAGAGCAGTTTGTATGCTTTCTAACACCACAGCTATTGCTGAGGCGTGGGCTCGTTTGGACCACAAGTTCGACCTGATGTATGCTAAGCGGGCGTTTGTGCACTGGTACGTGGGCGAAGGAATGGAAGAAGGAGAGTTTTCTGAAGCTCGAGAAGACACGGCAGCTTTAGAGAAGGACTATGAGGAGGTTGGAATGGATTCAGGGGAAGGAGAGGGCGAAGGCGGAGAGGAATATTAACATGCTGATATGAAGTAGTTTTGTGTATTTTTTAATTTTATTTTTGTAAGTTTTGCATAAATAAATTATGCTTCCATCTATCGCTCTTCTTGTATGTTTGGAAATGAAATAGTCCACATTTGATTACTCGTGTGTTAGAAATATGGTGACATTTTAAAGTTCATGTTTGGCCATATATGGCCATGACATGCAGTGATTTAAAAAAAAACTGAATTGCAGCAGGCACTGGATAGCCTGAATCAGTTGGCAGTACTGAAGTGCATTGTCAGTCTATGTCAAATTCGAGGTTAGTAGGTTAGGTTTTGTTTGTCATTTGACACAGACTGACGCAAAACCTGAAAATTTGGAATTTGACATAGACTGACAATACACTTCACTACTGCCAACTGATTCAAGCTCTCCAGCGCCTGCTGCAATTCAGTTTTAAAAAAATCACCCTGCATGTCAAAGTCCGAGATGCTCCACAGAGCGCTGTATACCAACAAGCGGGAATTTCAAATTTGAGCAATATGAGGTTATGTACGTTGGTTTTTACTATGTTTTTTCTTAGTTTCCTGTTCAGTTTTTCATTTATTTTCTTATTTACATTCGCGGTTCAATTTGGTGATTAATTTATTCGTTTTAATTGTTTACGTTTTCGTTTGAAGTTTTTATTAAATTGACAAGTACTAGTTCTACACAGTATATAATAGAATTCTATTGCAACCTGCAAATACACTAATTGATAAAGATCTTACCACGAATATCTCCTAAGTCAAACTTAACGAAAGAAATGGTTTGACAACACAAATAGTTGAGGTACTGGTTCTTCAAACCTCCATTATTTGTCTTTATTTAAATACAGATCAACAACAATATTTCAGGCTTCTGGGCTAAGACTGTTGAAGCACACTGCACTAGGGTTTTAATTATATATCTACGCGTAATCAAAGCCTTATTTACCGTTAGGTGTTAAGGTACAAAATACTAATACAATAAATTCCATTTTTATTTAAATTTGTTTAAATATCTCCTTAAGTGTATCTATTCAATACAAAACTATATAACAATCATTAGCAATTATAGTCGAACTCCCATATAGTGATGTTCAAAAATTACCACAAAAACATCACTATAGAAACTTCACTATATAAAATTTATATTATACTATAATATAACATTAGCGAAAGCCTGTACTGTAGCAATTTCTAAAAAATCCTATAATCCGCTTAACAATTTAGTACTGGTAAAGGTAACATTTTTTTTGTAACGTTTTTATTTTAAAAATGTAAAAATTATTTTAATTAGAGTAAGACCACCTATGTGGTGCGTTCAAAAACTAGTAAAGACATATCAATATGTTAAAATAATACAATATAAACAAATAATTACATATTATTATGCGTAGTAACATGTGAACGTAGAATAAGGTTCTGTATTCACAGCCACGCTGTTTTGTAAAAATCAATATATTTCAAACGCGAAGCTTTTTTGTCAGCTGTCCTTGCATCAGGCCAATTTCGATAATTCTTTTTTTTTTAATAAAAGCTACCATCGGGTAGGGTCGCAGAAGTATTTAATTTGAAGAAATTCTACCGGGAAAGTTTGTAGCGGAAAATACCACAGTAGCGGAACAGGTAAGCTATCAAAATCCCTCTGTGGTATTCGGCTGATTGTTGCAATGGACAAATGTATTAGCAATGAGCCCAAAACAGTGAATGTACCGAGTGATTTAAAAAAAACTCAATTGCAGCAGGCCATGGATAACCTGAATCAGTTGGCAATACTAAAATGTATTGTATGTATATGTCAAATTCGAGGTTAGCAGGTTAGGTTTTGCGTCAGTCTGTGTCAAAACTGACGCAAAACCTAACTAACCTCGAATTTGACATAGACTTACAGTGCCACCAACAATACATTTCAGTATTGCCAACTGATTCAGACTATCCAGATCCTGCTGCAATTAAGTTTTAAAAAATCACACTGTATATGTAATATCAGTGGACCTGCTCCAACAGTTGTTAAAAATTGAAGTTAGTTTATCGCCACTGCTGTATTACATTGTTTTAAAAATGGAAACATTTTTATAATTAGAATAAGGCCATCTATGCGGTAGGCTAACAAGCTAATAATTCTAATGTTTTGATTGATATTGGTAAGAACTATAAAATAAATCTGGTAGACATATAATATTTACTTTGTAATTCGTATTATTATATCTGTAATTAGCATTATTTGAACTTCAATCGTTAATATTTATTAATTTATTTGCAAAATTGGCCACTTGCTTATTTATTTTTTATTAGTACGGAAGAATTTTTTTCAGTGCCATTTTGGCGCCCCTTGCCGCTTGCGCCTGTAGGCGGGTGCATACTCGGCCTATACCTAGTTACGGCCCTGATAGATCTAAAGGTAATAAACCGTACAAAGAAAGCTAGAAGATGGAAAACAAAAAAGCAGTTCAACGTCATGGAACTACAAAAACCAGAGATACCGGAAAAATATGAAAAAGAAATAACACAAGGATTCCGAGAACGAAAATATGAAACATCCCAGAGCATAGAAAGTAATTGGGAAATTATGGAGGCAGTTATTAAGAAAGCAACAAAGGATGTAGTACCGGTAAAAGAGCATCACACAAAAGATAAATGGTTCGACGAAGAATGCAGAAAATAAATTAAGATAGAAGACAAGAAAGCATATACGGAACAAAGAGCAAAAGCAAAAAAAATAATCAGATGAAAGAAAAGGGTAAAACTCGAACAGAAAGAGGTGGAGATGGAAAATTATTACAAAAGGAAGGAAATTAGAAACTTTTATAGAGAAGTAACAAAAAGGAAAGGGGTAGGAAGAATAAAACACCTATATTAAAGGCAAAGATGGAAACCTAATAGGGGAGGAAGAAAAAATTAGGAAAAGATGGAAAGAGTATTTCTCCGAGATGTTAAATGAAGGTGCAGAGAATGAGACCGAAGAAATAGAAAGACGAGTGCGTGTGGGCAACCAGGTAAAGGACCCTACAAAGGAGGAAGTAGAAGAAATTATAAAGTGTCTTAAGAACAACAAAAGTTCGGGAAACAATGGAACAACAGCAGAGAATATTAAATATGAAGGAGAATAATTAAAGGAACAAATATGTCTACTGCTAAAGAGGGTATGGCAAGAAGAGCAGATGGCAAAAAACTGAGAAACGGCTACAATTATACCCATATTGAAAAATGGTGATCCAACAGAATGCAACAACTACAGAGGCATATCTCTACTAGATGTATTGTATAAAGTGATAGCCACCATAATTAAAAGAAGAGTAGAGGCGATAGTGGGGCTACAATTAGAGGAATATCAGTCGGGTTGAGGAACAGGAACAACCGACCAAATTTTCATAATGAACAACTTGCCATGAATACAAAATTACTGCAATAGTACTATTCATCGACTTTAAAAAGTAGTACGACTCGGTGAAAAGAAGGGAGCTGATGAGAAGTATGCAGAAGTTGGAGGTACCCCAGAAACTAGAGAGATTAGTAAACATGACTCTCAAGAAGACAAACAATGTACGGGTAAAAAATCAAGTATCGGAGGAGTTTGTGGTCGAAGCAGGACTGAGACAAGGAGATTCCCTGTCAACCCAGCTCTTCAACATAGCATTGGAAAAAGTAATGAAAGATGGTAACCTGAACAGAAAAGGAGACATTCTGAGCAAGGGACACCAAGTAGTAGGCTATGCTGATGATTTTGCCATCATTGCAAGAAACGAAAGAGAACTAAAATAAACAACCAGCAGACCGTTAGGAGAGGCTTTAAAAATGGCGTTACAACTAAACCAAAAGACATGCAAAGTAATGAGAATTGGAGAGACTAGAAAAAATAAGATGTTAGGGGTAGATAGCAGATGAAAGTCGAAGAGGTAGAGGAGTTCACTTACTTGGGTGCCAAAATAACAAATAAATGCGACGAAGAAAAATAAATAGATTACAAAATAATTAAAGCCAACAAAAGTGTCGGAGCCCTTAACAGCATGCTAAGAGCAGAAAACCTATCTAGAAAGGTGAAGTTCCGACTCTACAAGACAGTCTTGAGACTGACGGCTTTATTTGGCTGCGAAACCTGGGTCTTAAATAAAAAGAACCAAGAGAGGCTGTTAAGGTGGGAAAGAAGAATATTTAGAAGAATAACGGAAGGAAAAAACAGAAATGGGTTACGAACGAAGATAAAATAAGGAATCTGTAAAATCTATAAAGAACCAACCATAGATAAGATAATAAAGGCAAGAAGACTGCAGTGGTTGGAGCATATAGAAAGACTGGAAGAAGGAAGAATCCCCAAAACTATAGCCTGCAAGAAACCGGAATACAAGAAAAAGAGAGGGAGGCCAAGGAAGAGATGGTACGAAGCCGTTAAAGAAGATTTGGAAGAAAAAAATATAAGAGAATGGAAAATTAAGAGTAAAAATAGAAAGGAATGGAAGAAGATTGCGAAGCTACAGGCCTAAAATGGCCTGTAGAAAGCTCTATATATATATACATTTAATTTCTGGTGATGAATCTAAACTGTATAAGAAACCCCACGACATTCGTAGTTATTATTCTATAAAAGTAGTGCACTAAGCCGTAAATTACACACTATTATATTCATATTGCGCGGTAAACACGTCCATCTTACTGAGCCTTTTTCTGCTTATCAGTTTTGAAATGCGCTACAAAAAATGGCGACCTCTACGTCTGAGCGACAAGTTAGGTGGTGTGTCATTATCGCTTGTTAGGTTAGTTGCAGTTTATAGATTGTGTATCATCTAAATATTATTTATTTTTTCTCTAAACACCTTTTCCGTTGCGTCAACGTTTCTCCAGTTATACTAGCTTTAAAAACTTCTTGAGCTTTGGAGCCCTATAACTCACAAATGGCATACTGTTCTGGGATCCACTCGCCGTCTTTTCTCTACCTAGTATATTTTGTTTGCTTCCACCAAGCACCCCTAGATGCCACTCGACGTTTTCCAGTTACTAGATCAACACACTAAGGTGTAAGGTAACGCCATTTACGTTTCGCTGGTACCGCCAATGCCTAAAGTGTGTGAGAAAATTGTAAGATAAAGATAACAAATACAAATTTCCCAGTGTACAATAGGGAAAACACTAGTTTTTAGGGTTTTTCTTTTTCTTGTAATGGCACTGCTGTAAAGTCAAATTATTGTTAGAATATACTGTGGATAGATTGTTTTTTAACCCCAGTTGGAGAAAATTGTGCGACAAGGACAGATATTAAAAAATCACTAATGGCAGTTTCCTTCGTCATTAGAACGTTTTAATGCTACATTTTTAAAAAAAAATTTGTTTTTGTAGTTTTTAATATACAGGGTGACTCGGGAGGAACAAACCAAACTCCAGGAGTGTATTACACATGTGAAAATAATGTAAAAAAACTCAAATGTTCTTATCCGATTTTCATTTGTTTTCAATTTATAGCATCATAAAAAATCCCCATATAGTCCAGTTAAACGGTAGAAAATAGAGGAAAGTTTTGGTGCAGTTTTGATATTTGAATTTGGTTTCTATATGTTTTTGGGTCGCTGTACACGAATATCAGGTTTTCCAACAAAAATTTTGACCGGAAACACGTTTTTAAGCAAAAACGGTGTAAAAACCGGTTTTTTTAGTTTTTCTAAAATTACCCTGTCCATTTTTCGTAAATGTTGAACCTACATGAAATAAGAGTAAAAGAAGATAACATTTCCTGCATTTTATGTACTAGAGATTTTTTCTTCGATCAATCGTTCAGCCGCAAAGTTAGGCGTTAAAATAAAAAAAAGGCTTTATCCCAGTTTATTTCTAAGTAACTCGCAAACTATCCATTTTTCGTAAATCAAAAATGGCATATGAAGTGAATCTTCGTAAATGAAATGTTGGCAAACCTGATATTTCGTACAGCTACCCAAAAAACATACAGGAACCAAACATCAAAACTTTCCCATATTTTCTACTATTTGACTGGACTATAATTTCGCGGCGCTCTCGCGGCTGAACGATTGATCGTAGAAAAAAAACATCAAGTTCATAAACTGTAAGAAATTTTATCCTCTTTCATTTCATATCAGTTCAGCATTTACAAAATTGGATAGTTCTGGATTAATTTTAGAAAAACTAAAAAAACCTCGTTTTTACACCGTTTTTGCTTAAAAAAACGTGTTTTCGGTCAAAATTCTTGTTGGCAAACCTGATATTCGTGTACAGCGACCCAAAAAACATACAGAAACCAAATATCAAAACTCCACCAAAACTTTCCCCTTTTTTGTACCATTTGACTGGACTATATGGTTTTTTTTATGATGCTATAACTTCATAATAAATGAAAATGGGATATCAACATTTGAATTTTTTTACATTATTTTCATGTGTATAATACATTCCTGGAGTTTGGTCCGTTCCTCACGAACCACCCTGTATAATCTTATATTATAAGAGCCGATGCCGCCGGCCGTCCAAACCGTAAGCACAAGTGGCGCCGGCACACGCAGCATGAAGGGCCTGCATACTACTGCCACACGCGCGCTTGCTATATAGGTTTCTATAAGCGCAGGTTTCTGTAAGCGCACATGCCGACCGTAAGCAAGTGGCGCCACCACACGCAGCCAGACGTAGGCTGGCTACGCGCATTCTAGTAATAATAATATGCCTTTATTCAACCAGAAAAAGTTCAGCGAGGCAACATAAGGTTGTTTGCTGCTCTTCCACTTAACCTGCAGTTTGAACTTAAAATTATTAGAAAAACATAAATACTATTTATTTCAATTCCTACATGAAAACCTATGCGCGTGCCTGTACGTAACAATACAAAACTATTTAGCAAAGAAACTATTGATTTTGCTCACGAAATAAGTAATGAGTTAGATTTCTTTTGAATAGCGATTTACTTATAGTAAATGGAAAAATATTTGAAATTTTATTGAAATAGTTAACGACACAATATAAAAAAGATCTCTCAAATAGGTTTTCGTTGTGATGGAAATTTTAAAAGACCCTTGTGGCAAGATTTAAATTATGGATGTTGGTACGATAAGTTAGCTTTCTGTGCAAGTATGGAGGACATCTAAACGTAATAATTTTTTGATATAGACAAGCAAGAGTGCAGATATCTTCTATTTAACATATTGAACCATGTACAATCCGGAAGTTTGTAAGAAAATTTTTCATATTTACGTATACCATATATTAGACGTAAACAATAGAGCCAGCCGATGAGTTGTCCAGGCTAAGGTAACTAAATTACAGGCCAGGACCAACCCTTCTGGGGTCCCAAGCCAGCTTAGGCATCATTATTATATCTGCTGCATATAATAATTAGACAGAACCTAGTCTTCTTCTTCTTCCTGTATGAGGCCTGAGGCCTGTTTTGTCCCTTCATGCTAAATATTTTCTTGTGACATTGATACCCAGCTATCTTGCCACCTTTTGGGTGGTTTGCCCCGAGGTATCCCGTCCTTGGTTATTCGGGCTAGTTGTTCTTCCATTCTGCTTACGTGCTGGTTTGATTCGCGTCTTCTCTGCCTAGACCATCTGACGATATCTGGGACTTTACAATGTTCCCTAACTTCATTATTCGGTATTCTATCTCCAAGTGTTGATCTTCATTGATCTCCACAAAGCATACGATACAGTACCCATAAAAGAACTTTTTAAGACACCGGATAAAATAATAGATATTAACGATACAAGTTTCATTATGAGCATCTTAACCAAACGAGTTTGATTGCCAAAACGAGGCGGTGAGCCGAGTTTTGCGGCAATCATACTAGTTTCGTTATGTGCCATAAGCAAACGTGTATTGTTCAATATTTTATCTTCAACAATAAACTCTGTTTCAAAGTATTTGTTTATATAAAAAGAGTGCGGTAATGAAGCTCTTAACGATACTAATATTAATTTGGTTAAGAGTCTATAACAACACCGATGAAGATAAAAATTATATAAGAATCCTGGCAATCAAGCAGATGTACAGTCACCAAAAAATGTACATAAAAATAGGTAGGCGACTATCGAAAGCTATAGAACCAACAAAGGGTTTAAAACAAGGTTGTTGTCTCTCTCCGACACTCTTTAAAATATATGTAAATGAAATAGTATCGGAATGGCAAACAAAAATGCCAACCAATGGGCATCAACATAAATGACGAATACTTACATACAATTTTATTCGCCGAGGATCAGGTCATAATAGCCAATGACGAATATGACATCGAATATTTGATGAAGAGATTGGAAGAGACATACATAAAACACGGTTTGATGGTAAAAATACATAACGGTGGGAGAAAATGGTGCGCATTTAAAAATATACGGAAACGAGATAGAACACCGTGGAGAATATAAATACCTGGGAACAATTATAGATTCCGAAAGTGATAGCAAAAATGAAATAACATCGAGAATAGCACAAGCAAAGCAAGCCATCAACAAGATAAATCCTTTTTTGTGGTAAAAAATATCGAAAAGAAAACGAAAAAGAGAATTTATAACACTATAGTCCCAAGTATATTATTGTATGGATCAGAAACGTGGGAAATAAGAGACAGAGACGACAGACGACGACTGGAAGCAGTCCAAATGGATGCATTACGTAGTAGCTGTAGAGTCTCCAGATTGGAACATATACGTAACGAAGAGATTAATATAAGAGACAAATAAAGGTAGACAAGACCGTGATAGAAGAAATAGAAACCCGTCGTCTAATATGGCTGGGCCATGTAAAACGAATGCCACCGGATTGGCAACTGCCTGGAAAACGGAAAAGAGGGCGACCGAAAGAAGAATGGGTACAGCAGGTAGCAAAAGATATGCAAAAAAGAGGTCTGACGGAAGAAATATGTCAGGATAGAGAAGCGTGGCGTTTAGGATGTGGGAAACAGCCGACATAGTACTGTAGCAAACCCACTATATATAATATATGTGTTTTTCCTGCAGTTTCTCTTGGTGTCTTCAGTTCTGTTGTTCTGACTATTCTTTTTATTTCTGGGTATTTGCTCTGGTTTCTATGGCCTATATTAGTGTGGGTCTTATACAGCTTTTATATATTCTTGTTTTTGCTTCTAACCTCATATTATTTCTCCATAGGTACTATGTGTCGCAAACATCATGATACTCGTGGGATTTGCTGGCCTGTTTTTTCACCTCTTCCTTCAAATTGTCCCAACTAGATATTACTATTGCTAGATATTCCAAACTGGATACTTTATCTATTATCTCTTCATTGACTATCAGATTACATCTACATGGTTCTTTTGCTGTGACTAGTGATTTGGTTTCCATCGTCAATATTTTCATATTGTATTCTTTAGCTGAATTAGTAAATGCGTGTACCATTCTTTGTAGATCTTTGACGCTTTCGGCTGTTACAGCAACATCATCAGCGTAACATACTATTTTAATTTCATCCTTTCCCATCTTATATTCTATACCATATGTTGTATCTTGAATTATTTTGTCAAGTATTAAATTAAAGAGCAGTGGACTAAAATTATCACCTTGTCTTATACCCGACCCTAGAGAAATAATAAACCAAGTCTGGTATGGAATGTAAACAGTACGGGTAAAAATGAGGGCAGTCATCGTTACTCAAAGAGCCGCACTTCCAGGTCGCTCAGATGGCGGTATGCCAGGAGAGTTACAAGGTTATTATTTTTAGTAGCAGAATGTGGCATGCTATTTTTTCCTTGCATCCCGCAGGGTGAAAGTTTTGAGCCCGAGCCAAGGGCATGACCTACGACAGAACTTCGATCAGAGCATCCTGGGGAAACTATGTAGTTTGATTGTAGATCTGCACTGCCTCTTAAAAATTGGTAAATTTTTTAAAAGTTGGCTTGTCAATGCTACTTCTGAATTCTTTCCACTCTCGTAATGAAACTGCATCTAACTTTCCTACAATTATTTTTTAATAACTTTATTGCTAATTTACAATCTACTCAATACAATTCGGAGTAATTAGTAAATGATATAGCTAATGATATAACATAACATGTAGGGTATGACTTGAATCAGGGACCGCCCATTGACGGTTCTCTGAAATTTAGAAAGCCAGATCTTCAGGCCAAAGCCGGTTTAGTCTTCTGTTATTCAGCGGTTGGGTGAATAATTAACTTAAGAGTTGATTGTTGTGAGCAGAGTTGCGATCTTTGTATTTTATTGAACTTGTTCTAATTACATCGCTTACATAGGGGATGTTGATACGTACCATGGAGCATCTACAATTCTTAGGAGAGTTTTTGACTGGAACGTTTGAAGGATGTTGCTGTTGGAGGGTTTGCTGCAACCCCACAACTCAACGCCATAAGTCCAAATTGGCTTAACTATAACTTTGTGCAGGTGTAACAGCACGAAAATGCGTTAACGACAAAATCGATCAACCCCTCAAGCGTGCAAAACAAAATCATACGCTCGAGAGCCAAATCTGTTACCCACGAAACAACTTTACTACATAATCGGGAATTTCGACCAGATACGCAGCCCCAACCTCGTTACGAGATGTGCTGTAACAAGGTGCTGCAGCTATTAGATGCTTAGTGAAAAGGTCGTGGTTCTAATACTGTCTAAAAGTTAGAGCCGTGCTTTGGTACAAAAAGGGTAAATGATGTTAAATAAAGGACGCCACCACATTCAGCAGAATTCAGGGAAAAACAACATAAAAACATTAAACAATAGATGAGCCCACTCGAATGTGGAACTAGTAGGCTCGCCTTTCTACTATCAGCTCGGCAGAGCTTGGTTGGCGAGTCACGTATAGCACCGACTTACCTTACAACAATAACTCACTGAAGCAGCTGCTAAACTTCTTCTTACAACTGAAAAGTACATAACACAAGAAAATACCATCAACACAAATGAAAAACATAAGTACTTGACAATGAACTGCATTGTAAATAAATAAAAATATGTGCAGGTGACAATGAACATAAAATTGACTAGTTAGATTTAAAAATAATCAAAGAGGTTAGTTAAGTTAGCTTACGCAACACATTGACTTAATTACAAACAGTAAACTTGACTACAAATACATTAATGTGGTTCTAGAAACGAAACTGCCACACGTTACATTAAACACCAAAGAAATACGACGGCAATTCATTAAATTTAGCAACAGCAAATAAGATGGTTAACAACAAGTGCGCTGAATTGTTCGACACTCGAGGGACGTTCACTGTACATAATACACCATAAAACTAATTTACATTTGTTACCTGAAGAAGCTCAGCTGACTGCATTTGACGTGCGACACTGTATGTAATCGTCTTGTCCCAAACAAACTGCCTGAAGATGTCTGAAGAAGTTGCACAATAGCAACCGGGAAGTTGCTGACGAAGACGGTCTGGTTCTAACATCCCCTAGCGAGGGTAATGAACTCCGAAGCTGTATGGCAAATCTTGAAACGATAAACGGAAGTTCGGTATGCCCCAACTAAGCTTATGACTGATATTCCCACTGATAATCCGTCATACGACGTAATTTGAAGTTACCACTTCACGATAGACGGGAATTCAGAGCTTACGATGGCGTAAATGCTCAACAGCGACCCCAAGACCGATCTATCACGACGCGTGCAGCACTCCTTCAGAAGGCACCAAAAATCGATGAAAGGCAACCACTTCTATAGGCCCACAAATCGGCGAAAGGTACACAGGTAATTCTACACAGTCAGTTATAAGGTCACTAGATTAATACACTACGTGTAAGGTAACGCCATTCCATTTTGCGTGAGAAAATTGTAAGATACAGTTGACAAACACAAATTTCACAAGTGCAATAGGAAAGACACAAGTTTTTGGGGATTTTCCTTTTGGTGTAATGGCACTGCTGTAAAGTCAAACTATGGTTGGATTGTGTTTTTTATCCCCAGTTGGAGAAAATTGTGTGACAAGGATAGATATAAAAATCACTAATGGCGGTACCTACACTTTAGTGTGTTGATCTAGTGACCTTAGTCAGTTGAACAAAACAGCACGGTCCCAGCTTTGGTGGCCGGGGCGCCAAATAAACGACACAGTTTTCGACCCTCTTAAGGCGGAAGTTGCGAGCCGACTCTCTATTGTTGCGTGAGAAGATTCTCGAACCGAATGCAATAGCCAGTACATTTGACTTAATTTAATTCCGAGCTGCTTCCTTTTGGTAAATTTCTGCCAGGTAAGCCGTCGGTCCAGATGCAGACCCAGATACTTGACATCTTCCGTTTGCGGGACGAAGATATTGTTGTTACTGCTGGGCATGTGCCTCTTCTTAGGCTAAACGTAACGTGTGCTGATTTGGAATTATTTACCTGTATTTTCCATTTCCTTAACCAGTCCTCAACCAAGTTTAGATTGTTATGTAGATACCTAGATGCAACGGCAGGGTCAGTATCTGATGCTAGTATGGCCGTGTCATCATCAAATGTGGCCGTAGTTGTTAGGTTGGATGTAGGTATGTCGGCTGTATGAGCGTATATAGTACTGGGCCCAACACGCTGCCCTGAGGAACACCAGAATCAAAGGGCTGTATGTCTGACTGTTTTTCTCTCGTCTTAACCAAGCACCATGTGCCTTCTAAGTACGATTTCATTATTTCGTAGAAATGGTATGGTAGTACATTTTTAAGCTTGTAACATAAACCCTCATGCCAAACTGAGTCAAACGCTCTTTTGACATCTAAGAACACTACTGAGCAATATCTTTTGGATTCGAAGTCGCTGCTGATTTTACTTACAATTCTATGAACCTGTTCTACCGTGCCATGTTGGTTTCGAAATCCAAACTGATGACTGAGTATGAGGTCCCTTTCCTCTGGTATTGGTCGAAGTCGTTTTAATAATAGTTTTTCGAACAGCTTGGATATGACCGGTAACAGGCTTATGGGTTTGTATGACTCTAGCTAGACTACTTGTGTTCTACCCAGGCTTCGGAATGAAACATTCCATTACATCAGCCGTCGCTAGGTAATTTACAATAAAACTGTACAGGAATAATATTCCCGGCCTAGGCAGGGAATATTCGAGTTCTATTTCCTATTTTTTTTAATAATTCTGGTACGATTGGCGGAAAATAGTATGTGCATCTTGAATAAAAAGCAACATCCCAGACTCCTGTGTTGTTGGGCTCAGCATTTCCTCGCCCAACAATATTCGCAGTTGTCCGGGAATTTTACGCTTTTCGTCCTAGATACACAATGTACTATTGCAAACAGATATTGAAAAACATTACATTAAATTGTTACTATCAACAAATATAAATTTCTGTGCTTTTAGAAATGTTTAAATACGAAATCAACCAATTGTTATGCCTAAACTTATATATTTATATTACTTGCGTGCCGAATTATGTAATAGTGTTGTTGTTGGACAATAAATCAATATATTATATTATGTCGTGTTTTTTTCTTTTGTGGACCAAGAATAGCGCCGATAAATTATACCTTGGTCACAAATTGTAAATATCAGTACCCAAGGTAGTGCAAACCAAAGCTGCCATGTAAAAACGATCTTGATAAACCAGCATGGACCAATACGATGATTTATGGATTTCTATGATTATCACTGATTGTCTCATGATAGGTTTATCAAATATCATATTTCATGATACAATATCGTAAAATATTTCCAGAAACGATTTTTGAAGTTCCCTCCAAAATGAACTTCCCGGCCACTACAGGCGCTGACATTCAATTCTCTTTCTGTCTTAGGAACGTTTCATTCTATAACAACGGTTTATTATTTCTCTAGGTACCCGACTTCTGTTGTTCAGTCATTGTCAATTTTTATTTTTGTTTTATTTCCTGTGTTGATGTTGATTATTGTTTGTATTAAATGATGTGGGTTTTTTATTCTTTAAGTATGTTGATGACGTCTTTTAGTTTTACACGAACGAAGGCCTTAGATCGATGAAGCATATATGTATACTGTAATGGTATGGTGCTTACAGCAATTCTGGTTACATTCTATTTATTGCAACAATAAGTCACTAATAATCATTGATAATTACATAAGACATGATTAGCAATAACTGTAATTTCATTAACACAGGCTAGTATTTGAATAGAACAGTATCGGTAGGGTTACATTCAGCTTATTTTTAATGATTTCTACTCGTTCTGGCAAATGCATCTAATTTACTTAAGTACAGAGGTGTTTCGAAGTGTTACAAAAATGTTATGCAGCGTTTTGTATTCATATCATTATGCCAACAATCGATTACGGAGCTGAAGGGCTACAACCTGAAAGTGATAGAAGATTACAATACAGTGCTAAACAACTTGTGAACCAGTATTTATAAACTAAAAGTGCATTAAAGCAATCAAAACTGCGGTTAAAATGTTCCAGAATGACATTTAGCAAAAACAATTTAGTATTTAAGGAAAAACATTGTAAAAACTTACTTGAAACAACTGATAACTTGTTGCTATGATACCTAGATGTCCAATTATTATTGTTTATTAGAGAAGCCAAGCCAAAATTTAATCGATTTTGTACATTAAAAGTTATTATTTGTGCCAATTGTTGGGTTTTATTTATTCACCAGTGTGCATAGCATAGTTGTGCATAAGTTCGTAAAGTTCCAAAGTGTAGTTCCAGACGAAATTGATTTTGAAGCTTCGCCCAATTGTGTTCGGCTTCGAAGCGATATTTTGACAAGTTTTAGTGCTGCAGAAAGCAGTGTGCAGAGTATAAAGGGGCCCTTGTTTGTGGCATTCAAGAAGGTAGCAGCAGTTAAAGTTCCAGAAACCCGGTACGTGGTTGGCGTCCTTTGAAAACGTGATCCAGATCCGAGGGATTCGAGAAGGCTGGAAGCCGTTAAAAGTTGACAGTAATGTGCAGCACCTAGGAAAGACTTTGTTCGTGGTCCAGAAGCAGGGAGCGTTCCAGAAGGAAATTACGAGGTTGGCGTAATGGTGCTGTGGACGGAAATGGATTCGTAAAGCAGGAAATAAAACAGTTGGCTGTTGGCGTCACCTATGACTTAAAAGAAGACAAATGCAGGCTAGCTAAACAACTTGATTCATTGAATTGCATTGTGATTACTTACCTGAGGCGAATTTATTTATTGTTGGTCGATTTGCTTCCAAATAACGCTGGATTTTTGTGTGTACGAACAGCTGTGTGTACCGTCAATCTTTGAGGTTGACTGTTACTCATTTAAAAGTGAGCATTAGCTATACTAGTATAAATTTTATACTGTGTGTTACAACGTAACCCTTTGATATTGAAGTCTCAAATTGCTAGCTGGCACATTAATTTTGATTTAGTTGCCAATAATTAAAGTATAGGAGCAACAAACCATTTATTATTGCAAATAATTAAACAAATCATAATTTTCAATTAACCCTGAGAGAGGCAATTATTCAGATTAAAACTGTATAGTAATTGTGGTAATACTTATTTTATTTATTCTAATTTATATGATTGTAACATACTCCCCAACAAAAAGTGAGGAATAATATTACTACAATACGTAGGTACTTCAAATCTGTTTTATAATAAATATTACTTCAGTTGTTGACCTATTTCTTTTAAAGCCCTGCTATTCTTCACTCATGTGGTATCTTTCAGTTATTTCATTCGCAATTGCTTAAGTGTTGTGTTCAGCACAGTGATTGTGCTGTAATTTTAAGGGTATTTTTCATTCCTTCTTTTATATATAGGTAGTTATACTCTCTTTCCATTTATCTGGTATTTGCTGTTTGTTTAGGATCTTGTTGAAGAGTTTGGTCATATTCTCGATAAGCGCTTTGCCACCATATTTGATTAGCTCTTTGGTTATTTCGTCTGGTTCCAATGCTTTCCTATTTTTAAATTTCTTTATGTGCCGAGGCGTTTTATCGGACTTTTTCCACTGTCTCGGGTGTTTATCGCACGACGTTTCGGGAGTTTTTGCTCTACTTCCGAAACGTCGTGTGGTAAACACCCGAGACAGTGGAAAAAGTCCGATAAATAGACCTCATAATAGACCACTGTCAAAAATGATATCATTCAAAGAACATCTTTATGTGGTATTCCACCACTTCCTTATGTATTTCAACATGCTCTATCGTATCTTCGTAGCTTTCTGTGCCTATGATGTCATTTTCTTGATCATTATATAGCAGGTTTATATATGTTATCTATTGTTTTTTATCTATTTTTGATAGTGTGTTATATTCATTTATTGGCATTTTTCTAACTTTTAACATTTTCCATATTTTAAGTTGGCTGGCATACATGCCATGTTCCATATCCTTGGTAAACCAGAACCAGTATTCCCTTTTTAAATCTCTAATTTTACCGTTCACTCGGTTTTTCTCTATACTCCATTCACTATGGTCCCGGATTGTCAAAAATGACGTTTATGTAGCACTGCTGAATTTCGATTGGTTTTTTTGTTACTACTAGGTTGGACAACGCAAAAGGCGCAATTTTGAAAATTTGGTTTTTGTTACCTGGCAACTTTCAATTATTTTGGCTTAAGTCAGTGCGAAATATAACCTATAATTTATAGTTTTGACATTAGTAGCTCAATTAATTGTTTCTAGTTACCCATAGCTTGACTCACGGCCTTCTGGATTAGCGTGCCTGCCGGCTCTCCCCGGCCTGTTCATTTGTGACAAATAGCATTACAAAGTTGTGACTCGGCATATCGGGGGATTGAAGTTCAGAACCACGCCAGCCGGTTTGAAACTTAGCTTTTATCTGTCAGTTTTGGTTTGTTGATTGGATTATTGTTCTGTGACGGAAACGTTAAATTAGGTTAGTTTTACATTAATTCTGTATACTCTCTAATAAAATTATTTTTTTGCATTTAAAAGACTTCTTAATTGAAACTAGCGTCAGCTGAACTATTCTTAATTTTGCATTTTGTGGTTCTAAAAAGAACCGTTTTGTGTTTCTATTTTTCAAGTCGAGCCTGGAAAATTAGAATTGTTCGACCCAGCTGCATCTATCCAGTTGTATGCCCTTGGAAATGGTGGTCATCCGCTTGATTTCAAAGTTTCAGCACTTTCCGACAATGAGGTTTGGCATGCAATGGCGTTCCATATATTTTATCTGTCCGTGTGTTAGCGAGGTTGGTTGTTACCGGTTTTAGCAATTTACTTAAAATTATACTACATATATCTTTGGTATGAATCTTGCAGATAAAGAAATTTGAAGTGGTTAGAGGATCTAGAAGGAGAACGGTTAATATATTACGAGGATTGCATTCCTGGGGTAAATATTCAAATATATTTAAAACCAGCTGAATTAATTGGTTTATTAAACAAGTAAAATTTTTACTAGGGTATTTCAAGCCACCACGATCCTGTAGATTTATAAGAGCCAGTAGCGGATTTGAGCAGGAATTGGTTAAAATTGTATTTAGGCAAGTTTCACACTCTGTTCGTTCTTCTATAGTTCTTGCAATATAACCTGCTAAGAAAGCCACTGAAGCAGACACAATTCCATAATGTAAGTGAGTAGAAAGGTTTTTTAATTCTAGGATTAATTCTTTTAATTCTTCAGGAAGTTGAACTGTAAAGCATGACATCACATTATCAGTATCTGGAATTTGTCCAATATTGCTGCTATAGTCATATTCAGAAAATACGTTAGCA
Source organism: Agriotes lineatus (assembly GCA_940337035.1). Lineage (NCBI taxonomy): Eukaryota > Metazoa > Arthropoda > Insecta > Coleoptera > Elateridae > Agriotes > Agriotes lineatus. Next base: position 71,646,242 of record OW679203.1, read on the forward strand.
GATGCCGATGTTTTAATTATTCCACACTTGACGATTCTTTTAATTGCACTCTCTGCAGCCTGTGCATCGGTGGCGTCCTGCGAGCCACCTTTTAGCCGAACGTCGCTAAACATCGATTCAATAGCATCTGAACTAAAAGACCTTGTTAAAACATAATAAAATCCGACATCTTGAAGAAGATATTGAATGCATTCAGCAGTACTTTGTGCGGTGAACTTTAGTGCTTCTGCAGTTTCCTTAGTTAATCCTTTCATGCCACCTTTTTTTGAAGTTTCCTGTATAGAATTAATATATACTGGAAATACATCTCTTAACCAGACCAATCTTTCATCATGAATGTTAATGTACGGTGCACATTTTTCATCCAGTAGAGTAACGTGCTTTGTTTTGTCACTAACGTCGTGTAACTGAAAAAATAAATACATCATTTCCATGTACGTAATGGTGGCTTTTGATGTAGAGAAATCATAAGGCGAATTTGAGTACTGTCTTAAATATTCTAAAGCAGCAGTTACAGTAGGCGAGAATAATTGTACAGCCCGTCTAACATTCATTTTCTCGAAGTTGCTGGGATATAAATGTTTTTCTGTTAAAAATCTAACAGGCTTTATAATTAAATTTCTCTGTAATTGATACAGGTAAATAAGTAGAAGAAATAACACCTTCTTCAGTCTTCATGTCATGGTGGAGAAATATGTTTCTTGCATTCTTTATTGCATGGCAATAATCAAAACTAAAGAATAGTGGCATATTTGGTGTTATTGGATGTTGAATGTGCGTAGAAAGTTTGTTATTTGAAAATGCCTTGAACAGTCCCACATTAGATTTGTGATTATCGGTTACAATTCTAATTACCAGAAATCCACACTCATGTAGCAGTTTTAAAACATTCAACGTTAACTGATAAAAATCTGATGTCTTTAACGATCTATGGAAAAAGTATGCAGCTGGTATCGTAAATTTTGTTGAAAGACCGTGAATAACAAAACAAAGCATTTGGTTAGCCAATACTGGCCTTTTGCCGATTGTTTTTGTTGTACCTGTGGTTTCTAAACCATGTAATCGGTCCTGTGCTCTGTTGTATTGCAATTTTTCCTTAATGGCCATGTCGTCAATTACCAGACTGCACACTCGTTCTACAGGTAGTAATGACTCTGCTTCTACCTGAAGTCTAGATTTTATGAGAGCAGTTACGTTTCTACCAGCCCCGCTGTAACGGTGAAGTGTTACTCTAGACGGTAGTTTTAGCAAATGTGAACGGCAAAACTCATAACCTTTTGGCGAAGATATTCTCCAAATGATACAATTTCGAATTATTTGTTCAGAAAATCTTGGTTTTGATTTACAGTAATTTAAAATTTGATCAAACAAAAAAGTTGCATAGGTACAAATTATTGTTAACAACTGCATCTTGTTGAATCTTTTTTACCATCTCACAATTTGAATGTTGTATTGTTTTCCTCAGTTCCAATATTTCTTGGTCTTTTAGTTTATTTTTTTTAATTAGTCGGGTATTTTGCATTTTCAACGCTCTGATTTTCTTTTTATAATTTTCTATTAGGTTTTTGCTAATTACACTGACCTGAATGCCTTTATCATTTATCTAGAATTTCAAATAAAATTTAAGTATTTACGGATTCTAGTACATACCTACTTATAAATACTAACCACATTGGAAGTAGAAGGGTAACAAAGTGGAGTTGAAAGCAAAGGTATGTTTGCAGGTCCAGGAAAAGTGTTAGTTTGGATTGGTATACCAGCAGGAATGTTCGAAATACTTCTCTAAAACATATTATCAGTGAAGAATGTTTAAAAAATTTGTTTCAAGAATTACTGTATGGAGCTTAGGCACTGCTGTACGTTTTAATAATTTGCGACTAGCAGCTCTGTAACAATCGTCTTCAAAATGCAAACTACAAATTACAGCAGTTCTAGGCACTTTTGTATCTGCATTAAAATAAAATTTATATTAAGTACTGAAAGATATTATTTTAAAAATTCCTACCAGGGTTTATACCTAATTTTTCAAACCACCTACTTCGTAAAAAGTTATCTGAGGGAAATTGATGAAAGACCTTAGTTGTTTTATAATCTTTACATGTTGCAACGAAGCATTTATGATGTGTTTTCGACATTTTTGTATGAATAAAAATACAAAATGGATTTTCACAGAAGCAACAAAGTAAATTTACAATAAACGAAAATGCGTACGTAGAAACGTCAAAATTTTATATTATTATGATGGCGTTTGTAAATTGTTCTTGCGCGCAAAAATCAAGCATTCTGTGCGCGCGAAAAGATCAAATTGAAAGTATTTTGTTGAATCCGCCGCGCCAGTTCCGCCATCTGCAGTTTAAACGCTGAGCTAACGCTTCCAAATCCCTTAGTGTATTAATCTAGTGACCTTACAAATCCCCCGGTAACAGCGCCACGCGGAGCACTCGAAAAGCTTGCAAATGAACAGGCCGGGGAGAGCCGGCAGGCACGCTAATCCAGAAGGCCGTGGCTTGACTTATAGTAGATTATATTATAAGTGAGAGAAATGCATCATTATTTGCGAGTGAGAATTTTGAATCGCGAGTGCCCCAGCACGAGCGATACAATTTCTCACGAGCTTATAATGGCATTTCGCTCACGTGTGATATACGACGTTTTATCTTGCAGTAGCAATTCTTGTTCCTAAATAATTTGAGCAGTCAGAATATGTCGCGAAATAAATTTATAATTAGTCGCCTATGATTTGTGATAGACGTTTGACAGTACTGAAGTGTATTGGCAGTACTGAAGTGTATTGTCAGTCTATGTCAAATTCGAGGTTCGTAGGTTAGGTTTTGTTTGTTATTTGACACAGACTGACGCAAAACTTAACCTGAAAATTACGAATTTGACATAGCTTGACAGTGCTACCAACAATGCAATAGTGTAAATAATAAAAACTCACTTGTGAATAAAACTTCATTTTAGTCACTGAAAACAGTTGTATAATGTATGGTAATAGGCGCTACTGTAAGATAAAAATTATTAACCATGATATAAAGGATTGTTTTTAATTGGATTTTGACATTGACGCATATACGTAATCTGCAGACGCATAAGGTATAACCCATCACATCGTTTTTTCCGAAGTCGTACAGCCAATCAAAACAGAAGTAAACTGCAGACGTGTTGAATTATAATGCGTCTGCACTTTACGCAAGCACCGTGGCCACTACGAGTATTATTTCTTATTCACTGTATCTTGAGTTGATAAATACAGACTATTATTATTAGTATTGTGTTTTTTCTTGATATGTTCGGTTTATTCCAATTAAACGAAAGATATTTGGTCAGATATAATTAGATTCTATTATTTAATTTTGATATAAGAATTTTCTCACGTTATTACGTTTGTAATATGACTGCTTTTCGACCAAATTTCGAGCTACCAGCGATCACTATGCAAAACAATAATGTGTACAACACGTATGAAAACTACTTTTACTAATTTGCTTGATAAACTCGGGTTTCGTCCTCGTTAATAAAGCTGATAATTCGTGAAAAAACTATGACTTTCATAATTAGTTGTACAACATACTATTGTATACTATTGTACAACTGTCATTAAAAATCAGCAAGATCATTTTTACGGACCAAATGTAACTTTTATTAATTTGATTATAATATAGAAAGCCGTGGTAGACGTTTTTCAAAATAATCATGTTAGTTTTGACATTTGATTAGAATACAGAAAGCCTTACTAGAATTTTTTCAAAATATCGACCTATCGAACAACTGAAAGTTATTGATTTTCCTTAGTTATCTGACAAATATTGGTTTATTAAGTATTTTTAATGTGTTAAAAGTGTTTACTTTTACAGTGTTCTCTCTTAATATTTAATTTTAACATATTATATAAGTGTAGTTACCTGGAATAAAAATATCATTTTTATTGACAGTTGCACAAAAAGTATTTTTTTTTTACGAACGTGATACTTTTGCGAGGGAAAAAATGACTTTATGTTAGACTGCGCTATAAAATAGTGCTTTATTAGATAGTTTAGCGTTTATAAAGTAGCTCTTTTTTCACACTACAGATGAAAGTGCGCGTTGCTATGGGAATGAATAAATAACCAATAATTGTTTGCTCGCAAGGATGGTGGCAGTTTTGTTTATTACAACCACATTAAGTAAGCCAAAAACGGCCAGATCCTAAATTCATTTGTAGTTTTTGCAATACATAATGTAAATTTTTTTTATATTTGTAGAAAAATAACATTTACTTCTTGCCATAAAATTTTTCGTTCGTAAAATTACCATCATGCTGCTCGTGGACAAATCTTCATCCCCCGAAAAAAACTATACTTTTATTTTTTGACAAAAAATATACTATTTACTTATATTAATCTTTTAATGTAAGTAGTTATTATAACACCGAAAACAGTGCTAATGGAGTCTATCAAAGCACTGTTTTTGTATTGTTATTTTCATATGAAAAACATTGAAACGGTCTACTTTGTTTCAAACAACTGACAGATTGTCATATTTATGAAATGTCAAAATTAAAAGTTTTTGATTATTTTTGTTGAAAGTATATAAAATTAGTGTATTATCCTCGTTTAATAAAATTCATTGCAGCTCTAGTTCTATTGGAGCACTCCTCGTTGCGCATGTCGTGCCCTAAACCCACTCGTGCTACAATAGGCCCTCTTATTAAACTAGTATAATAATTAAATGTTCTTCTACGACAGTGCAGAAAGTACTCACTTTCTACACTCTCATGTAAGAATCATACTGTTGCTGGCTAAAACTGACAACTTTTTAACAAATGTCAAATTAAAAGATTAAATTTGTTATAGAATGCGAAACCGTCGCAGGAAAAATAGTATGTAACACACGCGTGGGGTGGCCATCGGAAATTGTATGAATACATAACATGTAGTCATTCAAAAACAACTACAGTTCCCATTGAAATCACTTGCAAAATTTGTATGTGTCGCTTTATTTCTTATTGTTTTTAAACAAGCCTAAGCTGTCGATACTTACAAATGACAATTTTGTCTAGTTCGAGAACAATAAAGACAAATAAAAAGTACATGCTTATGGCAGGCGATTTAATGAGGCGAAGCCGAGTTGGACTACATAATAAGTCCCATAATCACACTTTTTTACTTGTTACATACAATATGTTTTCTACGACACAACAGAAGTATAAAAATTTAGTTCGTTAAAACGTTTTCTGTCACAGAGTATTAGACATTCTAAGTTATACTGACATACAAATTTACGATAAACCCTGCGATCTATGATTTTAATGCACGTTACCTTGGACTAACTTTTAACACGTATGTTTAAAATAATTCACTTAGGACACTGGTTCAATAAATAGTTACTTTTGTATGTACAAAGCAATAGTATACTGTACAATTAGTTAAAGTCATACTGTTTTTCACGAATTTGCAAAAAAGTTCTTTCATATGTGTTGCTCACGTTATTTTTTGCATAGTAATCCCTTGTTACTCGAAATTTGGTCGAAAATGACTTTAAAATTTACAACTACCAAATTGACAATTCACAATTTCAATAAAATAGTTAAAAAAATGTTACTTTCATTACGTTTTTTGTTTAAAAAAGTGATACTCTCTTCACGATTTCTCGTTAAAAAAAGACGAGTTACAAATAAAATGTTTGCGAAAATTGAATTAATATTAAGCAAAATTGAAATAAAAATGATAGAACTGTGAACATGAATTTATTTGATACATTATGAATAATAATTATAAAATTTATGTCATTTTAACATTGAACTCTTAATGTACTTATATATAGTAATTAATTAACTTTAGTATAATAGAGGGTTAAAAGTAACTGTTTAAGTTAAAATAATAAATTGGTAAATATCTTGATCTATTTTATTCACTAAATTAATTCAAACGCCACTGGACGCGTTTTAGAACGTAAAAGTAGTTTGCGTCCTGTTGTGTGTGTGTTGTGTGTACGAAAATAAATCACTTCACCCATTGAAAATACAATGTAAATGTCACCTTTTTACTTCCTTTTACAATAATTCGAAATTGAGTTTTCAGCAAATCACGTTTTAGAGTCCCTTGAACCCAAAAAACATGTTTTTGTTCATTGGTCTGTCTGTCTGTGTGTGTGTGTCTGTGTGCGAACAGAATATCTCAAAAACAAAAAGAGGTACGACGTTGAAACTTCATATATAAGTTTTGTGTACTATCTAGATGCAACAGCAAGCTATTAAAGAAAATCGCATAACCGGAAGTATGGTATTTCCTCTTGCAATTTTTCAGTTTTTTTTCGATTTTTTAAAAAACAGCCCTAACGATTTTTTCAAACGTTACATTTTTAATGTGTATTGATGTGAGATAGGTGATTTTCCAGTTGAACACCTCTAAAATGGGTTTCTTTTGTTGTTTTTTATTGATTCCTATTTTAAATAGAACATATATTATCTCATTTTTAATTCAGCTTAAAATTTTATAGAAAATTTGTCTCTTCAACTAACGTTCTATTTTGTAGGGTTTCTGTAGAATTTGTAATTTTTGAAAATTTTTGACAAATGCTTAAAAATTAAAAATCAAATTTATGGCTAATTATACATTCACTGTAAAAGGAAGTTGTGTGCGTGTATCACACCACATCTTTGTAACTGTTTTCGAAAAATTACATTTTGTAAGCGCTAAATTTGGTTGGATACAGTTTGTATATCTACCGGCATTTTTTTCGGTCTGTAAACTTTTGTTGCTCGAAATATAAACATGCGAAGCTAACTTCAACTTTCTCTTTGGTAGTTAGATTTAATCAAACAGTTGTGTCGTTTACAAATTTGTACTCCTAGTCTTCTGGGAGCATACTTTCCATATTTAAAAAATGTAACGTAATTTTAGACGGTACTTTTAATAAGATATAGCAAGTCAAAGCGAAACAACTGAGTAAACTGCAGACGTCTAATGTCCCTCTGTGTCTGCACTTTACTTAAACTTTCATTGGCTCCATATTAATCAATTACCGATTGTAGCCGAACCGTTGTCATAATACCTTATGCGTCTGCAGATTACGTATATGCATCCGGGACTATAGTGAATAGAGTATATCTTATATTGACCATAGGTTACAGGTGTTGGATTGCTGCAGTATTGTAGGTATGTTCCTTAATTTTTCCGCAGCCTTGGTGATTGGAATCGGTCTCGGTGAGACCATTCACAGTTGGGCACCAAATTTACTGTGCTCTACTCAGAACCACAGACCTAAGAGATAAAGTAACAAGGTCAACACATTACCATGACACACACTTCACACAATGGTTACTGTGCAAGCACAAAAGGCGAGTTCCAACTTTGTATCCCGAATCCGGAGCAAGTTGAGCATTGTACCGCCAGATGCAAGCGCATAAAGCAGCAGCTTCTACACCGCAAGGTAAAACGAGGTTATCGTTAATACATACCATGGTTTTGTTTTCTTATTTCCATTTAAGTTTATTTTTCTATTTCCTACACTTTCCTCAGCAGCTTGTAGTATACTTCGGTCAATCTTCTTCCAGCTATCTTCTTCATTCACCTTATTCTGTTCGAGCTTCTCTCTTATACGCTGGGTATATAGCAATCGCCTTATTTCATCCTACAAAGGCTTCAATGTTCATCTTCTGTATGTACTTGCGTGGTTGTTTCACTTTATTTGACGTCTTGATTTGATCAATTTTGCTTAGCACAAGTTTGTGATCCAATCCCACATTAGATGTCGGTGATTGTACATCTCGAATTTGCTTTGGCTGTATTTGTCGTTTCAGTAGTATATAGTCTAATGTTGATTTATTTCCTTGTGTGTCTGACCATGTATACTTGCGTGGAAAGAAAGTGTTGTTTATTCTTAGCATATTCTGTGCACATTGCGAATTGTCGTTTCTTCGTTTAATTCCATCCATGTTTTCATTACCTACTTTTGCGTTCACATCTCCCATTATTATCACTTTTTTGTTATTCTGTATTCCGTCTAGTACATTTTGTCGATTGTTGTTGAAGTTCTCTGTTTCGCCTTCATGTTTGCTTATATCAGAAGCATATACTATGATGATATGTACCTAGTTTTTCCTTTCTCATATTTAATACTAGTTTCAATATTCTATAGAACCTAGTCTGCATTGTGTCAAATGGGTTAACCTGAATAAATGTCAGTATGCAAGAAAGTATGCATAGAAAGTCAACCCAGCAAGAGAAATTGGCTTTACAATAGTTGTAGTTATTCCCATGTAGTTTGAATTTATTACTTATTTTATGTAACTGTTTGCAATTCTGATAATTGTCAGTATGACTTTTATATCTTTTCAACTTAATTATCCAGCATGCTTGTCGTTCCCAAGAAAATATTAATTGAATAACTGCTATCTAAAATAAAAGTTTTTTTTACCGGGGTTGGTAGCTCAGCGGTAAGCATCCTGACTACTGATCTAAGGGTCGCAAGTTCAATTCCCAGTACAAGTGAGCTTTCTAAAAATAAAAAAATGTAGATAAAAACCTCTACAGAATGCCATCATTCGGAAGCGATGTAAAGCTGTAGGTCCCATGTTACTACGATGTGTAGCATGTAAAAGATCCCTTGCTAGGATTGGAACTCCTTAGTCTCGGCAAAATTTCAAGTGGGACTTTGACTATATGACTAAAGCAGTCGGTGTTAGAAGAAAGCAATGAAATAGTAATTTACATTGCAAGACAGTTACTTAGAACTTTACATGCGAGTATGGTATCTAACGAGCAACTTTAGCAAGCTCGTGATCACACCCTTTGAATCTAAAACCTCAGGAAGGAGTGTTGCCAACTTGTAGCTATGATTGAACTACGACGGAAGTCGCCATTTGTAAAACCCATAGATGACTCATTATTGTGCGTTTCGAGTGTTTGTGCCGGTTTTGCTGTAAACAAACTTCTGGTTAAAAATGGTTAGTTGTGCTTCTTGTGTGTGTTCTCAAACAGCTACAACTAAAGGAATAATGTTCCATCAGTTAAGTAATAATTATATCCAATCAGTACAATGTAAACAATGTATACATAACCTAACAAACTTTCACCAGTGGCGTGGTATGTTTAAAAAAGGGTTTACTTCTCCACTTAAACTTAACAGTTTTGCTACCTCGTTTGTCTCGTGACGCTATTGATCAATGTCAAGCAGAAACACCTATGCGCCATATTGAAGACACTACTTGTTCCCTATTTTTATACGAAACGCTCTTTCCTGAGGTTTTATATTGAAAGGAGTAAACCTTATTCCATTTCTTTACAATGTAATAGCTTACAACGGTTCTGTGTATTTTATATTATTCTTTCCCCAACAACTTACCTGACATATTAGATTGACTTGAAGAGAGTGAATTAGAAATATTGTTCCATAACCACACCTAAAGTGATTACAAAGTCACATTATAATTTATTTCCAATAAAATATAAACGTACAGTTCTCAAAACATAGGAAAGTAACAATACTTATAAAACATATAACAGATAGTACTTGAAACGCTAAACTTATTGCACCACACATCTACCATTGAACTTAGTCATCCTGCCAAGGCGAGGAGTCCTCAATACCGGCTGAATGAACAGAAAACGGAGACATGCTGTTGCTGTAGTCCTCATTCATATTCGTGGAAGAATTAAACTTGTCTTGATCATTATTCATTGCAGCAACTATTTCCTCCGCTTCTATCACTGCTTGGAAGATTTTCTTCTTAACTTGAAGCTGGACGTAGGGTGGGAGATTTTTAGTAGTTTCGCACATGGACAAAAAGAACATGTCCAGAGGCTGAGAGGACGTTGACGGACGTGCCCCGTCCCTAGACAGAGACTCAGAGCGCTCCTCTCTGTTCCTTTGCGGAGTTTTCGGGAAGTTAGTCGTCTGTGGTGGAGCAATTTTTGCCTTTTTGGCAGGGGGCCCAGAGGTGACCATGGTGCAGTCTTCGTCGGCATCTTCATCTACGTTAATTTCTGGCGCTGGCACTTGCATTTGGCCATCCGCTTCATTATCGCAGTGCTCATTTTGGACGTCAGAGTTCGCCTGACGGTTAGTGATGTACGGCAGCATGAATTCCATCAGCTGGTAATACTTCCATTTCAGTGGCTGCTTCCTGGAATGGCCATTGTGGATGCTGTTTTGTCGTTTTATTAAATCAATAAAAGTGGTTTTTAATTTCTGCCATTCGGCTCTTGCCACGGAACCTAAAAGGATATATTATATAAAATTATGTAATCATTATTCATTGATGAATATTACACAGCAGCCAGAAAAACCTAAGCATTAGCAGTGATCATTTAATTATTAAGTAGTTATTTGGTAAAATATTGCTTACAAAATGGGGGTAAATTTTAAGGTTAGGTAAATGAACGGTGTGCCAATCGTGAAGATGCAACAGAGATTCCAAAATACGTGCTCTGAACTAGAGTACATAAATCAACCTTATTACGAATATGGAAAGCAAAATTTTCCATCACGTATAGATTTTGAGTTATAGAATATATTATGTATATGTGTATTTTTTTTATTTTACAATAAAATTTTACCAATATTTTTGAATAAAGTCTATCGCAACAAAAATTAATCTGGAAATATATAAATATAATATTTTATTTATCAAAATATACACGAAAGTACTGTATTTATGCTAAGTCTGCTGTTGATGACTTCTTTGCAAATGTTGATTTTCTCTTATATTCAATATCACTTTCTCTCATAAGGAACCAGCAATAGTCCCCCATCATTGATGGATCCCACCGGCCTTGGTAACGATGTTCCATTGTAAGGATATCCTGGTGAAACCTCTCTCCTTGTTCATCGCTCACAGCACCCAAATTTTCGGGGAAAAATTTAAGTGTGAATGCAAGAAGTGTATTTTAAGAGACATTCTACAACCCATTTTATTATAGTTTGCAAGTAGTTCGTCAACAAGTCCTTCGTAGTGTTCCACTTTTTTGTTTCCTAAAAACTCTGCTACAACTCCTTTAAAAGACTTCCAAGCACTTAGTTCAACATTATTCAATTTTTGATCAAACTGTGCATCCTTTAGTAACTTTCTAATTTGCGGTCCAACAAATATTCCTTCTTTGAGCTTAGCATCACTTAATTTTGGAAAAATCTCTTTGAGGTATTTAAAAGCATGTCCTTCTTTATCCAATGCTTTAACAAATTTTTTTATTAATCCCAGTTTTATATGTAACGGTGGTAACAAGACTTTTTTGGGATCCACAAAAGGTAAGTTTTTTATGTTAGCTTGGCCTGGAATAAACTGATCTCTTTGGGGCCATTCTTTTATTTGGTAATGGCTCTGTGTTGCTCTACTATCCCAGAGACAAAGAAAACAGCAGTACTTGGTAAAACCTCCCTGAAGCCCCAATAACAACCCTATCACTTTTAGGTCGCCACATATTTGCCATTTGTTGATGTCATAGTTTATTGCATTTAGAATTAGCGACATACTTTCGTAGGTTTCTTTCATGTCAACTGCATGAGCAAGAGGAATCGAAGGTCTTCTGTTTCCATTATGCAACAACACTGCTTTCAAGCTAATTTTTGATGAATCTATAAACAAGCGCCACTCCTCGGGATTATGCTGAAAGCCTAATTTTTCCATAACACCATTTGGATTTATACATACACACATTTTATCCTGCATAGTGAAAAACGAGGACAGCTCTTGGTTACGGTTCCTGAAGATTGTAATTTTTGTTCCCTTTGCTAGTAAATTCCATTGTTGTAATCTTGAACCTAACAGTTCGGCATGCTGTTTAGACAAGTTGAGGTCTCGAACTAAGTCATTTAGTTCAGCTTGCTCAATTAAATGTGGTCCGGTATTTTCACTTTCGGAACAATATGTCGTATCCTTTTCTGATATTATATCCTGTTCTTCATTTTGCTCGTACATTTCTAAATCTTCTTGCCAATTTGCTGGAGGAGCTGGAATTGGTAAACTTTCTCCATGAGGAACAGGCCTGATGGCCGAAGGAATATTTGGATATTCAATATTATGTTTGTTCTTTCTTGAAAACCCAGATACTTTTGTCATACAGAAGTAACAGTCGTTAAAATGGTTGGTAGGTTCACGCCAAACCATAGGTACTGCAAACGGCATGGAAGATCGCTTTCCATTTAGTCAGTTACTTAGGTTCGCGGCACAAGTCTGACAACAAATATGAGGAGCCCAATCCCGATCTTGATCACCAACAACACATTCAAAATACTTGTGATAAGCCACCATAGTCATTTTATTAATTTGCCTTCTTTGTGGTTTAGGTGTAAACTGGCCACACACATAGCAAAACGAGTCCGCGGGGTTAGTACATCCACGTCTCTGTACCTTAGACATTTTATTATATTTATTAAAACCACACGAAAACGTCAAAATAACACGTCCACGCCCACAGTGAACACAACTGTTACTGACAGCTGGAGGTCGCGATTTGCAATAAAGGCCGAGAACACTTAAATAAACGCGCATGCGCATCTTACGTGATTAAGTGTTTGAAGTGCTTCCTGATAAAACTAGGGTTTCAACTAAATATTTTGACCATCCAGCTAGCAGAGTGATCTTTTAAACCGTTTGATTAAAAATAGTGCGTAGTTAGTTAATTCTGCATGAAAAAAAAAAACCTCAAAAAAGTCTTACGTGGCAAAACATTTTTAACGTTATTTTCGTGTTCAGTACCTATTAATTAACTAAAAAACACATTTTTTCTCGAAGTCGCAGATTGGCTGTAAACTAGTGTAATTACTAAAAACTGCTAAATTGAAATCGGACTACCATGAATATGTGTGATGTTGCTATGGTGCATGCATGTTAAATGAGTGGATGCATGTTAAATGTATCTTAACATTCAAGGACGCGAGCGGATGCATGTTAAATGAGTGGATGCATGGTAAATGTATCTTAACATTCAAGGACGCGAGTGGATGCATGTTAAATGAGTGGATGCATGTTAAATGTATCTTAACATTCAAGGACGCGAGTGGATGCATGTTAAATGAGTGGATGCATGTTAAATGTATCTTAACATTCAAGGACGCGAGCGGATGCATGTTAAATGAGTGGATGCATGTTAAATGAGTGGATGCATGTTAAATGAGTGGATGCATGTTAAATGTATCTTAACATTCAAGGACGCGAGTGGATGCATGTTAAATGAGTGGATGCATGTTAAATGTATCTTAACATTCAAGGACGCGAGTGGATGCATGTTAAATGAGTGGATGCATGTTAAATGTATCTTAACATTCAAGGACGCGAGTGGATGCATGTTAAATGAGTGGATGCATGTTAAATGTATCTTAACATTCAAGGACGCAAGTGGATGCATGTTAAATGAGTGGATGCATGTTAAATGTATCTTAACATTCAAGGACGCGAGTGGATGCATGTTAAAAGAGGGGTGATGCATGTTAAATGTATCTTAACATTCAAGGACGCGAGTGGATGCATGTTAAAAGAGGGGTGATGTATGTTAAATGTATCTTAACATTCAAGGACGCAAGTGGATGCATGTTAAATGTATCTTAACATTCAAGGACGCGAGTGGATGCATGTTAAATGTGGATGCATGTTAAATGTATCTTAACATTCAAAGACGCGAGTGGATGCATGTTAAATGTTTCTTAACATTCGAGGACGTGATCATGTTAAACACTGTTTAACATTTCAATGAACAATAAAAATATGAGAAGGTTCTTCTACTTTCCCTGTTGCCTTTACGGCGTTGGGTAACAATGTTTGATCCATCTTCTGTATTTCGGTCTGCTTTCCACTATTTTTTGTAATTCTTGTGTTGTTTTCCCATGTTTCTCTCCTAACTCTTCTATGACGTGTACTTCACGGTTTTTCTTGGTCTGCCTACTCTCCTCTGTCCTCCCATGTTTGTTTGTTGATATTGTTTTGTTGTTCTTTCATCTTTCATTCTTCTGATATGGGCAAACCAATTTAATTTCTCCAATTTATGTGTTACAGGTTCTTGGTTTAAGTTGTCATATATTTCCTGGTCTCATTCTATCGAGTTTGGTTACTTTTTGTGTACGGGGAGGGTTGGCCAAACTTCTGCAGAATAGAGTAGTGTTGAGATTGCTATTTTATTATATATCTCTTGTTTTGTTTTTGTGTTAATTTCTCTTTTATTTAGTAGTGTCTTATTTATATTGTTAGTTTTCCTCACTTTATTTGCTATTTCTATGTCGATTCTACCATCATTGCTAATGATTGATCCTACGTAATTATAAGTTGAGACTTTTTCCAATCTTCTTCCTGTGCATGTAAATTCTTTGATGTTGTCTTTTTTACTTTCTCTTATTTCCATAACTTTTGTTTTATCTGTATTAATTGTCATCCCCATGTTGTTTATTTCTTCTTCCCATGTGTCAATCATTTTTTGCATCTTTGATGTTTTGTCGGCTATTAGTGTTATATCATCTGCATATATTAGCACCCCTATCTGTATTGGTCTTAGTTCTTTGTATCCTATTGTTGTTTTAGGTGTTTTAAGTTTGCAGTTTTTGAATAATTTGTCCATAAAGATGATGAATAAAAGAGGACTCAGTGAGTCCCCTTGTTTTAATCCGTTACTTATTACAAATTCTTCAGATCAGGGCCCCCGCAACCGCGCGTGCAATGCGTGCACCGCACGCGGGCGCCACTCAAAAGCGGCGCCAAACTGGAGATTTGTATACAATTTGAATTTTTAATTTTTCAACAATTTCAAACGATTCCAATGAACAAAACACTACGGCACTAAAGAAATCAATTTTTTTAACTCAATTCATAATATAATCAATAATCTTATTGAAGTTTATGTTCGTTGATATAATGACCTATTCCTATTGTGACAGAAAACATCCTATTGTGACAGAAAACATTATATTTTTGAAATCAAATAGCTAGTCCTGCTTTAATTATTAAATATAATAAAATCGATAGGTTAGTTAATTCTGTGTGCAATATGCAATGCCCTGAATAAAAATTATAGAGATGATGTTTTCGAGGAATAACTTGCTCAAACTGGAAAACTAGCATCCGCTCTTGAGATAGAGCAAAGTTTTCCTCCATTAAATACTTTTACTAGAAAGTATAAATCAAAATTTTTCGATTATGAACAGAGGGATGAGACCTCAAGATCCAAAAACCGCGTTTAAAATAAATTTCGTTTTTTTAAATAATTGATCAAGCACTAAGTTTTTTAAATAGTAGATTTGAAATGATATCTGATTATGACAACGTTTTTGGTTTTTTAATGATATTTTTAAATTAAATGACGAGGATCTTTTAAAAAGCTGTCGTGCTCTACAACAAAAGCTAACTAATCAGAAAAAGAAGGAGGCTGACGTAGAAGAAAATGATTTTTTAACGAGATAAAAGCCCTAAAGTTGTTTTCATTACCTGAAGCATCAAATCCCCTCGACTTCTACAATATATATTTGAAAACAATCTAACTTCATCTCTACCAAATATTACCATTACATTAAGAATCCTGCTTACTTTACCTGTGTCTGTAGCTTCTGGTGAGAGATCCATCTCAAAATAAAAATTTAAAAAAAAGTATTTGAGGTCTACCATGTTACAAGAAAGATTATCTGGTTTAGCAATCTTAGCTATAGAGCAAGAGATCCTCCATAAAATTTATTTTGGCAATATTATAAAAGAATTTGCAGCAGAAACTCCACAAAAAAACCTATTTAATTTTTGGTTGATTGCGTGTTGTATTTGTTTATTGTTTGGTTTGTTTTTTCCTTTGTAACAAATTTAAAGAAGAATAAAATTTTAGTTTTTAAAATCTGTGTTTCATTACAAAATTAAAATAAAATGAGTTTTCGCATTTGGCTCAAATGTTTAAACAACTACAAGAATATTACAGCAAACCAGGAAATTTTAAAAAACACATGTAACAGCTTAAAGTTTTTATACTTCAAAATATTATTTATATAAGTACTACATACAGGGTGTTATGGAAATGAGTGCAAATATTTTAACCAGTGATCGAGCTCACCAAATTGAAGAACTTTTCTATTTATCGTTTTTCATTTAATCGCATATTTTTTCAATCATTAATCTCCCCCAAATTTGACGAGCCGCTTGGTAAGCAAATCTACATTAAAGATGAATGACACAAGGTATATTAAAAAACTGCAAAGTTCTTGCACAAAAAACATGCGGTCAATAACTTACCTACCTCAATTGATAAGGTACGTTGCTGACCATATGTGAACTAAAGGTTTTATCAGTAACTATGCAGTTTTTGTTGGTTTGCATATCAAAGAAATGTTTTTTGTGTTCTGTTCGTTTAAATTAAAATAGTATTCCATAGGCGGGTATGCATTTTTAGAGTAAAACTGTTTTGAATTTTAACTCAGTGTTGAGGGCGTTTTCGAAAAAGTGATAAATGGAGAAGTTGTCCAGTTTAGCGAGTTCTATTACGGGTTAAAATATTTGCACTCATTTCCATAACACCTTGTATATTCAAAGGGCGCCAAAATATTTCCAGCACGCGGGCGACGATAATCCTTGCGGGGGCCCTGCTTCAGATTGTATTCCATTTATTTGTACTATCCCTTTGACTACTCTGTATAGACTCTGTATGGCTTTTATTAAGTGTGGTGTTACTTGTAAAAGGCTTCTTTTAGGTTGATGAAAGTAATGTACAGCTCCGAGTTTTTCTCATTCTTCGCCTCTATTAGATTGCGTAGGGTACTTACGTGGTCTGTGGTTTGTCTGTTGCTTCTGAAACCTCCCTGTTCATCTTCAAGTTCATTTTCTATTTACACTCTTAGTCCCTTTTCTAGAATTTTGCTATAGATCTTTACGGCTATTGGTGCTAGGCATCTGGCTCTATAGTTGTTGCAGTCTACATATGTCCCTTTCTTATGAATTGGAATTAATGAGTTGGATTCCCAATCTTTTGGTATTGTTGATGTTCTCCAAGCCCAACTGCATATACCTGTCAGCCATTCTATTACTATTAGTTCTGGTGCAATTTTATCTATTCTCCTGCCTGGATTTCCATTTTGTCGCTTTGTATTTCTTCATCTCGCCTAATTTCCTCTTCCTCGTTTTTTGGGCTTGGTGGTGTGGAGAATTTGTCTTTGTAGTAATCTCTCCAGATTTTTACTATGTTCTCGGTTTCGATGTATACCTTTCTTATCTTTAACACTTCTCACTTGCTCATCTCTTCGTGTTCTCAGCGACTTCACCACTTATCAGAAACTTCTATTGTTTTTCTCTTTTAATTGCTGGATGTCATCACCGAACTCTTCCCAACTTTTCTTTTTTGCTTTATTTCTTTTATTGTTATATTGTATCTATCTTTTTTGCTTCTAGTTTTTAAATACTTTTTCCATGCGGTTATCTTTTGCCTTACTTTTTGTTTTACTTCTTCATTCCACCACTTTGTTTACTTGTAATTTTTTTTTCTTCACATATTTCTTTTGCAACTGTAAGTAGCGTCTTTCTGAGTGTTTTCCATTTGTTAGCTATTGTTTGGGTTCTGTTCCCATTCCTCTTTTATTTTTTGTTGGTATTTTTTTTTGTCCTCCTCTTTAGTCTTTCTACTTTGATCTTCTTGTGTTTGTATTCTGGTTTCGTTAGTTTTACAACTAATTTTGTTTTTGCCATTATTAGTTTGTGGTCTGTGCTTAGCTCTGCTTTTTTGTTTATTTTAACGTAATTTATTTACTCATGGTATTATAAGTGATTAAATCGTTTTCTATACAAAAGTTGATAATTTTTTGCCCATTGCTATATTTTCCTAGTTCTCCATAGACTCCTCTATTCCTTTGTCCTATTTCCGTATCTGTTCCTATTCTTGCATTCTTGGCATAAAATTCTTCCAGTACATTGTCCTTTGTTTCTTGTATTGGTGCATATATTTGTATTATTACTAATTTAATTCCTATATCTATTTCTATAGCTATACTCCTTGAAGATGTTGGGTTCCAATTTGTAATTTTCTTATTCATTTCTTCTGCTGCTATGATTCCAACTCCTTCATTTTTCCTTTCTTGTTCTGATTTCCCTGAGTAGTATAGTGTATATCCCGTCTTTGAGTGGTTTGTGTCCATTTCCATTCTTTTTTGTTTCGCTTAATCCCATTATTTGTATGTTATTTGTTTTATTTCCTCTATTAATTCTTCTTCTTTGCCGTTAATTGTTTTGATATTCCATGTTGCTATTGTTAATTCCATGGTTTTGTTATTTTCTTTGATCTTATGTGTTTGCTTAATAACCTAATAGTGTTCTCTTTTCAGTTTTTCATTGCCAGTGTCGTCTTCGGTTGTGCCTCATTTTTATGTTTTGTTATTGCTTTTTCTTATGTTCGTCTTTTTTCTGGGTTTTTTGTAGATGCGTCCTTTAATGGTGCCAGTAGCGTTTGTGTAGTTGAAGGTTTATGGTTCATGTTAGATGGTTTCTTTACTGTTCTCTGCCTTTCTTCTGCTTCGTCTGATCCTAGTAGTTTCCTGCCCCTTGTCTTGTCTGTTGGCGCTTCTTCTGTCCTTTGTCTCCTCTTTACTTGGAATATTTCTTCTGGCCCGTTTTTCTCGTTCGTATCTACTATGGTAATATCTTCTTCTTCCTGGCTTCTCGTGCTCGTTTCGATATTTCAATCGCGCTATCACGCATGCGTGATTGGTCAGCTGAAGATTCATTTATTATTAGCGGTAAATGTTTTGCTAAGCATTAATAATGTTCCTACCTTGATTCAACCAGTTTTATATATTACTTATCAGCTGTTATTCGACACTTTTGATTAATATACGGCTTTTAGTTTATTTTATTTAGCGTATAACTCGTTTATAAGCACGGAGCTACTTTATCACCTGCTACACTCTCTATGTCAGGACCCACTCAAACTGGAGTTTAGAGTTAGTGAGGTTAGGTGGTCTGTCATGAACCAATGATCAGAGAATTCAAAGGATTAAATATCGGGTGGTTGTGGACAATAATCAACAGCAAAGAGTAGCAGCGAAGAGAATGAGGTTACAGTACAAATTCTATGAAAAGTCACGACAAACTATGGAGAACATAGTAAGCAATATAATTTGAAAGCATGAGATTCATTTAATTTAATTTAATACTAGACAGAAAAAATATGGAAGAAGCCAAACACAACAGGCTTCAATGACCTATAGTGCTAATTACATGCTGCATACCATTTGGAAGACTACAGTCAGATGCAATTGACGTCCAAATTCCAGTTTTGATTTGAGTATTCTTACAATCCTCATGATCTCTTCTATACAAACATGGGTGTTTCCTGACACACTCTATGAGTTTCTTCATGGCATGGCTAGAACAAAAAGTAACTTCAGTTTGAATACTATAGTAATAAAAAAGTAATTCTTCAACTACTGCACATTCATTTTTAAAATTTAAAAAAAATCTGAGTAAATAAAAATATTTATAATAACGGATATTGCGATATTTAGTTTCTATCGCATCATTTTAAAAAATCCACTTGGTCTAGAAATAGCACAAATTTCTCATTATTTAATTCAAGAAAGGTCTTTTTTTACGGGACCAGCTATACAGTAATTGGAAGTACATCTTAACCCTCCATTCCACAGGCTGGTCCTACAAGGTCCAGCAAATACATACTTTTGTTATCTGCTTCAGCTTGTATCTACTTTTCAGCTATTAAACGAGAGATATTTCAATGTGGTAGTTTTTTAGTTAACCCTTTTTGGTTAGATGTGGTACGGGCGTTGGGCCTGTAAGACCCTACCTGTGGATTCGTGTTAGAGCAGTTTTATTTACTCAATGACACGCGAATTGCGCGGAAAGTGGGGGTAAAAGTTAGAAGTGGAACCTAAAAACATACGGTAGTTGACAGAATGCGGGAAATTTGAAAGATTGTTCTTATGTAATAAGTTAAATTTTGACTTTTTGAATTGAATTTTAAAAAATTGTAATAGGAGATTAGTTAAGTCAATTTGGTGTTAAAGTTTGCATGATTAATATTATATTAAATAAAAATCATTAAGTCGTAAATAGTTTAATAAATAAGCAAAAAAACGTTTCGCACAATTAAATTGGCTTCATCAGTTTATGATAATAAGAGCATTATGTTGAAATGGTTAAATGGAAAATTACAAATGGTTTAATTAGTTTTTGTAGAACATAACTATAATCATTACGACTTTTTTATATTTTTTATAATACTATTAAAGTAAGGAGTTAAATGATTAAATTTACATTTTAAATAAATAACAGTTATAAATTATTTTAATTAATATTTTACTGGCTTTCATTTCGAAGCAAGCAAGAAGACTTCTTGCTTGCTTCGAAATGAAAGCCAGTAAAATATTAATTAAAATAATTTATAACTGTTATTTATTTAAAATGTAAATTTAATCATTTAACTCCTTACTTTAATAGTATTATAAAAAATATAAAAAAGTCGTAATGATTATAGTTATGTTCTACAAAAACTAATTAAACCATTTGTAATTTTCCATTTAACTATTTCAACATAATGCTCTTATTATCATAAACTGATGAAGCCAATTTAATTGTGCGAAACGTTTTTTTGCTTATTTATTAAACTATTTACGACTTAATGATTTTTATTTAATATAATATTAATCATGCAAACTTTAACACCAAATTGACTTAACTAATCTCCTATTACAATTTTTTAAAATTGTTCTTATGAATTTGTAAAGTATTACATTTAACTTAAGCTATAAGCCGTTCACGACCTTTTTGAGACAAAGTTAGCTATGATTTTTTCTTTTCATGTTGGACTAACTGATTCGATGATGTAGTGGATGCAACTTTTTTTTCTGTCAGTGTCTGTTCGACATTTTCTTGCCACCACATTGCCAGATTTATTATTTTAATATTCGTAAGAAAATAAATGATTTATCAAATGTGTAAAAACGCAGAACGTTATTCAAATACGGTGTAATTCACTTATTTAATAAAACTGGGGTGATACTTTGTTTTTAATTGACAATATCTTTATTACTTGTTCACATGTATTTATTTACAAGTAAATATCAAAATAGGTAAGGACGAAATTACAAAAACACGTTATGGCGGCTAGAGCACTGTCGAACACGGAGCAGCTGCGAGCACTGAAGAGCTTGAAGACCGCACAATACTGGTCGGCAAAAAGCTGATATCTTTAGGTTGATTAGTATAATGGCTGTCGAACGATTTTTCGTTTCTGCGCCGTGTCGTTTAGAGAATAAATTAACTCTACTGTGGTAACCAATTCCTTAAATTTTCTAATTCAGATTTGTCTTCTACTAAAAGCTACCCTAAATTCCAGCTAATGTTTGCCCATAAGATATAAATAATATACATAATATAAAACTAGTTTGCAATATGTGTCCAATTAAACTGTTTGTATACCTACAATACTCAGCTTTAGTGTCGGTTTACTGGGTCACGTTGTAATACTATAAGGAATCGTTTTGCAGACAGCAACATAATAATACTATCACTAGGTCAGATTTCACACACATCGTTTACCAGCAGGGTATTTTTATGCAAACGTCGTGTTTTGTGCCTATGCCAATAGTAGGTTATGAGAACAAAACAGCAAAACACGACACACATCCAATTATATATAAGGACTTGTATTTAGTTAATATTTCAATATACTTTAAAACTCTCAAATGTATTCATTTGTGCCCAAACGCAGGCTACAATCGTTTAAGGGCTAGTTAGGCCTGGCTGCTCCAGTCACATCTTACATGAAGCAAAAATTTTATCTCCTTTAGTAAAACAATCTGGTTATATAATTATACTATTTGTGTTCCGAAGTGCGTCCTGAACGAGTGCAAGAAATAATCCACGGAACTACGTAAATCCAAGGCTTGCATAAATTCAGGGAGCAACGCGGACAATATGTTCTTGGTTTACTGAGGTAATTCTTTTAGTTTAATTTCTATTACTTATGAAAAATATGGTTTAATGAAGTATGTATATGCAGATTTGTAAGGTTGAAACAACGCAATGTGTAAACCACGCCAAAAGCAAAACTCTTCCAACAGTCAGAAGAAAAAAGGCGAGAATTTATAGGCAAGTGACGGTTGGCAGGACTTAGAAATTAACACTTTTCCACATAGAAGGAAAGGGAAAGCCTTTATCCCGATAGCGATTATTAGGGTCTTTCTGCTAAAGAATGGGGATTTGCAGATAATGGAAGTTTCATCAAAAAGGATTTTATGACCCGTATCGCGCTGATGATGAAACGAGACCACGACTTGAGACAGCGCTGGTGTTCAGAAATGCGAGTTTTTACTGAACGTCCTGTTCCACCAATGTATTCAGCATTTCAAGAGCGAGGAACTCTATAAACACCTTTAGATGACATAGTGTGTAATATATCTTGTGGTGAAGAAAAGATCTGTCAGATTTTGCTCGGGGGTTTGAATACTGTTTTAATGTTTTGATTTCAAAGAAATTTTCTTATGTGATTGGTGACTTGGTGGATATAGGGAAGACTATTGCTGCGGGAGGATCGGTTTTTGGAGTTTTGGGTGGCTGTGAATGAAGATGCCGTTTGATGGCAGACTGTATATCCCTAGCACAGTAACCGTTGAGCTTTCTGAATGTCGTTTAATTCAGCGTGGACATTATTGGGTTGGGATATGGAAACAGCCCGATGTACAAGCAAATTGATAACGGCAAGTTTTTGTGTAAGATGATGGTGGGAATCGGTATGCAGATAGCGATCAGTGTGAGTGGGTTTGCAGTATATAGAATGACCAAGTTTTCTACTGGAATGGCAAGAAACCTGTACATCTAAGAAAGGAAGGGAGCCGTTACTTTCTATCTCCATAGTAAAGTTAATGTCTGGATGTATCAGGTGTCATCTAAAGGTGTTTATAGAGTTCCTTGCTCTTGTAATGCTGTATACATTGGTGAAACAGGACGTTCAGTTAAAACTCGTATCTCTGAACACCAAATCGGTTTTTGTTTCATCGTTAGCCATCGCCGAACACCAACAGGATACCGGCTATAAGATCCTTTTTGATGAAACTTCGTGACAACAACGTAGTTTTTCGAAAGGACAACTTCTAACTGTTCTGATAAACAGCCAACGAGCAGCCCGGATTGCGAGATGAGTGGTGAAAAAAGTACGATAAAACATCTCACAACAGACCACTGTCAAAACTGACATCATTCAGAGAACATATAAAATTAATTAAGAGTCATACACGACAAAAACAGTAAATGCAACACCAGCACGAGCTAATTGATGAGATGCCAGTAACCTCAGATATAAGACAAGGAGACTCGTTGAGCCCATTCTTATTTAATTTGACTATGAAGGAAATAACAAAGCCTGCCGAATAGTTTTGGATACAGAATAGGCACTATTTACTACCATATAATATGCCTCAGTGACGATGCGGTCCTGCTTGCTGGAAACGACGACGGGCTGTTCTTGCATAGTGAAACGGGCCAATTCCTGCCACCGGTATTCATATATTTCATACCTTTTTCTTATATACATTGCTAGCAACAAGCCTAACCGTATTCTTTATATGTCGCATTATATGTTAAGCGGTCACGCATTGTAAGTATCTGTACGCAAGATCGCCAGTGAGTACGTAAGTGAATTTGCGTACACAGCAGCATAATTCCAGGTAGCGGAGTGAGAAGCAGAATTGCAACAATTTGTCTCTAAACCAGTAAGAAGTGCGTATCGGCGCCCAAGCAGGCAAGCGACTCGTGCGTATACGTACCAATTAACAAAGATACGAAGCGTGCTAATACCAGCACCAAAAGTGGTCTGTGCAGTGTGTAGTCGGCCTCCATTATTCGTCACCGACTCCAAGAGTTTCCTGCGTGGAAACAGAGGCTACAAAAGCATCGATATACCTGGGGATTATGGCCGAGGTGCCTCCCGCTTTCGCCACCACCGTAAGCAGCTATTTGGAGGCCACAAAAGTAGCGCTGTTCTTGTCCTACCACGAGAGCACCGGGAAGCAGCCAAAATCCAGGTCAGTTGCTAGCTAGAACCACCGTGTAAGGTGAGATATTATTTTGACATCTGGGGCCATCATTCTCGTGTTTGAGAGCACGGGAAATCCCATTCAACCAGAACTTCGCCGTTATGTCATTTTTTGAAGCAGCGGGCGCTCTTGACGCTACCTCGTATTACAGCGCTTCTAGTACGAGCACATTTCAAGAATAGACAGCTTCGCACAGTTTATTTGTGCGCGGAATTCAATTCCATTTCGCCCTAGTGGCCTACTTAAGGTGTTTTCATACATGTAGCGTACAACCTTTTTATATGTATTTTCTTGTGGTTGTGTTTTTCTTACAGATTATATGTCTTTTTATGTAAACTGTTGGGTTTCTTTATTGTTTGCATGTCTAAGTTCAGCATTTCAGGTGACAACGAGCTAACCCAAAACAATATTAACTTTCCCTTAGCCGCAGTGACGATATTACTAGTCTTATACTTCTACGACTGATTTAGCTAGCAAACTTAGAACAATAAAAATTAATAGTTCAGTAGAATAAAGGGCTAAGTAAAACGCCGCGTTACAATAGGTTCAATACTGCACAGCACACAATATGACGATCAACACCCAAAAAACTAAATGTATGGTTATGACAAAAAATCCAATCTGGAACTAGAGAGAAAAGTAGTGGAACAGGCAATTCAATTACTTAGGCACAGAAATTACTAGTGGCAAGAACCTGTACCAAGAAGTAAAAACCCAAGCAAATAAAGCATCAAAAATAGCAGGATGCTTCAATAATCTAGTGTGGCGCAACAAATATATGATGAATATAATACTATGCCAAATATCAAACGAAGATATGGTAGTCGCTGATATTGGATATAAGGGCCTGCCGCGTTATGTGGTAACGACTTATTTTGACATAACGAAATTGGAAAAAGTAACAGACTTTATCAGTAATAATGTATTAAGGGCAAATGCTTTTGCCGGTAAAAATGTTTTACGAAAGTATTTTGTTTTGGCAATGTCACAAGACAAACTAACTTGATCAAATTCCCGAGCCGAAGGCGAGGGAATTTGTCAAAGTTAGTTTGTCGAGGGGCATTGCCAAAAAAACAACAAATCGTGAGTAAAACATTTGCCGAGCAAAATCAAGAGCCCGTAATACATTTTGTGGACTATTTCCCAAATATCGGTTCATTTTGACATTTATACTGATGCGCAATGACAGTTTAAATGACGTTTCTTAAATACCACCTTGATTAAAGCAACATATTTGGTGGTTGCCGTGGATGCAAGTGGCAAAAGAAACTGACAAAATCCCAAGGGAAAATTTCGATTTTTTGCCACTACAAAAACACACGATTGGTTGAATTTTGAAAAAACATGGCTTTTCATTGGATAATAAGAGATGTGGGAAATAGTCAAAAATAAAGTTCTACGAGTAGTCTTGAATAGCAACGCAATGTCAACGATGTGGGATGACTTGAAAACAGATGCAAGAGGGAGAGAGAAACAGCGAATTTATAGCAACACAGGAATTCTATACAGAATGCGGCAGGCATTTAGGACCACTGCAAAAGCAAGGAGAATATGCATGTGGCCGTCGTGTGTTTAACAAACGAACAATCAATGTACGATAGCGGTAGGTCATTAGGATAATTATAAATACAAGGTATATTCGATTTTTAGTTTTTTAAATACAATTACGGCCACATGTAAAGTCCCTTTGCTTTTGCTATGGTCCTAGTGGCCTGCCGCAATCTGTATAATGGATGAAGAAAGTGGCTTGTTAACAATATAGATTTAACTCTAGCGAGGCATCACCTAGTAAATACTATAATAAATTGGAAAATTGAAGATGGAAAGCTGTTCAGATCACAGGTTCCTGACGTACCTACGGTATCAAGTTAAAAAAACAAGATATAGGACCTTAGATAAAAATCTATAGTAAATCCAGACAAATGGGATATATTGGATAGGTAAGTACATAACTGATGAAAATATTCAATGATAATAGTGAAGAAGAAATGGGAGAAATAGATGAATATTTAAAAGCAAAAGTAAAAGAAGCACCCGATTTCAAATATTTTATGGGGAAATTCATCTAAGCTTAAACACCGCTTGCTAGAAGTCATCCCACACTTTAAAAGCCAAGAAATATGAGAAGAAAAGGAGAACAGTGAAATGGTGGACCGAAGAAGTGATGGTATTGCGGAACAGAGTCAATGTAATCCGAAGGCGCTTTCAAAGAACCAGAAATGATGAGGTACTTACGGAAGAAGACAGTATTTAGAAGAAAAATCAAATTACATGCAAATCCAATATTGCCATCCTTCAAAGATCACAATCCAAAGACCTTCGGAAAATGACACACGCTCCCTGGTATATATCAAACCAAACCTTACACGATGATCTTGGCATTCCATTCATCAACGAAGTTATACAAGAAAGAAGTAACCAACTTACAACACACAGCTATCATCTCATACAACCACTTCTACATCACCAAGACAACAGAAGACTGAAGCGATGCTGGACAATCGACCTCAAATGACAAATACGAGGACTCCCTATTAGAAGGGTTCTCATCATGTCTTATAAGGATTCTTAGTATTAAGGTTCTATGTTAGCACATTAGCTTGTAGAATATCCTTGTTCGGAATGTAAAATTTTTATTAACAAAAAGTAAATATAAATTTAAAAAATTAATCAAAAGATTACTTTCAACGAGTGGCAGTTCTAGAAATAAACGGAGTGGAAGTGAAGCAAAGACTGAAGAGGGGTGCCCACAAGGATCATGTTGTGGTCCAGGGTTCTGGAAGCTTCAGTATAATTCGTTATTAAATAGGGATTTTACCAGCAACGCAAAGGCAATACTCGGCAGAAAGTTAAATAATCTGAAATTTGCAGATGATATCGCCCTATTGGTAAATGGCAGAAAAGGTTTGGAACAAATGCTCAGAGATTTAAACGAAGAAGGCAAGGAAATTGGACTGTAAATGAACTATGACAAAACGACAATTATGTCAAACAGAAAAATAAAAAACAAAGTTTGAAAGTCGTGAGAAAGTATCGTACTTCCCAATCAAATATGGAAACAAATTATCGTATATAATGCAACTAGTGATTCCTGATAATCAAATAATTATTTCTGTTTACACTGTAATGCAGCATGCTGTGTGGATGCTTAATTAATTCAATAATAATACCCAGATATCTAATAGGTATCATGTGATAACAGTTGTGTGTAGATAACTGGTGGGAGTAGTAATGGGCAACCAGTGTGGTTGTTTACACGAAGTGAAAAAGTATCTGGAAAATAACGATAAAATAATCACGTTAAAGGGCTAAATTTCCTTTAATTGTGAAAGTAATAATTGTATATTTGATACGTAATAGCAAGACAACCTTCTTTACGATCACATTTGACTAAAGGTCACAACTATTATTCAGATTAGAACTTCAAGATTGTTTGAAGCCATTTGAAGTGGCAATTTTTGCTTCAACCAGTAAAAGGTGCAAGTGTTTGTGGCATGCTGTGCTACGATATATCCAAATCGTAAGGGGTCATAGAGCTGCAACGAGCTATTTTGGTCGTGAACAACCCAAAGGAGGTGTTTGCAGGCTACCATTCAGTTAGGAGCTGATAGAAAATACACTCAGGTACCAGCGATACTTCAAGAAGGTTAGTGCGTATTTCTTATTTTCCATTAAGAAATAAATAAGAAGTTTGGTACGGCAAAATTAGTGAAAATATTTGTAATTTATATTTAGAGAGTAATTTAGAATATTTATTTTTCTAAATTTACATTGATTCAGGTACTCGACGTTTTTGGAAATTATAATTAGAAATTAACATTTTTATTTTGATTTATTGTAATGTCAGACCAATCTTTCAAATACTAAGTGATTGAGTAAGAAGATTGAATTGAATGTACAAGAGAGTGTAATTGACCAAAGAAGTCAATTTGATAATTTAATAATTCAGTCTTCAAAAATAAGAAGATTAATACGTTTAACATTAACCCATTCAGCTGAGGACGAAAGAGAGTCTCATTGCTTAATAGCTGTCTACCCGAGGTAATTTTTAAATTAGAATCACATGACATAATTTCAAATGTCATATTTTCATTAGTAAGAAATGTCAATTGAAAATAATTCAATAAGTAAAAAGGTAAGTGTTTGAGAAAATATTCTTGATAAGCAACTGGGTATATATTCATATACGAGTAATATTTGTTATATAATAAATTTTGGCACCTCAATTGGATATGTGACCAAAGATATATGACAATTTCGCCGACCAACAAGTGGGGCTGAGAAAATTGTATGACAGCACAAGATATATTGTTTGGAGCAAGGACGAGCGTGATTGTCTAGAACAATATATCGAATGGAAACAGAAATAATTTGATAGTCAAGAAGCCACGAGTTGCGTTCGGCTAGATTACATCACGAGTCAATAAACGTTTGAACAGTTTATTTATAAATAATAAAAGTACAGGTAGTGTGGTTGCTATGACGATTGTACTTTTAGTAGATAGCGCGATGTTTGTGAAGGTATTTGACTATCAGTTAGTAGTCAAGAAGCTATATGATTACCACCGTTGCTATGTACATTATCAAAAGTTAGTACATGCGTACTATGCATTTTGCCATTTTTCATTGGTTGATGTTATAGGAAGTGGTATAATCACGGGCAGGGACAATATAAGTAGTACACTTAGTATCGATGTTTTTTTTATGAATATTATGAGTTATAATCCCAAAGCTGAAAATACGAGCTCGTAGGACGAGTTTTATTTTATTGCATTAGAATTATAACGAAACGTTATTCTTAAAAATATATAGCTTATTAGACGTACTACGAATTATATTTAGGAAGAGACTATAATAATTGAAATATATACCAGAGGAAGCGTAATATTATTTTATTACATGAGTTCATGAGTATCAATGCGAAGGATAAATTTTTGTCCCTAACACACTGTTTGTGGTTTTTCATGCTTAAAGTGCACGTCCTAACCTAGAAAAAGCAACTGACATTTATAAATTAGTTCATTTGACACGTCAAACCAAACCAAAGTTAGATCGTACCAAATCGAAAATCGCGAGTCACTATAGTGTCAGTATGGTAGAAGGTCCTATTAGCCAACGTCTTAAATTTAAGAGATTATGATTGGCTCAAAATTAAACGAATTATATTCTTACTATAATATAGTGAAAAATAAAATCTGTTTAGTGAGGAGGAACACATGGTATTGTATTATTATTATACAGTTTGTTTCACTTCTTAGCTTCACACCCCTCTATCTTCCTTATTTATTTCCTGATAATTTCAGTCAGTTATACTACTACTTTCTAGTTTTTTTCCATCAATTTTTGATTGCAGATTTGCCATAAAATTGTATAAAAATTGCTAAAATAACTCCTTTAAAGGTTAGTATAGCTGACCAAAATTTAAAATCGATCAGAAGATAAATAAGAAAGATGCAAAGGTGTGAAGCGCATTGTAGATATAGAAGACGTTAAAGAGGAAAATTTTGGGTTCACCCATGTATTAGAATATTCTGCGATTGTATAATTATATAAAGGGGGTATTTCTCTACATCCCTTGTGATTTTGGTATTAATAACTTGTTCAATCATATTATCCATTTGTTGATTTCTTAGAATCCAGTTGGTAACTGGTAGCCCAAATTGGTTACAAACCATTAGCCGATCTGTAACTTCGTGAACGGACCTCCATATAAATACATTAGCGGTGATAAGCAAGCAACTGGTGAGTGATTGTAGTTTAAATTGCTTTACTTTTCAGTTACTTTCGAGTAACTTCGTGTGCGAAGGGTCTATTATAAATTTATAACTAAAAAAAGTTGCCTGTTGTAGTCTTTTAATTGTTTCACTCAGTTCCTATTCCTATTTTTCCAGTTTTAACAGTAAACAATAGATCATATTTAATGTGCGGATGGCCTCGCGAGCAAATGCTTGCCTCTCAGGCGGCCATCCCGGGTTTGAACCCCAGCAACTCTAAGGTTTAAAAATCATACGCTTCCTGGCTACCACGCTAACACCTGTGGTAGTCGTTAACCTCTAACAAGGGAACGCTTCCTCACGTTCGACGGGTAAGGCTAGCCACCTACCCGGCCAAAAGGAAAAGAGGACTCACAGCACCACTTTGTGGTTAAAACAGGCCATAATAATAGGAAGAAGAATTTATTTGATATTTGATGTTTAGCTTAATAATCCCAATCTTGGGCAAAGTCTTCCTTCTTTTTTCCTTCGTTTACTTTGTTCCTTAAGTTCTTTTCCAGATCGTTTATCATTTCCTCTTCCCATCTTCCAACTGCTCTCTTTTGGTTCCATTCTGTGATTGGTTTTGCCCACCTCCCTTCTTTTAGTAATCTCTTTAAGTGACCAGCCCAGTTCCACTTCAATGATCTGGATCTTTGAACCACATCATCGATCCCTGTTTGTCTACAAATTTCAATATTTGCTACCTGGTGTTTCTAGTGGATGTTGAGGATTATCCATTCCATTTTCATTTGGCTTCTCCTTAACTTTGTACTACTTTGTACTATAAGTTTTTTTTAGGATCTAGGTATCTGGGAAATCACATTTGAAAATATTCTCCACCCTATTCCTATTCTTCTGAGAATATAATTCTTTAAATTTTGAGCAAATCATCTTTTAAATTTAAGACAATGGCCAATAGGACCTTCTATCATGCTGACAATATAACTACTCGCAATTTTCGATTTGCTACGAGCTAACTTGGTTTGGTTTCACGTGTCAAATGAACTAATTTAGAAATGTCAGCTGATTTTTCGAGGTTAAGTTGAGCGTTTTAAGCATAAAAAGCTACAAAAAGTGTATCTCGGACAAACATTTATCATTAGCACTAATACTCATAATAATCATAATCATAATCATTTATTAGTTCCAAAAGATCTGATACAGATATAGAACACGTTCAAGAAATGTAAATGTAAATCTAATATCTAATATTAATATGTATACCTAAAAATCATTCATAAACTCATTAACAGAATAGTAACATCCGTCCAATAATAAGTTATTTACATATTTCTTATAACTACTAGCGCTCATGTTTGTGCAGCTAGTAGGCAATTTATTAAATAAAATGATTGCCATATATACTGGCGAATTCTTAAACAGGGTCAGTCTGTGCTGAAGAATGGCAAGCTTATGTTACTCAGGTAGGTAGTAAAATAGTATTCCACTCCTTCTATATATTTTAAATCATTATATTTTCTTTCTAAATATAATTCGTAGATGCCTAATAAGTAGCGTCCGTCAAATGCCATTTTGCCATGTTTCTTACTGTAGGCCCCTTTAGGGCTAGATTTCGTATTTAGGCGTTTCACATAGTAAGGGGTGGAATGAACTACATTTGTTGGTGCCATAAATGCTATAAAATGCCCTTTTTCGTGATAAATGCTATATTTTGAATAAATGCCATATTTTACTTCTATATTTCAATCAAAATCAATATTATGTGGTTAATTCACAACAAAAGGGCTTACAAATTTCAAAATAGACATGCAGAAGTTTTGGTAAGTGCCAGGTACTAAGGTCGATGACCCGGGGCGGGGGTGACCACTCGTTGCGCGCCTCAACGCTCAGGTAAGTATCCCATTACGCCCACTCGTCAACAAAAACCCCGCGCTCTCCCCCTTCCCTTCAATGCACCTCGGATACCTACGTTCCACTCATTTGCCTTGTGTCCGTCGTTTTTATCATATCACTTTGTCTTTTATATTTGTGTTGTGGGATTTTTAATATTAGTGACATTTTTTCTAAAATTTCAACTTTTTGAAATAAATCCTTACCATTTTTTATGCTTTATTTTGAAATAAATGCCATTTTGCTGTTATATTTTAAAAAAATACGGGAATATTTTGACGGACTCTACTAATAACCTATAATTTTTTAAGAATATCAGTTTGTTATAATCCCAATGAATGAAAATACAACTCGTTCTATGGACTCATATTTTCAGCTTTGGGATTATTTAATTATCCATAATAGGCATACTACTTATTATATTGCCCCTGATTATTTTTTTTTGTAGAGATTTCAACCAATCAGAAGGCTGGATTTAGTTAAGTTATCTTGTATAATTTCGATTATACTATAGTAACTTCACTAGGCGACGCAACATATAACTTTTGTCAACTTGATGTTTGTTTTCATGGAGATGACTTTCAGCTAGGTTAATACAAACAAATCTAGCTGCCAATAAGATATTTATTTGTTCCTAATAATAAAATTTACTCAAAAAATAATAAAATCGAATACAATGCGTACTTCAAACAGGTTATACGTCTCAAACTTCCTGCACATTAACAAATCGTGTCATTTAGGACATTAGCTAATAGAACCTTTTACCATACTGACAATATAGCAACTCGCGATTTTCGAATTGTTTCAGGTGTCAAATGAACTAATTTATAAATGTCAGTTAATTTTTCTAGGTTAGGTCGTGCACTTTAAGCATGAAAAACAACAAAAAGTGTGTTGACAAACATGGATCATTAGCATTGATACTCACAGAGGGTGCAAAGATTTAAATCAAGATTTAGGTGTTTTAAGGTGAGTAGATTTTTAAATTAATTAAAATGAAGTTGTATTAAAATCATGTATTTCTTATCTTCTTAATAAGGAAAATGGTGTTGTATGTTGTACTACTATGAAAAGACCTATTTTACCTACATTTTTACTTCCCTCGTCTGAAAGACGGAGGAAGTATTGTAATAACGAAAAAATCACCTTCCGAGATTTCTTCAGATCTTTACCTTTCAGGGTCCCTAGATGATGAAAAACAGGTTTTCTCAATTCTGTCTGTCTGTTGGCGATATAACTGAAAAACTATTTGTCGGAAGAAGATGATATTTTACATACTTGGCATGAAACCGTGAAAATTTCAGACAAATATATATATATATATATATGGTGAGCACCTTAAAAATAAAATTTTGTTTTAATTTAAAATAGAAGGAAGTAATAATTTTCACATAGGTCAGGCTTTACACTTGTCAAAAATAGGACTCAACCGATACAGGATAATGTTACAAAAGAGTCGAAACGTTTCAACAATAAGACCGTTCCGTTAAATAGAGGCGTGCGCCGCACTCATTTCAATTAGGCTCGATGGCGCAGTTCGACTTATCGATGCAGTTACGATCGCTACACAGATGAGGTTACAATCGCTATGCAGATTAAAATTATTCGAAAGCAGCAACCTTCAAGGGATGTATGCAAGCACCTACACCTACCCCACATGCGTTATTATTCGGTTAATGTTTAACTACCCTTAACTAGATAAAAGACGGGAAACGAAGCCAGTTCTGCTAGTTTGCGCTTTAGTTCTAATTGAACCAAGAAAAACTTACATTTACCTCAGTTGACTACTTGTCAGTTTTTGTACTCTGTACATCACTAAGCTCAAATAGTTCTGTGTACTTTTATATTTTCTGAAAATTGTGCTCCAATAAAAAAAATGCATTTTATGTAGAACAGAGACAAATTTAAAATTAAAACTAACTAGTTTATTCTATTTGCTTTATAAACGATGTTTGGATTAGGTGTCGTAAGTAATACGTACTAGCCGAAATTCGCAATATTTTACTTCAAAATTGATTGGTTTAGAATAAAACAGTCAACGCATAGAAACATCAATCGTTTTACACAAATAGTGTCATTTGAAGCAGTAGTTTTACATGTTTCAAATAGAATATTTTAAGTCAACTTCTCGACAAACTTTACAATTTTTCCGAAGCCTTCATAACTCTGGTTCCGCCACTGTCAAATTAATGTTTGTTTCTGCGTGAAATAAATTACATAAATAATCAATTTTCTTTTACTTTAATTTCCTAAACCGTATACCACATAACTAGTATTTCTCTGATCAGTAGACGTCGTGTGCAACTCCAGTGTTCATTCGTCATAAGCTAAGCACTGAAATTCCATTGCCATTCTAATACCTATGCATGTTTTAATATTGCACAATAAAAACAAATCTCGACTCACCTATGATCACACTGATTGCATTTATGCATCTTGGTTGCGGGCATGCTTTTCACAGTTTTCACATATGGCACTGCCAGGGAATCGCCACGCGACCCACATTTTGCAACATGAATCTTTAAAACTTGTTCATTACCAAAATGCGAGTTGCACTTGCTGCACTTGTACGTTTGCAAACAGGGGTACTGTAAGTTACGGTTATTGTTTACATTAGTGTCCTTTACAATCACACTGGTACTAACCAAGCCAGCATTGTCGCAGGTCTCGGTTTTTACATAAATATTATTTTTAGCACTTGCTTTATTTACTTCCTTCTTAACGTGTGTTTCGCAAGTTTGACGACACACTTTCGCTTCTTGTTTTAGTGCATGTCCAGAATCGGGGCTTTGGACGTTTCGTTCCCCCTCGGGTGCACCGTTTTGGGGATATTCTTGCTTGACTACCCTGCCTTCACTATAGTTGTGATCTGAGTGCGCAGAGATGTCCATAAGCTCCGAGTTGTCCCTCATCGATATGGTGGGACCCTGCTCCTCCTTAATAAACGTATCACCTACCTCGAACTTCACCACAAATGCTTCAGCAACACTTACTCTGTCGTAATCTTCAGAAATTAACGGAACTTCTGTTTTAGCGTCCAGTAGACCTCTCGCTGGAATGTCCACTTCTTTGCTGCCACCATCATCAGCACAGCTGTGAACTCTTTCACAGCTTTCCGACTCGCCGTACTCGGATGCCCCTTCAAGACACGCCATTTTGTGCACTTCCTATTTCTAGGATTCAATCTTATAGTTTTGCACCAGATCACAACGGAACTCGAAAATCGTCTGCAAACGTTAGAAGGTTAGACAATGAGTTACATCACGCCTACTTATTTGAAGGCGTTTCTGGTCATTTGAACTACTAGGGGCTCCTTCCGTACAGGACCGAATTAGCACATCAGATTTCACCGTAAAATTATGACCATGAGATGAAAATTGAATAACATTTTAACGACTCCATGTATTTGCAAAAAAATAATATAATCGAGATCGTGATCAACGAAAATTGTTCATTTCAAAATACTGTTTTTACGAAAATAATGAAATGTCAATAATATATGTATTATCCCTTGACTGCAGGGTCTGACTGGCCCATTGAGAAAATGTTCAAAAATCGAGAAACTTTGACTAGAAGCGACATCTCTTAAAAATGCTACTGCCATAACATTTTCTAAAAAACTATATCTTTTTGTAATACGAAAAGCGGAAAGATGTTTGCCAGAATTCATTACATTTATAAAAAATATTTTCTTTATGACCTGTAAATTACATTGCAATCTAAAAGCCCAAACTCCTTACAAGCAAAGGTAAAAATGCGAATAAACTTAAAACAGTTAGAATTAATTGAATAAAAGTGCAAGTTTGTTACATTTGTTTATTTTGAAAGGAATATGCTAGCTCGCCATTTATTGTAGGACAGTTCTTTCAAGTGTATTACTTAGGTAAGTATATTTGTATGTCAACTTAAATTCATTTTTTCTATGTCTCCTTAAAGTTTGATAAACTTTCGACACCGATGGCCATGAATTTGATTTATAATATCTATATAATCCGTATCTCATTCGATATTTTTAGTGGGATATCTCTATTAAACAGAGCATTTTGTAGAGAAGTACATAATTTTTTTAAATTTAATTTTATAGCATAACAATTAAGAAGAATGATGATTATTATTATTTAGTATAGCTAAATAAAAAGTAACATTTTTTTAATACTTCTTGTTCAAATATTACACCCCAACGTATCTTTTAAAAATATCAATTTTTTAAACATATTAGGAAATGGATAATTAAAAAGAATAAGAAAAAATCGCAATAAAGACTTTGATGGCAATAAAGCCGTTTATATATAAGAAATAAGAAGCAGGGTACTGATCGGCTACTAAAGCAACATGAACGGCATGCAATACAAAAAATATATATTTTTTGTATTGCAGCGTGGTTGTTGTTATTATTATTTTCCAAAAGTGCAGGACGTAAAGTGGCTGTGTTAGGATCTTCTTGGTTGTTACTAGTATGCAGTTACCACTACTAAGTCTTGGAAGCATACAGAAATAATAACGAATCAAAGTAAACATTTAACTCCTTTAAATTTCGTCGAGTTTTAAGTTTCCTTGGAAAGTAATTATGCAAAAAAATTTTTCTGAATTTCTCCTGTTGCAATATGAAATAAATTGTTGTTAAATTCGAACAAATCTTTAATTATTATTATTACCAGGGCTGTGGAGTCGGTCACAAAAAATCCGACTCCGACTCCGCCTCCGACTTCTGATATTTTAGTAGTTTGAATCCGACTCCGACTCTCGACTCCGACTCCGACAGTACTAGAATATTGATACCCCCCCCCCCCCCATTCCTTTTCATCTACCTGATAAACTTTACGGGCTCATAACGAATTTCACAAGTTTTGCGGAATGTGGTTGATTATAATAAATTTCATATTTACAAATATTGCATTCACGGTTTCCAGCAACGTACTGATTTCACGTACAAATACACAGAGAGGTTTCCAAACGTAAATGAGAAAAAGGATAAATTTTACTTTAAGAAGAATACATTTCATGGCAAATTTTTATAAACGTACAAATGCCATTGTTATAACAAGACAGTTTCTTACCTGCCTACTAAACTAACAGTACTAACTACATTCCGTAGTAGATTATTTTCTTAAGGGGTCATTTACTACCAGCCTACATAATACAAGTTTACTGAGTCATAGGAAATTCAAATAGTCTGACGTCTGAGCAGGGTTGAGCAGATTTAAATTATTTGATTAAAATAATGAATTTAATGGAGGAATTTAATATTATCAAAATCATTGATTTAAATAATATTTTTTAAATTTTGCCAAATCAACAAAACAAATACACCAGTGACCTTCAAATATTGCCAATTAAACAAAAACACCATGAACAGTAACAATATAACAAAATGCTGAAACTGACTTTTAAAATACATCTTGAAACAGTTAAAACAAAAATAATCTGCACTATGAAAGTTAGAAATTAGACGAAATACTAATAATAGTAATAATACATACTATGCTTGTTTTATTGTTAATCACTAAAACAGTTATTGGTAAGATATAGAAAAACCGTCTACTACGCTGTGCAAGGACAAAGTCGGCATTTTTTAAATAGTTTGTTAGGAATTTAAATTTACAAGCGGTGGTCACACTGATTCTAGAACACACTCTGCACACTCGTGGATCTATGAATTAACATATTATAGCAGTGCACGTGCATTTTCATAAACTAACATAAATAAGAAAAATCGATTTTTATTAACCCTGAGTCTGTCTTCAAATAGTCAGTACTACAGTCGTTCAAATAGTTTGATAGCTTTTGTCATTTTTATAAAAAATTTTTTTTGATAAGTGGGAGTCGGAGTTGGGTAATTTATAAGGACTCCGATTCCGACTCCGACTCCACCCTAAAAGTTCCGACTCCTCGACTCCGACTCCAGACTCCGACTCTGACTCCACAGCCCTAATTATTACTATTGATTAAACCAAATAACTTTCTCGATATCTCACCATCGGTATCTGCTTCAATTCTTTATATCTACTGGAAACTGTTACAAACAGGGGATTATTAAGGTCTCACCGGGTAATTTTCCATATGTGTACAACATCTGTACATTCCAAAAGTATCCGCAGAAAACTAGATGAGTATTGCCACATAGTGTTATGGCAAAACTGATTTTCCAAATTGTATTGGAGCTGCGGATGTCATACATATAAGAAATATGATAACTATAAAGAAGTTTTCTCAAAAAATTTGTTATATTTTCAATTTGGAAAACAACTTGGTAGAACTTCTTCTTTCTGCGACCATCTTGGTGGAATTAGTTCCTGTCAACTCTGGATCACTCTAAGCGAGGGCTGCGCTTTAGCGGTGAGCGATTAAATTTAAAAAGAGAAGGGACTTAACGCTTCAAAGAAGCAGACGTACGATCAGGTACACCGATGCTCTCACGTAACAGCATCGGCAGTCATACGGGAGGGGATTTTATTGTTATTCAGGGCGTTATTCCCAAAAATAAGTTGATACTGCGTTTGCGGAATTATTCTCCGTAGTGTTAGAAATTACTGTGAGTCCTGATTGCCATTGTGTCTATCACTACGAATTCCAGACCATTACATGGATTTTTTTCAGCTCTGTGCGGGCAGCGTTGGTGAAACATCTCATCGTCTTCCAGCCGTCTCTCCCGCATATCTAGTCGCCCGCCAAAGAAGCATATTTTCCGTCTTTAGGTGCTAGGCAGGCCCACAAGCCGATAACAGACACCTCTGTCGAGTGGAGAGACTACAGGCTGATCATTAGGTTAGAATTTGTCCTTAATTCGCATGTAATAACAGTGCCTAATCATAAATTGTTTCATCGAATTTGAAAAGACTGAATTAGAATAGTATGGAATGAACTTCTAAGTTAAACATCAACCATAAATTAATTTAAGTAATTGCGTACGTAGCAGATGGATTTGAAGTCGGATGTTTGAATCTAATCGAGTTCTGCGCTGTGACGTCATATAGGGCGCTGATAATTTAGAATTTTTTATGTGTAGGAGCACTGATTTCTGTTAAATCTGCGTGTGTGTGTTCAATATATCGACTTTTGTCATATTTTTAAAAGATTTTTCCGAGTAACTTTCCAATATTGGTCACGTTTTTGTTCCCCGTCTGTTGGGCTACACAGTACATATTTCGAAACAACCACACTACTTGATAGTTCGGATCCATTCTGGCCGACTTCTCTTGTCTTTCGACACAAGCGGTTAGAATTACAGGTCAGGGATATTTTTCTCAACATTCCGTGAACCGGGCATCGCAACCATCACCCTTGCTCTTTCTGCTGCAATTGAAACGCATCGCTTGTCGAATCTTTATGGAGGCCAGTTATTGTGGATTTTAAATTATCGTAATTTTGTAACTAACACATAAATACCAGTTTACCAATTTTATTTGCTTTCTGTTTTTCGGGATTTCTGCTGCATTTTTATCTGTAGAATAGTAGACAGGGGTATACCAGGCGACAATGAGACCAGGGCCATGCCTCTACCTCCGTTACTTATGAATGCATGTCTATGAGGTTTGACACCATAATACTGGATATAATTTCGGATTGTGACACAGATGTAATCAAAATGGCCGACTTCCGATTTCACCGGAAATAACACTAACTTTGATTTTTTAAATGGATCACCCTATGGATTTTATGTCTACGAGTCAAAATACATACAAGGGTGTTGTCAAATTTGTTAAATATTTCAGAAAAATATTAAAAAAAATTAATTATTTTTCAATTTTAGATAAAGATAAAGTAATGCATGCTGCATATCGTTAGATTGGTAATTACATTTTATATCTAATGACATGATGACTCTTAGTAAGTGCCATTTAAAAAAGTGTCTTTTTCTTAGAAAACGAGTTTAGCAAATTGTATTCTTTTTTTAAGGGTTTGTTATTGGCCTTATTGATAAGATAGCTAATATTATGAGTTGCTGGAGTCATTTAGAACAGATTTTTTCAAGTCACGGCTTTCTATAGTTGAAAATAAAATTTGTTGCTGGAAAAAATGTAAATTTGGTAAGGCTATTGTATGTAATTTGACTCGTAGATTCGGAAAATCATAAAATATACGGGGTGATCCGTTTAAAAATAAAAGTTAGTGTCATTTCCGGTAATACCGGTCAATTAGAAATTATGTCTAGTATGTTCACATAAAATTTTATCTAAATCGATTCATAAATGAAGAAGATATAAGGATATAAGGCCCTAGCTTCATTGTCAGCCGGTATATGCGCGCTACACGGCGATTGCGGGGAGAACTTTCTTTTGAGTGCGATAAACAATACCAAATCTTTAACTGCGTCTTTTAATATACGAGCTGCGTTTTTCTAAGTAAGTAAACGTGTGGTCAAGTCAATGGTGACATATTTATCAGAGACACGATGCCTTACGAGGAAAGAAGAAAAGATGCCCGAAGCATGGAAGCGAAAAGTATTGAAGAAAATATACTGATGTGAAGAAACGAATGCAACGTAAACTTACGAGCCAAATTATAAGCAGAAGGATAAGCTGAGCAGGATGTCTTCAACGAATGGATCATAGACAAGGTGTTGATACCAAGAGCAAGACGAGTCGCTAATGTGATGTGATTTTCTGGGACTCGATATACAAAATTGGAACAGAAGACTTAAAAACTTGAAGAAATGAGATTAGCCACCGCACTCTACTATAGAATACAGGGCGTTGCAACCTAAGAAAGAACAAAACACTTTCGTGGTGCTTAAGTAAGTAGGGGATAGAGAAAATATTGTGTTATACAGGGTGTTAGGTAAACATGCGGCAAAAATTTAAGGGGTTATTCCTTGGCCTATTCTAAGAATATTTTGTCCTATGATGATTTCTGAAAAAGCCCTTTGTTTCGAAGATACAGGGTGAAGAAGATTTGCGACAGTAACAACATTTTATTATCAAAAAGTACATGTAAAGTTGCTCAATATACAATAAATGTTCGAAATGACTTCCTCCGCCAGGATACTTGATAAGCTCATTGGCGTACGCCAAACTTTTATTTACATTAATGATTTCAAAACATATCGAATATGGTTGTCGCAAATTTTCGTCACCTTGTAACTTCGAAACACAGGGGTTTCTCA
This sequence comes from Agriotes lineatus, assembly GCA_940337035.1. NCBI lineage: Eukaryota > Metazoa > Arthropoda > Insecta > Coleoptera > Elateridae > Agriotes > Agriotes lineatus. Next base: position 71,686,928 of record OW679203.1, read on the forward strand.
GAAATCATCATAAGACAAAATATTCTTAGAATAGGCCAAGGAATAACCCTTCGAATTTTTGCCGCATGTTTACGTAACACCCTGTATATAAGGAATGAAATTGAAAAAACAGCAAATGTTGAAGTAACGGCGAGCATGCTGATAGCATTGGAATTCAACAAATGCAGTTTTACTTAAAATTGGTCATGTGGCTGTTATTATTTTGTTACCTCGCCATATATTAAAATAAACATCTGAGAGGACGGAAAAATGTATGTTTAGTTGTAATTATTGTAACTGGATTCAAATACAAGTCTTAATTAAAATGACGATAAAAGTAGTTGAGTAAGTATTTTATATAGGTAACTCTAACAAATTATTTGCATTATTTATATCTTCATTTCGGCTGTATAGCCATAAATACAAAATAAATAATAATATATAATTAGTGTTTTGTTGCAATTTTGGGTAAAACCAAGCCACATTTTAGCAACTCGAGTGGCCTTATAGAGACAAAGAGGATATCGCAGCAGATCAGGAACAATAATTTCCTGTTATTATTCCTGGCCTCGGTATAATTAGTAGACCATGACCTATACAATTCTGTAGTATATTCAGTTGACTAATGTATATCGTCCCATGGACGCGTTGCAGTGCTATCATGATGTGATACAGCTTTCTATTGTAATTTTTTGTCTGTACATTATAGTTTAGAACGCAGAATGGATTTATTACGCCAATTCTCCGTAAAGCAAGAATATGTTATTGAAGATTACTTGGCAGAAGCAGAAGAACAGCAGGAATGTGTTAATGATAAATGGAAATATCATTTTCATCAGTTAAATGGAAAAGGTAATTTTCAAAGACGTGAAATAATGACATTCATGTTATAAATTGTAGTCAAGCAAGAACACAACCTTGAAACTGAGGCGAATATGTTATGTGCGAATGAGGCTTCTAATAAAAAGTGTACAATCAGTATCAAATCTGAAGAGATAAAAATGGAACCATTAGGGAATGAGCAGCTGGACATTAAGGACGAACCGATTAGTACAAGTAAAGATGGTACTCTTCAAGAACTGTACAGCTGCCTTGTATGTGGTTATAAAACGGCTGGTAAATATAGATTCAAACAGCATGTGAACATCCACGAAGGCCATAAACCCTTCAAGTGCTACGAATGTAAATTTGCGACCGCTCGGAAGAGCAACTTGCGAATGCACATGAACGTTCATATCAGGGAAGAGCTTCACCAATGCGAACAGTGCGAATACAGAACTATCTGGAAACACTACCTGCGAAAGCACGCCAGGAGCCATAATGAGGAGAAACCATTTAAATGCGAAGTGTGTGATTACAGGACGAGGTGGAAACATAACATGCCTGTTCACATGTCTATCCACGTTGGTAGGACGCCCTTCAAATGCAGTCAATGTGGCTACACGGTGACCCAGAAGAAACAATTGCAGCATCATTTGAAGTCACATCAGCAACTCAATTTTTAGAGTTGGAAGTGTGATTGTAAAGCAAAGACTTAGTTTAAGGAAGCACCTAACAGTTTATGTTGCAGAATGATTCATTAAATGTAAGTCATAGTGTGCTTGAAGGTTTTTTCTGAAGCAAAACCTTTTTAGTGTAGTGTGTCAATTGAAATTATATATAAGAACTGATAGCTTGAAAAAACATACAAGAAAACTTGATATACATACAAAAATAATTGTATGTTAATATTACGTAATTATTCAAGTTGTTTTCTAATGAACAGGTCAATAATAAATGTTTTTCGTTCTATTCATTAGTTTGCAATACAGGAAATTCTTGCATTTATCTGCCAGGTCTTTACAATGCAATCATGCTGCATTCATTGAAAAAATTCGAGTAGTGGCTGTTTACCCTAAATAACAAATTTCAATGAATTAAATTATACTTATTACTACACTTTACTTTGCAATCGGTACTTATGGCAGACATATTTTTTGCTTCTTACACAATAATTATTAGCAAACTACAATGCTACATCTTGCACACGCTTACTACACAAGACACAACACATGCGTATTTCATCTACAAACATACGCACCTGCACCAAATATCTCTTTGATCGTGCACAAAACCAGCTGTTATCAGACTATTCGTAAGAAAGCCTAAATTATACTTATATTGATCTAGGAATGCCCTATTACTATTTGCTTAACATGTAACTTAATAAGGTTATTTTATTTTTTACGTTCTAAAGATTCAATACCCAATTGAGGTCAGTAATTGGATTACTAGAAAGTAATTTCAATTACTACAAGTAATTGAAATACTTTATAGTAATTTAATTAGGCAAAAGTAGTTGAGTAATTGAATGTAGTAATTAATTACTTGCAAAAAGTAATTGTCAAGTACTTTTGAACTAAAGTGGCAATTACCAATTACAATTACCGCATTTTGAAAACTAATTCAATTCTAAGACAAATAAAAAAAGTAATTTAATTACAAAGTAATCTAGCACCAAGTGGTGGACAAGGAAATCTGGAACGATTAAAACCTTTTATTTAAATCGCCGATGCTTGTTACAAGGGACTCCCAGTTTACGACATGTAACAGATTTAAAGTGTGCTCAGTAGGTAAACAGGGCGGCAGGGGTAAATAGGAGAGTGTTTACTCTCATGTTCAAAATAATTGTATATTAAGAGATGCGAGGCTACCGGAATAAAATCATATTAATCTCACTGTTTTTCAACTAGCTCCTTGGCGATGAAAAACAGTGTGCGCTGCTCAACTCCGACATTTGAACCTTACGTTGTTTCTGGATCTCTGAAGATGCTTACTTGACTTCAAAATATGCGGAACTGCACTGCGCTTTACAAATTTAAATCATACAGGAAAGGTCACTGTATTAAGATAACATTAATAACACTAAATTTGAGCTAACAAGCAGTTCAGCTTTGTAGATGCGACCAAAACAATTGCTAAGAAATCTACCTGTTTGTTATCACCCAGACTAGCAGATGTGCCGCTTGCGATATAACCCCACAGGGAAACCCAATATTGATATACGTACAAAGTCTTATTCGAAAAAACTGAGGAGACGTAACAGCGCATAACGTGCGCTCTGAGGTCTAGGTTGACGCCCTGGTTTTAGAGGACCTTACGGAGCTTGAAGAACTCACATAATACATTCTTAATGCGACATCTATTTTGCACGAGTGGTTCCAGTCTTCTTTAACCGTAGATTCAAGGTGCGTCACATTGGCTATCCTCTGGAGATTGACTCCTTAGTTACTACCACGTACTCGGTCATCTTCACTTACAGTATATAGGAATAGCTGCGGTTCCTCGTAGCTGTCAGCCAGTAGAAGGTTGCCATCTGCACTTTGAATGTTGTTGACGATGGTAATGCCGTTTTCTGCTTCAGGGTAAATTTTCCTGAATATGTGCTCAAAGTAGCAGATTGAAGATCTGGGGTGACAATATATATCCCTGCCTTACTCCTCTTCGTATCCCGACTTCTTCCTATCCTGAAAGTCCTACCCTAATGTTGACTCTCTCTTGTCAGTAAATATTGGCTCTTGGCTTTCCCGAGCGTGTAGCCGGTTGGTAAAGCGTTTGCGCTTGTAGTCGGCAAGTAGTGGGTTCGAAACCCACACCAGGACATGGATTACATCTCACGCTCTTTGGCTATCATTGGTGGTCGTGACCCCTTCAAAAGGACATTCTTCCTATCAATGAGTTAGGCTAGCCACTTACTCAGCCTGCGGGTGAAGATGGCTTATAGCGCCACATTCGGCGTGGTAATAACAGACTTTCAGCTTGTACTAAGAGGAAAAAAAAGAAGAAGAAACCTACATTTTTTTAGGTTAATTTCAATTTCTAACGCCACTTTTTCTGGCCCATTTAGTTTTAAGCCTTTTTGGGCAAAGCTGTCCCTGCCAGTTCGTCTTCACTGAATCAGACTCGCAATATTAGCTTATCGCAGGGAAACGGTTGATTACGCAGCCAACTTCTGCAGATTCGTTAGAAATTCTCTGATGTTAAACTTTGCGTTCGAGCAGGGAGATTGCGTTTCTTGCAGCTTGACTTAGCATTTAAGTCGAGGACATGCTTGAGCGAGGTGCAGTATAACGAGGATAAAATTGCGAGTCTCCGAATGTGATAAAGTTACGTTTTTAATTACGGCTAAAACAACTACATTACAATGGTCCCTGGCCATATTATTAGCTACAGACTGTACTACCAGAACAATAGCGCCACTTGAGTTGGACTACGCTGTTTCACGCATAGTGGATTTTATGCAAGTTCTTCCGCCCACACAACCAAAAATCAGTTATCATCTTTTCCGACTGCTTCATCGCAGCAGCTTTTAAGTTGGATCCCCTCTTTGAGGGCTACCGCTTTCAGCAGCATTCTCACATTTTGCCAGTCTTTTCTCCTTGGGCTTGTGGCGACGCTCTCCGAGAGCCAAATGCTTACATCAACCCATCACGTTCACCTAACTGCTTAAGGTAATTGAAATTACATTGTATGCCGTTCTGGGTGCTCGCTAAAGTGTATTCGATTATAAGCAACGCTGAACGTTAGCGTAGCGTTTTTAATTATTGAGTTGCGTTTCCTGCGATTAGCTATAGACAATAGTTAGCCCTCTTTTAGGGGCACGGTTATTTAAATGATTGGCTCTTCAAGCACTTGCTGAATAAATAATTAAAATCGTCAGTAGCTTGTATGATGACGGCGTCCCCAAGGGTATCTTTTTAAAATTGTTTATACATATGTAGCCCTTATTTAAAATTTCATATACTTAATAGATGTTTTGTCATATTTTGCATTTATTTTATTGTATTTTTTAATTAAGTGTGACACGGTCTAATCCCGGTAGTCGTTTTTTATTTAATGACAATGGCCGTAAAAGCCTGCGAAACCATCTGTATTTTTTAATGTTTTGTTAGGAATTGTACAGCACTTAGCAGAGCACCAATAACATCAAAAGATAAGTTCTAACGGCAAGCGCTGTCACATTTCTCGACCCAAAGCACCGTTCATTTCCTATCTTCGATTCTAGGAGATCAACATAAGTCAAAGTACAGAATCCGTGGCTTCAAAGTAACCGTATTTTCTAAGCTCTTTTCTAGCCCCAACGTATGGTTGAGCGAACTCACCCTACTGTCTCGACTGACTTACTAGCCGGGGTAGTTTGATGCAGGGCTAAACTGTTGGAGAAATGTAATCTTTAAATGTAATCGTTTATCAGATTTCACATGCCACCTGGAGGGGCTTCCTATGTAAGTAAAGTCAAGTAACAAACTGCTGCTTCTTGATGAGCTGTTTTGTGTTCTAAGTACTGTTTTGTCCTGTAAACAATATTTGTGGTCTATGTCTGTAAGCTGCAGCGCTCCAACAATCTTTTCGTGCTGGACCTTGACGAATATCTTCTTGAAATGTGTAAAGCCAGAAATACATTGCAATTAACATCGCGGCATCTCTGTATCAGAACCTGAAGACTAAAGAACATTTCTCGAGTGTTGAGCCCATTGCCAAAACCAAATGGCAAGTTGCCGATGCTTCCATCAGCTTGTAAGACTGACTGTTTGGTAGTTTGTACACTTTGTTAAACAGATGACAGGGTTTCCTATATAGCAGCCTTAGAATTTCCGTGTAATCTTTATCTTGATCGCATTCTCCACCTTTTCCTTGGTGATCATAGCTCATAGGTTCTTCGAAGAGCTCTACCATGTATGGCTTCCACACTTAGAGTTGACGGTTCAGGTCGATGACGATGTGGAGGTGGAAAGTATGGTGTCGTTTTTCATATGCTTCTGTTTTTGCATATACCAGTCTGATTTTGCTCGCTTGGTTTACTTTATTTTGTGATTGATGTATTTGCACCCGTGCTCATATGTCTTTGCTTCATAAGGATCAGGATCTCATGACCTCTCTTGCTTCAATCAACGGTTCCATGCCTCATCAACAGGAATGTGATTGAGAGGCATGTGCTTAACTTCTTTCTCCATGTTCTATAACTTGAGTTTCCATTTCTCTATGTCAATTCCCTTGAGGCGAAACCGGATTTGGGCCAGCAGAAGGCAGTGGTCCGAAGAGAAGTCAGCGCCAGGGTAGGTACGTTTGCACTGACTTGATAGTTTCTGTATCTCTGAGGACGGTAACGTAATGGATTTGGTTTCACATCACGTGATCTGGATTGTGTGCTGGGAATTTTTAAGTGTAGAAACGCCGTTTGGGCAACTTGAAATGCATATTCATGATGGTGAGATCATGCTCCTTGTAGAATTACACAAATCGATGATCTCTCTTGTTTCTCACTCTAAGCCCAATTTCGTCGACCGTATGTCCTTCCCTGCCTATCTTGACTTTAGCGGTTATATTTCCCATTGCGATGGTAACTTGATGCTTTGCTTGCTTAAGACAATTCCTGGCATCATTGAAAAATGTAAGAGGATTAAAATTAACTTGTAAAAGAGCGACTCTGTCAGATACAGGAACGAAGCCCATTACAGCTGTCTGTACATCTTTTGAAACGATAAAGATTGCTCCATTGCAATGGTAGTTCCTATCCTCACCGGAATAACAGACGCCTCAAGTGGTCATCATTTTTATGCCCGCATGCCATTGTTGCTTAGGACTGTTGAGCCTCTATCTCCTTTATCGTGATCAGAAAGAGCCACAAACCAGATCTCCCTGTAATGAAGCCTTTCTCCGAAGATGAGCTTGATGTAGTTATCAATCCGTCCGATGTAGAAAAGCTGCGGGGTTAGACGGGATTTATTCTGAGTTTATTAAACATTCCAGCTTCAAAGTATGTATTTGACTTCTTTCATTCTACAATTACATGTTTCGTACCTGTAAACTTCCAAAAGCCTTGAAGAAGAGTAAAATAATTGCAATCCGCAAGCTTGGCAAGGAAGCGGAGCAGCCTGAGAACTACAGGCCTATAGCATGTTAAAATGTCTGTTACAAAATATTTGGAAGGCTGATCTACAATAGAATAGCACCACTACTACACCAAAATATTTCTACCCAGCAAGCGGGTTTCGTTCCCAGAAGAAACTGCTGCAATAGCCACACAACATCGTATCGTTGAAGAAATTGAAGCCATCCTTGCTAACAATCTTCAAATTTTAGACACCTATTTTACCAAGTGGGGTCTACATCCTAATCCAAACAAAACTGAAGTTACAATGTTCGATCTGAACAATAAACTAGAAAACTATTAGCTTGATATTCGCTTTCGTGGAGCCCGACTGAAAGTAGTCCTAAATACCTTGGAGTCACTCTAGACAGAAACTTTACCTATAAGACGCATTTGTAACAGGTTTCTGCTTAAAACACGAACGAACATTATTCAAAAGCTAGCTAATTCGTCATGGGGAGCCAGAGCAGAAATTATTCGAACATCAGCCATAGCTTTGGTTTACTCAGCTGCAGAATATTGTGCCCCAGTTTGGCTCAATAACAAACATACGAATATGGTAGATGTTCAGCTAAATCAGACAATGGGGATAATTACAGGAACACTAAAGTCATCACCCCTACCTTGGCTACCAGTTCTAAATAACATAGTCCCAGCAAACACCAGACGATTAGCAGCGTTCAGTAACCAGTACCAGAAATGCGCTAGTGTACCGACACTACCTATCAATTCCAATGCTCATTTGATAATCAGAAAACGCTTTGGTTTTAAATCTAGACATCCGCCTTGTACACTAGCTACCAAAGAACAGGCTACCGATTTTAATGATCAAGAAATATGGGCAACAGCCTGGGAAGAAGCAGAAGTTAATACTGGTTATCTAATACACAATCCTACTGAACGCGTATCAAGATTTTCTCTTCCACTCAAGCAATGGTGCAGCTTGAACAGGATTCGTACAAGACAAAGTAGAACTAACAAAAATCTGCACAGATGGGGCTTAATCGATTCTTCCAGATGCAACCATTGCGGTGCCCCAGAACAAACCAAGGAGCACATAATAAGATATTATACTACCCAGAAACAGCATTTTACCACTTGCGGATAGCTCTGATCCAAGGTTTGTAAACAGCTGAAGTAAGAGTCAAGAACAGATATTTATTTTCTTTAACTATTGTACAAAAACAAAAAACAATTCTAAAATTATGTACACAAGAAAGAAAATAAAACAAATAATGATGATAATCCAAATTATAAATGGTTCTGGTATCTGGGGCGGTCCGGCTGATAGGGTATATCCGTCCCTTGTCCTGTAATTCAGGTTGCTGTAATTAAAACAACATTAAATAATTCAATTTCGACTTCGTCGTCCCCGATTTTTTGCAGATTTTGGACCTGATTAGGCTAAAGCCGAAATGATTCTTGGTTAATTAACAGCGGCTCCAGACTGAACAAACGCTTCTCCGCGTTAGCGAAATAAATTTAATTTCAGACCCCGAGAGTAACCTGGGACTAGCGCTCGAATAGATGCATGCTGAAAAAACTAGAATTTCCCCGGTGTTCGCTCGGCCTGCTTGTAAATGGAATTCATATACGCGCGGTGTCGTGAATTAAACTGAATTTAGGTTATTTTGAATCTCGGACTGGTGGATCTTCTACGGCGGGCTGTCTGAAGAAATTATTTAGGAACAGGGTGGCTTCACGGGCTATTAGACAGATATCCAGGTCAAGTTTTTAAGCGTCAAAATTTTCCATTACCCTTGGAGTTACTAGGACAGAATAGTCAGTTAGTTATCAACTGCAACATCTTCCATTGCGCTGGAGGATTACTAGGACACGGCAGTTAGTTATCAGTTGAAAGACCTTCCATTGCGCTGGAGGATTAATAGGACAAGGCAGTTAGTTATCAGCTGCAAGATCTTCCTTTGCGCTGGAGGATTAATAGAACAGGATGAGTAAGGAATAGGATTGCTTCTGCAGTTTTACTAACATAGGCAAGGGAGGTTTCTGGTCAGGTAGTTCGGGACAGGATTCTGGTCTTACCGGACAGGTATCGGGACTGGTGATGACTGGTGGAGCCCCTTGGGCCAAGGCCCAAGTCAGCCCCCCAGGTTCTGGTTTGGATTCAGAAAGGAACGAGTTGGATTTGTCTGGCTAAGGATCGGATTAAATCTGATTTCGGACTGAGCGGGAATCGCCGACCTGGTAAACTTAGAGTGGGGCTCAAGCATGTTAGTTGGATAAGCGCCGGAGAGTAAGGATGCGTGACTTAGCGGCGCGGGGAGGCTTGCGCAACCCGCCGGCTTCTCACCTGCGCGATACTGCATTATCAGCAGGATCTCTTCGGAATTCTCCCAGTTTTTATTATCTTCCGCGTGGTTCCAAATGTTCGCGCGTCACACATTTTTTTTGGCGTGATAGCGTCTACAAATTGATAACGTAATTAAAACGTTCGAATACAAGTTGTTTATTTATACTTATGGGTTATAGTATTTGTATTAATATCAGTCCGTTACTGTGTACCTAATCCTGATGTACTCATACGAAATATATATCAAGAGATCCAAAAAAAAAACTGTTCCTCAGCGGGCTGTGTAAATTCAACGTATGAATAATATGTTGGTGACACTGTACGTCTATGTCAAATTCGAGGTTAGCAGGTTAGGATTTGCGTCATTTTGTGTCAAAACTGACGGAAAACCTAACCTGATAACCTCGAATTTGACATTGACGTACAGTGTCACCAACATATTATTCATACGTTGAATTTCCACAGCCCGCTGAGGAACAGTTTTTTTTGGATCTCTCGATATATGTCGTGTTTTTCGGCTTTCCTCCATACATGCTCTGTATATTTCAAATTGTTATATTTCTATTTGCCTGATCAGCCATTGGCTGACCAGGAGACTCTTGCACTCCTACCCATTAAAGGGGCGCCCCTAATTTTGCTCTTTTAATTTTTACTCTTCCTTTCGTCTGTTTCTATAGTTCTTTAATGACCTATTTAAGTATTGTTGCTTTCAGTTCTGATTATGTCTTCCATTTACTTTCTGTTACGTTTTTACTGTTCGGGCTACTTAAAAATTATACGACGCTTCTTGTATTAAACATTTATTTACACGATTAATCAAGCTCCTTCATGGGGTGTTAGTGCCTCACCATTATTAATTACGACTATTTACAAATACAAGAATTATCAAGGCAGAACACAAATTACTTAAACTACGAACTATTTCTAACAACGATACACTATTTATTTATATGCGCTGGATTAAACATCAACTAATTTATGTGGCTATTTATTCACGACTTAAACATAAAGGATTTATATGGTTTTATTTATTTGTTGTTTATTTCACTAGGGTTATATACACACGGTTCGTTTATATCACGCGCGCTTCGAGTCTGATGAGAACTGCATGAGAACTCTATGAGAACTGATTTCTTATTCCTGCTGCGCGTATTTATATATCCGAATAATTTCCGTCTAGAACATTCCAGATTTTGCTCGTACATTCCGCCATTCGCATGTGTTGACCTCGAGCGTGTTCCCGAAAGCGTGAGTCACCCGCTGCATCTGGTTGCAAGGTCGCCTCTCCAGGCGTCTGGAACATGACTCATCTGTCCGCAGGTGGCTCCAAGACCGTCTCGGCGGCGGTGACTCATAAGTCTGCAGCTGCCAATCGCCAGGCCGTTACATTTCTTTATTAATTTGGTCGAATGCCGATTCAATATCTACGAACGCTAGAAATAGTAGTTTATCTCTTTCTGTTCTATTCTCTATTATCATTATGTCTGTATCTGCTTTTGCGGTCTTCGTTCTCTTCTCTTAGTCTCCTATCTAGCCTTGATTATATTATCTGTGTACTAGAGAATAGACACATTGCTCGGTAATTGTTTATATATCAGGACGATTATGTTATCCCCCAGGTATTTGATGTCTTTCCCAATTTTGTTAATATAAATCCTTCATTTGTGAAGCTGTCTTTCTCCATATTTAATCGTTTTGCGAAAAAACAATATGTGGCTTCTTGGTAATATAGTCTTGTTAGTGCTTTTTCCAATTCAAGACCTCCATATTTAAGCATTTCATTTGGAATGTCGTCAGGCCCTAGAGCTTTTCTATTCTTTAATTTTGTTATTGCTTCGTGTACCTCCTCTTGTGTTATGCTTCCTTTGTCTTGGGGCTCCACCGAGTATATATCCACGGGGGTGTCTTCTTTGTTGTCTTCCTGCTTTCTGTGTAGGTTTTGTATGTCCATTCTTCTGGTGTGATGGCATTTATTTGTACTTCTTCATTAACGGTTCTTTTCCTGTTTCTTATTACATTCCAGACCTTTTCCTGTCCGTCTCCTTCAATGTTTTGATTGCTTTGTTCACTCTATTTCTGACTGCCTTATATGTTTCGTATGCTTCTGTTGTCTCCTCATATTGGCCAGAAGCTGCTTTATTACGAATACATTTTCGGGCGCAGACTTTGTGCATGTTCAATTGGTGGTATAAAATTTGTCTTAATAGTCTTTTTATTAACACTCGCCCACGCGACATCACATTGTCATTATACATCTCCCGTAACAGTTTCAAACACTCATTCAGCTAATAAGATTTGGAAAATTAAATATTTTCAATATTAAAAGAGACTTTTGCTATGTTGATGACCATGGACCACAGATTTTGTTAACAAAAACCATAGATTTTGTCGAAAGTTCATGGAGTTCAACAAGTCATCAATCACGAAAATTTGTATTACACATTTTTCTGTCACGTTAATAATTTGAGTTGTGAAGTAATTTTGGTAAGAAGATCAGCCAGAGGACTGAGTCACACAATTTCTTCTATGTGGGCATAAGCGCAAGAGTTAACACTTCATTGCTAATAGGTCTTTCACCTTCAGCCACTCCTAGGCACTCACTGTGCATAGGGGTTATAACTTCTTTTGCCTATTGGAAAAAAGATCTGACAGGCCTAGAAACAGCCGTTGGTTCCATTCCAACCCTCGCTCTTACCTTTGCGTCTCCCTTTATAGCTTAGCCGAACTGATTACAAAACAAGACCGTTTATCGTTTGCTGATAGGGCAGAACCTTGTCAGCATACAAGACGTTTATCTTGCTTGCAACCCTTTATTTTACTATAACCCCATCCTCAAGGGGAGAAAAACTCAATCCCTAAAACTGATGGTCACCTCTCACCCGACCCTCTTGAGAGCCCAGGGCACGGTGAGTGCCTAGGAGTGGCTGAAGGTGAAAGACCTTCTATTAGCAATGAAAAGTGATAACCCTTGTGCTTATGCCCACACAGAAGGAATTGTGTGACTGTTTTCTTGCAAAAAATACTTCATTTACGACGGAAACGCAGGTAGTTGTGTGTGACCTCATGTAATTGAGGTGGATATACTCACCTACTGTATGTCTCAGTGGACGCTTTGTACAAAAACATTACACAGTTTGACTTGTATTTGTACCCAGTTTAAAGCAGTTTAGAGAATTGTTCCTTACGAGATTTCATATAGAGCCTGTAACACCCAGTTACCAAAATGTACCAACTTCACAATAAGAAATTTAAAGTTTATTTGCCCAAAACTAATACAAAGTTATGAATTGTAATTAGTGTCGATACAATTTTTAGACAATTACACTAATTAAAATATTTATACCATTCATTTAGTCACCTTTCAGTGTTGAGGACAATTTATATTGAAAGTGCAACAGAGGTAATAGGTCACATGTGACTTATGTTGCATCTCCTTGTATCCAAATACACCACACATTCAGCAAACGTTAATCTGACTTAAAGCTAATTTAACTAACGAGTCCAAATCCATCGTTGCTTCAAGAAGAATCTCGAACACAGTCAGACTTGAACCCATGTCCACCTGGTTGCAGAGTTGAGCTCTTACCTAAATGCATCACTTAAGCAGTGTTAAAATGCTTTTCTACAATAGTGCAATAAAGTACAGTTCATGCATCGTTTCAAGTGCATAAAGTGCCACTTCAATGTACTCAGTGCAATAAAATTTTTATTGCACTCTGCTATCAATTTTTGTATTTCTTTTATCGTTATTGCACTATTGTAGTCCAAACGTTGTATACAACACATGCAAAAGTGTTATGGCACTTGACGTGTTCATGTCCCGTGCAATAATCACTCATATAATTCAGTATTAAATAATATGAATGACAATATCTACAATCGCTATACAATTGTTAGAAAATATAGGTTAGAGTAGCATTTAATTTCAAGTATCACAGTTGTTTTACTATAGATTTATATTTAACATAATCTTAGTAAACTATTGGATACTGTCAATTGCGTAACACATCAATTTCATGCTCTATTTATCATATTCTGTTGGTATAATCAGCTTCAACTGCTCAGTTTCCCCACCAGCTTCAATGAGCGAGTATATCATATCCCACGGTCGTGTTCTAGTTCGTATGACTAACATGCGATCAGCGCCCTGACAATAACTTTTTGATATAAGGTGTAATCTTCGAGCAACCCTAAATCAAACAATGTTAAATGGGAAACATTAACTTCAGTGCACTTACTGGTGGATCACTGCCCGCTCATCTTTATTAAATTCGGGAGAAAATGCGATGGAGTTGAGGTCTTTTGAATGTGCATAGTCTTCCAACACTTTTCTAACTTCCTGAGCGATATTTTTTGTACCTAATCCCTGCCGCTGTATCTGAATGTAAGATTGTACTATATCGACACGTCCCTGCTCCTGTGCTCCCAGTCCTTTGTTACCGGACCATCCCATTCGCATCATCATTTTTGCGCCTATTCCCCCTGTTGGAAGACTTGATTGTGATGGTGCAGTGTTAGTTGCACTGTTGCTCGAACTAGATGGTGGTGCATTGCTAGGCAAACTGTCATTTGCACTAGGTGAAGTAAGGTTTACTTTCGGAACGTCTCGTGGATGAATTTTCTGTAATTTTTCACGAATATTAATCGGCCGAACCGATGGAATTATTATAGTTCACGCTTACACGAAAAATAGTGAAACAAGATTTCTTTAAGGCTGTTACAGCTAATTCCGCTAGTTCTTTCTTTGCAACGGCTTCAGTTCTGTACAATCCTTCAGCAAGGACTTCGTTATTTAACGAGAGTTGATATTTAAACATTCTAAAAATCAGAGAATACAGTATCAATTCTTTAAAACCTGTATTGCCGTAACTTACTCTTCTTCAGGTACATGGCCCACTTTCACAATATTTAATTTTCCATTAATTCTATCAACAGCATTATGTAGTATAGTAAAGGGCAAGTCTGTCGAACTGTGAAAAAGAATCAGCTGTCCCCGGACTCCTGCTTGCTGCTGCACAAGCTTTACAATCTCATATTTTTTGTCTTCATATCTCGGTTTCTTAAATGCATCGTTGCCCCTACTATTGTGGTATTTTCTTTTGTGGCCTGCCATGGCAATCACGCAGTCAAAAATTACTTTTACTTTGTAACAGATGCTTCTTGGGTATCCTGAAAAACTATATTTTGTGTAAATGACACCTTAAAACCATTACACAGTTTTTAGGTTATGGCTAGATTTGTGCAAACAGCGTAAAAATAAAATCGAGTTGGCCTTGGCCTGCAGATTGTGGAAGCGACTGTGTATAGGCAGGATAAAAAATAATGTCCTATGCAAATCCTAAGAGAGAGGTTTATGAGAAATACTACCTTTGCTCTGACTACAACTATCGATTACATATACAGAGTGGTTAAAAAACAGCTACATCTAGTTGGATTTGAAATTTGTTTGCTTGTAAATTTGTATGTGCCGCTATATTCTTTATTGTTCTCGAATTAGCCAGAACTGTCACTAATTAAACATCAATTTTTGACAAGAAGACTACTCACGTTGAACAAAACCTAATTGGCACTCTTTTAGTTTACACCCCCACATACTCCTGGTTTACGATTTTTGTATTTCGCTTAAATGTAGGGGTGTAAACTAAAATTATGTTTACGGGCAGCTTATTTAGTTTACACCCCCACCTACACCTGGTTTACGATTTTTGTATTTCGCTTAAATGTGGGGGTGTAAACTAAAATAATGTTTACGAGCAGCTTATTTAGTTTACACCCCACTTTTTTCCTTTGTTTTGTATTGAAACATTATTATTTTAATTCTGAGGTTAGGTTAGGTGAGGTTAGGTTAGGATAGGATAGGATAGGTTAGGTTAGGTTAGGTAAGGTACGTTGGCGTGTTGTGACTGGTGTACGTTCACCGCGTAGGTGGCACTGCTGGTGGCTTGGTTTGTTACAGTCTCCTTGCAAATATCAGAAGTTTATAAACGTGAATAATTTGTATTACTTCAATAAAAAGTTTGGGGTGTAAACTAATTTAGTTCAACATAGTCTATAATTTAGTTTATCCCCCACATACAACTGCTTTTTGATTTTTCTATTTAGCTTAAATGTGGGGGTGTAAACTAAAAAAGTACCAACTAATTAATTAGTATAAACAACAAAATGTACACTTTACAAGAAAATATATTCATTATTGAGGCATATTTCCAATCGGGACAGTTTATAAATGGGGAATGCCAATATTCCTATGCCGAATGTAAACAACAGTTCCGATTGCAGTTTCCCAATAGAATTGTTGAAGATACTGTTTTGCAACACCATATTCGTCACGTTGTGGAAAAGTTTCAGAGGACAGGAAGCGTAGAAAGAGGCAAATCTTCTGGAAGACCGCGTATTGACCCAAATGTCATTGCAAATGTGGAGGCTCTTGTCGAACAAAAGCCGCAAACATCAGTACGTTGTACTATATCAGCTTAAACGGGTGTTCGTATTAGTAGTGTTCGGGGTATTTTGAAGAAACAACTGCACATGCATCCGTACAAAGTGTCTGTGGTGCATGAAATCCGACCAAGAGATCATGCTAGTCGGGTACAATATTGTAACTTTTTCAAAAAAACTTAAACAACAATGACGTTCTAGATTTAAGTTTCTTTACTGACGAGGCATGGTTTAAAATTACAGAACATGGTCAGTTGACAATCCACACAATCATGTTGAGGCTCCTTTACATCCGGTTAAAGTTGGAATATGGTTAGCCGTGTCACGTCTTAGGATAATAGAACCAATATTCTTCCATGATACCATCAACGGTCAGCATTACCGAGAACAGTTGTTAGTGCCATTTTTGGATCAAGTGCACCCCGATGAATTTAATGGAGGTTACTTCCAGCAGGATGGAGCCCCGGCACACACATCTCGAGAAAATTTGGAATTTCTTGAAGTTTTTCCCCAACTGAGTACTGAGCAGAGGAATTTGGGCAGCAAATTCACCAGATCTTACGCCATTGGATTACTCCATTTTCGAACCTCTTTTAAAAACTAGGTCTACAAAGAACGAATTAATAACTTGGAGGAGCTGATGGATCGCATTCGAATTAAATGCAAAGAAATAACACCGCTCACATTGCAGCATATCATCGACAACATGAAACGTCGTGTGGCAATATGTATTCAACAAAATGGTGATCACTTCAAACACTTACTTTAGAGAAACAATAAATAGCCCTTTTCAGGACCACGATCTTTAATATTCCCTATTATTTGAAACATAATTCTAGTAGTATTTTTGTTTTTTCTGTAAAAAATAAAAGATCACTTTTAAGTGGATCTTACTTCAATTTTCATTTTGTTGAATAATTCATTAACATGCACTTTGAAAGTAAACTAAAATACTGTAGTACACCACAGAGCAAACTAAAGGACACGAACCCATTTGACAATTCTTTAAAAGCAGGTTATAATATTTCTACCGCACAACAACATTACGCTATTACCCGAGAGCGGCATATTTCATTTTACACCAAAAATTCACAGCCAACTAGATGTAACTCTTTTTTAACCACTCCGTATGCTAGGTTTCATGCTAAGCATATTTTCTTATTACGGCTGTAGATATGTTTTGTTCACGTGGTGGAACAACTTTACTTTAACCTGCAATTTAAAATGCAATTATGAATACGAACTACGATTTTCTGCTCATTGTTCAAATTCTAGGTTAGCAGGTTAGGTTTTGCGTCAGCCTGTGTCAAAACTGACGGAAAACCTAACCTAATAACCTCGAATTTCACATAGACTTACAGTGCCACCAACATAAATAAATGGCACCAAAATAATGACCATTCAAAAACGTTCGATCATTTATTAAGGCACTGTACCTCATCTAATTTGTTTGTGATATAAATTACAATACTAATACAGGGTCCGGCAGAATGACGTATCCATTTTCAAAGTTAATTCATTTCATAATATAATGCGATATAAATTCAAATCAAGTGGCCATGCTTTCGCGATAAATGGAAATTTAAGAAAGTTGTCAAAGCATTTGCTGTGAATATAGAGCATTGGTCAAATATTTAACGTTCTTTTGCGGTTGGAGCTTATTTTAAAAATAACAATTCTGTTGTAACCTCCCAGCGTTTATTTCGTCGTTACTTTCATTTAAATCCACGAGATGCAGTTCCTAGTCGAATAACAATTAAAAAGTGGGTACACAAGTTTCTCACTACTGCCTCATGTACCAAAGAAAAAGCAAAAGGAAGCAAAGGAGGGCACTTGACTGATGTAATGTTTAAAAAATAAAATTTCCGTGTTTCCTGTAGAACCTTTTGTTTGATTTTTGAATAAAAATTTAACCGTTAACAAAAACAACTCAATTTAAAATGGATACTTTATTCTGCCGGACCTTGTATTTCTGGTGTGTTTATGATTAGAGTCCAATTTTTACTTCCTTTTACAATAAAAGAAGTATTGGATTTATCCCAAAATTTCGAAATTGAGTTTTCAACAGATCTTCACGTTTTAGAGCCCCTGAACCCAAAAAACATATTTTATTTCATTGGTCTGTCTGTGTGTGTGTATGTGTGTGTATGTGTGTGTGTCTGTGAACAGAATACCTCACAAACGAAAAGAAGCATGGCTTTAAAACTTTATATATTAATTTTGTGTACTATGTAGATGCGACAGCAAGCGTTTGAAGAAAATCGCATAACCGGAAGTAGATGTTTACTCTTGTGATTTTTCAGTTTTTTTCGATTTTTTCAAAAACGGCTCTAACCATTTTTTTCAAACTTCACATTTTTATTACATTTTTAATGTGTATTGATGTGAGATAGGTGATTTTCCAATTGAATACTACAATGGGTTTCTTTTGTTTTTTAATTTTTTTTTATTAACTTCTATTTTAAATAGAACACCCGGTATATTATTACATTTTTGAATTCAACTTATAATTTTAGAAAAAATTGGTCTCTTCAACTAACGCTCTATTTTGTACCGTTTTTGTAGAATTGGTAATTTTTGAAAATTTTTGACAAATGTTTAGAAATTTAAAATCAAATTTGTTATTAATTATAAGATCGCTGTAAAAGGAAGGTCTGTGCAATAGGTACTATAGGGAAACTATTGGCAACAAGCATTGTCATTAGACTGAATTGTGTTGGTACATAAGCTTCTGACTATTATTTTTGTAGGTTAGGTTTCATGTTGAGTGGCTGACATCTTAATTATTTTAAATTGTAGTTATAGCTATCATAAACTGAAATTGTCCTCAATGCAATACATACAAGGTTAAAACCAAATTAGATAATCATATTTCAAGTAAATAATAGACAGAACTACAATTTATTAATGAAATGTCAAGCATGAAACGATGGTATACTAACATAATTCAAACTAGTGATAATGCTTGTTGCCAATGGTTTTTCTAGGATGCAGCCATTTGCATTTCAATGTAAAAAAAATGAACCATACTGTAGTATATCTACTCTTAAAACTCGTTTAATGCGACTATTAAATGTTATGCAAACTTTTACAATAGGCCTAGAAATAATCTTGTGTTTACACCGTATCAGACATTTTGTAATAGCCGCTGTAAGTAGCTAAGTACTGAAAATAAATAATATATACAGGTTTGACTTGTGAATAAGTAATAGTTGTGACATATTACAAAAAAGCAGCATTAAAAAGAACATGCAACTTGTAATGGTGCTTATAGTCATGCTCTGGTTCGAACCCCACCGTTGCAAGAGATATTGTAATGAGGCGTTTGGTAGCGCCGTCGTTGCGTTAATTTTGTATGCTTCTTTGCCTTTTTGTTACCAGCTAGCTCAGTTATACATTGTTCTTCAGTTTAGGTTACTGATACCCTATCTAGCAAAAAGCTCCGGAAGTTGACCTCAAAACTTGGAACGACTACTTGCTCAATCTTCACACAATCACTGTAACACAAATATATTTATTCATTCGTTATTTTTAGCGTTTTTTTTTCTTTCGGTGTCGACCACTTCATACCGCTCCGGAAGTGTACGCTGCCCCGCATCCAAACATACTACACACTTAACAACCTTAACCTAATTTACAATTGACTTAACTAATGAGTTAAAATCCATCTCCGCTCTGAGAAAATCCTGGGCTATCGGCAGATTTCAATCAACACCCAGTTGGTTGCTAAGCACGTTGATAATAATAGTATGTAGGTATATTGGTTTTAATCACACCCAAATAAACCAAGAAAGCAAATAGCGTTGCACCTAAAATAAATGGCCATTGTTAGACCAAACGGTGTTAATTAATAGCATCAAAAGTACTGGCGATATAGCTTGGTTCTACGAGCAGTTAGCAGTCAAATCAACTGATGTAATTATGACTGACATTGACATAGATGTATAATTAAACAATATCAAAAGAAAATCCGACGAATTATCTTATATGCAAATTTAAAATCGCACAAAAGTTGCTTATGCCTGAAAACCGGCTCTGCTCATGTTATTTCACTGAGCATTGTGATGTAATTGGATACTTCAGCGATGCGATAATGCTTGATGTCATAGTGTGCAGCTTTCGTAAAGATGCTGTTTTTCTAGCAGTAAAACATTTCACTTTCGTTATATATTTTTAGAATCGCTAATGAAGCAAACACGCAGCGTATTCTACCGTATACACACGACTTAGTGCCTAAGTTAACTTATTTGAATTCAGATACACGAAACAGCTGGATCTAAAATTGCAAGATTCATACAAATACTGACTGTATATGGAAATATTATTAATTACTGTTAATGCTCTCCTATATAGCTGAACCAAATTCCGTTTAAAATTTGAAGATGTCAGTAGAAAAAATGAGTTTCTATATTAAACATGATAAAAGAAAAGGTATTTAGAAAAATACAAAATAGTGTTAAAGTCTCTCTAATTGAGCTTACATGAAATGTAAGTACAAACGCGAATGCTACTCGTGCTCTTGTTTTATACCTAAAGCTTATTTTTTAAGAGCTTTTTACGATGCAATAAAACAATATCAGTGACTGTTTTTGTCTAGACAAAAGTTCGTTATCAGCGATCTGGAAAATCGCCAAACTTACTTGCAGATATTTAAAAAAAAACAGAAAAAACAGTTAGTTACGCGAAAACCACGCCACTTGGCAGACTGAGTCAGAATGGTGTTGGCTAGCGACATCTTTCGGTGCATTGCATACTGCTTGTCGTTCGCGCGTCACATTCGAATTCCGGCTTCTTATCCAAAAGAAGATTTTATATTTCCTGGATTTTAGCCTTAGCATGATCACCATTTAACTCTATGTTTATCGTTTTCTTAACGTATCTATGTCTGGTTTTCTTGGGCTTCCATTATTGAGTTTTCAATTATTCATGCATTTTTTGCATGTTCTTTCCATTCCCACTTTTCAAGCTCACTCAAAAAAAATATCTGAAAATATGTAGTGAACGGTAAAAATATGTACTCAAGAAAGGAATACTTTGTAATGTTCTAAACAGCACAAATAAATGTTGGTTTTTCGAACTATCGCTTAATCTTTCATTAAATTAATATAAAGTAATTTTTTCTGCAGATTTTTCATTGTAGTTATAAACTCATTTAATACTACAACTCAAAATTGTCATGAATTTTAAAATTTGTTACTTCATTTCTGCATAATAAAAATGTTTGACATTTTTCTGACATATTAATCATCGGATAAAGAGGCGTTATAGAAGAATCTTGGTAATTGTAACAAATCTTTCCTATAGAAAAATCATCCATAGCGTCTAGCGTGATGTTTTGAGTTGATCAGTTGGGCGTTTTTCGTGCATTACTCTTATCGTTGTGGTTCTTTTATATGTTCACAATTCTTACACGTTTATTTTGATTATAAAGTTTTATCTAAACAATGCATATCTACTTAAATTTCTATGTTGCATGTTTTTGAATAAACCCTATACACTATACCTTTTTCAATTGTAATTTATAAGATGTATTTCAGAAATTGTAACTTGTAATTCAGATTAATAAATTGTAATTCAGAAATCGTTTGGAAACCCGACAGACGTTGTCCTGCCCGAACGTTGGTTTGTCTGCTATTAGCAGGTTTCGCAAAGTTTTTTTTCGATATTCAAATTTTCGATTTTTTTTATTTTAAAAAATATTGGGGGCGGAGGGGGAGAGGTGAAATTTTGGGGTTATATGTTCTGATGTGCTTGACATCTTAAAAAAAAAGAAATTCGTCAAAAAATAAAAAAAAAATCCTAGAACCCGATTGCTGCGCCCTATTTTCTTTTCAGGTAAACTACCCTTTCCGTTCATGATACGGCAAAATTTGTTCAGAATGATAAATTATGGCCCTATACAAAATTTTATTACAAACAAATTGTTGCGGTTTACTTGATATTTAAGTGTGCATTTCCACACTAACATGACTTAATGATTGACAACTTAATTCACCTAAGAGGTTCATAGTAAAAGTATGTAACAAAGACGCGACTTCTATGATGAAAATTTTGAAAGTGTATTGTTTTCACATATAATCTCATAAGAGCATTAATTCTTTCCGGAAATTTTTTTGAGTGCGTTCCAACAACGTCGTATTAATTTGCCCGAGCGGGACGCGAGGACCAATTAGGACGTTGTTGAATGCACGAAAAATGATTTCCGGATATGAATTAGGTAATGCTCGAATGCAGATTCGGTAAGAAAATCGTAACGACACAAACTCTAAAAGGAAGTAATGTCTACCTACAAAAAATTTCCAAGAAATTTTGTTGTTGTCTTGGATACGGCTGGTGAACTAATTTTTCTATTAGTCATTAATGAGTGTCGTACGATTTTCAACCAAAATCGACTTGTCCCACGATTTGTACCTACAAAGTAATTCTACATAAAAGTCGTTTCTTGATTTTTGAATTCATTAATCTAAATTACATTTGACGCTTTCTGAATTACCATGCATTAATCTGAATTACAAATTACACTTTCTGTATTATAATTAGCATAGGTGTAAACGACTGACGAGTAAGAAAGAATAAATAGACAGAAAACGATTTTTAGAAAATCTGTGAAACTGTAATGCATTTGAATAAATGTGTTAGATTTTCCTTTGACGGTAGAAGAGCCACAGCCAGAGCTGTCAAACGACACAACCCCATACGTCAACATCGCGTATTTGCTTTTATTTACAGATTCAAAAATGACCCGAGTGTGTAGGGCATGTTTGCAAATAATCACTAGCGCCGAGTGTTACAACTTGAACCAGCCATATCCAAATTCGGAATGCTGCGTTTTGCGGGATCGATGCAAAGCTTGCGTTCCTGAGATGGTAATAATTTATGCATTATGCTAATTTCAAGTTATTTGCATTTAGGCTTTTATACTGCTAGGACCTGGACCTCACGACCGACGCCGTCCTGTGCGGCCTGTGCTACAACACCTTCAATCTGTTCTACCACCTACGCCTAAAATGCCTTGAGACAGAAAAAAAGTTGCGTGGAATTTTGCAAAATAAAAATTGTATCGACCTTGGATCGCTCGTGGGGCTCAATGAAGTTCCTGTTGGTGTCGTTCCAAATTTTCCTCATCATAATGGAGCAGCTTCTGTTGAACGCGCTGATCAACCCCCTGCCAATAATGTTTTTGAGTTTATAAATGATATTAATGCTATTAAACAGGAGTGTGAAGAGGTTACAGGCAGCATTCCAGCAGGCGCCCACCAGGGAACTGGAGATTTAAACGCCATATTTGACGGTGCAGCAGAGACAAATGTATTTTGTAAAGATTACTGTGAAAGCCCAGATTTAATTGGCAATCAAGATAAAATGAACATGCCGACCACGGTTGAGTACGAAGTCGAGCCGAAATTGAACGGCTCGTTAGGTAGTGGAAGTTCAGACTTTGTAGAAAGCAATTTTAATAGGCTTCGTGCAAAAAAGGCATTTAGGTGTCTTGATTGTGACTATAGCACTTCTCATCGGATGAATTTGCAAAATCACATTAAGAGCCATTTCGGCAACAAGCCCTACAAATGCAACCTGTGCGGTTATAAAGCCCTGCAGAAGTGTTTTCTGAAGTCTCATATGATGACACATTCGGGTACAAAGCCATTTAAGTGTAACCTGTGCGATTATAAGACTGCTTATAGAGGCAACCTGCAGACCCATTTAAGAAAGCATACAGGCGAGAAACCTTACAAGTGCGATATCTGCAATAACTCCTATACACAAAGCAACAGTTTGAATCGACATATAAAGACACATGCTAATGCCAAGCCATTTAAGTGCTGTATGTGCGAATATAGAACTATGTACAAAAATCATTTACGTAATCATATGATGTTGCACACTGGGGAAAAGACTTATGTGTGCGACATTTGTAGTGCAAAGTTTTCTCAAAAGCTAGAACTGGCAAACCATATTAGATCTCATGCAAATCTGAAAAATTAAAGGCTGTTAAAATATGTTTGTCTAGTTTGGGATCTTGTAACTGTAAATGTGAGGTGTCTTCACTGTTAAGAGTATTATCTGAAGTATATTTTGTAAATTAAAATATAGTATTCGTAGTTTTTGCTATAGTATCTCATCGAATTAAATACATTCGAATGATCTGCTGTGTGTACTAGCGGAGAATTTTATTGAAGTTAAGTAAAGTTGAAAATAATTGTTCACTTTGTTAAATTTGAGAATAATTTTATGAACCTTAACACGTTGACTGCTCATGACGCCGATCCGCGGCAGATCGGCATTGTAAGGAACGTTTGCAATGCGCAGGATATTACTCGAACGACGCGGATTTGCGTCGTGAGCACATCGCAAACACTCGCAATAATGCGGATCCGCGTCATGAGCAGTCAACGTGTTAATGAAGGTTTTATGTTAATTTTTAATGCATTTTAGTGTTCTTCAAAGTAAAATACAGAACGCAAATATATTAATGTGTAACACTTACAATGCTCCTTGTGATGGTTAATTTATGTTAAGTTGGTAAGAATCTCTGGAACTGACTGTAAAAATAAGTAAATAAAAGTAATCAATTGTTTCGTATTAACACTTCTACAGTAGATGCATGCAACAAATGTGTAAGTTTAATCAAAGGTTTTAAAGGTCGGCTGGCGTTTGGAATTACAAAAACTTTCACAAAACCAATCCTGTTGGGCATCTGCCCGTGCGCTCGTTGATGACTGCTAAACCTAGATTTTTTACTGAATGATCGGGCAATACAATTGACCTACCTCGTAGGTGTAGATGTTTCTTTTTGAGGGGGGGGCCTTTAATCTCTTTTCTTTTCGTATCTTAATTTTGCAGCCTGTTGTAGTCGTACTCTTTTACTGTACTGTGAACGCTTCTTCAGTGGTCGCGTTCCCCAACTGGTTTCCCACGTACCCACATTTATCCCAAGATTCCTCATGTTCCTTTTGGCCGTATCCTTGTACCTACACAGCTGACCTACCCTTCGATCTCCATATAGTAGTTCCCCATATAGTATTTGCCTGGGTAACCTATAGATGGACATTTTAAAAATGTGCCCACACCAGCGCAGTTGCTTGTGTACAATCATGCTTTTATGCCAGGTAGATGTGCGTGTCTAAGCACATCAGCATCTCTGATGTAGTCCTGGTACTTAATGTGTACGATGTGTCGCAAGCACTTTAGGTGAAATTTATCCAGAAGTTTGATGTGGCGTCTATGCACACCACACAGAGTAGGGTTGGTATGACTGCTGTTCGGTAAA
Organism: Agriotes lineatus; assembly: GCA_940337035.1. Taxonomy (NCBI): domain Eukaryota; kingdom Metazoa; phylum Arthropoda; class Insecta; order Coleoptera; family Elateridae; genus Agriotes; species Agriotes lineatus. Next base: position 71,711,837 of record OW679203.1, read on the forward strand.
CTTCTAGCTTTGCATTATCGTTGCATTAGATGTTATTGTATTGCTTAGATACCTATCTGAAACAGTCTACTTCTCAGTTGGATATCTTGGACATAAATATGCAAAGGGTCTGGAGCTTCTTGAGTGTTTTTGAGGGCTTGCTGCATTAGTTCTGTCTTCTGATAATTTATTTTTAGCACAAACTTAATGCAAGCTTTGTTTAGACGTGTTATATACTCTTGTAGTCCTTCAGCCTTGTTTGCAACTAGGCAAACATTAGCAAACGGGATATCCACAATTCGACCTATTTGTGTTTTATTTAGAGACGGAAATCTAGATTGAATAGGCTTCGATCGAACCGATACCTATTTTTTGTGTATAGTGTCAAACATGTCTCGATAGGCAGAGAGAGTAGGTGCACGAACATAACCTTGTTTGACCCCTGCAGTTCCTATAAATTATTCAGATTCATCATCAGTTTTTCTGTTTGAACCCATATTGTGATTCAAGAAGAACCTACTCGGCTACTGATTGAAGGTGGTTTAAGAGGATTGTTGGTAGGATCTTGCCAGCGATGTCTGATGAGGAGTTATCTCTATACGAGTTGCAATTTATATGATTACCCTTGTATATAAAGAGCTACCAACACTGTCATATTGACCCGAAGAGTCGAAGACTTCGGGTTTGGCAATCATTCTTCGGGCTTAGGGTTTTCAATAAAATTGGGTTAACTAAAGGTTCATACATACCTGGATTGCGAAGAATTTTACTCCTATGTAAAAGCTGCAGAGCAGAAGTCATTGGTAGAAAGTGCACAAAGAGACAAAAAATATAATTGTAGATTTTTTCAGAAACTTTCAGAAAAATGTAGTTTCGTAATAGTTTACGTAACTTCAAAGATGGATTTTAAAAATGTTATTTTATGGAATGTAAAGAGTAGTTTTGTTCTTTAATTCCTGATTTACAACGGCCAAGAATTATGCTATGCTGGATCCCTCACCGATAACGTTTATTTTCATGCTTAAATATAGAAGCCAAGTTGTATCTCTTATGTTTTATTATTAGATTTAGTATTGTATTTTATTTAAGCAACTGTTGGAAAAGCCGGTCCTGCGCTGGACGTGTATTGTTAATATCGGTTTTCGTGATTGCAGCAAGAAACAAACGCTGTACGCGGGATGCGGAGATTCTCGTACGTATAAATAGAGTTCCTAAATATTATAAGAGTTGAGACAAGTCGGGAATAGATGCTGATTGGTTGTGATCTACTGCGCATGCGCAGTTTCGTCTAAAATTGCGCCTGATTTAAGTCCTATATATAGTTACTGTAGGAACCAGTTCTAAGAATGTCACATTTGACAAGTTTTTATTTGACTTTAGGTCTCACCAGTACAGTCTTCTTGGGTCTAACACTGATTGATGCAAATGTATTAATATGTGTTCCATTTCTACCTGACAAAAGTTCTTTAAATAGCATATCGTGCAGACTTGTAAGTATGTAGTACATGGAATTTACTTAAAAATTCGTTAGGTACCTAAATAATTATTTTTCTACAGTTTTTGAAATACGGGTTGTTGCATTTTTCGCTTCAAAAGTAGATTCGAACGGGGCTTTATATCCATTGACACAAATTCCCAAAAACGAGAAGCAAGGAGCTGAATAGTTCAAAAATATGAACTGAACACTCACAAGTAGAACCAGACTCGGTGGGAAAAAGTGCGTCTGGGTGGCAAACGAAAACTAAAATCCAATGCTGTACCTACTTCGTTTACGTTGTCTCAACTTTCTCAAAAATTACTTAGGTATACAGGATCCGTAGTAGATACCTACCAGTGTAGTTTTCATAAACGCTTTAAATTAACCTTTCTTGACATTGTCAAAGTGACAAGTAATTAAATTCATAGGTGATACATACTAAGAAAGACAACTCTGGCCTTGCATGCTATCATTTATTTTTGAAACAGTAATGGCGGCTGACATTTGCGTTGTCTCAACTCTTGTACTATATAGGAACTCTACGTATAAAGGATTCTACAGCTGTCGCCGTCTTCCTTCGGCCAGTTTATCCATTCCTTTCGTTGGTGCCAGTCGTTCTTTTCCAGTCCTCTCCTTTCCATCGCTCCATCCACTTCATCCATCTATGATCTTCGTGGTCTTCCTCTCTTTCTTCTTCCGTTGGGACTCCAGTCTGTTATTTTTTGAATCCATATGTTTTCATTTAATCTTCTTACATGTCCGTACCATAATAGTCGTTTTTTCAATATATTGGATTGCATCTGTCTCGACTCCAATTTTTCTTATTATTTCCTCATTCCTTATTCTTTCCATCCTGGTTACTCCACAGCATCTCATCCAATATTCCATTTCTGTTGCTCTGATTTTTTTTTCGTTTACTTTGTTTACAACCCAGACTTCCGCTCCGTATGTCATTATGTTCTGTACAATTGTGTTATATATTCTAGTCTTCGTGTTTTTTTGTGATTTGTCTATCTCATATTATTGGATGAAGCTGTCTGATGCCAGATCTTGTCTGTCCCAATCGGTTTTTAATTTCGTCATCAGTGGTTGCCTTCCTAGTTATTGTAAAACCTAAGTATTTCAACTTTTCCGTAGGTTTTATTTCTATATCTTCCTCTATTTGTAGATTCTCTATCTCTCCTTGTGTTGTTGCTAAAGTCTTTTTGAAATTCATCTCTAGTCCTGCTTTACCATATTCTTCGTTTAACTTCCTCATCATATAGCTCAAATCTTCTTCATCTTGTGCGATAACCACTTGATCATCTGCGTAACATAAAGGAGATTCTCAACTCATGTAAATTTAACAAAAAAGATGCCAAATACGGCTCTTCTGAGAGCTGCATGGATTTTTTGACTCGAAAGTATAGTACGCAAATTCGCCCAGGACGATATAAGTTAATTCGAAGCGATCTGAAAAATCCTGGTAGCCAAAGTTCGTTACAAACAGTGTTAAAATGCAGCGAACCAGCGTTTGTAAATCCCTAAAACGTATTTTCCGAGTGTACATGTAAGTACACCCGGTTTGCGGAAAGTTCGTTCTCCACATTTCGTTCCCCACATTTCGTACCCCACATTTCGTTCCGGGGATATTTCGTCTCCCCACATCTCGTACCCGGAAACTTCGTTCCCGAGCGAACTCAGTTTGTTTCCTAGATTACACGGTGTTGAAAAACGAGTACAGCGATCGGAATGCAGTTGGAAAAATGAAAGATATTTTAATTAATTAATTTATTATAATAAACTGATAAGAACTATATACAGTATGTCCCCGGATTGAGTTTACAAGAGGGAACTACATTTTATTTTTAGTTTTACCAAAGAGCATATGCTCTTTGGTTTTACATAAAAATGTTATAGGAATTATAATTCCTGCTTGGTTTGTAAGGGATTTAATAAAAAGTTTCAGTTTTTCAAAAACAAGTCGGCCTTGACAGTTAAGCAAACGTTATTTTCTTTTCAGGTAAACTACTCTTTTTGTTCATGATACGGCAAAATATTATTAAGAAAATATATTTAGAATGAGAAATTATGGCCCTATAAAAATATCAGGAAGCTACGTACTTAGATTAAACCGTCATTTTTAATAAATACACTTTATTTTCTTATCATAAATAAATTAATTAAAATATCTTTAATTTTCTGCACTCGTTTTTCAACGATCTGTAATCTAAGAGACAAATTGAGCTCGCTCGGGAACGAAGTTTCCGGGTACGAGATGTGAGGAGACGAAATATCCCGTGAACGAAATGTGGGGTACGAAATGAGGGGAACGAAATGTGGGGAACGAACTTTCCGTATCCCGTACACCCGTTGTGCTACATTTAAAGCATCCATTTTAAGAAGCGCTAACTTAACTGTCCTTACAAGGGCTGCAAGCGATCGGGAGTTCCCAGCAATATGTGCGCCAGGAGCGTGCCGTTTTTAAGAGTACGCAGCAGCCAGTTCCAGGTAATAGCTATTTATGCAACAAGTGCTAAAAGTTGCCGTTTATGCACGAGACATGTTATGAAACTCAGCCTTCGGCTTCGTTTCATAATTTTCATGTCTCGTGCATAAACGACTTTTAGCACGCGTTGCATACAATATTTTATCTACGACCTTAATTTTACTGTTATTAATCCATAAATATCGATTTAACAAAGGTTTGCATCTACGACACTTCTAATTTA